>CM072512.1:12207311-12239811 GCA_036898135.1 Oncomelania hupensis
ACTACTTAAAGATAGCACAAATGACCAAGCGAGCGACTCTAAGGAAATGATACCAACCTCCAATAAAAGTACTTACTATCTACATGTACCTGCAGAAGGCAGATCTCGTGTCTACCCGCCGTTCTGCGTAAATGTAAAGACTCGCTGTCTTGACTGACTCGCGTGATTAGAATTGATTGATGTGATCTTATAATTATACATTTAACACATACAGCATGACTGTACTTATAATTAACTTTCTACGGTAATATTTGCACACACCCTTTAATGCGAGAATAAGACCGATGTCTAGAGGTCCAGTAAGAATGTGATACTATAACAAACGTGTTACGCATTCAACTGATTAATATATTTTGGGTACACCGGCCTGCAAATGAATGTCTTAATTTTTCAAGAGTGATTCAAAGAAGTTTTCTTGTATCTCGTATCTATAAAAAAAAAAAAACTACACCTTTGAATAAAGACCGTGATTCTAAAGGAATTCCGAGGTTCTAATTAAGCACAACTAAACTGACATTACGCCCATTGACCATCGCTATCGATGTCACCTTTAAGCTGTAGCCAAACAACTCAAATCCAGTATGTTGCTATTAACCGTCCGCCATGTCGCCCATGGTAGTTAGTTAGTTATTCATTGCTTACACGGTCCAGCGGACTACAAAGAGCCGAATCAAGACCACAAAGTCAAGACCACAACTTGGCTGAAAGAGGACTCACCCCTGATCCGCATATAAGATCTGCTGAAACAACCGCAGTGGTAACACTGAAGGCATTCCACCAGCCGGTCACTGTGCAATAAAAGCATCCCACGCAGAGGACTCTGAGGCTATTCTCTAATTTACACAAACAAAATAGAATACAATCATCATTATAAAATATCAACAATACACATAAATATAAAATGCCTACATCGCTAAATAATAATATCATAGGACGTTCAAGTGACCATTTGGCAGAAAGCGTCCAATATTCCCAAGCTGATCCAACAGACCTCTCACACAAATAAGGAGTCTTGTCCCGGAAGAGTTTTCAAGAAAAAAGATAGTTGACTGGTCTAGCGAAGAAGAAGATAGTATAGTAGATTAATAGAACAGAGTAGGAATGAGCAAGACTGCGACAGTGGGAATTTCAAGAACTAAATTTCCAGATAGTGAGGATACTATTTATACAGAAACTCCCTGCATCCCCACGGGGAACGCCCGAGGTGGGAGAGTGCGTTACACTTCAATGTCCATTCATCATCATACATAGATATACACAGGTAATAAATATACATACATAAGCCAGCTTTGTGGCCAAATGGTCTAAAGCGGGACTAACTTGCCTTGTACACAGGCCAGAAACCAATGGCGCCTGACAGGTGTGGGACCGATCCAGCATTTGGGCGTTATGTTTCTCCGAATATTATTTATTTTTGACTCGGGCAACGCCTCGGGGGTTTTCTCCGGGTACTCCGGTTTGCTCCCCCAGCAAAATTTTAAAAACTCGAGCAATATTTGGTCGGTTGGGTTTGGGCGCGCCACAGGTTGCGACTACGCCTTCCAAGAATTTCCCGATAAAACGGGACAACAAAGCGTAAACAAAACAAAAGTTCGTGGCTCTTGTTGAAGCCTTATGCCTCATCGTTATTAACTTAATCTTCATGATAAACCCTTCGACCTGCCTGGTCGCAATGACACGAAATGCAAATTATCTTCACCTATTGATAATGAAATCAAACAAACGTTTATCCTATAGGTAACGACATTGTCAACAATCAAACATATTGTGTTGACATTCGTGACACATTGACATGTGTAAAGGTGACATAGCAATGGAGGTCAAACGCGTCTAGCAAATCAAATACATCTTTTTTTCTTCTTTCTATCTACCTCTTAAAGGGGCCCGCCTTGACCACACGGCCTTGACAGATCCTTTTAACATTCACAGTGAGCGTTGCCCCAAAGAAAACAAAGCTTACAACAAACAAGAACTCTTTCGACAGTATAGTTATAAATTCCGTAGTTGTTGTGCCTACTAATAGGTCTAGCTAACATGGTGGACCTAAACATAGCACCTACCAAAGGTGGTAATTGATGATGATGATGATGATGTTGATGACGATGATGATGATGATGATGATGATGATGATGATGACGACGACGACGACGACGATGATGATAATAATGATGATGATAACGATGATGATTTTTTTAACATTTATTATTGAAACGGTATGTCACGACTCAGTTTTCTGAACCTGTGATAATAGGGTTTCTAAGCCTGTTATAGAGGGAAAAATGTGAGGGAGACAAAATAAATTAAAGTTTATTGCGAAGTTTGCAAATAATGTCATTTCAACACGTCCATTGTTTTTTTTAAGTTTTGCTCTGTCCCCCTAAACTGGTCAAGACTGCCGCTATATGGAAAGGAGGGCAGGCGTGTATTTTCACGTGCCGTGCAAGTTTTGGGCAGTTTGCGATATGCGCACTACATTTGATAGAGCGAGCAAATAAAACTGCTGTACGTATCTAAATCGGGGAGTCACAGAGAGGAATGTGTAAAGATAAGTACTCTAGTGCCAGCAAGGGGTAGATTGTGCAGGCCGTGGGGTTGTACTAGTTGCCTCCCATCTCAAGCTGTATTTAATTTTAGAAAGCAGTGAAATTATTTTTTTAAAAAACTAGTTTTCAAGCGAATTCTGGAATCCCCTAAATAATGAAAATTGCAAATTTTTTTACGTAAATAATGCATTATTTAGCACCATCTTCTAAATAATACTTTATTTAGCAAATTCTACGAAATAATGCATTATATAGGCAACAAATTTATTTTGAAAGTTCTAAATAATGCATTATGTAAAACAATCTGCTAAATAAAGCATTATATAGGTTTTAAAAAAATTAAATTTAGCAACAATGCCTTATTTACCTATATAATGATTTATTTACGTAAACACCGTATTGCTTATAAATATTTACGGAGAAAATATATTATTTAGAGAAATATACGATTATTTAGAAAATATGCTTGTAAATAAAGACTATTTATGGTTGATGGTGATGCTGACTTTGAGATCGATGGTGCCACTGTTGAGTCCATGTTTAAAAGACTGAATTTGAGAAAGGCCACTGGCCCTGATGGCATAGGGGGTCGGACCTTGAAGTGGTGCGCTGCACAGTTGTGCTTAGTATTCAGTCAGCTATTCTCGTGGTCAGTCAGGGACTGTGTTGTACCTAGTGTATGGAAACACTCTGTCATCTGTCCCGTGCCCAAAAACAGTAAACCCAAAGAACTCAACGACTACCGCCCTGTTGCCCTGACATCCATAGCAATGAAATGTCTCGAACGGATTCTTCTGTCTCGTCTTCTTTGTCACACTCAGCCTTTCTCTGACCCTCTTCAATTTGCATACAAACCCAATCGTAGTACCGACAACGCTACTCTGACGCTTCTCCACAATGCTTATGATCACTTAGAGACCTCTGGTTCCTTTGTCCGTATTCTATTTATAGACTTTTCTTCTGCTTTCAATACCATACAGCCACACCTCATGGCTCAGAAGTTTGTCTTACTCTGTCCCTCCTAGACTCGTCCTGTGGATCGATCACTTCCTCGTGTCCAGATCTCAGGTCGTCCGCTTTCACTCTGCTGTCTCATCTCTCAAACGAACGTCCACAGGAGCTCCTCAGGGTACGGTTCTTTCTCCGGTACTTTTCACGATCTATACAACGACTGCAGGGGAACTGACGCCACACCGATCATGAAGTACTCGGACGATTCTGCCCTTGAGGACCTGTCCAATTCAAATGCTGTGTATTTCTCTGCAGTTCATAGGTTCAGCTCCTGGTGCAAACAAAACTATCTGGACTTAAATGTCAAAAAAACTAAGCAACTGGTAATTGACTTTCGTAAAAACAACGCTCTCGTTCCAGACCTTGTCATTGATGGTGTTACAGTCGAGAGAATCACTCAATACAAATACCTGGTAACCATCATGGACGAGAAACAACTTCACTGCAAACACCCAATCCATCCACAAAAAATGTCAGTCTAGAATTTACTGCCTTCAAAAACTTCGAAATCTCCAAGTCAGTAGCCGCATCCTTCAGACCTTTTACTCTTTTTTATCGAGTCCGTTCTTACCTTTTCTTTTATCTGCTGGTATGGAAGTTTGTGTGTAAAAAACAAAGGTGTGCTGGATCGAGTGGTGAAAGTCTGTGGGAAGGTTGTGGGAGTGAAACAAGAGAGTCTGCAGGTGTTGTATGAAAGACGTGTTGTGCGGAAAGCCAGTTGCTTTGTGCTGGATAGCACTCATGTGCTTGCGCACCACTTCCAGCTCCTGCCTTCTGGAAGGCGCTACCAAACACCAAGGGTCAGAACTCTCAGAACGAAAAACTGCTTTATTCCAAAGGCTGTCTCATTACTTAATAAATGACACGTGTGTGTGTGTGCGTGTGTTCGTGTGTGCGTGTGTTTGTTTGCCCAAAATAATTTCATTTAACATTTGCTGTCGTTTAATGTTAGCATTGCATAAGTGTAATTATATTCATATGTGACTGTGCATTTTTATCCTCATTGTCATTATGATTGTTGTTATTATTATTATTATTCCTTGTTGAGGATTGTAATTGTACACCACAATGCAATTTTTTGTAAAAGATAATAAAGTTGTCTTTTCTACTCTTTCGGATGAGAGTATAAACCGATATCGCAAATTATCATACTTTAAAGGGAATTCCATTCTCAAACTCGGTGTGGACTCGACTAAAGAAAAACAGTTACCATAGCACTTGGAAATGGACGCCCAATGTGCTCAGTTGTCCGGGCGTCATACATGCGCCAAAGCTGCGGCGTCACGGACGGTTTGAGTTAGATCCTGTATCGGCCAGCGCCTTGACCTTAGGAAGGCGATTATAAATGACGAACATATATTAATTATTATTATTATTATTATTATTATTAAATTATTAAATTATTATTAAAATATAATAAGACCGTTGATTGTAATTGAACACAATGTTTCTTGAAAAAAAAAAGTTGTCAAAGCTCTAAAAAAGAAAAATATCGCAAATAAATATACAAAGGGAATTCCATTCTCAAATCGGTGTACTACTAAAGAAAAACAGTTATAGATATGACCGACACCAAATGGATGCGTTGAGCTATACAACAAAGTTACAGACTGATGCATAGACAAGCCTGCAGAAGACGAAAACAGAAATCTGGATGCTAAATCTATTATTTTAAGGTCCTTTCTCATCAAATTGATTTTAAGAATAAACTAATGTAAATTTGACCCGTTGGGAACATATTTTCACTGATGGGACAAATTCTAATCTGTTATTGGCGTACCTATTTCAGATTTATATATAATATTAATTTTGCTATCAGTGATGCATAGACTCTGGAAGCAGATCTGGGACTCGACTAAACTTAGAACAATGCTATTGATTTGCGCTTCAGTTGACATGGGACAACAGCATCAGATCATTGAAGACTGAAGAACGATAGTGCTGCAGTCCTTGTCTTAAGACCGATTGTTAACAAAGCGACTCTATGGCTGAAACTTCCTGCAGAAAGCTCAGTGTCTTAAGCCGTGAAACAACCAAAATACCTGTCTTTTTCTTCTTCTTCTTCTTCTTCTTCTTCTTCTTCTTCTTCTCTTCTTCTTCTTCTTCTCTTCTTCTTCTTCTCTTCTTCTTCTTCTTCTTCTTCTTCTTCTCTTCTTCTTCTTCTTCTCCTCCTCGCCAACACCAACTTTTCACTGTCAACATTATCCTCCCCCTCTTCCTCTTCTTCCTCCTCTTCATCATGAAAGTCAAGCAAGATTAATAGTGGCCGTCCTTTAAGCCCCGAGACTGTGCAAACCTCACTGCCTTAAGACTGTGCAAACCTCACTGCCTTAAGACTGTGCAAACCTCACTGCCTTAAGACTGTGCACACCTCACTGCCTTAAGACTGTGCAAACCTCACTGCCTTAAGACTGTGCATACCTCACTGCCTTAAGACTGTGCACACCTCACTGCCTTAAGACTGTGCAAACCTCACTGCCTTAAGACTGTGCAAACCTCACTGCCTTAAGACTGTGAAAACGTCACTGCCTTAAGACTGTGCAAACCTCACTGCCTTAAGACTGTGCACACCTCACTGCCTTAAGACTGTGCAAACCTCACTGCCTTAAGACTGTGCAAACCTCACTGCCTTAAGACTGTGCAAACCTCACTGCCTTAAGACTGTGCAAACCTCACTGCCTTAAGACTGTGCAAACCTCACTGCCTTAAGACTGTGCAAACCTCACTGCCTTAAGACTGTGCAAACCTCACTGCCGTAAGACTGGCAGCGGAACAACCACAATGCCCTCTAGCTCTTGCACTTCATGACCTTCCCTTTCACACCTCCATTCTGTCATCGTCGGCATTCCGCTCTTCCTCCTCATCCACTCCTTCATCGCCTCATCGTCATCATTACCATCATCATGATCATCATCAGCAGCAGCAGCAGCAGCATCACAGCACAAGTTGCATTTTTTATATTTTACCGTTCTTAAATATCGCTGTCTCACCGCCGTACCTCAAGTGGTAGAACGTTCTAATGGCACACCGATGACCCAGGTTTGATTCCCGTGGTGGGCGAAATGAAAAAGTGGCCCATTTTTCACCGTTCATTTTAGCAGTATGATTGCTCTTGTGGTTCAGGGTTGATTTAGGTCCCTACCCCTTGTTCCCTGGGATGGTTATCCCAGTCTGCCGTAATTATAGTCAATCGTGGGTGTAGACGTTGAACGTCAATGGTCATTCAAACAGTGACCACAATCCCTGGCGAAAGGATTGGGCCTTACTGCGGCACATTTTGGCGTCTTAAGGCAGGCTCTGAAACAACCACAATCTTCCTCCTCCTCATCATCTTCTTCTTCTTATTGGCTCGTTTACATTCCCGATTACTTTCAAAGTATATCCAGTCTATTATTTGAAAATATATCAGCTGCGAGGCGGACGTAAATATCGGCTAGTTTCAGCTGCGGAGTGTTGGTCGGAGATCCACTCATGATTGATGAGGGATACTGAAAGCTTTATCCAAGGTTCAAGGCCACATCATATCGCCCGAAAGCAGTACTGCCCCAATGGTCTGTCTCAAAGACGTGGAACGAGGAGATTAAGATGGCGGTAATGGCAATGACGATGATAACGGTGATGAAGAGCCGGGGAAGGCGAAGGAAGACTTCAACGACGGTTGCGAAGAGGAAGAAGAAAAAGAAAAAGAAGAAGACAGACCATGATGATGATGATGATGAAGACGATGATGATGATTATGATGATGATAATGATAATGATGATGATGACGATGAAGAAGATGATGATGATAATGATGATGATGATGATAATGATGATGATGATGAAGAAGATGATGATGATAATGATGATGATGATAATGATGATGATGATGATGATGATGATGATGATGATGATGATGATGATGATGATGATGATGATGATGCGTCGTCGAAATGAACAGATTGTCATTTAAAACTAACCTTGGTGCAACGAGATAAAAAACAATTATTAGTTGCATAGAGCTTGAAATGAATATTCAAGAACATAATTACGACACAATACTATTTTCTGTACATAATAACATATACACCCACACGCACACGCCCACACGCTCTCTCTCTCTCTCTGACTCTCTCTCATACACCTCCCCCCCCCATACGAACGCTCTCGCTCTCTCTCTCTCACTGCCTCTCTCTCTCTTATATACGCACCCACACAACACACACCCACGCAAACACACATCCACAAAGAGAGAAAGGGAGAGGGAGAGAGAAAGAGAGGGAAAGAGAGAGGAGAGAGAGACAGTAAGACAGACAGACAGACAGACAGAAAATTGGCAAATGAAACAGGAAGATAACGCACATCGAAATTATCTAAACTGGAAATGGAAAATTGAAATACAAAACTCGTCAAAGATTACGAAAACAAAATTGATGAACGCAATTTTAATGTTTACGTAGGCAGAGAAGAAAATGATCGTCCACCTATTAGTATAACCAGTAGCGAGTTGCTTTACCGTGCAGCACGTGACTTACTCGCGTTGTTTCCTATGCAAGTACTCACCAAGCAACGTTGGGAACAATAGGACGTTCTGCGCCTGCGCGTTAAGAGATCCTAGGTTCAAATCCAAAGGAGAACAAGTCCACAATGTTGGCGGCCACGACCTACTCGCAGAAAAGTATCTTATTTTTTCTCTTTCCAACTCGCCAAAGTCACGTGACGGATTGCTTGTTTTCGCTTTGTGCAACGGAACTCATCGCCTATTTTCGCGCGTACCCTACACGTACTCGCGAGTACTCGCTTCAAAGCACCACGCTGCTGACAAATTGCGAGACTGATACCCGACAGCGCTTAGGTGAATTATGAATCGCGGGCAAGTAAGAAATGCTTTATAACCAATTTATGACGGGAAACGTGGACAAATATTAATGACCCAGGCTGGACACATCAAACCACAGAGTGATAAGAAAACGATCCAATGCAAATGTTCGAGCCAAGCTCTGAGTTTTATCTGAACTGGCATTCCTTTTAGTTAATAATAATAATAATAATAATAATAATAATAATAATAATAATAATAATCGCGTCGAAAGATCTTTGGGGGAGGAAGGAAAAAATATTTTCGGGGGGTGGGAGATGGGAGGGAAGAGTGGGTAGTGAGAGGAGAAATTATTAATAAAATAGTTTTGTAAAGTTTATTTGCACAAGTTCTGCTGATAGTATCGTGAATGTTCTAGAATGTTTTTGTTGTTGTTTTTTGCGAGTGTGTTTTTTGTTTGTTTTTGTTTTTGAGTTGTTTTTATTTTATTGAATACGTGAATTAGAGAATTCTGTTGTGTTTTTTTCTCTCAAGTACGAATCATGGTGTGATTAAAGTAAACCAGAACACATTTGAGGTAGATCGTATCTGTATCTATTTTGCTTTAAAATTATTATTAAAGGGGCCTTCCAGTGTTATTTTACTGACGAGTTCTATAGAGTGTATCAGAATCCTGACTTTCAAAATGTACGTGACCCGATATTTCTTTCTTCAAACTCCCGAAAATGGCAGTACGAAGCCATGCTGAGTGAAGAGCCAAACGGAAGTTAGCAGACGACGCGCCTGTTTCTCGCAATGACTACTGAATAAATGGTGTATAAAATGCTCTTACAACGCTCGTTCTCAAAACTACCGGAATGCCCCTTTGACATATACAAGGATGTTAACTGAAAAATAACCGTGTGTGTGTAAGCGATTTTAACCAATACAATTTAAAAATGAAGTCTTCGCAAAAATCCCAACGGAAAATATTAGACCGCGGTAAACTTCGGCCTATTTCCTATACCCAGCACTCAGCACATCACCAACGACGAAGTCCAACAGACCATCACACAAGCCATTGGACAACACGATGACAAGCTCACAGTGGTGAAGAAACCGAAACTCCGACGGTATGGCCACGACAACAGAGCATCAGGCCTTGCAAAGACCAGCCTATAAAGCACGGTACAAAGAGACAGAAGTAGAGGGAGACAGAAAAAAAGGTGGAAGGACAACATTCGAGAATGGACTTGGCTTGACACTGAGCGAAACCATGAGGACTGCTAAGGACAGAGTGTTACGCTTGAGACGCACACGATAGTACGTGTGAAACGCGCTCGAGAGATGCGATCGTTTTGTTTTGCAAAGCATGCAATAACAGAGTGTATTTATCTTTGATTTGATTTTGCGTTGTTGTTAGAAGAAGCTCTGTATAACGTTGTTAATTTTAGTTGGTCGATATTATTTGAGAATTTTCTAGAGTTGGTTGTTTATTGTTGATCGAAGCGTGTGGATAAATTTAGTGGTAACTACGAGACGTTCCCATCCTAAATAAGGTAATATGACGTAAGACAGTGATGACGAAGTTTATTCTGATTGGTTATAATTGTGTCACGCTCGAACATTCGAACTTTCTCTCGAGTATAGAGAGACTATATAATGTACCGCACTGTTTCAGTTGAGGGAGAGAAAGTGAAAAGCGATTGAGCGATTGTATGCATGCAGTTGTTGATGTACGCTGAATAAAGTTGGAAAACTTCATACTGTACGACGACTCCTGCCTTGCTGCTGATTGAACAGGTTGCGTGGATAAACGAATCTGGGTTACACTTATCAGGATTCAAGCATTGGGGCTGAATCAACTACTGATAAAAACCAACAACTAGTGTAACACAGAGGAAGATGGAGGACCCACAGCAATTTGCACGCTTTCTCAAGAAACTTCTATAAAAACAAACGTGACGATGAATGCCTCATCCTATCCTATCCTATCCTATCCTGTCCCGTAACCCGAAGGTCGTAGGGGCACCACAGATGATCGTTTAACCAGCATACTCCATCTTTCTCTGTCCTCAGCAGCCCTCATGGCTTCGCTCAGTGTCGTGTGACTATAATCTACAGTTACACATTTGAGGGAGAGAAAGTGAAAAGCGATTGAGCGATTGTATGCAGTTGTTGATGTACGCTGAATAAAGTTGGAAAACTTCATACGACGACTCCTGCCTTGCTGCTGATTGAACAGGTTGCGTGGATAAACGAACCTGGGTTACACTTATCAGGATTCAAGCATTGGGGCTGAATCAACTACTAATAAAAACCAACAACTAGTGTAACACAGAGGAAGATCGAAGACCCTCTGAGTGCTCTCCAAGTCTCTGAGTAGCAATTTGCACGCTTTCTCAAGAAACTTCTATAAAAAACAAACGTGACAACGAATGCATCATAGAAAGAAGAATTCATAGCACAACATGACATTCTTTGAACCACGAGCCATTTTTATTTTCTGGTGTATCATTTAATACTGCTGCCATGAACTGCAAAAAATGCTCCTGATGTTATTTCATGCCGTACTTGCTGTCTTTAGTATATTGCGTGCCTCCAACTATACACTCACCACTTCAACTTCCCCTTTGTCTGGCTATACTGCCCCCTTTGTCTGGCTATACTGCCCCCTTTGTCTGGCTATACTGCCCCTTTTGTCTGGCTATACTGCCCCCTTTGTCTGGCTGTACTTCCCCCTTTGTTTGGCTATACTGCCCCCCTTTGTCTGGCTATACTGCCCCCTTTGTCTGGCTATACTGCCCCCTTTGTCTGGCTATACTGCCCCCTTTGTCTGGCTATACTGCCCCCTTTGTCTGGCTGTACTGCCCCCTTTGTCTGGCTGTACTGCCCCCTTTGTCTGGCTGTACTGCCCCCTTTGTCTGGCTGTACTGCCCCCTTTGTCTGGCTGTACTGCCCCCTTTGTCTGGCTGTACTGCCCCCTTTGTCTGGCTGTACTGCCCCCTTTGTCTGGCTGTACTGCCCCCTTTGTCTGGCTGTACTGCCCCCTTTGTCTGGCTGTACTGCCCCCTTTGTCTGGCTGTACTGCCCCCTTTGTCTGGCTGTACTGCCCCCTTTGTCTGGCTGTACTGCCCCCTTTGTCTGGCTGTACTGCCCCCTTTGTCTGGCTGTACTGCCCCCTTTGTCTGGCTGTACTGCCCCCTTTGTCTGGCTGTACTGCCCCCTTTGTCTGGCTGTACTGCCCCCTTTGTCTGGCTATACTGCCACCTTTGTTTGGCTATACTGCCCCCTTTGTCTGGCTATACTGCCCCCTTTGTCTGGCTATACTGCCCCCTTTGTCTGGCTGTACTGCCCCCTTTGTCTGGCTGTACTTCCCCCTTTGTCTGGCTGTACTGCCCCCTTTGTCTGGCTGTACTGCCCCCTTTTGTCTGGCTATACTGCCCCCTTTGTCTGGCTATACTGCCCCCTTTGTCTGGCTGTACTGCCCCATTTGTCTGGCTGTACTGCCCCCTTTGTCTGGCTATACTGCCCCCTTTGTCTGGCTGTACTGCC
Source organism: Oncomelania hupensis (assembly GCA_036898135.1). Lineage (NCBI taxonomy): Eukaryota > Metazoa > Mollusca > Gastropoda > Littorinimorpha > Pomatiopsidae > Oncomelania > Oncomelania hupensis. The sequence goes on from CM072512.1 coordinate 12,219,198, forward strand.
CCCTTTGTCTGGCTGTACTGCCCCCTTTGTCTGGCTGTACTGCCCCCTTTGTCTGGCTGTACTGCCCCCTTTGTCTGGCTGTACTGCCCCCTTTGTCTGGCTGTACTGCCCCCTTTGTCTGGCTGTACTGCCCCCTTTGTCTGGCTGTACTGCCCCCTTTGTCTGGCTGTACTGCCCCCTTTGTCTTGCTGTACTGCCCCCTTTGTCTGGCTGTACTGCCCCCTTTGTCTGGCTGTACTGCCCCCTTTGTCTGGCTATACTGCCCCCTTTGTCTGGCTGTACTGCCCCCTTTGTCTGGCTGTACTGCCCCCTTTGTCTGGCTATACTGCCCCCTTTGTTTGGCTATACTGCCCCCTTTGTCTGGCTATACTGCCCCCTTTGTCTGGCTATACTGCCCCCTTTGTTTGGCTATACTGCCCCCTTTGTCTGGCTGTACTGCCCCCTTTGTCTGGCTGTACTTCCCCCTTTGTCTGGCTGTACTGCCCCCTTTGTCTGGCTGTACTGCCCCCTTTGTCTGGCTATACTGCCCCCTTTGTCTGGCTATACTGCCCCCTTTGTTTGGCTATACTGCCCCCTTTCTCTGGCTATACTGCCCCCTAAGTTAGAAGCCTAGTTCAATGTGTTGTTGACTCGTTTATGTGTAAATAGGGACAAAGTTCCAGATATATTTTTTTCCTCATGTCGAATGTCTTGGTTCAATAAATTTAGAATTCTCTATTTTGGATTAGAACTGGTAACACAAAGCCTTTATCTATTAAAATTTGACATTCGAATTTCTTCTCTCTCTCTTTCTCTCTCTCTCTCTCTCTCTCTCTCTCTCTCTCTCTCTCTCTCGCTCTCGCAATGAAAGCAGTTCTTATACAAAGCGGCATTCTTGCACTTTTCAATCCATCGGGTCATTCCCGAAATGACCATTATATAAACTCAAACTTTTCTGTGGCTAAGATAAAGTCACACACATCCACAAACATCCACACACACACTAACACCAACACCAACACACGCATACACACACAATGACACAGACATTTTAATAACTTTTTAACGAAAAATAAATGTGCAATAACAACGTTGTAATGAACTCAACAAAGTGGATATTTTTTTACGGGAAACACACACACGAACACACCCACACAAACACACAAACACACACTTACCCACACACACTAACACAAACACTAACACCCCATGCTGTTCTCGCCTCTTAGTTTCATGGAGAGAGCGTTGCCGCTGTAAGTGGTTTTGAAGAAACTTTGGCCATTGCCATTACTGGGACACTTATCTTAAAATGGAGCGCCATCCTCTGCTGGCGACTGTTCCACTCAAACAATTATTTAAGTCGCAAACTTTCGTCCTCTTCATCTGTAATTTTTTTCAATAACGTCAGTCACCTACATCACCAACTGTCAGGTGTCTTTTATATTACGTTACATGGTTATTGCTTAAAGCCCCGGTCACACAGCCCTTTACGGCTGAAACACGACCAAAGCGCGTCCAAAATTTGTTACCTGTGGAGTGGACGTTGTTGTTCGCGTTGATGTCGAGGTTAAGACGAGCTACGGTCGAGGTATAGACGTGGCAGGACGCGGGGAGAAATCTGAACGGCATCGGACGCGGCAATAAGTTTTGAACTGCTCAAAATTTTAGCCCGTCCACAACCACGGGTAACACGCGGTAAGACGCGAAAGTTTAGCGTTCAGTCACGGCCAGAGCACGGTGATTGGACGGCATGTACCGCGTTGGAATCACGGGAAATAGCGTGTGCTCTGGCCGTGACTGAACGCTAAACTTTCGCGTCTTACCGCGTCTCCCCAAGTTTTAATCACTGTCGGAACACGGATTACCACGCGTGTTTCACGAGTGTTGCACGTCTTTACCGCGTGTTTTACCCGTGGTTGTGCGCGGGCTAAAATTTTGAGCAGTTCAAAACTTTTTGCCGCGTCCGATGCCGTTCAGATTTCTCCCCGCGTCCTGCCACGTCTATACCTCGACCGTAGCTCGTCTTAACCTCGAAATCAACGCGAACAACAACGTCCACTCCACGGGTAACAAATTTTGGACGCGCTTTGGCCGTGATTCAGCCGTAAAGGGCTGTGTGACCGGGCTGAGCAGTTCAAAACTTTTTGCCGCGTCCGATGCCGTTCAGATTTCTCCCCGCGTCCTGCCACGTCTACACCTCGACCGTAGCTCGTCTTAACCTCGAAATCAACGCGAACAACAACGTCCACTCCACGGGTAACAAATTTTGGACGCGCTTTGGCCGTGATTCAGCCGTAAAGGGCTGTGTGACCGGGGCTTTAGGTCCAGCGGACTCTTCCGAGCCAAATCAGGACCAGAGAAGTGAAAGAGGACTCACCTCTGATCCGCATAAAAGATCTGCCGAAACAACCCTAGTGGTAACACTAAAGGCAATCTACCAGCCGGTCGCTTTACAATAAAGACATCCCAAGCAGGGGACGCTGAGGCTACACTCTAATTTATCAAACCCCCGTTTACAAAAACAAAATAGAATACAAACATCATTATACAATATAAACAAAACACATACATAGAAAATGCCTACATTGCTAAATAATAACAACATAGAAAGCCCCAGTGACCATTTGGCAGAAAGCGTCCAATATTCCCAAGCTGATCCAACAGACCCCATACACAAATGAGGAGTATTGTCCCGGAAGAGTTTTCAAGAAAAAAGGTAGGTGACTGGTCTATCGAAGAAGAAGATAGTGTAGTAGATTCATAGAACAGAGTAGGAATGAGAAAGAACAAAGGAGAAAGACAACAACAGTGGAAATTTAAAGCACTAAATTTCCAGACAGTGGGATACTATTTATACTGAAACCCCCGGCACCCCCACGGGGGAACAGGTGTCCTGTAAATATCTTCTCCTTCTCCTCCTCCTCCTCCTTCTTCTTCTTCTTCTTCTTCTTCTTCTTCTTCTTCTTCTTCTCCTCCTCCTCCTCTTCCTCCTCCTTCTCCTCATCCTTTTTTAGTAATCTTTTCAATAACGTTTGTCGTCCATTCTACAAACTGTCAGATGACCTTTAAATAACAGATTCTTCTTCTTGTTTTTGTTCTTGTTCTTTTTCTTCGGTAATCTTTTTAATAACTTAGTCGCGCATTCACCAAACTGTCCTTTCTTGTTCTTCTTCTTGTTCTTCTTCTTGTTCTTCTTCTTGTTCTTCTTCTTGTTCTTCTTCTTCTTCTTCTTCTTCTTCTACTACTACTACTACTACTACTACTACTACTACTACTACTACTACTACTACTACTACTACTACTACTACTACTACTACTACTACTACTACTACTACTACTATGCGAGCGTTGTGGCCGCGTGGTCTAAGGCGGGAGTAACTTGACTTGTCCACAGGCTAGAAACCAATGGCGCTTGACAGTTGTGGGATCGATTCTCCGAATATTATTTACGTTCGACTCGGGCAACGTCTCGGAGTTTTCTTCGGGTACTCCGGTTTGCTCCTCCAGCAAAATAAAAATAAATAAAAAAATTATAAAAACTAAATAAAATCTAATGTAGGGTGGGTTTTGGCGCGCCACAGGCTGCGACTACACCTTTTCCAGGAAAGGAGGCCCAGAATTTTCCGATAAAAAAAGACTCAAAACTGTCAAAACAAAACAAAACAAATCAAAACTACTATTACTATTTCTACTACTATTGCTACTATTACTTCTACTACTACATGTACTACTACTACTACTACTACTACTACTACTACTACTTCGCTGCTGCTAGTACTACTACTTCTTTTTCCTCCTTTTCTTAGTTTTTCTTAATTTGTCCCATTCTTCCTCCTTCTTATTGTTTATCTAGTTCTTTCTTCTTCTTCTCCTCCTCCTCCTCCTTCTTGTGGCCCATTTTTCACCGTCCATTTTTGCGGAATGATTGCTCTTGTGGTTCAGTGTTGATTTAGGTTCTTACCGATTGTTCTCTGGGATAGTTATCCACGTCTGTTATATCGTCAATGATGGGTGTTAACGTTAAACGTCAATGGTCATTCAAACAGTGACCACAATCCATGGCGGAAGGATTGGGCCTTATTGCAGCACATTTGGCATCTTAAGGCAAGCCATGAAACAACCACAATCTTCCTCCTCCTACTCCTCCTCCTCCTCCTCCTCATCATCATCATCATCTTCTTCTTCTTCTTCTTCTTCTTCTTCTTCTTCTTCTTCTTCTTCTCCTCCTCCTGCTCCTATTCATCTCTAATGTTTTCAATAAGGTTTTCCAATTTCTTGAACTCTCAGAGGGCCGTTATATAACTTCTTTTTTTTTCTTCTTCTTCTTCTTCTGCCTCTTATTTCTCCTCCTCCTCTTTTTTGATCTTAATCTCCCCAATCGTCCTCCTTTTTATTGTCCTCCGTGTTCTTCTTCTTGTTCGTTCATTCTATCTCGTTCTTTCTGTCTTTCTTTTGTTTTCCTTTTAATTCTACTTTTCTTTCGTTAGCTTTGCTTTCAGTCTGCTTATATATTCTCTCTCTATTTCTCTCTCTCTGTCTCTAGCGCACACGCATGCACATACAACACAAACACACGTACACACACACGCACGCACGCACGCACTCCCCACATATGAGTACAGACAAAAATGGAAAGTAATTAGTTGTTAGCATAGAAAGCGCAGATTTTCGCGCAAAGCCACCTCCGAGAACACAAAATTTATTTCGAATTCAATTACAAATTCCAAGTAATTGGTTTCTCTCTCGAATTTGTAATAAGTCAAGTCAAGAAATCTTTATTCTAAATAAAGCAGGAAAATTGTGTTTGTTTCAACAATTGGGTACATTATAGTTATCGGCCCATCCCTACAATAATGTATTAATGCTTGAGCCCGAAAGTACCATAAGCGCGATATAAAGAAAGTTTTCTTCTTCTTCTTCTTCTTCTTCTTCTTCTTCTTATTATTATTATTATTATTATTATTATTATTATTATTATTATTATTATTATTATTATTATACCAAAGTGCTTTCAATTAGGATCCATACAATCCCACACAACACGTTCAAATAATGTATCAAATGCTTTGAACCTTTTGACTTGAATGACAGTGGAGACAAATTCCACTCACTATATGTCACGAACAGACCAGTTTTACCCTGCACTGTTTACGAGTTTGCTTGTTTAGTCAATGTAATCTTAGAAAGTTAATGTAGTATATCGCAGACGATTACAGTATAACGGAGGTACACACACAGCGAGTTTGACTCAAACAGTGTAGTGACGTCAGCACTGTGTGCCTTGCATCAAAGTCTTATCCAATAGGACTCAGGCAGGGCGGCTAGATCCAGTTCTGGCTGATTCAGTCCAAACCGGGTATTAGATTCAGTTGAGAGTAAGACGCCAGAGGGTACACAGCTACACCTGAGTAGAGCAATATCTCCACTCATAGACCAGGAAGCAGGACTTTGTGAATCTTAGAATTCAATCAAATAGCCACGGGGCCTGACTTTGTCAAACAGGTAAATGAACATACTTCTGTTTCATCGTGATATATTTATATTATTGTTGAAATTATGTTTGTGGAATTTGCTATGCATAGATTCAAATTGTTAATCCGAATTTGCGTGACCACGTGGTGAAACACGACCGGTTGCGCCGCCATGTTGTATACCGAACGGAACCACTGTTGTTGAACCTATATGTATGTTTGCAGACCAGTGGCTGTACCAGTGAATGTTTATAATATTATTAATTCTGTATGTGTATAGTTAGCCACGATTTATATTTATGTATGTATAGGAAATTAGAGTTGAGATTCCAGTGGACCACGGACGTAGCAGAATGTTCGTCGCTTATGTATAGAGATGTGGAGCTATCACTGAGGGCTACTTTAGCTTTCAGTGAGACGCTCTGCACAGACCTATTATTCAAGGTTGTGCAGAATTTCGTCTCTTGTGTTAAAAGACGAACAGGCGAGATATAACGTGCGCCCAACTCCACAGAAAACACGAGTTGGCTGTTTAGCCTCTACAGCACAGGACTCAGAGAGCTCCCCTGGAAAACACTCTCCAAGACAACACAGCTTGTCAAGGAACCAAACTACACTACGACCCAGCGTGTACCAGAAGCTACCTCATCAAAGGGCTTCAAACCCGCGACACACAAGCTAAGTGCCCAGGAATCAGTGCATTAAACTGGTAGCAAAAGGACCACAGTAGTCCACTCTTCAGAAAATAGTAAAACGGACCACAGTAGTCCAATCTACATGAACTCTAGTAGCCAGTGCCCTATGAAGACATAACAGCTGCCTAGACTATCAGCGATCGAATTATTTGCATTGACCTATGACTTTTTAAGGTAGATTAGTACATCGAAGATCTTGTATAGAGTAGAAGAAATAAAATAAATGTGTGATTTTAACTGTTATCAAGTGGCTGGACTACATATGATTCATAGCCGTGTGAAAGCTAGTGTGACAGTAATCTTTTACCATTTTTCTATCTATCTCTGTATCCCAGCCTTAACACAGACCGAGCTAAACAAATAAATGTATTAAAGTAATTCACCGGGTGACTAACTAGCAGTTCCCATAGAATAAGCGTGAGGGTTACAGCATTCCATTGTGCAGAGCCCAGCAACCCATAAACCCCACGTGACACTTTATACTTGTTCAAATCCTTTCATGAAAAAAATTAGAACTTCATGTCTACCTCAATATTTTTGGCGCCATCCAAATGTTTTCAAATTAAGACAGTTAATGGACAAAAGTCAAAGGACAGGTTGATTTTTCTAAGCCGCTATATAAGTACTGTATTGTCATTATTTATATAATAGCAGTACATTTGTTTTCACAGAGGTTTGTCCTGGCTTTTCAGCAGACAAGATTGACCTCTCTGGTCTTATTCGTAATTTCTTGAGTTTGCCATGCCTAATTAAAAATATTGTCATAAATAATGATTGACTAAACTGAAGTTTCATTATTGGTATTTCGACAGGGAAAAACGAGTAATTTTGCAATACATTTTCGTAAATTGTAAAATTTTTTTCTTCTTCTCGTTTACTTGTTGTGTTTTTTTTATTGATAAGAATTAAATGAATTTGAATTAGCACCTGATATGAAATGTTTTTATGCTGCCATTCAGGCTTGTTTCACCCTACCCATTTTTTTTTCTGTTTTGTAGGCTAAAAAGCCCCCCATTTCCTTGTTTTGATTGTTAAAACTATGTGTTGTGAAATAAAAGAACAAAGGACAACAGACTAAGGACGAATCTTCCACTAACCTTATTTATTTATTTATTTATTTATTTAATCGTACTTATATAGCGCTTTTCCAGCTCAAGAGCTGCTCAAGGCGCTGGCCGATACAGGATCTAACTCAAGCCGCCCGAGACGCCCACCCGCAGCCTTTGGGCGCATGGTCTGACGCCCGGACGACTGAGCACAATCCTGGGCAGCCAGGGATGGGGGAGAAGGACCTATGTGCATGCTGGGTGTGTTCTTGTCACCGGCACTCACCCGTTTAAGACATGAGCGTCAGGATCTTTAAAGTCCGTTATGATGGAATGTATGCGTCACAGACTAGACCTCGGTTTATGCTCTCATCCGAAGGAGTAGGAAACGGGAGTAAAGTGTCTTTCCCAAGGACACAACACAATGCCCCGGCCTGGGCTCGAACCCGGGACCTTCAGATCCGCAAGCCAAAGCACTACCATTAGGCCACCTTCCAATAAAGACAGCCCATAAAATCGATTGATTACAGATTGTTAAGTACGGTAGGTTCTTTCAATCTCCTGAGCGTTCAGTCTCGAGTGACAGCGTATTTTATGTACCTCAAAATGATCCATCTTAACCTACGAGAGACTGCGCGTCACTCCTTTCCTTCATCATCATCATCATCATCATCATCATCATCATCATCATCATCATCATCATCATCATCATCATCATCATCATCATCATCATCATCATTAGCATCACCATTATCATCATCGTCATCATCATCATCATCATCATCATCATCATCATCATCATCATCATCATCATCATCGTCGTCGTCGTTATCGTCATCATCATCATCATCATCAACAACAACATCATCCAGTATTAAAAAAAACAATCAGTTAAACTGTTTGGGAAATTGGTTTATGTAGATCTAATCTTGTATAGCGCTTTGCTAGCTCGAGAGCCACTAAAGGCGCACGGCAACGGCGAAGGTTGGAGTACTAGCAATGTGTACTGAATTCACGTACTGAATGACGATAATTCGCGTAATAATTGACGCGATTAGTCAGTTCGCGAATTGCCTAAAACTTTTCGTCAATTCACATAATACTATTTTGTATTGCATGAAATCTACACATGTGTGCACAACGTTAAAATTAAAAGCTTTTTTGTTTTGTTTTGTTTTGTTTTTGTTGCGGTTTTGTGTGTGTGTGTGTTTTTTTTTTACTGCACAAACATGGTATGAATCGAAGTGGCGCCCTCCACCGGTGACGCAGAAGCTAGAGGCTCAGGGACTAAGGGAATTCACTGGGGACTAAGGGAGAGAACAACTACTGGGTCAGAAAAGGGTCGTTACTCGTGTCGATCTGTCACAGATTGTACTCGCCCTTCTGACAGTCTGCTGCCACACTACCGAGAAAAAAAAAAAAGAGAGAAAACCACTAACAAGTGGCATTTACCTTCCTTCCTCCACCCCCAACCCCCATTCGCCCTCCCCTTCCCCAGCCTCCCATCCCTAACACCCCAGTCTTTTTCTTAAACATCCCCACCACCGTCACCCATAGTCCCATACGCAAACGTGGTGTACAATCTCTCAACCGTTCAGTCTCGCTGTTTGGGATTAATCTCGCCTCTCGCATTACTGAAAACAAAAATCATCATACACCTCTACCCCTCCTAACGTTACTCTACCGATCCCTTTCACCATTCTCCGTAGCTTATGTTTCGAACTTTGTCTTTCGTCCTTGTAGTAACAAAACCACACACAATTCCAAGCATGAAACAAAGCTCATAGCCCAGAGGGTAGTTTAGCCAAAAGTAGGGGGAAGAGAGGAGGAAGGTGGTGGTGAGGTGGGGGACAGGGGATTACAGACATCTAAAAAACAACAATGAACAGCACAAAAAACAGCAGAGAAAGATGGAGTACGCTGGTTAAACAATCTCATACAGTCTTGCCCTAACGCTGGTTAATAACTATCATTCACCGTCATCCAGAATAGTAAAAGCCGACTAGACGTAGGTCATTACTGAGCTGTCTAGTCTGTATGCCCAAAGAACTAGAGGTGCCCCACACTTGCAGTGCCAGAGCCTGTCCGAGGTTGACGTACGCCTCTCCAAAAGTACACGACAAGGCTCAGCTACGCTACGTGTAGGTGCTCGTATAACGCATAGCTCATGAGCCTTTTGATAGAGTAATTTTTCTCGTTACGTAGACCAACAGCAGACAGACCTCAGCAATGCTGAATGCTAACTGTTATATAAGCGTCCTCAAAGACTGCATCATGTTCCTACTCTTCTACTTTACTTCTTTTTCCTATTCATCCTTTTCCTTTTCCTCTTCCTTCTCCTCCTCTTTCTTTTCAACTCCTCCTTCTTCTCACCTTGTCCTCCTCCTCCTCCTCCCCTCCTTGTTCTTCTTCATCTTCTTGTTCTTCTTTGCTTCTTCTTCTTGTGCTGCCCGCCTTGTCCATCAGATGTATGCGTAATACGAGACTAATCAGGTCGCCCGAGGGGTTTCTCCGAGTACTCCGGTTTCTTCCCTCTCTTCAATAATAATGATGTTGGACGCAATCTAAAAATTTTAACAACAAAAACATCAATCTCACTTCCGTCTTATAATAGCGTTTTCCTCGACTTTACAACACATTACACGAAACATGTTTGAGTGATAGATTTGGGTATGTTGTGTGTGTGACAGCGGGTGAAACATGTGAGCGTGTATGTTGGTACAGATCGCCGCGCTTTGAGCATGATTTTTGACTTGGGGAAAACCGCCCATATAGCATCCATTATTATTATTATTATTATTATTATTATTATTATTATTATTATTATTATCATAATTACAATTATTATTATTATTATTATTATTATTATTATTATTATTATTATTGTTGTTGTTGTTGTTGTTGTTGTTATTGCAATCGCAATCGCTGCAGAAAGGGAAGTCAGCGGGAGTATACAACATACGTGTGGAACTGCTACAAGCAGGAGGAGAAGCGATGATTGACGCACTCACCATTATCTGTAACAAGATATGGCAGAGTGGGGAGTGGCCTCCACCATGGACCCAGTCGCTTGTCATCAATCTTCCCACAAAAGGTAGCCTTCAGGATTGTGAAAATTACCGCAACCATCAACCTCATCAGCCATCCCAGCAAGGTCCTCCTGAAAATAATACTCAACAGGCTGAAATCCCAAGCTGAACAAATCATAGCTGAAGAGAACAAGCGGGATTCAGGGCAGGGCGAAGTACCACTGAACAGATTTTCAACCTCAGAATAATCTGCGAGAAATACCTACAGCGTCAACAACATCTATATCATGTGTTCGTAGACTTCAAATAGGCGTTTGACCGAGCCTGGCATGCAGCTCTGTGGACAACCAAGAGAGTGTATAACATCAGCCCTAAAATTATTGAAGTAATCAAAAGCCTGTATGACAAGGCTTCCAGTGCAGTATTCCATAACAGGGCCAACAGAAACTGGTTCAGAACAACAATCGGTATGCGTCAAGGATGCCTACTCTCTCCAACACTCTTCAACATCTTCCTAGAGCGCCTCATGTCAAATGCCCTTGCAGATCACGAGGGCACAGTCAGCATATGGGGTATAGCAATCTCCAACCTTCATTTTGCGGATGACATTGATGGATTAGCTGGAGAGGAACAAGAACTTGAACAGCTGGTGCAGAGGCTTGACACCACCTCCAGAGCCTATGGAATGGAAATAAGTGCAGAGAAAACCAAAACGATGATCAACAACACCAGTGGCATCAACACTGACATCAAAGTCCAAGGCCAATCCCTCAACACAGTGCATAGCTTCAAATATTTAGGAACCATTGTATCAGACAATGGGTCCCGACAGGAAGTCCTCTCTAGGATCGCACAAATAACTGCTGCCATAGCAAGGTTGAAGCCAATTTGGAAAGACATGACCATCAGTCTACATTCCAAAGTAAGACCGCTGCGCTCCCTTGTCATCTCCATCTTCCTATACGCTTGCGAAACATGGACCCTCACAGCAGATCTACAGCGAAGAATACAAAGCATGGAGATGAGGTGCTACAGAAGACTTCTGGGCATTTCCTATACTCAGCATATCACCAATGACAAAGTCCGACAGACCATCACATAAGCCATTGGACAACACGATGACCTGCTCAGTGTTGAAGAAACGAAAACTCCGATGGTATGGCCACGTCACCACAGATCATTAGGCCTTTCAAAGACCATCCTGCAAGGGACAGTGCAAGGAGGTAGATGAAGAGGTGGGAGGACAACATTCGAGAATGGACTGGTTTGACACTGAGCGAAACCATCAGGGTTGCTGAGGACAGAGAAAGATGGAGTACGCTAGTTAAACGATCATCTGTGGTGCCTCTACGACATCCGAGTTACGGGATAGGATAGGATAGGATAGGATAGGATTATTATTATTATTATTATTATTATTATTATTATTATTATTATTATTATTATTATTATTATTATTATTACTTTTTATTGCGTTGCAGCTTTGACCAAATATATTCCTTGTGCATTCACTAGTCAATATTTAAATCGGGTACCCTTGTGTTCTTCTTCTCCTTTTCTTTTCGCTTTTTTCTCCTTCTTTTCCTCCATTCTTTCTCTTCTCCTTCTCCTTCTTCTTCACACTTCATTTTCTTCTCATTCTCCTCTTTCTTTTCTCATACTCCTTCGCCTGAATAATAGCGCGCTTTTTCTTCACCTGAACTCAAAGCGCGACAATCTGAAGAAATCGCTATTATAAAAGGTGGAAGAAAAATCCATCATAGTTTTACTTATTTATTCCTTTATTTTTACATTTACACTGACTGCATCCAATATCATTATTGAAGATAAGGAGAACACATTCATTACTAAACCACAGAATGTATATCAAGGCTGTCAGAGAACTTCTGGAATGCAGATTTGGGTTAGATTTCTTTTTATTATATGAACAAAATTGTCTTACCACATCGTTTCAAAGTAAAGTGAAGTACGAACGAAGTCTTGTAGTTTTAGCTGTTGATTTGTGATTTTATGCATTACTTTTATTTTTATTTGTTTACAAAAAACAACAACAACAACAACAACAACAACAACAACAACAACAACTAACTAACTAACTAAATTCTTTATTCGCTGAGATGCCATGTGCTGTATGAATTCTCCATTGTGAATAATACAGGTTTTCTTTACTTGACTTGTTTAAGCGTACCTCCGTAAGCACGACATAATCAGAACGAACAATTCCCGAGATTCCGCATCCTTATAACAAAGTATCCACAAGCCATCCAGGGAGATAAAAATATATAAATATATTTTTTGTAATTCCAGGAATGGTTGAGTGTGATCGTGGAAGCTTCTATAGTACACTCGGACTGTTCTAGTTCCGAAGTCTGGACCAGATAAGGGAGGCCAGCAATAAAAAGGAACGTAATCGCTACTTACCGAAGAGTTATCTCCGCCTGACAAAACAGAAGTGGCCTGCCCCTTACAGTTAAATTTGCATACTACAAGAGAAAGAGATAATAAAAGATTCAATCAGCAAATTGAACGAACTCTGGCATCAGCTGCCGAGAAACGAAACAACATAACAGTTCCCACGACTAAGTAAAACCCTACAATCTTGTCTGTCCATCTCTGATCTTGTCTTCCCAAAACACCAGTGGATAAACTCACAGCAGAAATAGTTGTCCCAAACGAGAATTACTAATTTTCAAACTGATTCCCGATTAGAACAATGTAAGTTGACGTGGAGATAAGAAAATGACGTTCTTAGATAGCATCTGCTGTCAAAGAAGAAATGTATCTTGTTCATGTTCAATGTATACTTTCGTTAATGGGTCATGACGTTAATTATTTTGTGATCTAATCAAAAGGTTTAATTCAATCAACGTTCACGCGTATCTAGAATGTTTAAGAAGGTTTTTAACTTCAGCGACGGTTTCCTGCTAAGATTACAAGCGACGTACGCTAACATCTTTGGACATACAACAAACAGTTCATTCGTAAATTAATATCCCTTGACGCCAACTACACAATAACCCACTGACGCCGTCAACCCGCTATCTAGTGTCACCATTACGTTGGATACTGACCTGGCGTCACTCTTTAAAATAGCCAATTTGGGCAGGAAAATGGGTTATTGTTATTCTAGAACGGTTAATGGTTACGGTAGCTGACAAGTTCATTGTTGATCTAAGCAGCAATGGGAACGCTGTAATTGCATTTCACACACGAACATTGACCACTAATGGGCAATCTGCAGCGAGGGGCTGCGTTGGTATCCTTAGCTCTCGCAATCGACACTTCTGCTTCTTCGACCTCTTCTTCTCCTACAACTTTTCCCTTCTCGTCGTCATCCTTCTACTTCTTTATCATCATCATCATCATTATCACCATCTCCTCCTTCTTCTCATCATCATCATCATCATCATCATCATCATCATCATCATCATCATCATCATCATCACCTTCATCTTCTTTTTCCTTTTCTTCTCCTCCTTCTACTCTCTCGTCATCATCACCATTCTTTCTCCTCCTCCTCCCCCTAATCATCATCATTACTTTCATCGTCTTCTCCTCCTCCTACTTTCTCGTCATCATCACCATTCTTTCTTCTCCTCCTTCTCTTCCTCCTCCTCATCATCATGATATCACCTTCATCATCTTGTTCTTCTTCTTCTTTTCCTTCTATCCCCCTCCTACCTTCTCGCCATCATCACTATTCTTTCTCCTCCTACTCCTCTTCCTACTTCCCCTTCTCGTTATCAACCTTCTTCTTTCTTTCTTTCTTTCTAATCATTTTGATATAGCGCTCCTCTAGCTCAATAGTTTCTCAAAACTCCAGCTGATAAATGATTGTGATAAAAACGAACACCCTAACACCGTAAACTATAATATTTCGTGTAATTTGTTACACTTCCTCAGCTACACACAAACAAAACGAAAAGAACAGGATGGGAAAAATGACGTAAAAGAACCGATGACACATATGATGACGCAAAACATCACACATCTCTCTCTCTCTCTCTCTGTCTCTCTCTCTCTCTCTCTCTCTCTCTCTCTCTCTCTCTCTCTCTCTCTCTCTCTCTCTCTCTCTCTCTCTCTCTCTCTCAAGAACGTAAAAGGTATACAACCGGTCACGTGTATCTATCTCTCTCTCACTCCATCTACAGGACTTTATTTCTCTCTCTCTCTCTCTCTCTCTCTCTCTCTCTCTCTCTCTCTCTCTCTCTCTCTCTCTCTCGCTATGTCTCTCGGTCTATGACAATTATAATAATATATAATAATAATAATAATAATAATAATAATAATAATAATAATAATAATAATAATAATAATAATAATAATAATAATAATTATTATTATTATTATTATTATTATTATAATTATAATTATAATAATAATATATAATAATTATAATCAGCTAATAAATGATGTAAGCCGGCCGAAGTGCCCACCTGCTGCCTTTAGGTTCATCGTCTGACGCCCCAGATAACTGAGCTTAATGCTGGGCGACCGGAAATGAGGGAGAAGGGACCTATTGCATGCTGGGTGAACGTTTCTTCTTCTTCTTCTTTTCTGACCGCGTCTGCTTCAGAAGGCTAACAGGCCATTTCTAAATCTGTCAACGACGCCATGCTTCCTGTCCTACTAACACTTTCTCTAAGTATCTGAGAATCAGCCACCACTTGCACTGAGCGTTCTGTTCTGGAGTAGCACCCGATATCAGCAGTACATAAGACTCCAATCTTCTTTCCTCATCATCATTGTCAAGAAGTGAATTGGCAAATATTTACATTTGTGGTTACATCATGTGTTTATAGGGCTATTTATTACGCGAGCGACGGCTGTTGACAAAGGCACGTGGCGTATGTATTCGCTTTGCGTTGGTACTACATGTCCTAGTTCATTAATATTTTGGTGATGATGAGACTCGGCTATATAAAGCCCTTCAATAATGGTACAGGACGCAGTCAATATATAAAAAAAATTCAAAAATAAAAATTCGATTTTCTTTCCGTCTTCTAATAGCGATCTCCCTGCCTTTACACCACCTGTTTGAGTGATGGATGTGTGTTTGGTGTGTGTGAGGGTAGATGAGACAGGTGAGCGTGTATGTTGGTATAGATCGCCGCGCTTTGAGCCTGAATGATTTGGGGAAAGGCGCGTATAGCAAGCATCCTGTATTATTATTATTATTAAAGACTGTTTGGGAGAACAGAGGGCTAAGTCCCCTATATTTATTTATTTATTTAATCGTTCTTATATAGCGCTTTTCCAGCTCAAGAGCTGCTCAAGGCGCTGGCCGATACAAGATCTAACTCAAGCCGCCCGAGGCGCCAACTATACGCAATGTGTCCGGGGACGTTAATCTACCAACGTAACGTAACAGAGGGCTGTTCTCGTAGGCATCTGAGAGTGTCTGTGATTGGATGAAATAGGACTAGGATATGGTGTATGAGTGGAATGAAAGATAGACTTTGAAAAAAAAAAGGCTGAATGCTTATTTTGTGTGACTTGGAAATATTGTGTTGCTGTGTAGGCTACTTCTGTTTTTCACTGTGGTGATTCTGGATTGTGTTCATGACAGACACGGTAATTGTAATATTTATATTTTATGATTTGCTTGTTGGAAAAATAATACTGAAACTAATTGGTAAATAAATAAAATATGTTCAGAAATTGATAAATGTAATTGTCTGTCAGACCGGGATTGCTTCAGAGTGAGAGAGAGAGAGAGAGAGAGAGAGAGAGAGAGAGAGAGAGAGAGAGAGAGAGAGAGAGAGAGAGAGAGAGAGAGATTTCAGATTTCAGATTTTAATGCATTTCACGGCCTTGGGCCCATATGCGTACCAAGGAACAGAGGGGAAGGGAGGTCATTCCTTCACCAACTCTCGAGCAATGGTATTTTCTCAATACAACAAATTCAAAATAAAATTCAAGCTACGTCAATACAAAACTGGAGAGAGAGAGAGAGAGAGAGAGAGAGAGAGAGAGAGAGGGAGAGAGAGGGAGGGAGGGAGGGAGAAGGCACAATCATATTATAGTTCACCTATTTATTATTTAATTACTTTAGGACTTATAGTTTCTTTGAATTCCGTTTTAATTATTATTCTACTACTTGAGTGAGAAAGAAGAGAACCATAAAATTACGAAAACATTTATCGGTTTTGTGTTTCGATTGTTGTGTATTCTATGTCTTCGGTGTTTCAAGTTTATCTCTCTGTCTCGACTTGTGTAATTGTACAAGAAAGGCCTTTTGATAAATGCGTGTATACGTGAAATTAGAACGTTAAAAACTGTTTACAAATTAATATCAAGTTTGTAGGAATCTTCTGAGAATAAAGCTAATTATTGTATAACACGCACGGGAAGTTTACGACAATGATCATCATCATCATCATCATCATCATCATCATCATCATCATCATCATCATCATCATCATCATCATCATCATCATCACCATCATCATCATCATCATCATCATCATCATCATCACAATATCAACACGGGATGCTATCACGCACGTTTTCTTCAATGGAACTCAAAACGCGGCGATTTGAAGAGATCGCTGTCGTACAGAAGGCGAAATAGAAATCCATGTTTATTTTTGAAATTTTAGGTTGACTGCACCCATTACCATGATTGAAAGGAGAGAGGAAACTGGAGTACCCGGAGAAAACCCTCGCTGTCCTGAGAAGTCTTGTACGTGAATCAAATAAGTTTGTCCTGTCCCACGTCGGGTTCAACCCCGCGATTTTCGGCATAGGAAACCACCTCACCATCAACTGAGCTACCAGGGATCATCATCATCATCATCATCATCATCATCATCATCATCATCATCATCATCATCATCATCATCATCATCAAAATCATCGTCATCATTATCATCATCATTATCATCATCATCATCATCATCATCATCATTATCATCATCATTATCATCATCATTATCATCGTCGTCGTCATCCTCCTCCTCCTCCTCCTCCTCATCTTCTTCTTGTTCTTATTCTTGTTCTTCTTCTACCTCTTTTTCTTTTTCATCATCATCATCATCATCATCATCATCATCATCATCATCATCATCTTCTTTTTCATCCTCATCCTCATCCTCATCATCATGATCTTCTTCTTCTACCTCTTCGTCTTTTTCACCATCAACATCATCTTCATCATCATCATCATCATCTCCAAATTCTTCTTCTACCTCTTCTTCTTTTTCATGATGATAATCATCATCATCATCAAAACATAATCCACATTATCATCATCATCACCAGCAGCAGCAGCAGCATCGTCATCACTATTCAGTAAGCAATCGGAGTACACGGCATTAGCCCTCTCTCAATGCTCCACACGACAAACAGCTAGGCGGGAGGAGAGGATGGAGGAAGGGGCAAAGGGTCAGAAAGTACCTCCTTGTGTTGGGCGGAAGTTTGCGTCATTACCTATTGATATCCCTCAGCTACGGCTTAAGAGGAGAAATGCTTAAAATAAATAATAAAAACAGCCGCTAACGTTCGCAGCAAGATTTTTTGAAGTGACCGTCCTCTGCAATTCATCATTGGCCTTATTTAACCTCATACCATTGACCGTAATTTAACCTCTGACCTCCGCGCAGTAGGCAAGAACGATAAACCTCGTTCCCTGACGCCTGTTACAAAAACGATCGTCTCGACTGGATTGCGACGTGGGTGGAATAATTTCGCGGAAGACTGCACGAGCAAATTATTAAACTTTAAAGCGAGTCTTTGATGTTAACACAGCAACTGATAAGGACACGCGCTCTTGCTTTGAAATGGTAAGCATGTTTGCTTGGATCAATGTCCTACCGCGATTAAACTAAATTACATTACCCTATTCTATCCCGTAAACCGAAAGTAGTTGGCACACCACAGATGATCCATCGAACTCTATCTTTCTCTGTCCCCAGCAACCCTCATGGCTTCGCTCAATATCCAGCCAGTCCATTCTCGAATGTTGTCTTCCCACCTCTTTTCCGTCTCCCTCTTCTTCTTACTCCTTTGCACCATGCCTTTGCATTACAGATTCTAATAATTTTTGCTTAGGTTTATTTATTGATCTTATTAGTTCCTCAGCGAAGCTTGTTCTTGGCTGTGTCTGTCCGGCGCACTTTTCCCTTAAACTAATGGAGGGAATTTCTTTATTTTATTTCATTTTATTAATTCTTTAATCATTCATGAATGATACAGACCACATTTCTGTGTTCTTTATTACATGTACAAGTCAAAGGGATCGTGCTCGGTTAAATTATCTGTGGCGTCAGACGGTGCTCCTAGGGAAGCAAGTGAGCTCCTCCTATTATTATTATTATTATTATTATTATTATTATTATTGAGGATTTTTATAGCGCACTTATCTCGCCGAACTTGACCAGACTCTAGGCTGGCGATACAGGATCTAACTCAAACCGCCCGAGACGCCCACCCGCAGCCTTTGGGCGCATGGTCTGACGCCCGGACCACTGAGCACTATCCTGGCCAGCCAGGGATGGGGGAGAAGGACCAAGTGCATGCTGGGTGTGTTCTTGTTACCGGCACTCACCCGTCTAGGACATAAGCGTCAGGATCTTTAAAGTCCGTTATGATGGAATGTATGCGACACACAGACTAGACCTCGGTTTATACTCTCATCGGAAGGAGCCGGAAACGGGAGTAAAGTGTCTTTCCCAGGGACACAACACAATGGCCCGGACAGGGCTCGAACCCGGGACCTTCAGATCCGCAAGCCGAAGCACTACCATTAGACCACCGTGCCTCTGTCTCAGCAAGCGCATTGAGCAGCTCTTGAGGTGGAAAAGCTCTGTAAGTCTGTATTCTAATGACCAAGTCAGAACCGGAGAAAGGCTAAACAGCTGAAGACAGGAGATCGGCATTTCCCTCAAAAAGCTGCTTTGAGAAAAGGGTGATTCTGACACCTCTTCTTTTTTTTCCTTTTCTTTTAAAGTGTGACAATATTACTGCGCTTGATACATTTCAATCATTCTACCTGTTAAGAAATTAAACTACTGCTTTTGCTTTAACAAATGACATTCTTCAGCGATTTTATCCGAATTGCAACATCATTTGCCACTCTCCAAAACAAGATGGCAAGCCATTCAAATGTTTTTCCAGACAAAAACACACATGAGCTTTTTTTCAAAAGTGTTCATTTTCTAGGCGGTGTCTTGACTCAGCTTTATTCTAGCGAAACAAAAGTTCAGCACGGAAAAGATAAAACACTGTTATCAACTACATGCAAGCCAACATTTATCACAACTCGGCTAAGCCGAGTTTGAAATACAGAGCAAAACGCGTTGTTACACTCGTTTGATGTTGGTGTTTTTCAATCAGTGGTTGATTCAGCCCCAATGCTGAAGTCCTGATAAAGTGTAACTCGGATTCGTTTATACACGCAACCCGTTCAATCAGCAACAAGGCACGGAGTCGTCGTATGAAGTTTTCAAACTTTATTCAGCGTACATCAACAACTGCATTCAATCGCCTTTACACTTTTTCTTCCTCAACTTTTTTTTGAAACAGTGCGGCACATATATATATTCTCTCTATACTCCAGAACAATTTAGGACACTCCAGCGTAACGCACCACAGCCAATCAAAATTAACTTCGTCATCACTGTTTTACGTCATACAACTTTCCTTTCTGCCCAAGAATGTTCTCAAATATCTACACCCATCAAGAAGCTTCGATCGACAGTAAACAAGCAAATCTAGAGAATTCTCCAATAATATCGACCGACGAAAATTATCAACGTTATACAAAGCTTCTCCTAAAAACAATGCAAACTCAAATCAAAGGTAAATACACTCTATTATTGAATACTTTGCAAAGCGAAACGATTAGATCTATCGTGCGCGTTTCAGACATACTATCCTTCGCGTTTCAACGTAACACGCGTTTAGAAAATGCCGGCGAAGCACAAGGACATTGAACTTTGACAAAGGACCAGTTACGAATGATCTAACATGCTTAGTAGAAGCTAAAGTATCCACAATGGGAAAATGACGAATTTCGGTTAAGTTATTCTTGAGATAAGGCCAACAGTGTGTTTTGAACAAAATATTGACATTGGGGGGAGATGGACCAACCAACCGAATGACCGACAACCGGCTGCTATCGAAGGATGGTCCATGATTTGAAGTATTCAGAATATCAAAGCCCAACCAAATCGCTTCAGCGGCTTTTTGAGATATTGAGCAAAACGCGTTTAGCAACAAAATCACTCCAGTGACCTTGACCTTTGCGGCAGAGAAAAGAATGATTGCACGGGTGGCAGGCCACTAACCTAGGTAATGTTCTTGTGAAGCTTGGTCTAAATCCATTCAGTGGTTCCTGAGATATGGATTCCAACAGACCGACCGACATTTGGCTCGTTATAATTTCCCCCTGA
>CM072512.1:12244811-12277311 GCA_036898135.1 Oncomelania hupensis
CATGGCGCATGCGCAAAACCGCCCGGCTAAAGTAAGAATCCCGGAACTTGGACGATGTTACACCGGCCTCTCCTCTCTCTTTCTCCGTACGACAGAAAATGCTAGGGCAGAGCCTTCACCTTCACCCCACCTATACAATCACAATGACAGGCGGATCACTAACCCATCAATAACAACAGCACTAACCATCACGCCAATTATGGAGGCCGGGAAAACAAAAGGGGAGAGCAATGCATTATTCATTTTTATGTCTCGCTGTGGCAGTAACGTCCCTTTAGTGTAGAGCATACCATACTAACGAGTGTGGTTCGTGAAAGCTTGACTTGTCGCCAATGGCGTCATGCAACGTGTCTATGTCTCTGGCTCTCTGGCTGGCTGACTCTCTGTCTCTGTCTTTATCTCTGTCTCTCTCTCTGTCTCTCTCTCTTAACACGATTTTGTTGGCGTTAGAGACATGAGTGTTTTCGCCACTGCAGAACTGTCTGTTGCTGTTGTCAGTAGGCGTGACATGTTCAGCGTTAGTCCAGCCAAATTATCATAACTATACTATACTATACTATACTATACTATACTATACTATACTATACTATACTATACTATACTATACTATACTATACTATACTATACTATACTATACTATACTATACTACATTACCCGCAAGGGGCGAACGTATGTGACTTAGGTACGAGACTATTGAGGTCACCGAGGGTTTTCTCCGGGCACTTCGGTTTCCTCCCTCCCTTTAAAATAATATTGGATGCAGTCAAATTAATTTTTAAAAAATACAAAACTATTTAACTTTCAGTTTCCTAATAGCGATCTCCCTGCCTTTACACCACGTGTATGCCTTGTATACTGTTGTCCTTGTTGTGTGTCTGTAATATATTTGTTGCACGTGAGCGTGTATGTTGGTATAGGTCGCCGCGCTTTGAGTTCGAAATCATTCGAAGTAAAGCGCGTATTAGCATCCGGTATTATTATTATTATTATTATTATTATTACACTGTATTGTAGTGTACTGTACTATACTATACTTTCCTATACTTTCCTATACTATACTATACTACACTATACTATACTATACTATACTATACTATACTATACTATACTATACTATACTATACTATACTATACTATACTATACTATACAATACTATACTATACTATACTATACTATACTATACTATACTATACTATACTATACTATACTATACTATACTATATTACACTGTACTGTAGTGCACTGTACTATACTATACTCTCCTATATTTTCATATACTATACTATACTATACTATACTATACTATACTATACTATACTATACTATACTATACTATACTATACTATACTATACTATACTATACTATAGTCCCACCGCTGTAGCTCAGTGGTAGAGCGTCCGCCTGGCACACCGATGACTCGGGTTCCATTCCCGTGCATGATGAGCAAAATACATGTGGACACTTTGTACCGTCCCTCTGACCATGATGATAACTCTGGTGGTTCAGTTCTGCTAGCTTGGATATACTAGACCTGGATCCAGTCACCCATATCTGGGCCCCATCCTAGACATAAATATCTGGGGTAAACCTAGACCTGGGGTAACCTAGACCTGAAGTCCTGGGGGAACAACTCATCTGGGGCAATAGTTGAACTACTGATCTTTGGCAAAAGTGGAACTGTTGATCTGGGGCAAAAGTGGAACTGCTGATCTGGGGCAAAAGTGGAACTGCTGATCTGGGGCAAAAGTGGAACTGCTGATCTGGGACAAAATTGGAACTGCTGATCTGGGACAAAATTGGAACTGCTGATCTGGGGCAAAAGTGGAACTGCTGATCTGGGACAAAATTGGAACTGCTGATCTGGGGCAAAAGTGGAACTGCTGATCTCAAGACCTGGGATAACCTATATCTGGGCCCCAACCTAGACATAAAAATTTGGGGTAAACCTAGACCTGGGGTAACTTAGACCTGAAGTCCTAGGGGAACCACTTATCTGGGGCAAAAGTGGAACTGTTGATCTGGGGCAAAAGTGGAACTGTTGATCTGAGACAAAAGTGGAACTGCTGGTCTGGGGGCAAAACTAGAATTACTGATCTGGGACAAGATCGGAACTGCTGATCTGGATCCGGGACAAAAGTGCAACTTTTGATCTGGGAACAAAGTGGAATTACTGATCTGGAGCAAAAGTGGGACTACTGATCTGGGGCAAAAGTGGAACTATTGATCTGGGGCAAAAGTGGGACTGAGAGAATATACACCCGAGGAAACATTCAGTGTGACCTGCTCTCTTTACAGTGCCATAATAAATATTAGTGCAATAAATCCATCAGCAGCGAGCATCAAAGAAATCAGAGCGACGATGTCCCCCCAGCTAAGACAAAGACAGAAAGGATGGCCGACTCGCTGCGGGCGTTGATGTGGAAAGTCACGATGACTTCTTGAACTGGGCATGCTATTATATAGCTTTATAGTGAAGTAATGTATAATCGTTACACTAATAGGTCGATCTTTTTGAACAAGAAAATAAAAGTGATATCCCAAATAGTTTCATTGCTCTTTCGATGAAAAAGAACAACAAAACCAACAGCAACAACAACAGCAATAATAACAACAGCAACAACAGTAACAACAGCAAAACAACAAAAGTTTACTTACAGTTAAGGGATAAATCTTTCGAACTCGAAGTTTCGCTGAGTTTCCCCGATGTGTGTAGAGGGGAAATAACACGCGTTGACAAAATGTGTAGATTGATGTCCCTTTCCGCAATAATGATGAGAATTTAATGGTCAGGTGTTCAAATTCAGTATAATTGTGGGCATAATATTTTATTTTATTTCATTAAATATTAATTGTTTAATTAAATATTTAAAATAATAAATAAATCCATCGAAGAAAAAAACTGAAATAAATAAAAAAAATAATATAAAATAAATTAAAATTATTATTAAATCATAATTGTAGTTAAATCCGCTTTTCAAATTCAGAACTACTGGCGATTGTAAAGCAGGGGAGACAACAAGTTTGTGGAGAAAGCACAATCCTTATTATTTATACATTCACTGATGCACTCATTCCATGCAGAATTTGCAGAGTTATATGCTATATAGTAAGTGGCATTGAATTATAGCTATTCTTGAACAACAAGATACAAGAAGTCGATAGAGTTGCATGCCAACGGACACACAACTCTCCAAATAAAAAAAAGATGTGTAGGCCTATTCATGTATTTCGCTAAAAGTTCTTCAGAGAGATTTGCAGCATTGAATGTTGTGTGGATTCAAACCCTGTCCTGTACGCATTATGTTGCAATCTAATGTAAGAAGAGATGTGACTTTTCAAATATAATTTCTTGTGCCTTGTTTATGCACTAGAAATAATGTTAGTTGATATTCTGTGGGTTGCTTCTCATTGTGGTATTAAAAGGTAATGAATTTTGCAGAACGGACAAAAGAATTAAAGAGTTTAATCTTGCAGCAAAAATGACTTTGATGATGATGATGATGATGATGATGATGATGATGATGATGATGATGATGATGATGATGATGATGATGATGATGATGATGATGATGATGATGATGATAATAATAATAATAATAATAATAATAATAATAATAAGAAGAAGAAGAAGAAGAAGAAGAAGAAGAAGAAGAAGAAGAAGAAGAAGAAGAATGGTGGTGGTGGTGGTAGTGGTAGCTAAAAGATGGAGCACAAGAACTTTCTTTGATCCATCATAATTTGGAACAATCAACACTGTTATCGTGAACTAGTTTAAGACGAAAGTTCAATCACTGACAACGTTCTTCCAGAAATCACTCAATCACTGTGACGATTTAGTAAATCGCTGTCGAAAGGAAACACACACATACACACGAACACAAACACAAACCGAGATAAGTAGAAACCACCGAACAGCGGAATCTCAGTCAAGCTGCCAAACTCATTCTACATGGATAAACATGTTAGGGCCGTTGGCAGTCAGATAAGCCTTAGATGAAACAGATAATTTAAGATAATGGTTCAACCTCCGTCTTATCAGCGACCCTAATTATAGGTCAGTGACGTGGTAGCGGTAACAGATAATTAGATGACGTCATGGTCATGACCCCACTGGCTTATCAGATATAATTACGAGGTGACGCCATAGACAGTAAACCATGTCTCAAATTATGATGATAAGAATGCCAGTTTCGCACAGGGTCTGCGAAATCAAGGCAAGTGAGCTTCAACTCATAGCCGAAAATAGTTCTGTTTGGATGGAAGAAATTTTAGTTTGAAAATCTCTGTAAAGACGACATAACAGATGAAACATTAGAATGTTTATAAATAAAACACGTACACGAATGTTAATTTGGCGTTGCTTTTTCTTTTGAGTTGACTGCAAATTTCATCATAGCGAAGATTCTGCAGACTTTTGGGGGTATTCGTGTTCCGAGATGAAATTATGTCTAGAATTGAGGCTGCTGTCTATGATCAACGTTATATAAACACAAAAAAATTTTTTTTTTTACTGTGCCGCCTATAACTAACCCATCCAATTTCTCCAAACTTCACCAACCCCTGCATAATTTCTATAATAGGATCATCATCCCCGCTCATTCCAAGCCCCCCGCCTACCCCTTCTCTCCCTCCCTCTCTTTCCCTCCCTTCCCTCTATTCCTCCATCCTATCCCAACCCCACCCAGTCTCTCCAAACCACACTAACCTCACCATCATTGCCATAATTATGTTAAGGGCCATCACCCCGCTCTGCTTCAAATCCCCAAGGGCCGGTACTTAACCCGTTTACAGGCGGCACAATTAAGAACCTTAGCTAATTACCCTCGCTCGTTAAGCTAATCGCCGCAGCAGGAAAGGCGAACAACAGTCGTGAGATGGTTAACCGACATTATTAGCAAGGCGATCTGACAGAACACAGCAGGCACCCCATATCAGCATTCTTCATTGAATTCTTTGATCCTCTGGAATTTGAGTTCTCCCGGTTGAGCCAGGAAAACAATTATACTAATTTTGCACTACACAGGTCGTGCCGCTCCGCAACTTGAGTAACTCAATGAAACGAATTGTTGTAATATAGTTCACATGATGCTGCTGCTGCTGATGATGATGATGATGTGATGACGACGACGACGACGATGATGATGATGATGATGATGATGATTATGATGATGATGATGATGATGATAATGATGATGATAATGATGATGATGATGATGATGATGATGATGATGATGATGATGATGATGATGATGATGATCATGATGATGATGATGATGATGATGATGATGATGATGATGATGATGATATGGGAGGAAGATAAGACGCTTTACAATCCAGGAAAAAAGTTTAAAATCTTAATTTTGCTTGCCATACTGGAAGGAGATTGCCCCTGAAACAGCGAGTTCTGTCGGAACAGTTCTACGATAAAATCTTTCAGACCCTGTTCGTTTCGTTCGTTTTATTGTCTTCTTCATCGAAATGATAAGACAAAGAACAAAAAAATGATCTTACATAATCAGAAAATGCAGTACATGAATAAATAAATACTTTGCGGCGAGCAGAGTTAATACTTATGCATCATATGAACTGGCCAATTGAAGAGGATATAAACACTTTTGCCAATTGAATACACATTTCAAAGCTAATTTCTCCTATTTTTGCTACATTTCTAGGCAATGTATCGTTCGTAGTGTCGCACTGATATAGTGCATGTTTCAAAGAAAACATTTCTTTGCACACGCACACACATTTTTTACAATATTTGGTTCTCAGACCCTGTTCGCACTTATGGCAGGATGTGGGTATTTTAGAAAGATGTACTAAAGCCGACCGCCCAATCACAGAGTTAGAGACGACAGGATGGATCATCTACAACGCCATTTCAGGTGTTGGGTTATTTTAAATATGTAGGTTTGTTTGTATATCTGTGGCGGTCTCTCTATTTTGAACTACATACAAGCGGATCTGATTCATCACCACTGGAATAGCTTTTAGCGATGTCGATATGTTTGTGTCTGTGTGGGCGTGTGCTGGTATGTGGGGAGGTGAAGATGTACGTGTGTGTGTGTGGGGGGGGGGTATGTGGTATATGTGGAATGTGCGTGTGATGTTTCTGTTTCTGTCTCTGTTTGTCTGTGTGTCTGTCTATCTGTATCTCTCTCTTTCTCTGTTCTACCTACCAACTCTCTCTCTCTCTCTTTCTCTCCCTATTCTATCTCCCAACTCTCTCCCTCCTCTCCCTCTCTCGCCCTCTATCATCCTCACCCACCCTCTCCATCTCTCTCTCGTCCTTTCCTCACCCGGAAATGGATGTATGGGCCTTGTTTTTAAGTACATTATATTGTCTAATATTCCTCCCCAGCCATCCCTTTATCTGGTTTTAGCACATGCCTCTCCTGTTATTTATCTCCGACATTCACACTCACCTTCCTGTTATTATCGTTTTGATATGCGGTTTCTTAGTTCCTTTTGGCTCGCAAGAGTCCGCTGGACCTAAAGCAATAACCATGTAATGTAATGTAGTTCCTTATCTGACTATTTTTAAAAACTGTTTTTCCTTCCTCATTTACATTTTAATTATTCTTAAGAACGTTGGTTTCAATTCTGTGTTACTAGTAAATTCTTAACGGTGTAGTGTGTGTGCTTGGTTACTTATGATTCTTATATTACGATTTTATTTAAAAGATGCCTTAACTGTCTGTTGTATTGTAAGCTTACACACGTACGTGTGTTCTGGTGTGAGCCCAATTTCTTTTCTCTAACGCCCTTGGAGTTTCCTGCGAAGGACAAGCGTTCATTTTTAAATGAATTAAATTATTATTCTTTCTATCATTCTCTCTCACTCCCCCATATCTAACCTCTCCCCCCCTCATCTCTCTCTTTCTCACATCTCTCTCTCCCTCTCGTTCTCTCTCTCTATCTCAAACACACACACACATACACACACACACACGCACACACCTACACACCAAATCCAACCGAGGTACTGATGAGGCTAATCTGACACTCCTTCCCAAAGCTTACAACTATCTTGAAAATCCAGACTTCGTTTCGTTTCGTTTGCTAGATTAAAGTCCCACGTCACATAAGCGAATAGAGGACTGCATCCAGACTTCTTCATCCGCATTGTGGTCATAGATGTTTCTTCTGCTTTCTTTATCGTACAACCTCACTTGATGGCTCACAAACGTCTTCACTATTCTGTCCTTTCTAGACTCGACCTGTGTGGATCGTGAACTTTCTAATGAATAGATCCCTGGTCGTCCGCTTTCAAAACCCCTCCTCCTCACGGAAACAAACATTTACTGGGGCACCTCAAGGCACGGCTCTATCCCTTGTACTTTTCACGCTTTACCCCAATTATGATTGCCGTGGGACTGACGCCATTCCAGTCATAAAGTACTCAGAGGACTCCGCTCTTGAGGATCTGTCAAACTCAGACTCAGATTACTTGGATGAAGTTTAAAGATTCAGCTCTTGGTGTAGGCAGACAACTTGGATTTAAAGACTAAAGAACAAGCAATGGACTTCCGTGAGAAACCCCTCCTTCACTTCAGATTGATGGTATTACAGTCGAGAAGAGTAAGTCAGTACAGATACCTCGGAACCATCATTGACGACAACCTGAACTTTACTGCTAACAACCAGGCAATTTACAAAAAAAAAGTCGATCCAGAATCTACTGCCTTCAGAAACTCAGAAACCTTCAAGTCAACAGCCGCATCTTTCAGTTCAGACCTTTTACACTGCTTTTATTGAGCCAATTCTTTTTTCTCTTTTATTTGCTGGTACGGAAGTTTGTGCGTGAAATAGAAGTTTGCTTGAGTGAGTGGTGAATGTTTGTGGGAAGGTCGTGGGTGTGAAACAAGAGTCTGCATGTGCTGTATAAAAGGCGTGCTGTGCAAAAAGCTCTTTCCATCATCCATGATGAAAGTCATATGCTTGCTCACGATCACCACTTCCAGCTCATATACCTTCTGGCCGGCGCTTCCGAATGCCTAAGATTCGTACCTTGAGGACTAAAAACAGTTTTTAACCACATTACATGTACAAGTATGTACGCCTGATCAACAGATAATAAATTCAATCAGTTGTACAATATGTGTGTGGGGGTGTGCATGTACGCACTATTTGACTATGCAAATTAATATTATAATCCTGCAGTTTTTGATTGTATTATGTCCACCACGTTGTAATTTCTCCTAAAGATAATAAAGTTGTCGTATGTGTATTTGCATATAATCCAGTGTCCACTTGTATGGCACCCAATAGTTGAATTTGTAACAACAAACAAGTTTTATTGTCAATGTCAATTAATATTTTAATGTAATTTCTTGAAACAGATAATAACGTTGT
Organism: Oncomelania hupensis; assembly: GCA_036898135.1. Lineage (NCBI taxonomy): Eukaryota > Metazoa > Mollusca > Gastropoda > Littorinimorpha > Pomatiopsidae > Oncomelania > Oncomelania hupensis. The sequence goes on from CM072512.1 coordinate 12,253,170, forward strand.
TTTATTGTGTCTTACACCTGTATGTTTTCAAGTTTTCCACTCGTCATAATTTGATGACATGTTTATCAGGCGATCCTGACTGGGAAGAAACCGATATCCACTTTATCTTGTTTTTGAGAGGGTCGTGAATTATTAACTCCAAACTCGAGGTTAAGGACGGAAATACTTTATCTAGCCATGTGAATATCAATTCAGTGAGAACTCTTCTCCTTCTCCTCCTCCTCCTCCTCTTTCTTCTTCCTTTTCTTAGTGGTAGAGCGTTCGCTTGGCGCATCGATGACCAAGGTTCGAGTCCCACGTTGTGCAAGATAAAAGTAGCCCTTTTTACAGTCCATCTTAACAATATGCTTGTTTTGGTGGTTCCGTGTTCGATGTTTAGGTTCTTATCCCCCCATTCCATGGGCTGGTTATCCCTTTCTGCCATATCGCCAATGGTGGGTGTAAAGTTTAACTTCAGTGTTAATATTTTCCTTCTTCTCCTTGTCTTCTTCTTCTTCTTCTTCTTCTTCTTCTTCTTCTTCTTCTCCTTCTCCTTCTCCTTTTCCTCCTCTTCTTCTTCTTCTTCTTCTTTCTTTTTTTTCTCTTCTTTTGCTTCTTCTCTTACAACCACGTGTAAAGTTTAACTTCAGTGTTAATTTTCTAAAGTTTAACTTCAGTGTTAATTTTCTTCTTCTTCTTCTTCTTCTTCTTCTTCTTCTTCTTCTTCTTCTTCTTCTTCTTCTTCTTCTCCTTCTTCTTCTTCTTCTCCTTCTTCTCATTTTTTTCCTTCTTCTTCTTCTTCTTCTTCTTCTTCTTCTTCTTCTTCTTCTTCTTCTTCTTCTTCTTCTTCTTCTTCTTCTTCTTCTTCTTCTTTTTTTAAATTGTTTTCTTCTTCTTTTACTTCTTCTCTTACAACCACGATAACTAATAAAAACGAATGTTATTACTACTTTCTTATCTTTCGCTGCTGCTACTACTATTACTGCTACTACTACTACACTACCGCTGCTGCTGCTGTTATTACTACTACAATTTCTGCTGCTACTACTGTTATTAATACAATTTCTTCTGTTACAACTACAGAAAAGCTACTACTACTATTACTACTAATACTGCTGCTGCTGCTGCTACCACTACTGCTACAACTGCTGATTTTATAACTGCAGCTGCTGTTACTACTGCTACAATTGCTACTGCTGCTAATACTATTGCTGCTGTTGTTAATACTACTTCCTCTTCTGCTACTACCACTACTGGTGCTACTACTGTTTCTCCTCCTTCACTTCCTCCTTTTAATCGTCCCCCTCCATCTCTCTTATTCTTTTCATCCTATCCTGGTTCTCCTTTTCATGTTCTTCCTCCTCCTCCTCTTCTTCCTCTTCTTATTCTTCTTCTTCTTCTTCTTCTTCTTCTTCTTCTTCTTCTTCTTCTTCTTCTTCTTCTTCTTCTTCTTCTTCTTCTTTTTCTTCTTCTTCTTCTTCTTCTATTCTTTTCCTTCAGTTCCGTCTGCGTCTCTTCTTCCCCTTCTTGTTCTGCTGCTCCTCCCCCTCCATTTTCCGTCTATATTTAGAAACAGGAGCAGAAGTCAGTTATCTGGAGTTAAAACCAAGTTAAAAACCCCACAGCAGGACGGTAGGCAAATCAAACTGAGTCAGATAGTGTCATTTCTTCGCCCCCTTGTACGTAACTAAAGGGCCCATGGTTTAAGACACTGATAAACTAATCAAATAGACAGATAGAGGGAGTGGAAAAGATAGGAGGGGAGGGACGAAGAGAGAGAGGGGGGCGGTTGCAGTGGGAGAGAGACAGACAGACACGGTGTGATAGAGAGAGAGAGAAACTGAGAAAGAAAGGGAGTGAGTGAGAGAGAGAGAGAGAGAGAGAGAGAGAGAGAGAGAGAGAGAGAGTTAGAGACAGGGAGACAGAGAGAATAGACAGCGAGACAGAGAAAGACATAGAGAGGGAAAGAGATTGGGGGGGGGGGGGGGTAGAGGAAAATAAATAAATAAATAAATACATTTATTTATTGTGAAACTTTGGCACTTTTTAAAAATTAGGGATACAGATTTTATGACTAATTATAAAGCCTAATCTTCAAATCTGTCCCTTAACAAATTAACATATTAAATAATCTTTAACATCAAAATGGAAAGCAAATAACAGGCACACGCACACACACACACACACACACACACACACACTCACTCACATACACACACAAACCATCATCTTTGTCCTCATTTAAAAATAATATTAAACACCCCTCGCCCCTCTCATACTTCACTCTTTACAACAAAACTAATAATAACTGAATAAATAAATACATAATAATACAAATAATTACAGGCTGGGTCATCATATCAAAATACATTACATACAGAGAGAGAGAGAGAGAGAGAGAGAGAGATGGATGGTGGTGAGATGGGGGAGAGTAAGGGGGGTGAAGAGAAAGATAGAGACAAAAGGAAAGAGAGGCAGAGACAGGGGGAGATGTAAAGGGGAGGGAGAGATTGTACAAACAAATTTCGAAACCCAGCAGTAAGCCATGGCAGTCCATGCATGATAAAGTCGCGCTGATACAGGTAGTCTTATTTCCCAACTTTAGACCTTACGAGCTCTCAACCACACAAAACCTCCAGTAAAAGAGAGAGAGAGAGAGAGAGAGAGAGAGAGAGAGAGAGAGAGAGAGAGAGAGAGAGAGAGAGAGAGAGCACATATACCCACACGTCATACACGCACATACACACACACCCACACACACACACACACACACACACAATACTAAGAATGTTGGAATCGGAAAGTGTTTTTTTTTTTACGAAAGAACGCAAATTTCTTCTAAAAATGTAAGAATCTAATGCAAAATGGGCTCTTTCCGTCTAAAAAGTTGACCTATTTCGTCTCCTATAGGCGATGAAATAGGTCGAACTTTCTTCAAAATTTTCCCCAAAATCGACTGGATTGTCTCCGTCCCGGATAGAGCACTCCCTTGTACTTAAAACACTCTCATGCACTACAACTGCACTCCCATGCACTAAAAGAGCACTCCTGTGTATTTAGAAAAAAAGTGGGTGGCTGGAAAAAAGTGGGTGGCTAATACACACACCCGTTCTCCGCATAAAAAGCAAGGTTAGTCACCCACTTTAAGGCTTATGTCTACGCACCCACACACACACCCACACACACACACACACACACACACACACACACACACACACACACACACACACACACACACACACACACAGCGCAATTTTTATTAAATAACAAAGTTTTTAACCAAATGTTGCGTGAAACGTTAGGGCGTGACTTTCGATATTTCACTGGTAAGTTGTCATTTCGCTTACCATGAAAAAAAAAATCTTGTATTTTTTAGGAATCTGTTATATTTAGCCCTTTTTTTTATATAGCTCAAGAAATGCTCAAGGCGCTGACCAATACCAGATCTAACTGCAGCCCACCGAGGCACCCACTTGAACCGTTGGGCGCACTATCTGACGCCCAAACAAATGAGCACAATCCTGAGCGAACGAGGTGTCGGGGAGAGCGATGCCAGTGCTTTTTTGTAGGTGTAGTTGTGTAACCGGCACTCTCCTGTCTAGGACGTGAGCGTCAGGATCTGTAAAGTCCGTGCCATGAAATGCGTGGGTGCACGGATTAGACCTCGGTTTACACTCTCATCCGAAGTTTCTTTTGAAAATGGTACTGTCTGGAGCTCTGTTGTATAAAATGTGTCGTTGTGGGAAGAAGAGGGGAGAGAACTGCTACCATATTTCCAAACTGGCTGTATTTTTATATCACGGAGCTCAGGAATAAGAGGGTTTTTTGTTGTTTTTTTTTTTGGTTGTTGGTTTATTTGCTATGTTTACATTCTTTTTGTTGTCGAATGTTATGGTCGTCTGCGGTCTGAGACCCTGCATTAAACTCCAAAGCTTGCATGCTCAGTTTGCTTATTTCGGTATTGAAGCACTGATGCTTCTGTAATAATACCCGTTGTTTGTAGGGTCGGTCTTTCTTTGGGAGTCGTCTCCTTGATGTTGGCAACCAACATTTACCCTGTTTTAATATCGACTAAAGATTTGCTGACTTGATTTGACTAAATCCTTCAGTACTTCAATCGCTCGCCTAATTGTTTTTGTTATTCAATACTACAAGCAGATGTGATTCCTCGCGATTGGAATAGCTAGCTGTTAGCGATGTCAGTAGGTTTTGTGTCTGTGAGAATGTGTGGGTGTGTGTGACATGGAGATGTGTGTGTTTGTGTGTGTGTGAGACATTTCGTCATGAATTGCTGTTACTCTTTCTCTTTTTAACACAGACTTTCCAATGGTCGACTCAGATGCAATTTTCCCGAACCGTGACGCTGGCTACATTAGTACGAAACTTACAGGATTATGTTCCGTCCGAAAGTCCCTCGATATTGTCCGACTTAGTTGCAGTTATGTCTCGTGGTTCTCTCTCTCTCCTACACAGTGGCGTTGGCTACATTAGTGTGACACCCAACATAATTATCTTGATATTGTACGATATTATTTCACAGCATACAAGCATATTAATAGGTAACAAAAAATAGAGATCTGTTGCGCTACAGAAAAGGTTTGTGAATTTTTTATTTATTCCTTTATTTTGTCGAGGGGATTTTACACTCACAGTTTCTGATATTACCTGGTAACCGAAATATTACACAGTCGAGCATTTAATGTGAAATATTGTCGCACGCTGCAAATATGCGTGCCAAGGGACAATATTTGTTACCACAGCTGCAGCTGCAGTTTTTGCCATATTATTATTGTCTGCAATTATGGTCAGATTGTATCGTAGTATTGTGTTTCCTTTGATGATCATCGTCACCGTCATGAGGTTTTCTCGCTTTCATTCACATCCTAATATATTGTTCGCGGCACCCTGATATTGCATTTGCTCTTATTTATGAGAAAAAAAATTGTTACGTCTGTTTTATATTACAATGCGATTGAAAAATATATTTCCTTTATTGATGAGAAATTGTATGCGTCAGTTTGATATTATGAAATGATTCAAGGGATACAGTCAATGATTTAGTTTAATAATAATAATACTAATACTAATAATAATAATAATAATAATAATAATAATAATAATAATAATAATAATAATAATAATAATACAGGATGATATCACGCTCTTTTTTTCAATGGAACTCAAAGCGCGGCGATCTGAAGAGATTGCTATTACAAAAGTCGGAATAGAAATTCAATATTTTTTTCATTTTTTAAATTTAAGATTAACTGCATCCAAAGCCTTTAGTGAAGAGATGGAGGAAACCGGATTACCCGGAGAAAACCCTCGGTGTTCTGAAAAGTCTTGTACCTAAGTCACGTAGGTCTAAGTTAGCCCCACGCGGGGTTCGAACAGTTCCTTTGTTTATGAGAAATCGTATACGTTCTCTTTGCTATTACGATACGATTCAAACATCCGTTTGCTATTACGATAGGATTCAAATGACAGAGTGAACGATATGGTTCATTTATTTATGAGAAATTGTATACGTCTGTCTGTTATGATTCGAAGGATGCACAATGCGTAATAATAGTGGGTTTTATTTCTGCCCGGCACTCCCGTTGGTTAATTCTTCTCTTACGACTTGTCAATAATCTGATGGAATTGTTTGGCGATCCCGGATGTTGCCAACACGTCCTCATGTGTGCATGTGCACTCCAACTTGCTAACTCCATAATTATCTACCTGCACTATCCTATCCTATCCCGTAACTCAAAAGTCGTTGGGGCAGTTTAACCGGCGTACTCCATCTCTCTCTGTCCTCAGCAACCCTCATGGCTTCGCTCAGTGTCAAGCCAGTCCGTTCTCGAATGTTGTCCTCCCACCTCTATTTCTGTCTCCCTCTTCTTCTGCCTCATTGTACCGTGCCTTGCAGTATGGTTTTTACAAGGTCTGATACTCTGGTGACGTGGCCATACCATCGGAGTTTCCGTTTACTCAACACTGTGAGCAGGTCATCGTGTTGCTCAATGGCTGGTGTGATGGTATGTCGGACTTCGTCGTTGGTGATGTGCTGAGTATAAGAAATGCCCAGAAGTCTCCTGTAGCACCACATCTTCATGCTTTGTATTCTTCGTTGTAGAAGAAAATGATACAAAAAATAGAACAACAACAACAACCACAACAACAACAACACACTCAATCTATATAGATAGCAAATGTTGATTGGAAGAGACAGTGCAATTCAGGCCATTGTTGAGAAAGATGGTTAATGAGCGAAGTCAGAGGAGAAGAGGTGAGTTGGTAGGTTCTGTTAAAAGGAGGAGATTGAGGGCTTGCTGCGTAGACAACGTAGGAGTTGATTCCAGGCAGACGGTCCAAAGGCAGAGAAAGAGCGGGATCCGAAAGAAACAAGTTTGGTTGGAGGGACGAGGAGTCCAGTGGATTATAAGCTGAACGGAGTTTGCATGATGGTGTGTACAGATGGATGCTGTCTGAAAGGTAAGGAAGGAGGGAGGAGAACCGTTGATGCACATACTGTATCATATTTTAATGTGCATTGTCCCAAGTAAACTCATCATTGTGATTTAAAAAATCTTTGAGCATGGCTTTTTGGAATTCAGGCTGACTGAGATACTGAGAGAAGGGGGGTAAGTAGGGAGATGTTGTACACAGCAATACGTAGGAGAGCAAAGGGGGGGGGGGGGTTGTCAGGTTGAAGGCAGGATCTACACTCCTGTAGGAATCACAGTACATTTGATTGCCAGCAAATGCAGACCTACTTTCCAAAGGTTATGTCCCTTTTGCAATAAGGATGTACTTTTCAACCATCCCGTATATAATTGACAATGGGTCCCGACAGGAAGTCCTCTCCAGGATCGCACAAGCAACTGCTGCCCTGACGAGGTTGAAGCCCATTTGGAAAGACAGACCATCAGTCTACACTCCTAGGTAAGGCTGCTGCGCTCCCTTGTCATCTCCATCTTCCTATACGCTTGCGAAACATGGACCCTCGCAGCTCTAAAATTATTGAAGTCATCAAAAGCCTGTATGACAAGGCTACCAGTGAAGTCCTCCAAACATCGTCATCGGAAACTGGTTCAGAACAACAGTCGGTGTGCCTCAAGAATGCCTACTCTCTCCAACACTCTTCAACATCTTCCTTGAGCGCATCATGTCAGACCACGAAGGCACAGTCAGCATAGGAGGTAGAGCAATCTCCAACCTCCGTTTTGCGGATGACATTGATGGATTGGCTGGAGAGAAACAAGAACTTGAACAACTGGTACAGAGGCTTGACACCACCTCCAGAGCATATGGAATGAAAATAAGTGCAGAGAAGACCAAAATAATGACCAACAACACCAATGGCATCAACATGCATATCAAAGTCCAAGGCTAATCCCTCGACACAGTGCAAAGCGTCAAATATTTAGGAGCCATTGTATCAGACAATGGGTTCTGAGAGAAAGTCCTAAGACCTTTCCAGAATCGCACAAACAACTGCTGCCCTGACAAAGTTGAAGCCCATTTGGGACCATCAGTATAAGGTAAGGCTGCTGCGCACCATCTCCATCTTCCTATACGCTTATGAAACATGGACTTTCACAGCAGATCTACAATGAAGAATACAAAGCATGGAGATGAGGTGCAACAGAAGACTTCTGGGCATTTGCTATATTCAGCACATCACCATTGACTAAGTCCGACAGACCATCACACAATCCATTGGACAACATCATGACATGCTCACAGTGTTGAAGAAACGGAAACTCCGATGGTATGGCCATGTCACCAAAGCATCAGGCCTTGTAAAGACCATCCTGCAAGGCACGGTGCAAGGAGGCAGGAGAAGGGAGGCAGAAAAAGAGATGGGAGGACAACAGTCGAGAATGGACTGGCTTGACAATGAGCGAAGCCCTGAGGGTTGCTGGGGACAGGAAAAAGATGGACTACGCTGGTTAAACGACCATCTGGGGTGCCTCAACGGCCTTGGAGTTACGGGACAGTATAGGATAGGAGCAAAACGTGGTTAACGACCAAATGACTTCAATGATCTTGATCTTTGCGGAAGAGCAATTATGGTGGCAAGGGCTTCAGGGCACTAATCAATTTAATGTTCCTGTGATGTTTGATCCAAATCAGTTCAGTGATTCTTGAGATATGACTTCCAATGGACCGAAGGGCCGACCGACCGACATTTAGCTCGTTTTGATTACCTCCTATTTCAATGTACTTCCAAATAAGTCTGAAATTACAAAAAGGGCAAAGCTTTAGCTGTGTTATCGTGAGACAGGCGGATGTTTACGTGTTTTTTGCTTTACAAATATTAACATAAAAACAACAACAACAACATTGTTAAGGCCACATTATCAGATACATATCGAGAGCGAGTGTGTAGGTGTATGTGTGTGTATGTGTGTGTGTGCGTGTGTGTGTGTGTGTACGCGTGTGTGTGTTTTGTGTAGCATTTTATTCTTGTATTTTGAGGGGCCGGGTAGCTCAGTTGGTAAGAGCGTCTTGCTAGTAACCGAAAGGTCGCTGGTTCGAATCCCGGATTGGTCAACGTGTGATCATATTATTTTCCCCTTTACCAACAACTGGCCCGCTGGTGTCAGTATAAATCGGTCCAGTAGTCACCTATATGCGAAAGTGTCGTGTGACTATAATCTACAAACAACAAATTCTTGTATATTCTCTGTGTGTATATGCGCGTGTGTGTGTGTGTGCGTGTGTGTGTGTGTGTGTGTGTTCTGAATATGTGGGAGGTAAGATGTGAAAGGGGCAAGCATTTCAACTTCGCGGTTTATCTCCGCGATATATCGTCGCTGTCAGACGAAAACCTCGTAAGTCCCAAAATGGCGGTTTGGAGATTCCTTCATAGTTATGACCCTTGGTCTCTTGCCCATGTTCTGTGCTAAGCTCAAAATTGCGTCTCGAATAGAAAGTTAATACAAATCCATGAAACCAAACCTTGTATCTCTCTACTGGCGGACCAAACCTCGTATCTCGATATACCAGTTTTTTTAATGTAAAAAGGCTGAATTCTATTAAGGGACAAACCTCGTATGTTTAGATACGAGGTTTTTACCGAACGTTTTCGCGGTAGGAAGTGACAATGACGCAACATACGCCACACTGTATTCGTGGATTTCGGCTGTGGCCAACAGCCTGGAGAGGATTGGGCACCGCTAGGTCTTTTTTGCCCAAGACACACTACATGAATAAACTATCCACTAATTCCATACCGGATCGGTCGTCGCCCGGCTCAACAAGGACCACGCCTTCCATTGGCCACCAGGACGGAGGTGATGTATGCTACTGATGGACAATGTAGCAAGATCCGCACGAGAAACAACATCGTCATAGGAACCTGGAATGTCAGGACCCTAACTGCGGAAGGAAAATTAGAAGAACTGGCCCACGAGCTGGACCACTATCGATGGAACGTTTTAGGTATCGGCGAACTGCGCTGGAAAGGCCTAGGTGAAACAACGACCGACAAAGACCACAAGCTCTATTTCAGCGGTAGCGATGACAGGCACGAACACGGCGTTGGATTCTTGGTCCACAAGAATATTCTAGCCACTGTCATGGGTTGCCGCCCAGTCTCCAGTAGACTCATTACCATCCGTCTGAGAGCAGCCCCTTTCAACATCACCATCATCCAGGCAGCGAAGTGGAGGATTTTTATGAAAATCTACAGGCGGTCCGTGACCAAGTGCCGAAGAAGGACATAGTCATAGTGCAAGTCAACCGGAATGCCAAGGTTGGCCAAGATGCGCACCACAACTGGGGAGACACATGTGGACCCCACTGCAACAACGAGACAAATGACAGGGGTCTGAGACTCTTGGAGTTTGCAAGATCAACAATCTGGTACTGGCAAACACACTTAGTCTCCACAAAACCTCCAGACGATGGACATGGCACAGTCCCGGCGGGGAGCATCACAACCAGATAGACTACATCATGGTCAAGAAACGCTTCAGATCAAGCATCAACATTGGCAGGACACGCACTTTTCCAGGAGCAGACATCGGAAGTGACCACGATCTCGTGATGATGTCTTTCCGGCTCCACTTGAAGAGAGTAAATACAGCAAAGTGCACTAGACTGAAGTTCGACCTGGACAAACTGCAAGACCCGGAGGTGGCAGAACTATTTCAGGCCACAAAATGGAGGAAAATTTGCACCACTGTTCATTTTGGGGGCTGGTGAAGTAGATGTCAAAACCATGACCACCACCTTCAACTCAGCTGTGACAGATGCCGCCACTGAGATCCTTGGCAAGCACCGACCAAAGAAGAAGCCGTGGATCACACCTGAACTTTTGGATCTGTGTGATAAACGAAGAGAGATAAAAAAAAGAAAAAGAACACCTCACAGGGAGCTGATGTCTACCGAAAAATCAACAATGACATCCGAAAAGGCATGCGCACAGCAAAGGAGAACTGGATAGAAGATCAATGCCAGGAAATAGAGAACAGTCTGAACAAGAACAACAGCAAGAAGGCCTACCAGACTGTGAAGCGGCTGACAAGTGTTAAACAGCCCAAATTCTCCACGATCCAAAGCAAGTCTGGCATATGCCTTACAGAAGAACAAGAAGTCTTGGACAGATGGACAGAGTACTGCTGACCTTTACAACCATACACCAAATGGAGACCCATCAGTTCTAGCATGTCCCGAGAACAGAGAAGAAGAAGAAATCCTCCCAATTCTCCGGGAAGAAGTTGAGGCAGCAGTGCAATCGCTGAAGAAAGGGAAGTCAGCGGGAGTGGACAACACACCCGCAGAACTGCTACAAGCAGGAGGAGAAGCGATGATTGATGCCCTCACCATTATCTGTAACAAGATCTGGCAGAGTGGGGAGTGGCCTACACCATGGACCCAGTCGCTTGTCATCACTCTTCCCAAAAAAGGTAACCTTCAGGAGTGTGAAAATTACCGCACCATCAGCCTCATCAGCCATCCCAGCAAGGTCCTCCTGAAAATAATACTCAACAGGTTAAAACCCCAAGCTGAACAAATCATATCTGAAGAACAAGCAGGATTCAAGGCAGGGCGAAGTACCACTGAACAGATTTTCAACCTCAGAATAATCTGTGAGAAATACCTACAGAACAAACAACATCTATATCATGTGTTCATAGACTTCAAGAAGGCGTTTGACCTAGTCTGGCATGCAGCTCTATGGGCAACAATGAAAGTGTACAACATCAACCCTAAAATTATTGAAGTCATCAAAAGCCTGTTTGACAAGGCTACCAGTGCAGTCCTCTATAACATCGTCATCGGGAAGTGGTTCAGAACAACAATCGGTGTGCGTTAAGGATGCCTACTCTCTCCAAAACTCTTCAACATCTTCCTAGAGCGCATCATGTCAGATGCCCTTGCAGATCACGAAAACACAGTCAGCAAAGGGGATAGATCAATCTCCAATCTTCGTTTTGCGGATGACATTGATGGATTGGCTGGAGAGGAACAAGAACTTGAACAGCTGGTACAGAGGCTTGACACCACCTCCAGAGCTTATGGAATGGAAATAAGTGCAGAGAAGGCCAAAATGATGACCAACAATACCAATGGCATCAACACGGACATCAAAGTCCAAGGCCAATCCCTCAACACAGTGCATAGCTTCAAATAGTTAGGAGCCATTGTATCAGACAATGGGTCCCGACAGGAAGTCCTCTCCAGGATCGCACAAACAACTGCTGCCCTGACAAGGTTGAAGTTCATTTGGAAAGACAGGACCATCAGTCTACATTCCAAAGTAAGACTGCTGCGCTCCCTTGTCATCTCCATCTTCTTAAATGCTTGCGAAGCATGGACCTTCACAGCAGATCTACAACGAAGAATACAAAGCGTGGAGATGAGGTGCTACAGAAGACTTCTGGGCATTTCCTATACCCAACACATCACAAACGACAAAGTCCGACAGACCATCACACAAGCCATTGGACAACACGATGACCTGCTCACAGTGGTGAAGAAACGGAAACTCCGATGGTATGGCCACGTCACCAGATCATCAGGCCTTGCAAAGACCATTCTGCAAGGCACTATGCAAGGAGGTAGAAGAAGAGGGAGACCGAAAAAGAGGTGGGAGGACAACATTCGAGAATGGACTGGTTTGACACTGAGCGAAGCCATCAGGGCTGCTGAGGACAGAGAAAGATGGGAGTATGCTGGTTAAACGATCATCTGTGGAGCCCCTACGACCTCCGAGTTACGGGACAGGATAGGATAGGATAGTAAATGCCGGAACATACGTTTTGACAGTTTGTGACACCAATAAATATGGCTTTCCTGCGATCTTTGACAACGTTTTCCTCTGATTTTGTGTTGTACCAGGGTCTGTTGTTTTATTAAAAAACCTCGTAACTCAAACTTTTTGACAAAGTTGTAAGTCGAAAACCTCGTATCTCTTCATTTGCTTCCAGTTCTCAACGGAAAACACATCTTCGACTTTTTATACCATACTGCCAAATTTCTAGACTTTTCATAGTTCCTTTGAAGTAAAAATGTCACTGGTTTGGCGTTACCCGACTGGTTGAAACAGTTTTTCTCGATTTTCTCAAAACAGCAAAAAATGAGATACGAGGTTTTCGTCTGACAGCGACGATATATGTGTTTGTGTGTGCGCGCGCTCTGTTTGTGTGTGTGTGCGTGTATGTGTGTGTGTGTGTGTGTGAACTATTCCACATTGGCAGATGAACATGCGGCAGGATTATGTACGTTGCGGAAACGTTATTAACCAAGCGATAATAGAAAATCCTGCAGCATAATAATGTTGTTTTTATGTTTGTGACATACCGTTTCAGCAATAAAATGACGTAATACGACACCGCTGATAGGCCTAAATATATGATAATATTCCCAAGCTATAACTTAACCACAAAGCAGTACAATAATCTTCTTTTTTTTCATTACTATAGTTCTGCCTCCAGCGATCCGTGACAATTTGGGTGAATCGTTTAACGAATGTGAAACATTGGTTTTATTCCATAGCCAGTTAAAGAGAAAAAGGTATAGATTTCAATCGAGCAATACAAGTGGTGCTTTTATTTATTTATTTAGTTATTTATTTATTTATTAGTTCTTATATAGCTCTTTTCCTGTGGGAGAGCTGCTCAAGACGTTGGTCAATTCAGGATCTAACTCAAGCCGCCCATGGCGCCCAATTGTTGCCTTATTTATTTATTTATTTATTTATTTATTTATTTATTTATTTATTTAATCGTTCTTTTATAGCGCTTTTCCAGCTCAAGAGCTGCTCAAGGCGCTGGCCGATACAGGATCTAACTCAAGCCGCCCGAGACGCCCACCCGCAGCCTTTGGGCGCATGGTCTGACGCCCGGACAACTGAGCACAATCCTGGGCAGCAAGGGATAGGGGGAAGAAGGACCTAGGTGCATGCTGGGTGTGTTCTTGTCACCGGCACTCACCCGTCTAGGACATGATCGTCAGGATCTTTAAAGTCCGTTATGATGGAATGTATGCGACACAGACTAGACCTCGGTTTATACTCTCAACTAACGCCGCGCCCCCAGACAGCTGAGCACATTCCTGGCGACCGGGGATTGGGGAGAAGGGACCTAGTGCTTGTTGGATGTTCTTTGTTACAGCTGACACTCAGCCACTCCTTAGGACGTGAGGCTCTTTTACAGTCCTGGCGATAGAATGCGTGCGAGCACACATGGACTAGACCTCGGGATATACTCTCATCGAACTGTCATGCCCTGCATTGTATTATCTCGTATAATTGTAGTGAGTTGAAGTGTATTGTCCAGTATTGCCCAATCGTTGTATTATATTGCATCGTTTTGTATCGCCTTGCCTTGGTATCTGGGAAACTTCAAAGGCAATCGCGATCCAGGACTGTAGGAAGTGAGCAATTATACAGCAGTCCTGTCTTCATACACGAATGCTGCATGCAGCGGATTCAAAACGGGACATGTTGGCTCCATTATCCCACTCTCGTCTATCTTCGCTCACACTCAAAATTCCATTTTGCAAAATTATATGAAAACTTTCTCAGCCTCAATGTTCCAAATATCCAAGGATTGGTTTCTGCTTTGATTGGTTTTTTTTCTTAAAACACGGAGCCCCAAAAAATGTTAATGGAAAAAAAGTCTCACTGAATGTTTTTGTTTTATCTTTATAGAGCATTGTAGCAGAGTAGCACCGGCACTCCAAACCATCCACTCACGTTTCGGAAACATGTTCACGTTTTCTATAATCTCACGCTGGCTAGCACACATATTCTCCTCCCTCCCTCCCTCCCCCATCCACCAACACGCATACATGCCCACCACCTCCACACATACATACAATAAAACAACACCACACTACACTGTAACAATGTACAAGGTTCTAAGTGCCACTATTCACATCACAAAAGCCACGAATTATATATCCACACAAAAACACACAGCAACATACTTGACTACACTACACTACACACTCACTCACCTTTGAACTCTTACACCTCCTTTCCCTCACCCTTACCCATCTCCCCTTCCCGCCCTCCATCCCCTCTCCCCTTCCCCCCACCCCGCCCCAAACACAGCAAAACCCCTTACTGTTAACACCAACCACTTTATGAAATAAAATAAAAATAGATATAGACAACAAATAAAAAGATTGACACATTGACCTGAAACGCATTGGGACATCTTAACATTAACCTAAGTTCACTCATTCTGATGACAGCATTTGCATTTTTACGACTTCACGATGTGCAACAATGCATCAAAATGTGAAGTTACAGAATATCAGAATATAAAACTTCGAGAGCTTGAAAGAAAGAGGGAGAGAAAGAGAGAGAGAGAGAGAGAGAGAGAGAGAGAGAGAGAGAGAGAGAGAGAGAAAAAGAGAGAGAGACAGACAGAGAGAGAGACAGAGAAAGAGAGAGACAGACAGACAGAGAGAGAGAGACAGAGAGAAGTCGAAGTCGAAGTCGAAACCTTTAATAGGATAATATCATTAGGTCCTATGGACCTGTCTTACAGCTAGTCCTTAATAAAATTGGAAAAGAAACAAAAATTAAAAAAATAAAAATAAAAATTCTGAACAAACAAAATAATTAACATAAAGTTGATTGCAAACTAACACAAACCTTAACAATGGTAAGAATTTAAAAAAAATTACTAAGAAAATTAATGTACCGAAATACACATACTCTCTCCCCCACCTTCCTCCAATACCCCTTTCCTACTCCCACTCTCCCCGCCCCCTCCACCACAACCACACACATACACAAGCTATTTCACACATGAACAAATTAAACTGTCGCAAGATAGGAAAGAACAAAATGTATACAATCATCTTAAATATTAGGAGCAAGGGAAAATAGACATTTGTGGAGAGAGAGAGAGGGGGGGGGGAGAGAGAGACAGAACTCAGGAACTCAGAAAACTTTAATGCGAGGCCACCAGCCTATACGCATGGAGGTAACACAACAAATATGGAGAAAAAGAAAGAAAAGAAAAAACTCACCAAAAATGTGAAAAGTTACAAAAATAAATATGACAAACATGCGTCATTTGACAGACTGTGTCTCAAAGAAAAGTAAAAATAGTTTAAGTTACTTTTAACTCAACAATTCTTCAAGTCTTTTCATTGCATAGTACGTAAACATCGCTACAGTTTTTGTAATAATCGTACTATCACTTTGTAATAAGAAAAACATCAATGGTGGTATGTCAACATTGAAGTGCCTCAAAATGTACTTTTCACAAATATCCTTAACGCTGGATAATACCACAAAAAATGCATTTCATTTTCAACAGACGTGCAGAAAGGGCATGTCTTTGAAACAACACTCTATCTTTCATTTCCATTCAAGTCTATAATGCGTAGACGTAACTTAACACAGATATTTCTGAACTTATTTATAGTAATATCTGTTAAGTACTTCTCACACTGCAATAGTGATTTAAAGGAACCATACACTGAGAACCTTTCGCTATCCATTAATTTACTAAACCTTTCCTGTTTGTAGCAGTCTATCATACGTTGACTGAAAACACGTAAAAAAGCTTTCTTATTTCCTACTCCCCCGTTCAACCAAACATGAGAAAAACCAAACATGTCAAAACAGTGTTTTATATTGTAAGCCCAGTTATGTACATCAGGCTGACCTACAGGTAGTCTCAAAAATCTGTTTTTGTCCATTTTATATGCTTGCTTTGGTAGTCTAACAAGAAACATGTCTTGCAATTTGAGAGAGAGAGAGAGACAGACAGAGAGAGACAGAAAGAAAGCCAGAGAAAAACAGAGATAGACAGAGACACAGAGAGAGACAGAAAGAGAGAGATAAGGCGAGACAGAACAGACAGACAGACAACGAAACAGCAAAAGAGACAGACGTAACTCTATTAGGTGTCGATAGCAAAGGAAAACCCGTGGGCGTTACTAATAAAACACCTGAACGATTAGGTAACACCATATGCAGAAATATGAGAATACTCATACATTTTGTTCAAACATGGACAGTGAACAAATTATTTTCAGAAAATAATATATCGCTGCTGTTATCAGACAGCAGTATCATATAAAGAACATAATTATTAGCTGATGATAAATTGATACTGTCAAACGCAAACGTTTACTCACATACAAAACTTGTTATACTCTTAATCATTATGCGCGATGTACTTTTTGGAGATGCAGTGTCACAGCACACGCTTGCAATATATAATAATAATAATAATAATAATAATAATAATAATAATGGGGTGTCGGATAGTGCAGTGGTTGGAGCACTCGCTACTGTGTCGAAAGTGAAGCACCGTCCGGTGCGGTTAGCACTTGGATGGGTGACCGCTAAGGTGTGAAGCGACAAACAACAACGCCCCCAGTTGACTCAACTGTGATTGAGTACCTACTCTCTTGAGGGTGGGGAAGGTAAAGCAGCGAGGGAGAGAGTTGGGCATCACCCTCACTACGCTGGCCCAAGATAAGTGTGATCTCCAACATCACGCTCCCCTACGGCCACAAGGCTATGGGACTACCTTTACCTTTACCTTTTTTAATAATAATAATAATAATAATAATACAGGATGCTATGTACGCGCCTTTCCCCAAATCAATCAGGCTCAAAGCGCGGCGATCTGTACCAACATACACTTTCACCTGTCTCATCCACACACACAACAAATACACATCCATCACTCAAACAGGTGGTGTAAAGGCAGGGAGATCGCTATTGAAGACGGAAAGAAAATCGAATTTTTATTTTTGAAAACTGCGTATCGACTGCATCCAGTACCATTATTGAAGGGATGGAGGAAACCGTAGTGTTCGGAGAAAACCCTCGGTGACCTCAATAGTCTCGTACCTAAGTCACATACGTTCGCCCCTTGTGGGAATCGAACCCGCGACCTTCGGCATAGTAAACCGGCGACTTATCCACTGCGCCACGAGGTCACCCCATGTTAAGCAACGTCGGAAAGGGTTTGTACTTGTGTTACACGGCAATGGTCGATTCAGCCTCGATGCTTAAATCTTGTGTACTCCAATGCGTTATCCACGCAGCCCGTTCACTCAGCAACAAAGGCAGGAGTCGTCGTTATGAGGTTTTCCAACTTTATTCAGCAAACAGCATCAGCGACTGCATACAAGCTCTTTCCAAAACGCACCACAGCGCGCTACTTATATAGAATGTATCAACAAGATATAGAAAAATGCGCAACCCTTTCCCCCCAAAAAAATTATTGGACAATCAAAACAAAACTGGTCACCGGAGTCGCGCACTCTATGACGTCATAGCACTGTCTATATTCCTCCCGAAGACTCGAACAATTAATCACAATAATATTTTGATGGACGGAAACAAAATAGACATCACCTAAGGCCTCACTACCCCTCTCCCTACTCCTCCCAGCAACGGCACAGATCAAAGAAAAATAAACGCCATTTTTCTCCACGCCTCTTGCCTGAACACAATAACCACTTGCACTCGAAGAGCGTGCCTCAATCGTAACAACTTGGATGAGTAATCATGCTTTGAAGGCAATGGAATCCTCAAACGACAAGAAAGAGATTGAAACAAGAGCACCG
This sequence comes from Oncomelania hupensis, assembly GCA_036898135.1. NCBI lineage: Eukaryota > Metazoa > Mollusca > Gastropoda > Littorinimorpha > Pomatiopsidae > Oncomelania > Oncomelania hupensis. Next base: position 12,271,200 of record CM072512.1, read on the forward strand.
TACACCCCAGTCCACCCAGCTGTGAATGGGTACCGTACCTGGATCTGGGAAGGTAAAGCAGCAAGGGAGAGCAGACAAGCACCGCCTTTATTAAGCTGGTCTAGAGAAAAGAGAGGTTTCAGGCGCTGTCCCTTACCAACGACCAAAAGGTTACAGGGACAGCTTCATCTATTCCTGTTGTTTTTGATAATATAAAGTTGCTGTCTAGACGTTGGGGGTTGCATTGTTTCGTTGTTATGTTTTATTATTTATTTATTTATTTAATCGTTTTTATATAGCGCTTTACCAGCTCAAGAGCTGCTCAAGGCGCTGGCCGATACAGGATCTAACTCAAGCCGCCCGAGACGCCCACCCGCAGCCTTTGGGCGCATGGTCTGACGCCCGTACAACTGAGCACAATCCTGGGCAGCCAGGGATGGGGGAGAAGGACCTAAGTGCATGCTGGGTGTGTTCTTGTCACCGGCACTCACCCGTTTAGGACATGATCGTCAGGATCTTTAAAGTCCGTTATGATGGAATGTATGCGACACAGACTAGACCTCGGTTTATACTCTCATCCGAAGGAGTAGGAGTATTCATTTATTAGTTTAAAATCATTTAATATGGGAACGGACTAGAAACATTTCATTGAACTGAATTGAACCCCATTAAAATGAACAAGAATTTAAAACAAGGACAGCACAGAGAATCACAATTACCAACCCTGTACATAACAATTAAAACAAAACGCGATGGAAACACATGAAAATATACTTCCAGATATAGCAACCAAATGCCTCCCACAGCGACTCAACCAAAGCTTTTTAGATTTTGAGGTTAGGTCACTGGAAGGGAGGGTGCAGGCAAGCTATAAATAGCCCGCAGCAAGCAAAATGTGGAGGCACTAAACAGTGCTGCTCACATAGGAATTGAGCTGGTATATATATATATATATATATATATATATATATATATATATATATATATATATATATATATATATATATATATATATATATATATATATATAGCTCCAGTGACCTTGACCTTTGTGTTAGAGCAACTATGATTAAACAAGAAGCTGACCATTAAACTAGGTAATGTTGCTACGAGGTTTGCTCAAAATCCGCTCATTGGTTCTTGAGATACAGCTTCCGACGGACCGGTTGACAGACCGACAGTTGGCTCGTTCTGTTTTTCTCCCACCACCACCCTTCCCCTTCTCCATCCCTCCCCTTCCCACCTCTCCCTCGACCGTTTTAAAGTATTACTACATAAGTCTGAAAATACTAAAAGTACATTTGCAATAGCAGGTAGGTTTAATAGGGATATTGCAGCACTAACCGGTTTTTTTTTCCATTGAAAATGACGTTAAGTAGTTGTCATCCAAAGAAAACAGCAGTATTGCAAAAATAGTGAAGCTAATGGTCATGATGCCGCGTAAGCCTTCCGAGGTCAACGATCCTCGCTACTTTTATTCTTGTCCTCTCTCTGTCTGTCTCTGTCTGTCTGTCTGTCTCTTTCTCTCTTCTCTCTCTCACCCAAAAAATGGGGGGCGTCGAGTCTGCCACACGATCTGTATGTAGTATGCACCTGTATCGGTAGTACGTATCTGTAGAGACGGCTAATATACATACTATTGCTCTTGCAGTGCTACTGAGGACCCATTACCCATGTGCTACAGAGGATCCAGTCTACTGGCTTAACGTCCCTGTGCCCTGGCAGTACTTCTGTTCCATGTTTTCAGCGCTGCTCGAATCCCCTTTCCTCAATCTCATGTAAACACTCATTCACAAACACACACACACACACACACACACACACACACATACACACACAGACATGAAAGACATACAGACACACACACAAACATACATCTCTCCCTCTCTCTCTTTCTCTCTCATGTGTGTGTGTGTGAAAGAGAGAGGAGAAAGAAAGAGATTTTCTTTGGGTCATCTTAATGAGTTGGGGTTCTTATTAAGGGCTTCTCGTAGATACAACCTACTGAAATGAATCTAGTCCAGTAATATATTCCTTATTCCAAGACAATCTAGTCCAATAATCTATTCATTATTCCAAGACAATATAGTAATGTATTCTTTATTCCAAGACAATCTAACCTTGCCATACTTACTTTACAAAAGACCCAAAGAAAAAACACAAAATTACAGATTAAAAAATAAATGAAAAATATATATAATATAATATAATATAATATAATATAATATAATATAATATAATATAATATAATATAATATAATATAATATAATATAATATAATATAATATAATATAATAAACTTGATGATCTATTCCTGTACTTTATTGCTAAATGAGACTCACAACGCGGCAATCTGTAAACAACATACACGCTCAAATGTTACTGACACTGCAACATACACGTAACAAACACACGCTCACCACACAAAACAGGTGGTGCAAAAGGTAAGTTGCTATCGTATCACGAAAGGACATCAAATGTAATCTTTTGAAAGTTTAGACTGCATGTATATCCAGTACCGTTACTGAGAGGAAACCAGATCACCCGAAGATACCCTTCCCTGACATGGAAAAGTCTTGTACAATAAATTCCTCTCCTTCGGGAATCGAACCCGCGACCTTTGGCAAAGGAAACCGGCTACTAACCAACTTCGCCACCTATTAGCGCCATGACATATATCAAAGCAAACAAATCATAGCACAAAGGACAAACGAATAACGCACACACCCCTCGTTGTTTTGAGAGAGAGAGAAAAAAATATCGTAGACATATCCTTCTTTTCCCGGATAAGTTCCCAAATATGACCGCCGAAAATAAAACATTTCAACAACAACACCAAAAAAAAGGCCAAAAGCTAACGACTTGTTATTCATAGGCGCCCGCCAGGGGGAACATAGGCGTCAGAATAAATAGAAATTTTGAAAATCTTTTTACCGAAAAATATCTCTCTCATTTGCAACACAAACAGTTTTATTATCCTTTTGTATCAACCAGAATTGGAACAATATCCATCCATCTGATTATCAAAGCAAGCAAACGAACAGCAAATGAATCAACGTATTGATTGTGGGTGCTCAACCCAAGAAGAAGAAAGAAAAACAAACAAATAAACAGACTAATCTAAATAAAACCCTATAGCAATTTGCCTCATTCCCAAACAGCAATTCAAACGGCATTATCTTAAAATCTCGGAAACAAATCTTAACGGACGAGATCTGACGCATCTAAATGCCGAAATCTCGTGGAGGAAAAAATCTTACTAGTTACAATGGAAACATCTAAATGCCGAACTGTGAGCAAAAACTGCAATTTTCATGAACTGCCGTCCTTTAACAACAAAAAGATCCAAAACCGGTGTCCATCGCAGAATGAATAGCTGCAGTTATTTCCCTTGCCATTTTTATTTATCTCCCCCTTCTAACTTCCGCTCTAGGTTTAAGTCCAGATTTTCACTGAACATTTCTTTCCCCCCACCCCACCCCATCCCTCCTCCCCCCACACCACTCTTCTATTGCACTAATTCACAGAACCGCGAGGCTGAGGACAAAGGAGAGAGGTGGAGATAGATGGAGAGAGGGTGGATGGGTGCATGATTTGGTGGAAAAAAAAAAAAGTTTGGAGTTTAGTTCTGTTGTTGTAAATGATACTATCCACACAGAGTAGTCCATATCATTATAGTGTAGAACTACAATAAAGCAAGCTGAAGTATTGAAACGCCACACACTTTCTTCAATGTTCACAAATAGACTTACTATGTCGCATTGGGACGAGTTGGGACACACCCAACCTCTCTCTCTCTCTCTCTCTCTCTCTCTCTCTCTCTCTCTCTCTCTCTCTCTCTCTCTCTCTCTCTCTCTCTCTCTCTCTCTTCTCTCGCTTTTCTCTCCCTCCCTCCTTGCTCTCTCTAGCTCTTTCTCTGTTTCTCCCTCTCTCTCTCCCTCTCTTTCCCATCACTCTCTCTCTCACTCTCTCTCTCTCTGTCTGCCTCACGCCACTCCTCACACACACACACACACAAACCCGCTAAAACATCACACGAACACACCCATGCGTGCATACCAACCCGCAGATGTACCACCCAAACACACACACACACACACACACACACACACACACACACACACACACACACACACACACACACGCGCTTGCACACAGCCGGGGGTACAGAGTATTATCATGACTTTTCCGAAACGCCACATACGTTGTGCTGACAATGGGTCATTTTCGTCCCCATTTTTAAGTACTTTGCAGTGTTCGAACCTTAATCCTAACCCAAACCCTAACCCTAACCCTAATCCAGCCCTAACCCTAACGCATCATTGTTCTGACGTCAAAACAAGTAGGTACGTCAATATAAGTTATGTAGATGTTCACTGATTTGTCCAGATAACACTGTGTAAGTATGCCCTAACAACATAACCACACGCACACAAACACAACCATATGTACGCACACAGAAACAAACAAACACACACAGCCACTGATGACAGGGATATACTGATGTTTGAGTAAAGAAAATGGAGGCATATAGTTGAAGGATAAAGGAGGTGATCCGTCTCAAGTGATAGCCTCTCTCTCTCTCTCTCTCTCTCTCTCGTCCTCCCTTCCTCCCTATCCTCTCCGGCTCCCTCTTCTTCCCCTCCCTATCTCCAAGCCTACTCCAGCGTATTAATTCCATGACGGCGTGCAGTGAGCAACTTCGGAGCGGAAGTGTATAAATAAAGCGGCTCTTAACAATGCCGTGACATCCTAGTCCCTGTAGGGCCATTCAGTCACTATGCACTCACACGAACACACACGCACTCTCTCTTTCTCTCTCTCTCTCTCTCTCAGACACTCTCTCACACGCACATAGGAGCGCGCACACACAAACACACACACGCTCGTATGTGTGTGTGATTCTCTAAAACTGGCTAGCACCGCACAGAACCATTCAAGAACAACAAATATAATAAGAGAAAGATAATTATACTGCTCTCAAAAGTGGACAAAAAGAGCGACATACTGGCAAACCCATTGATAATGGATCCCGACAGGAAGTCCTCTCCAGGATCGCACAAACAACTGCTGCCCTGACAAGGTTGAAGCCCATTTGGAAACACAGGACCATCAGTCTACATTCCAAAGTAAGACTGCTGCGCTCCCTTGTCATCTCCATCTTCCTATATGCTTGCGAAGCATGGACTCTCACAGCAGATCTCCAACGAAGAATACAAAGCATGGAGATGAGGTGCTACAGAAGACTTCTGGGCATTTCCTATACCCAACACATCACCAACGACGAAGTCCGACAGACCATCACACAAGCCATTGGACAACACGATGACCTGCTCACAGCGGTGAAGAAACGGAAACTCCGATGGTATGGCCACGTATGGCCACGTCACCAGATCATCAGGCCTTGCAAACACTATTCTGCAAGGCACAGTGCAAGGAGGTAGAAGAAGAGGAAGACCGAAAAAGAGGTGGGAGGACAACATTCGAGAATGGACTGATTTGACACTGAGCGAAGCCATCAGGGCTGCTGTGGACAGGGAAAGATGGAGTATGCTGGTTAAACGATCATCTGTGGTGCCCCTACGACCTCCGGGTTACGGGACAGGATAGGACTGGCAAACATTCAATTGCTTAAGGAGATAATTTATTATAAAATTTCAAAATTCCGATGACACTGTTGTGGAGGACTGCACTGGTAGCCTTGTCATATAGCTTTTGATGACTTTAATAATTTTAAGGCTGATGTTGTATACTCTCATGGTTGCCCACAGGGATGGCTGCCAGACTCGATCAAACGCCTTCTTGAAGTCTACGGACACATGAAATACATGTTGTTGGTGCTGTATGTATTTCTCGCAGATTATTCTGAAGTTGAAAATCTGTTCAGTGGTACATCGCCCTGCCCTGAATCCTGCTTGTTCTTTAGCAATGATTTGTTCAGCTTGGGGTTTCAACCTGTTGAGTATTATTTTCAAGAGGACCTTGCTGGGATGGCTGGTGCGGTAATTTTCACAATCCTGAAGGTTACCTTTCTTTGGAAGAGTGATGACAAGCGACTTGGTCCATGGTGTAGGCCACTCCCCACTCTGCCACATCTTGTTACAGATAATGGTGAGGGCTTCAATCATCGCTT
>CM072512.1:12282311-12299811 GCA_036898135.1 Oncomelania hupensis
CGGATCAGACAGAGACAAAAGAGGAGAGAATGGCAGCGGGATACAAATCAGTCTGAATAATGCAGTTTGAAGAGGTGGGTTTTGAGGGCCTTTTTGAATGCTTGTGTTGATTGTATGTTGCGGATATGGGAGGGAAGGGAATTCCACTGCTTAGGTGCGGAGTAAGCGAATGCACGTTGGCCGTATGTCTTAGTGCGGGTGACGGGAACCTTGAGTGTGCGAGTGTCAGCAGAAGATCTTAAAGTGCGTGAAGGGGAGTAGACAGACAGTAGATCAGCAAGGTAGGAAGGACAAGAATCTGTGAAAAAGTTGTGACAGAGAACAGAAAGTTTGTACTCTATGCGTGCTTGCACAGGAAGCCAGTGAAGGGAATGTAGTAGAGGTGTGATGTGAAAGAGAAAGAGCTACATGTATACACACACACACACACGCACACACACACACACACATACACACACACACAACCGAGGGTACACAGTATTATCACGACTTTCCTGAAACGCCACATACGTTGTGCTGACATTGGGTCATATTTCGTCCCTCTTTTTAAGTACTTTTAAGTGTTCGAACACTAACCCTAACTCTAAATCTAACCCTAACCCTAACCCAGCCCTAACCCTTGGGATCATTGTTCTGACGTCAAAACAAGTATGTCTGTCAAAACAAGTTCTGTAGATGTTCACTGGTTTCTCCAGATAACAATGTGTAAGTGTGCCCACACCCACACACCACACACACATAAACACACACACACAAACACACGCCCCCCCCCCCCCCCACACACACAGGTAAACTCACCCAGGACGTACAAACTCAAACATGCCTGTAATGGGCAGAAAGCCTTGAGTGCTTCTGCAATTAGTAAACCTTAGAATAAAAATGAATATTCATATGGTAGGAAGAGAAAACTATGCGTTGTCGGCAGATGATAAATCGTCCTCCCAGTAGACCTTATGTCCAGGGTGTCAAGGGGTCTAAGAGGTCACGGCAACCAACAGGTCAAACAACTCCAGAGGTCAGAAACGACCTCTTGAGAATCTGCCCAAACATGACGCCATTAGCACGCGCGCGAGATTTGTAGATGATGCGTCGAAATTCATGAAAGGTTTTGCCTGTTGTTAAGACGTGATTTGGGCGCTGTTGCTAAATGACGCTGTTGTTGCTATTGTCGCTAGGTATTGACGTTAGGCCGAAGACGCTTGGAAAGATAACACTCTCAGAGCCAAGGGTCGAGGCGAGAGACACAAAGCAACAAAACCCAAACAAGGTGAACATCTGTCACGAACATAACATGGAAGCTGTTTAAAGGGTCACAGTAATAAAGCTGTTGGTTTAATTGTGCGTTCCGAACTGTTCAAGTCGGTTCCACAACTTGTCATTGTTAGTAACAACTGGGTTTCTTTCGAAGGAACCCACTTGTTTCGAGAAACCCACTTGTTTCTAAACACACGGGAGTGCTCTTTTAGTGCGCGGGAGTACAGTTACAGTGCACGGGAGTGTTTTGAGTACAAAGGAGTGCTCTATCCGGGACGGAAAAATTACTGTGAATTTTCGAAACATCTTTGAAGAAAGTTCGACCTATTTCGTCGCCTATAAGAGACGATCTAGGTCAACTTTCTCGAAAAGGGGTAGGGTAAGGGCTAGTTGCAGCGCTGCAACTAACCCTTACCCTAACCCTTTTCTCTTCAAAAACCACTTTCCGATTCCTACATTCTTAAATGAACCCATTTCTGATGTTCTGAACGCTTGTGTGGGTGTGTGTGTGTGGGTGGGTGTGTGGGTGTGTGTGTCTGTGTGTGTATGCGTGTGTGTGTGCGGTGGAGTCCTAGTATTTTTTTTAACAGGTCTTTATTACATTCCTTGTTATTGTTATTGTTTCATTCGTTCTTCCTTTTTTTTATTTCTTATACAACGCTTTTCCAGCACAAGAGCTGCTCAAGGCGCTGGCTGATACAAGCTCGAGCTCCAGCCGCCCTTTTTGTCTCTACACATCTGAAAGTCTTCACAAGTTTCTTACTCTGGAGCACTTCAGAAAACAGCTTCTTGCTGTTTTCAGTTTTGGCGGACATTAAAACGTTAGAGAGCAAATCAAATACAAATCTATCCGATGCACCTCTACCCCCAACCCCTTTAATTTCCCACCCACACTAACCATAATACACACACACTCACCCCTCCCCCCCACACACGCACACACACACACACACAAACAAAAGTCAAGCAGAAAAGATCGCTTCTAATGTAGAATGTTTCCAAACAACCCTTTTCCCATCCCGTCTATTTTTCCCTCTTATCGGTGTTGATGATGAGGATGACGATGATGATGATGATAATGATGATGATGGTGATGATGATGGTGATGATACTGATGATGATAATGATGATGATAATGATGGTGATGATGATGGTGATAATGATGATGATGGTGATGATGATGATGATGATGATGATGATGATGATGATGATGATGATGATGATGATGGTGGTGGTAATGATGATGACGATGATGACGACGACGTCAACTTGTATCACGCATGTAACCATCCAAAACAAAGACTCGGGGCGCATAAGAAGGATTTCTAAAACACAAAAGCACCAATAAACCAATTTCAGCATTATAGGGAGAAAAAAAATCACTTCTGAAAGGAAAAAAAGAAAATCCCTTACTGACAGAAAAAGAAAATTACTTACTAATAGAAAAAAGAAATAGCTTACAGGGAAAAAACATTTATTCAAATGAAAAAGGAAAATCACAGACAGATAGGAAAAGAAAATCGCTTACTGAAAGGAAAAGAAAAGAACTTATTAATAGGAAGAAAGAATTCACTTTCGGCTAGGAAAAAAATGACTTATTGAAAGAAAAAAAGAAAATAACTTACCGACAGGAAAACAGAAAATCATTTACTGATAGGAAAAAAGATAATCGCTTACTCATACGAAAAAAGGAATAACTTTCTGGTAGGAAAAAAATGACTTATTGAAAGGAACAAATGAAATCATTTACAGAAGGGAAAAAAATCGCGCACTGATAGGTAAAAAGAAAATCACTTACTGGTAGAAAAAAAGAAAATTACTTACTGAAAAGAAAGAAAATCACTTACTAATAGGGAGATGAGGGGGGGGGGGGAAACTTACTGGTAAGAAAAACGAAAATCACTTACTGAAAAGAACAAAAATCACTTTCTGATTGGAAAGAAAATATATTTTTTTAAATTTATTTTTCCTTTGACATCAGTACAATTGCATACAATGTTCATTTCCAATGTCAATCCGTTATATATGTCAAAGTATTTCATATAAACATACATATATAAATATAACAGTACAATACAGATTAGCAAATAGATTACAATAATTAATAATAATGGAATTGAAAAGTAAAAGAAGCCCCACATTACCATTGTTCACTTCAGGTGTTTAGCACAGAAAATAAATTGCAAACATCACACTCTGTGAACAAAATGTGAATCTTGAAACAGAATAAAATCAATCCGCGTACACTTAGTCTCTCATTTATTGTAAGTGAAACAAACTTAAAATGAATTTAAATTAAAAAAAAAAATAAATAAATAAATAAATAAATAAAATAAAAAGCACAGTACAAAACAACCAATCAAAAAAAATTACATGAATAAAAATTTTAAAAAATTATTTTAAAAAAGAAAATAAAGTGGGAGGGGAAAAATGTTAGTAGAGGGATAGACTGGCGTTGACTTAATGCATTTTAAACAAAAGGTAATAACAGCCACTTTCGTAAAGATGCAATGCAGCGTTCAATGTACAACGAGAAAAAATAAAACGGTTTAATATTTTCTTCTTTTTTTTCTCTAATGTATACAAACTACTTCTAGTATGCAACAAGATTACATAAACAAAGGTGTATATGGATGCCATTCATTGTACACTTTGTGTGTACTCATTAATAAATATGATGTTTGTCTCTCTATTTCATACCGAGTTTTCAAATAAGACTTAAACACAGCAAACGTTGGAATACAGTTTTTCAACTTGCACTAACAGATAAAAAACTTGGCAAGAACAATTATCATATCGAAAATCACGTCTGACCTAAAATTATCACCACAACCAAACAGTTCAATGTTTTCGTTTAAATGCATATTAATAACATTCTGACAACTATTCCTTACTACATTTTCAAACTGATTCCCGAATGCATGGATGTGTGCACACTGCCAGAACAAATGTATACTTTCTCGCTCGATTGTACAAAAAGAACATAATGAATCCGTTCGAACACCCATACTTGACAGAATAGTGTTTGTGGCGATAATCCTATGCACTATTCGTAGCTGGAACCATTTAAGTTTAACATCAGGTATATTTTGGACTTTCTTAAAAACTATTTTCCAATTACAATCTGTACCATATTTCTGTTCCCATGTCTTACAGCAGTTAGGTAAGGGGCCGGGTAGCTCAGTTGGTAAGAGCGTCTTGCTAGTAACCGAAAGGTCGCTGGTTCGAATCCCGGATTGGTCAACGTGTGATCATATTATGTTCCCCTTTACCAACAACTGGCCCGCTGGTGTCAGTATAAATCGGTCCAGTAGTCACCTATATGCGAAAGTGTCGTGTGACTATAATCTACAAACAACAACAGCAGTTAGGTTGCATTTCGTTTGATGTCAGTAAACTCGTGCACCTTTTTGAACTGAATTCAGAATAGTCCATAGTTTATTTAATTCTAAAAAGTTATTATTAACAATCGGTATCTCAAAAGAGTTAATATACTTTTTTACAGCCTGCACACAACCAGTGTACGTAACAAAATCGGTTTGAACATTATATCTATGTACAAACTCTTTAAGAGATAAACAAGACCAATTTTCCTTTAATAAGTGTCCAATACAAAACTCATACCAAGTTTTATAGAATATGGGTCTGTTGTTAACGAGTATATTCTGATTATAAAAAATCCTTTCAGAGATAATCTCTTCCGGTTTTCCCAAAATAATATGATTTGATAAATCTTTGTACGAATGCAAAACTTCTTTCCAAAAATTAGTACAGTTTTCTAGTATTGGAAAATCCGCACCTAGTTTCTCAACGTTTTCAAAACATGAAAATTCCGTCAAAAGTATATATATCCATTTCTGATTACCATATTTAAGGTTTTTTTTAACCATGATAATATTTTTAAGGCTTTAATAAACATTTTAATGTCTGGAAAAGAAAATATCTTACGGATAGGAAAAAATAATCACTTAAAGAAAGCAAAAAAGAAAAACGATTACTAAAAAAAAACAAGAAAATCGCTTACTGATATTTAAAAAAAAGGGAAATCTCCTTTTGATAAGAAAAAAGAAAATCACTTACTGAAATGAAAAAAGAAAAACGTTTACTGATAGAAAAAAGAAAATCACTTATATGAAAGAAAAAAACCAACTTACTGAAAGGAAATAAAAACATCATTTACTGACACGCGCGCGCGCGTGTGTGTGTGTGTGTGTGCGTGTGTGTGTGTGTGTTTGTGAGGTGGGGAGGGGAGGGGTTAATGACGACAACGACGGCGAGATAGCTGCTTGGCAATAGTGATTCCTCTCACATCGGACAACGAGAAGACAGCTTCCGGAAGTTTGAAAAGGGAGATCATTCTGGCGTGTTCAGATTACCCGGACAAAGCCCTTTGAATGTTGAAGCGGAAAAACGAAACGAGAGATTGGGAATCGGCACAAACAAGCATTAAAAAAGCAGAGAGAGAGAGAGAGAGAGAGAGAGAGAGAGAGAGAGAGAGAGAGAGAGAGAGAGAGAGAGAGAGAGAGAGAGAGAGAGAGAGAGAGAGAGAGAGAGAGAGAGAGAGAAAGAAACAGACAGCGTGTTAGAGAGAGAGAGAGAGAGAGAGTTAAAGAGAGAGATGTACAAACTCACACGCACATACTCACGCAAACACATACTCACACAAACACAAATACATCACGACTTTCAGAAATGGATTCCATTATACAATGACAAAATCTAGACTATCTTGAAAACAACAGTTTGAAAGAATTCCCGTTTAGGTTTGATGTGTTTATAATGAAACTGAGTGCTCGCGCTGTCTCCTGCTTACGTATATGTCAACATGGACTCTTTATGGTTAAAGTGTGTGTGTGTGTGTGTGTGTGTGGTGGGTGTGAGCATGTGTGTGTGTGTAAATGTGTGTGTGCTGGAGTGTGTGTATGTATGTGTGTATGCGTGTGTGTTGGTGTGTATGTGTGTATGCGTGTGTGTTCGTGCATAAATGGACCTGTGCATGCTTGTAAGTGTGCATTTGTGTCTTTACATCCTCTTTTTCCTGTTTCCTTTACCAATATTTGCCGCTGTTTGGGGAGTATTCATTATAAATCAACATTTGATTGAATAATGCGTTTGGAGAAATGATGGGCTGTTTTGTCCAAAGGAAAATCCCAGAGCTGCGCAATTTTCCATCTTGATTGCACTCTCTGTCAGATCTGTGATCACGTGATTTACACTTCAAGCCTTAATGCCAAACAAAACCGCCAATCCTATCCCCATCCAGTCTCCCCGCCTTAGCTCAGTGGTAGAGCGCTCGCCTGGCACACCGATGAACCCAGGTTCGAATCCCGTGGTGGTCAAGATAAAAATGGGCCCTTTTCATTGTCAAACTTAGCAGTATGATTGCTCTGGTGGTTCAGTGTTGATTTAGTTCCCTACCCCTTGTTCCCTTGGACGGTTATCCCCGTCAGCCATATCGCAAATGGTGGGTGTAGACGTTAAACTTCAATGTTCTTTAATTAATTCCTCCTATCCAATCCTATCCAATTGTATCCGATCTTAGCCTATCCAAATCCAATCCAATCGTAAGTCCAGTTGTATGGAGCCCAAAACTCTTATGTCGCGGACTGCCAAAATATTACACTGATGCGCGCGCAAGAGCCGTGTCCATGCTTCCTTAAGACGAAAGTCTAAACCAATTAATATTCCATTTCTGTCTACTGTCATTGCATTCTACGGTTGTTTCTTTTTTTATTTATCTGGGTGAATCTTTATGAGTGTCATTGTTACAATTTAAAAAAACAACAACTTTGAGTGTGGTATTTTATATTTATTAAACACGCTTAGAGCTGTGCAAGATTAGTGGTTTTTCGAAATGTTAAGAAGAAGAAGAAGAAGAAGAAGAAGAAGAAGAAGAAGAAGAAGAAGAAGAAGAAGAAGAAGAAGAAGAAGAAGAAGAAGAAGAAGAAGAATCATTGTTGTTGTTGTTAGTATTATTATTATTATTATTATTATTATTATTATTAATTTTTCTTTTTACCGCGAAACAAAACTTAAAGTTTGCTCTAAGCGCTCTCACGCATGCACACAATAATAATAATAATAATAATAATAATAATAATAATAATAATAATAATAATAATAATAATAATAATAATAATAATAATAATAATAATAATAATAATAATAATAATAATAATAATAATAATAATAAAACATTCGAGAATGGACTGGTTTGACACTGAGCGACGCCATCAGGGCTGCTGAGGACAGAGAAAGATGGAGTATGCTGGTAACGATCATCTGTGGTGCCCCCTACGACCTCCGAGTTACGGGACAGGATAGGATAGGATACGGGACAGGATAGGATAGGATATGAAGAAGAAGAAGAAGAAGAAGAAGAAGAAGAAGAAGAAGAAGAAGAAGAAGAAGAAGAAGAAGAAGAAGAAGAAGAAGAAGAAGAAGAAGAAGAAGAAGAAGAAGAAGAAGAAAATTAGGTATCTTCCTTTAGCTTGATTGCATTGTGAGTGTACAGATTGATGTTCAAGGGCCAGTGTGTGAGTACATAATTATGTGAGTGTGGGTGAATCTGTGTGCCTAGATGATTGATTGATTGATTGATTGATTGATTGTTGCTTTAGGTCCAGCGGACTCTTCCGAGCCAAATCAGGACCGGTGTGCCTAGATGAGGCAAAAGGGAGGGAGAGAGAGAGAGAAAGAGAGAGAGAGAGAGAGAGAGAGAGAGAGAGAGAGAGAGAGAGAGAGAGAGAGAGAGAGAGAGAGAGAGAGAGAGAGCAAGACAAATAATATTTCCAGCTGAGGAATAGGTTTGGTGTAAGCATGGAGCATTTTATTTTTGTGAATGTATCTATTAGATGCAAAGTTTGCGCTCAATGCCAAAGGCAATTTTCCGTTTTTTATGTATAATGTGAAAGTTGGACAATAAAGATGTATCGTATTGTATTGTATTGTATTGTATTGTATTGTATTGTATTGTATTGTATTGTACTGTATTGTATTGTATTGTATTGTATTGCATTGTCTGCGCACGCTTGCGTTCCTTCGCAGTGGACCTTTAACCTCTTTGGGCGCCGGAGTACCAGATTTAAATTATTTTTAAAAGCCTCCAAAATAAATATACGCCAAGCATGCAATAGGTCCTACTCCTCCGTGTTCGGTGTGTGGCTGCTTTCGCTGGGTGTCTCCATTTCTCTGAGAACATAACCTGAACCTTCGCCCGATTGGGTGGATGAATACACTCCAAAAATTAATAACACTCACGAGCCTAAAACCTCCAACAAACTTTTTTTTTCTGAGCCACAGAAAACCGCCGGGCGAATATTTTTGAGCAATTTCAAGCTTCATTATAAATATTACGCAACAAAATTGATACAGGCTCTAAAAACCGGACTGAAAATGTTTCTTGAAACTGACATTTTACCAAGTATTTTAATTTAGTCCCGAATCCCATTACGGGAACGCCGAAGGAATCGCACAAGAAACGAAAAAAAATATATCGAGTTGACGTCCTTTTAACATTGGGAAGAAAGTTCAATTATTAAAATGGTGACAAGGGATGAGGTGGGAATGGGGGAAGGGCGGAGGATTGGGGTAGGAAGGGAGGGGAGGGGGAGATGAGGGGGGCGAGAACAGCTTTTGGACACGATCAAGGATTAGAGGGCAAGAGAGGAAAACTTACTGCGGAGAAAGGATCATTTGCGGAGGAAGAAAACGGAGAAGGAAAAATAAATGACAAATTACACAAATGCCTCAACAGTCCTCTCTCATCACTGTCATTGTAAACTGACCGGCGTTCTATTGCAAATATAATCACAAGCTGAACAAACCCACGCTCATGAACACAAACAAAGCACGCGCTCAAATACACGCACACACACACACACACACACACACAAACACACCTGTTTTTGTCCAAAATTTTCTGGAACCTAGGTTCAGGATCTAAGAACCTCGAATAAAGAACTTTCCACGAACCTTAATATTAAGACAGACAATTAGGACAGGTTTCAAACTACGCAGGCTTTCGACACTAACACTGTAACTAACTCTCTCTCTCTCTCTCTCTCTCTCTCTCTCTCTCTCTCTCTCTCTCTCTCTCTCTCTCTCTCTCTCTCTCACTCTCTCTCTCTCTCTCTCTCTCTCTTTCTCCCTCCTTCAGAAAGAGACAATATTAAATTTTAAGGACGAATAAACTTTAATTAAAATTATGAGGATTGATGCAACGGGAGTCGTCAAACATAATGAAAAAGACAGAATTAAGATTGACGAGGTATCTATACAATAAATGAGATAGCATGATAGGATCACTTGGACGGATGGTTCAGTGCAATACATGGAAGAAGAGAGAGAGAGAGAGAGAGAGAGAGAGAGAGAGAGAGAGAGAGAGAAGAATGGGGTGAGTGGGGGGGGAGGGGCGGAGAGGAGAGAACCAATTTTTATTAGCATGTTGGAAATTCTAGTTTTGGCTGTTATGATTCATTTGTTTCCTTGGAACGTTTGTTTTGTTTTTGTTGGGAAATATCGTAATGATTTCTCCTGTTACGTAATTAATGCTTCTTGTATGTTGCAAAGAATTGCATTATATTTGTAAGAGTTTTTTTTAATTTAGTTAGTTTGTCAGTCATTGTTTATAAGGACCAGCAGACTGAAAAGACCCGAATCAGGACCACAACTTGTTTGAAAGAATACTCACTCCCGATCCGTATAAAAGATCTGCTGAAAAAAAACTCTGAAACAACAGCCGGTCACTATACAATAAAGCCATCCCACGCAGGGGATGCTGAGGCTGCACTCGAAATTATCGAACACCCGTTTATAAAAACAAAATAGACTATAAACATCATTATAAAATAGTAACACAAAACATACATATAAAATGCCCACATTACTCAATAATAATACCATAGAAAGCCCTAGTGACCATTGGAAGAAAGCGTCAAATATCCCCAAGCTGACCTAACAGACCCCATACACAAATGAGGAGTTTTGGGAGAGATTTCAACAACAAAGGAAGGTGACTGGTCTAGCGAATAAGATAGTAGATTGATAGAACAGATTTAGGAACGAGAAAGAACAAATGAGAATGACAGAAACAGTGATAATTTAATGTTCCACAAAGTGGGGATACTATTTATACAGAAAAAACCCGGCACCCCAACAAGGGGTAAGGCGTTTGGTCATTGAATGTGAGCGAAGCTTCTTTCTTTCTTTAGATGTTGCTTATCTTTTCTTTAAAAAAATCATTTTTAATGCATATATGTTGCCATTTTATAATCCCAGTTCACCGGTTCACGCTGAATCCCCTTAACTTCCCCACCCCCTCCCTCAAATCTCTCCATTGAAATGAACATGTGCGTGTCTTTATTCAATAAAATGTCTCTCTCTCTCTCTCTGAAACACATACTCTCCTCCACCTATTCCCACCACCTCAATGTACCTCCTCTCTTCCGCTCTCTTTTATCGTCCTCGTCCTTCACCGCCCGCCTCCAAAACTCACACGATGACAGGGGGGCCTCAGTCACACACTGCATAGTCAGTGCCAGGTGCCAAGACGGCGAACAGCATGCAATGCACGGGGGATAGGTGCAGACAGTGACAGCAATGATAGCATCAACCAGACAGCAAAAGCTATTTGCAACATCGTCGTAAACCTTAAACGAACATTCTGCCAGGAACATTCAACAAAATGGCTCCCACGACATGCTCTCGCGGAAACAGTTAGAGCGGTTGCAGTGAAAATAAATGTAGAACATTTTGCAACAAGAGTGTAGTTAAATTAAAATGTCAGATTGAAGTTTAAATATATACTAAATAAACCCTGGATACCCCCACACTGGACTCCCCCTCCCCGTTCAAACCATCCCCCCCCCTCCCCACCCACCACCTTCCACGCACCTCCAAAAAAAGTAGTCGTCATAGTAGTAGTAGTAGTCGTACTATGTAATATAATATAATATAATATAATATAATATAATATAATATAATATAATATAATATAATATAATATAATATAATATAATATAATATAATATAATATAATATAATATAAAAACTACACTGAAGAAAGAAAGACAATTAGTAAGGGCAAAGCAAATATATTAATATTGCTATTTAATTATTAAACTGGGTAATAATAATTATAAGTAAATTCTATCTTATCCTATCCTATCCCGTAACCCGGAGGTCGTAGGGGCACCACAGATGATCGTTTAACCAGCGTACTCCATCTTTCCCTTCGCTCAGTGTCAAACCAGTCCACCCTCGAATGTTGTCCTCCCACCTCTTTTTCGGTCTCCCTCTTCCTCTCTCTCCTTTGTTAATTTGTTCATGTGTGAATTAGCTTGTATATGTGTGTGGTTGTGGTGGAGGGGGGTGGGGAGAGTGGGAATAGGGAAGGGATATTGCAGGGGGGTGGGGGGAGGGAGTATGTGCATATTTCGGTACATTAATTTTCTTAGTAATTTGTTTTTACAAATTCTTACCATTGTTATGGTTTGTGTTGGTTTCAAATCAATTTTATGTTAATTATTTTGTTTGTTCTGAACTTAATTTTACAATTTTATTAAGGACTAGCTGTAAGACAGGTCAATAGGACCTAATGCTATTATCCAATTAAAGATTTCGACTTCGACTTCGACTTCCTTGCACTGTGCCTTGCAGGATGGTCTTTGCAAGACCTGATGATCTGGTGTCGCGGCCATCGGAGTTTCCGTTTTTTCACCACCTTGAGAAGGTCATCGTATTGCCCAATGGCTTGCATGATGGCCCGTCGGACTTCGTCGCTGGGGATGTGCTGGGTATAGGAAATGCGCAGAAGTCTTCTAATAAGTAAATTAACACACACACACAAAAACAGCCGCGATCAAAAGAAATTACAGTTGTTTCCAATAAATATTAAAGTTAAGTTGAGAAAACAAACTAAGAACGACGCTAGTAATGGACAATTTAATTTGATACTGGTTATGTACTGCTGAGGTGACCTGAAAAAGTCTTCAGGGATGTCTAAAAGTTGGAGGCGAAATGCCGCTTCTGAAAGGATTGTCTATAAACGCTTTTATCAGATACGGTATATCTAGGTATTATTTAAGATCTATGCTTTCAGGAACATAAATTCCACAGATCTGATGCATCTTCTAAAAATAAGGTCGAGAATTTTCTGCTAGCGAAACCATCGCCACCAATGACTTCGCCCGAGTCTTTATTCATGCAATAGCTGCACAAGTCTATGGAATTCTCTTCCTATATTAGCAGTCTGAACTCTAGCCAGAGACAATCAGTTTTACTGAATCACCAGCAGCAGCAGCAGCAGCATCATCTACATCTATATCTATATTGTCATCATTTTTTTCATTTATCGTCCCAGCTCAAGTGCTGCTCACGGCACGATACGGTATCTAACAGGCCCTCGCTTGCTGCCTGAAGCGCCGCGACCGACGCCTCAGACAACTGAGCACTACCCTGGGCGACCGAGAATGGGGGAAAGTGGACCTAGTGCTTGTTGGGTTCATTTGTATACAAAGCTAGCTCTCACCCCTCTAGGACATGAGCGTCAGGATCCTTCAAGTCAGTGCCATGGAATGCGCGCGTGCCCTGATTAGACCTCGTTTTATACTATCATCTGAAGGGTGAGTATCATTGATATCAGCATCCATCTCCTCCTCCTCCTCCTCCTCCTCCTCATCATCATCATCATCATCATCATCATCATCATCATCATCGTCGTCGTCGTCGTCGTCATCATCTTTACATCCATCTATGTCTAAAGTGCCTTGCCACGTAACGAAGCACAGCTAAGTTCGAAAGAAATAAATTAAAGGTGCTGTTGGCTAAACGCAGATTTGCAAACGGCTATGCATAATGATGTGGAGTCTGTCTGTCCACATAATCATATCGTTGTTACTGTTGGCCAGTGTCAATGTAGCCTGCACTTTTTGTTTCTTTTCAACGGTCAAACATACTGTGACATCGTACCCGCGATACATAAACACGCACCCACACATATACATATATACACACACGTGCATGTACACACAAACATACACACCCATATATATCGGTGTGTGTGTATATATTTATAGATATATAGATATGCATATAGATATAGATGAGTGTGTATGTTTGAGTGTGTATATATATATATATATACCTACACACTCGCACAAACACAGGCGCGCGCCCATAAAGGCACACACATGCTAACACACACATCCTCTCTCTCTCTCACACACACACATACACACACCCATACATACCCTAAGGAGTAAACAAACACACACAACAAAACAAAACAATGGGACATGAGATGGATATCTGCCTGATTGACTGATTGATTTTTGGAGGAGAAAGCCTCAGGCCAGTCCACCGTACATGTAAGAGTACTCTCAGGGACAGGAGACAAAATTGATCCAACTACAAAGGGACAAAACCTATGATGACGGAAAATTAAAGGGAGGCAAATGTGGCGATGCACAGCTACAAGGAGAAAGAAACGAAACAATAACGGATTCCGTGGTTCAAGAGGTGACTGAGATATAGATTTGTAATGCATCATCTACATAATAACACAGGCATTATATGTTCTCCAGCTGCGCGTGTCGCCATTCCAAGACAATGGCGATCCCAAGGCATATAAACATCATTGGGAGGGAGGCAAATTAAAACACAAGCACAGATACACACACACACATACCATACACACACACACGCACGCACACACACACACCATAATCACCCACACACGCACCATACACACACACGCACACACACACACACACCATACACACCCACACACGCACCCACACCATACACACCCACACACGCACACACACACAATACACACCCACACACGCACACACAAAAACAACAATAGTATCTCAAAAGTTCAGGAAGTGATGCAAATGGAAAGTGATCGAAAGGGACATAACCGTGATCGGGGCAAAAAGGAGAGGAAGGGGGCGGGGTGGGAGAGAGTGAAGTGGACAGAACAAAAAAAAAATGAAAGAGGGAGACAAAAAGTGTGAGTGATAAAAAGAAAGAGAACTCCGTGCTTGAGATGAGAGTCGTTTACTCTGGGTTTTAGGATCAACATTCAACGGTAGCCAGCTAAAATTTAAAAAAAGAGAGCGTAGATCACAAGTCCATTCATCAAACAAAACACTCTCCGGAAAGCGAATCGCATATTGATTAGAGACACTACTGCACAAATCTGCTTTGTTTGCAAAATGGCTGCGAAAAAACAAAAAACAAGCAAAAAACAACTACAAATACAGAAAAAAGCAAAGAAACGGAAACATAAATCGAAACAAGATGGCAAGCCATTCAAAGTGTATTCCCAAACACTCACACGCATAGTCCAATCAGAGACATTTTCACAAGTGTTCAATTTCCTAGCGGTGTTGTGGCACAGTTTATCACAACACAACAAA
The DNA here is from genome assembly GCA_036898135.1 of Oncomelania hupensis. Lineage (NCBI taxonomy): Eukaryota > Metazoa > Mollusca > Gastropoda > Littorinimorpha > Pomatiopsidae > Oncomelania > Oncomelania hupensis. Next base: position 12,296,990 of record CM072512.1, read on the forward strand.
AGAAAAACATGGAATAATACGCCACTAGGGGGACACAATTCAAATTTGGATCAGCCAATGTTTAGACACAGTGCAAAACGCGTTTAGACACTGATGAAACTTCATGACCTTGACCTTTGAAATGGTACAAATGCCAACCAAATCACATGCTTAGCAGTAGAATAAAGTATCAACAAAGTAAAAATGATTAATTTCGGTTCAGTTAATTATTATTATTTTTTTTTTTTAGAAAAGGCAAAAAAGTGTGTTTTGAATAAACATTAAAAATAAAAAATAAAAGAAATTGGGAGCAACGGACCCACCCACTGCCAGAGGTACTGACAACCGGAGTGATACTGAATTGAAGGATGACCAATATTTTCAAATACCTGTACACCAAAACTCAAACAAACTCGCTTCAGTCGTTTGTGAGATATTGCTAAAAAAAACGACTGTAGCAATAACCTATCTCCAATGGATCTTTAACCTTCGCGGTGGGGCAAGTATATGATGGCACGGGACGCGGGCCACTAACCTGGGGTGGCCTCGTGGCGCAGTGGATAAGTCGCGGGTTTCCTATGCCGAAGGTCGCGGGTTCGATTCCCGCAAGGGGCGAACGTATGTGACTGAGGTACGAGACTATTGAGGTCACCGAGGGTTTTCTCCGGGCACTCCGGTTTCCTCCCTCCCTTCAATAATGGTACAGGACGCAGTCAATATAAAAATTTCAAAAATAAAACTTCGAGTTTCTTTCCGTCTTCTAATAGCGATCTCCCTGCCTTTACACCACCTGTGTGAGTGCTGGATGTGTATTTGGTGTGTGTGAGGGTGGATGAGACAGGTGAGCGTGTATGTTGGTATATATCGCCGCGCTTTGAGCCTGATTGATTTGGGGAAAGGCGCGTATATAGCATCCTGTATTATTATTTATTAATTATTTCTTGTTCTTTTAGTTCAATACGCACACTCACGGTGACATATCCACACATCTAAACCATCTATATATAAATTGCTTCGCCGGAAGTCCTTCTTCGCCTCTACTATAAAGTTTGTCCGGTATGGACGCTGATCTGGGCAGGTGCCGGGCTCTGCGGGTCGGCCTACTGTGCGCTCAAAACCAGCGAAATCGTTATAGCCGACATTTCCTTACCGAACGTTTAACCGTTTCTGAGATAAATAAATAAACAAAATGTCCACAAACTGCAATAGCCTCATTCCGCGCGTTTCCATTAAAAATCAAATTGAGGTTTCAGCATGTTTTCCCATATAGACCAAAAAATTGATGTTCTTTGTATGAATCCTTGGTGGCTTACTTAGTAAAACTTTCGTCTACCGTGCAGGTCGACCCAAGTTCAAATCTCACGCGGGTCATATTTTTTTTATGTTTTTTTTTTACACTACAATATAAATATTTTTCTTTTTAATTTAGGCTTTTTACCTTTAATTTATTAGTAGTAGTAGTAGTAGTAGTAGTAGTAGTAGTAGTAGTAGTAGTAGTAGTAGTAGTAGTAGTAGTAGTAGTAGTAGTAGTAGTAGTAGTAGTAGTAGTATTAATAGACTAATAATAATAATTTATTATTAGTATTCTTCTTCTTCTTCTTCTTCTTCTTCTTCTTCTTCTTCTTATTATTATTATTATTATTATTATTATTATTATTATTATTATTATTATTATATCTTATATCAACTTTTCTTTTAAAACATTGGTGTTTTTTATGATTTCTATTTGTATTATTCTATATTCAATATTATTATTAGTAGTAGTAGTAGTAGTAGTAGTAGTAGTAGTAGTAGTAGTAATAGTAGTAGTAGTAGTAGTAGTAGTAGTACCAAGGATCGGGATGGGGTGGTACGTGTAGGTAAAAGGGGGCTACGGGTAGGTTTAAAGGGGCATGGGTAGGCATAACGGGGATACGGATATGTATAAGGGGGTATGGTGATGGTCGATTCCTTTCATCCATACCTGCGAAACGATCAAAGGGGAAGTATCAAGGAGGGTACAGGTAGGTTACAAGGGGGGTACGGAAGGTATCAAGGTGGTATGGGGAGTTATCAAGTGGGTTCGGGGAGGTATCAAGGGGGTATGGTGAGGCATCATGGGGGGGGACGGAAAAATATCAGGGGGGGTATGGGGAGGTATCAAGGGGGATATGGGGAGGTATCATCGCCCAAATGAAACTCGCAGACAACAGTTGTCTCTCTGTCTACATTTTAAACAGCAACCTGTGTAACCACTAGTGTTAAGTATAAGTTAGTAAATATTAAAAATAAGCTTAAAATGTACACACTTAAATTTAAAACTCTTTCTCTCTCTCTCTCTCTCTCTCTCTCTCTCTCTCTCTCAAATAAATATTAAAAAGAAGTTTAAAATGTACACATTTAAAGTTAAAACTTTCTCTCTTTGTCCCTCTCTGTCTGTCTTTCTCTCTCTCTCTGTCTGTCTCTTTCTGTCTCTGTCTTTTTGTTTCACTGTCAGTTACATCTAATTCTTGAATGCAATCGGGAAGGCCATACCATCATTGACAAAAGAGAGAGAGAGAGAGTTCCGTATCGTTGTTACGATTGAGACGCGCACGATAGTACCGAATGTTTTATTTTGCAAAGCATGCTAAAATAGCGTGTATTTATCCTTGATTTGATTCTGCGCTGTTGCAAGAAAAAGGTTTTGTATAATGTTGATAATTTGTGTCGGTAGATATTGTTTTAGTATCGTTGAGAGTTTTCTGGAATTACTTGTTTATTATCGATCGAAAGTTCCAGACCTATCTGGTAATAGCTAGGCAATTCTTCTAAACTGAGGAATGTTCTATGCCGTAAGACAGTCCCAGTGTTGAGTTTTATTT
>CM072512.1:12304811-12312311 GCA_036898135.1 Oncomelania hupensis
CCGCCATGTTGCATACCATACGGAACCACTGTTGTTTAACTTATATGTATGTTTGCAGACCAGTGGCTGTACCACTGAATGTTTATATTATTATTAATTCTGTATGTGTATAGTTAGACACGATTTATATTTATGTATGTATAGGAATTTAGAGTGAGATTCCAGTGGACCCCGGAAGTAACAGAATGTTCGTCGCTTATGTATAGAGATGTGGAGCTATCACTGAGGGCTACTTTGGCTTTCAGTGAGACGCTCTGCACAAACCGATTATTCAGGGTTGTGCAGAATTTCGTCTCTTATATTACAGACGAGCAGGCGAGCTATCCTGTGCGTCCCACTCCACAGAAACGACGAGTTGGTTGAGGAGCCTCTACCGCACAAGTCGGAAAGAGCTACCCGGAAAAACACCCTGTCAGACCCCACAGCGTGACAAGGGAACCCAACTACACAACGACACAGGTGGACCAGAAGCTACCTCACAGAAGGACTTCGCACACACCATCTAGCAGTTAAGTGCAAAAACAAAGGTGCACTTAAACTGATCGAAACAGGACCACAGTAGTCCAACTCTTCAGAAACTGTAAAACGGACCACAGTAGTCCAAATCTACATGAAATATTATAGCAAGTGCCCGATGAAGATAAAACAGCTGCCTAGACTATCAGCGATCGAACTATTAGCAGTGACTGAGACTTTTTAAGTTAGATTAGTACTTAGAGAATCTTGTATAGAGTAGAAGAAATAAATGTGTGATTTTAACTGTTATGAAGTGGCTGGACTACATATGATTCATAGCCGTGTGAAAGCTAGTGTGACAGTAATTTTTTACCGTTTTTTCTATCTATTTCTGTACCCCAACCTTAACACAGAACGAGCTAAACAAATAAATGTATTAAAGTAATTCATAGGGTGACTTACTAGCAGTTCCCACCGAATAAACGTGAGGGTCCATAATTCCATTGTGCAGAGCCCATAAACCCCACGTGACACAACTACTGTTAAAAAACAACAACGAGTTTAACAACTGAATTTGCATGAAAACAACATATGTTGGCTCAGTGCTGCAGGGCTCCCTATTACGCCGAAATCGGGCGTAATCACGCCTTAGACCCTCAAAATCACGCTTTAGAACCATCGATCAGGCGTGAGACGAATGACGTAAATTTTAAAATTGGAGGCGTGTCTTTTTAACATACTGTACACGTTGAACACTAAACTGAACGACAGCATCGTCAGTTTGCCATCAGAGGTAGAATACAATGACGGCAGTGTAATAGCTTGCTGCCACCGTGTGCTTATGCAATCGGCGGCGTAGCCTATGCAATCACCCAACAGAAGACTGTTTCGCACGGGCTGAATATGTGTACGCGCCTTCAAGCCTTCCATCACGCTAGGCTCAACAGCCGGGCTAGGCATCATAGAATTGTTGATTACGTATATTCGTACATTTCTATAGAAAGTCAATCTGTGCAGATCATCAAAGACATCTGCCTCATTGCAAAGTTAAGCTAGGAAAATTTTGGTACGATTAATTCGGTATTAATTAATTTGTTTTGCTACTTAGCATAATTACAAAACAGAAGAAGAGGGAGAAAGAAAAAGAGGTGGGAGGACAACATTCGAAAATGGACTGGCTTGACACTGAGCTAAGCCATGAGGGTTGCTGACAGAGAAAGATGGAGTAGCCTAGTTAAACGATCATCTGTGGTACCCCCAACGACCTTTAAGTTACGGGATAGGATAGAATAGGATTTGCGAGTGTGCCCCATTTTTGGGAGCTTGACGTAATAACCTACTTTGTAGGGGGGTGGGGGGATGTGGGGGAGGATGAGGGTGAAGTTGTAGGGGGAGAGGGGATGGAGGGTGGTGATTTGGTGGTAAAGAGGGTTTTGGGGTGGTGGTGGAGGCGAGCTACTTAATTATAGATTATAGTCCTACCACACAGGAGAGTACTGATCACTTTATTCTGACACCAGAAAACCAGTTGATGGCATGGGAAAATTTGGTCAATCCGGGATTTGAACAATAAACCTTTACTAGTAAGCCGCTCTACCAACTGTGCTACCCAACCTCAGTAGCTTGAGGTGTCTATTACAACTTCATGCATAAATTTTAATAAGCAGGCTAAGGTGGCGATACAATACCACTGACTAGACTCTTGCCAAGCTAAGTGTTTAAAGGCGTGTTTATATAGCCAATAATAGAACACTTTAGTATTGAAATTGCTTTTATTTAAAAAAAAATATTGTGGGTGAAGGGGTCGGGGTTTAGATAATTGGTGAAAAAAGGTGTATTTTGTGAAAGAGGGCTTAATTAAAAACAGGATTTAAGACGCTTTAAAATAGCTTCTTTTATTTTTTAAAATAGGATAACGGAGAGACTGGGAGTGGATTAAGTTAATTAAAAAGCCTGTATTTTAGGAGAAAAATGGATAAAGAAGATGGCGTTAAAAGCCCACTTTTCTTCTATCTTTTTATTTGAATGTCCAGTTTTAAAAGAAATTTATGAAAACCAAGGACATCATTTGATTATGGACATTCTTTAGATGTTGTATTACATCATTCACAGATAACAGCATTTGTTAAAATTATTGCAACGACGCTTATTGGTAGACTTCCGTCGATTACTTTCGCTTCGCTTCTCCCTAGCTTCCGGGTTTTGCAAGAACGATAACTCCAGACACAGTTTGCTGTCCAATCACAATTTTCCTTGAATTCGCAGCCTGGAATGTGCAAATGGTCTATTATGCTAATTACTTACTGGCAGGGGAAATGCTTTAGTATGATGATAGTGAATAGGACGTGACTGCTAGGTATTCTCTGTCATGTATACGGCGTACGTTGTAGAATTGTTTATATTGTGTATCAATGACGGTAGAACAATAAGACAGGCAACTTGAGGCTTATGAGCGATCCCGGATATAGAGTACTGTCCCTTAGGGCGTAGACGAATAACAATCAACTCTCTCTCTCTCTCTCTCTCTCTCTCTCTCTCTCTCTCTCTCTCTCTCTCTCTCTCTCTCTCTCTCTCTCTCTCTCTCTGTATATATATGGCCTCGTGGCGCAGTGGATTAGTGTCCCCTATACGCAATGTGTCCGGGGACGTTAATCTACCCAAACAAACAAACAAGTGGATTAGTCTTTGGTTTCCTATGCCGAAGGTCGCGGGTTCGATTCCCGCAAGGGGCGAACGTATGTGACTTAGGTACGAGACTATTGAGATCACCGAGGGTTTTCTCCGGGCACTCCGGTTTCCTTCCTCCAGCCCTTCAATAATGGTACTGGACGCAGTCAATATAAAATTTCAAAAATAAAAATTCGATTTTCTTTCCGTCTTCCAATAGCGATCTCCATGCATTTACACCATCTGTTTGAGACAAATGACAGGGGTCTGAGGCTATTGGAGTTTGCCAGATACAACAGTCTGGTACTGGCAAACACGCTTGGTCTCCACAAAAAATCCAGACGATGGACATGGCACAGTCCCGGCGGGGAACATCACAACCAGATCGACTACATCATGGTCAAGAAACGCTTCAGATCAAGCATCAACATTGGCAGGACACGCACTTTTCCAGGAGCAGACATTGGAAGTGACCACGATCTCGTGATGATGTCTTTCCGGCTCCATTTGAAGAGAGTAAATACAGCAAAGTGCACTAGGCTGAAGTTCGACCTGGACAAACTGCAAGACCCGGAGGTGGCAAAAATATTTCAGGCCACAATTGGAGGGAAATTTGCACCACTGCTTATTTTGGGGGCAGGCGAAGTAGATGTCAACACCATGACCAATACCTTCAACTCAGCTGTAACAGATGCCGCCACTGAGATCCTTGGCAAGCACCGACCAAAGAAGAAGCCGTGGATCACACCTGAACTTTTGGATCTGTGTGATAAACGAAGAGAGTTAAAAAAGAAAAAGAACACCTCACAGGGAGCTGACGTCTACCGAAAAATCAACAATGACATCCGAAAAGGCATGCGCACAGCAAAGGAGAACTGGATAGAAGATCAATGCCAGGAAATAGAGAACAATCTGAACAAGAACAACAGCAAGAAGGCCTACCAGACTGTGAAGCGGCTGACAAGTGTTAAACAGCCCAAAGTCTCCACTATCCAAAGCAAGTCTGGCATTTGCCTTACAGAAGAACAAGAAGTCTTGGACAGATGGACAGAGTACTGCTCTGACCTTTACAACCATACACCAAATGGAGACCCATCAGTTCTAGCATGTCCCGAGAGCAGAGAAGAAGAAGAAATCCTCCCAATTCTCCGGGAAGAAGTTGAGGCAGCAGTGCAATCGCTGAAGAAAGGGAAGTCAGCGGGAGTGGACAACATACCAGCGGAACTGCTACAAGCAGGAGGAGAAGCGATGACTGATGCTCTCACCACTATCTGTAACAAGATCTGGCAGAGTGGGGAATGGCCTACACCATGGACCCAGTCGCTTGTCATCACTCTTCCTAAAAAAGGTAACCTTCAGGAGTGTGAAAATTACCGCACCATCAGCCTCATCAGCCATCCCAGCAAGGTCCTCCTGAAAATAATACTCAACAGGTTGAAACCACAAGCTGAACAAATCATAGCTGAAGAACAAGCAGGATTCATGGCAGGGCGAAGTACCACTGAACAGATTTTCAACCTCAGAATAATCTGTGAGAAATACCTACAGCACCAACAACATCTATATCATGTGTTCATAGACTTCAAGAAGGCATTTGACCGAGTCTGGCATGCAGCTCTATGGGCAACCATGAAAGTGTACAACATCAGCCCTAAAATCATAGAAGTCATCAAAAGCCTGTATGACAAGGCTACCAGTGCAGTCCTCCATAACAGCGTCATCGGGAACTGGTTCAGAACAACAATCGGTGTGCGTCAAGGATGCCTACTCTCTCCAACACTCTTCAACATCTTCCTAGAGCGCATCATGTCAGATGCTCTTGCAGATCACGAAAGCACAGTCAGCATAGGGGGCAGAGCAATCTCCAATCTTCGTTTTGCGGATGATATTGATGGATTGGCTGGAGAGGAACAAGAACTTGAACAGCTTGTACAGAGGCTTGACACCACCTCCAGAGCTTATGGAATGGAAATAAGTACAGAGAAGACCAAAATGATGACCAACAACACCAATGGCATCAACACGGACATCAAAGTACAAGGCCAATCCCTCAACACAGTGCACAGCTTCAAATATTTAGGAGCCATTGTGTCAGACAATGGGTCTCGACAGGAAGTCCTCTCCAGGATCGCACAAACAACTGCTGCCCTGACAAGGTTGAAGCCCATTTGGAAAGACAGAACCATCAGTCTACATTCCAAAGTAAGACTGCTGCGATCTCTGGTCATCTCCATCTTCCTATATGCTTGCGAAGCATGGACCCTCACAGCAGATCTCCAACGAAGAATACAAAGCATGGAGATGAGGTGCTACAGAAGACTTCTGTGCATTTCCTATACCCAACACATCACCAACGTTGAAGTCCGACAGACCATCACACAAGCCATTGGACAACACGATGACCTGCTCACAGTGGTGAAGAAACGGAAACTCCGATGGTATGGCCACGTCACCAGATCATCAGGCCTTGCAAAGACCATTCTGCAAGGCACAGTGCAAGGAGGTAGAAGAAGGGGGAGACCGAAAAAGATGTGGGAGGACAACATTCGAGAATGGACTGGTTTGACACTGAGCGAAGCCATGAGGGCTGCTGAGGACAGAGAAAGATGGAGTATGCTGGTTAAGCGATCATCTGTGGTGCCCCTACGACCTTCGGGTTATGGGACAGGATAGGATAGGATAGTTTGAGTGGTGGATGTGTATTTGTTGTGTGTGTGTGAGGGTGGATGAGACAGGCGAGCGTGTATGTTGGTACAGATCGCCGCGCTTTGAGACTAATTGATTTTGGGAAATATATACTTATAAAATTAGAAATAGAGACTATATAAGGTTAGAAGAAACATAATACTGCAAAGAACACAAGAAACACACTGAAAAAATAACAGTGCCAGGTTTGATTATTATTTTTTTTTCAAATATGAACTTTATTTTATTTAATAGAAGACAAAAAAACACATTAAAAAATCAAAATTAACAGTAATAATAATAAGAAGAAGAAGAAGAAGAAGAAGAAGAAGAAGAAGAAGAAGAAGAAGAAGAAGAAGAAGAAGAAGAGCAGAAAAGAAGAAGAAGAAGAAGATTATTATTTTTTTTAAATAATAATAATAATAATAATAATAATATAATAATAATAATAATAATAATAATAATAATAATAATAATAATAATAATAATAATAATAATAATAATAATAATAATAATAATAATAATAACAGCTCGAACTAATAACAATAACAATAACAATAACAATAATAATAATAATAATAATAATAATAATAATAATAATAATAATAATAATAATAATAATAATAATAGATGCCTTGTCACCAGATCATCAGGTCTTGCAAAGGCCATCCTACAAGGCACGGTGCATGGAGGCAGAAGAAAAAGGAGACAGAAAAAGGGGTGGGGGACAACATTCGAGAATGGCTTGACATTGAGCGAAGCCATGAGGGTTGCTGAGGACAGAGAAAGATGGCGTACGCTGGTTAAACGATCATCTGTGGTGCCCCAACGACCTTCGAGTTACGGGATAGGATAGGATAGGAATAATAATAATAATAATAATAATAATAATAATAATAATAATAATAATAATAATAATAATAATAATAACAGCTCGAACTAATAACAATAACAATAACAATAACAATAATAATAATAATAATAATAATAATAATAATAATAATAATAATAGATGCCTTGTCACCAGATCATCAGGTCTTGCAAAAGCCATCCTACAAGGCACGGTGCATGGAGGCAGAAGAAAAAGGAGACAGAAAAAGGGGTGGGGGGACAACATTCGAGAATGGCTTGACACTGAGCGAAGCCATGAGGGTTGCTGAGGACAGAGAAAGATTGCGTACGCTGGTTAAACGATCATCTGTGGTGCCCCAACGACCTTCGAGTTACGGGATAGGATAGGATAGGATAAGATCGGAAGGCTATATAGGTACGCGCTTTTCCCCAAATCAGTCTTATAGAGCGGCGATCTGTTCCAACAGATACCCTCAAACCTGCCACACACTCTCACATACACCACAAACAAACATAGATTTATCACTCAAACATGAGGCCAGTGATGTAAAGGCAGGAAGAGCGCTACAAGAAAACGGAAAGAAGTTTTATTAGTGAAATGTTAGTCTGGCTGCATCCAGTACTATTATAATTATCGAAGGGTATGAAACAGTATTATAATTATCAATGACCCAACAATGTCACTGAACTGAAGCTTATAGTTAGTCACACCGTTGTTCTAATACAAATTAACAATGACAGAGCCCTGTATTCTATTATATGCTGGGGTGAGGAGTTGGGTCGGGTTCCACAATAACATAATAACGGTGAATAGGGCGTGTGAAAGGATAGAGGTTCGCG
>CM072512.1:12317311-12407311 GCA_036898135.1 Oncomelania hupensis
TTACTTAATCTCTATGTCTCTCTCTGTCTCTCTCTGTCTCTGTCTCTCTGTCTGTCTCTCTGTCTCTGTCTCTGTCTCTGTCTCTGTCTCTGTCTCTCTCTCTCTCTCTCTCTCTCTCTCTCTCTCTCTCTCTCTCTCTCTCTCTCTCTCTCTCTGGCTGTGCTGCTCTGGTTGTCACCAAAAGTCCACCCCGTACGTCAGAAAAACCTCACCCCCCGTGGGGGTGCCGGGGGTTTCAGTATAACTAGTATCCCCACTTTCTGGAAATGTATTGCTTTAAATTTCCACTGTTGCTGTCTTTCTCCTTTGTTCTTTCTCATTCCTACTCTGTTCTATCAATCTACTTTACTATCTTCTTCTTCGCTAGACCAGTCACCTACCGTTTTTCTTGAAAACTCTTCCGGGACAATACTCCTTTTTTGTGTATGAGGTCTGTTGGATCAGCTTGGGAATATTGGACGCTTTCTGCCAAATGGTCACTGGGGCTTCCTATCATGTATGATGGTATTATTTAGCACTGTAGGCATTTTATATGTATGTGTTTTGTTGATATTGTATAATGATGTTTATATTCTATTTTGTTTTTGTAAACGGAGGTTTGATAAATTAGAGTATAGTCTCAGCGTCCCCTGCGTGGGATGTCTTTATTGTAAAGTGACCGGCTGGTAGTTTGCCTTCAGTGTTACCACTAGGGTTGTTTCGGCAGATCTTTTATGCGGATTAGGGGTGAGTCTTCTTTCACTTCTCTGGTCCTGATTTGGCTCGGAAGAGTCCGCTGGACCTAAAGCAATAATTATGTAATGTAGCGTACAGAAGGACCTCACCCCATTTTCTACACTGAACGCTTTTTTTAACCCTTACAGACAAGGGACGTAATTCAGTCACATCCTCCCGCTTTGACGGGTACTCCCCCTGCCTGTGACGTTACGTTAATTGTGTGGCAGTTATTTATAGAACAGACGGTCCTAGGATGGGGGCATTTAAATACTTCGGCCAGAACAGACTAACAGCTCGATTGAAGAATGGCCTTCCAGCGAAACTCTGACGTTCAGTAACTCCGTGTCATTAACCGCAAATGTTGTGGAGAAATTATTAGAAATGAGCCTTTGGTTGTTGTTGTTGTTTTTTGTTTTTTTTTTTTTTTTTTTTTTTTTTTACTGGCTGAACTGAAGAAATAGATCAAAGCCAAGTGCTTTCGAACACGGTATTCGTTAGGCCCCACCTTGTTCCCCCCCCCCCCTCCCCTCCAAAAAAAATTTTTTTTTAAATTTTTTCTTAAGGCATGGTGTTAATGTTCTTAATTCTACTAGATACATTGGGTACTGAAAACAAACCCCACAGACTCATGGCTCAGATTTGTGTGTGTAACCGCCCTCACCCCCCCCCCCCCTTCCCTTACTTTCAGTGGAAGGTTGCGACTACTGATGAGATGGCGACTGTTACGCATGCATGCGCACCTTGTGTGTTTGAGTGTTTGGTGGTGGTGGGAGAGGTGAGTTTGATGGTGGGAGAAAGGTCCATATTTATTTTTTAGTTATTTGTGTGTGTATCTTTTATAATATTATGTATTTATTATTATTATTATTATTATTATTATTATTATTATTATTATTATTATTATTATTATTATTATTATGGAGGATTTTTATAGCGCACTTATCTCGCCGTACTTTTTATAGCGCACTTATCTCGCCGTCTGACTCTAGGCGCTGACCGATACAGGATCTAACTCAAACCGCCCGAGACGCCCACCCGCAGCCTTTGGGCGCATGGTCTGACGCCCGGACAACTGAGCACTATATCCTGGCCAGACAGGGATGGGGGAGAAGGACCAAGTGCATGCTGGGTGTGTTCTTGTTACCGGCACTCACCCGTCTAGGACATGAACGTCCTGGATCTTTAAAGTCCGTTATGATGGAATGTATGCGACACACAGACTAGACCTCGGTTTATACTCTCATCCGAAGGAGTAGGAAACAGGAGTAAAGTGTCTTTCCCAGGGACACAACTCAATGGCCCGGACAGGGCTCGAACCCGGGACCTTCAGATCCGCAAGCCAAAGCACTACCATTAGACCACCGTGCCTCCCAGTGCAATTGCTATCTGTGATATACTGCAGAGGGGTCGAGTGTGATTGTGCCACCTAGGGCGACCTAATGTCAGTGGTTTTACTTTTAAATTTACACAACTGTTTTGTTACTGTTTGTTTTGTGTGTTGTGAAAGGAACATGTTCGTGTACATGTTAAAATTGTAAATACTATTTAGCTTCTGTCATGTGGGGTTTATGGGCTCTGCACAATGGAATTATGGACCCTCACGTTTATTCGGTGGGAACTGCTAGTAAGTCACCCTATGAATTACTTTAATAAATTTATTTGTTTAGCTCGTTCTGTGTTAAGGTTGGGGTACAGAGATAGATAGAAAAATGGTAAAAGATTACTGTCACACTAGCTTTCACACGGCTATGAATCATATGTAGTCCAGCCACTTGATAACAGTTAAAATCACACATTTATTTCTTCTACTCTATACAAGGTTCTCTAGGTACTAATCTCACTTAAAAAGTCTCAGTCAATGCAAATAGTTCGATCGCTGATAGTCTATGCAGCTGTTATTTCTTCATCGGGCACTTGCTATTAGCTTTCATGTAGATTGGACTACTGTGGTCCGTTTTACAGTTTCTGAAGAGTGGACTACTGTGGTCCGGTTTCGATCAGTTTAAGTGCACTTTTGTGTTTACACTTAACTTTCGTATGGTGCGTTCGAAGTCCTTCTGTGAGGTAGCTTCTGGTACACCTGTGTCGTTGTGTAGTTGGGTTCCCTTGCCACGCTGTGGGGTCTGACAGGGTGTGTTCCAGGGTAGCTCTTTCAGACTTGTGCTGTAGAGGCTACACAGCCAACTCGTCGTTTCTGTGGAGTGGGGCGCACAGGATAGCTCGCCTGCTCGTCTGTAATATAAGAGACGAAATTCTGCACAACCCTGAATAATCGGTTTGTGCAGAGCGTCTCACTGAAAGCCAAAGTAGCCCTCAGTGATAGCTCCACATCTCTATACATAAGCGACGAACATTCTGCTACTTCCGGGGTCCACTGGAATCTCACTCTAAATTCCTATACATACATAAATATAAATCGTGGCTAACTATACACATACAGAATTAATAATATTATAAACATTCCGTGGTACAACCACTGGTCTGCAAACATACACATAAGTTAAACAACAGTGGTTCCGTACGGTATACAACATGGCGGCGCAACCGGTCGTGTTTCGCCTCGTGGTCGGCTCTTCCACGTGGTACGGCAAATTCGGATTAACCATTCACATGTATGCATAGCAAATTCCACAAACATAATTTCAACAATAATATAAATATATCACGATGAAACATTAGGATGTTCATTTACCTGTTTGACAAGTTCAGGCCCGTGGTGACTTGATAGAATTCTAAGATTCTTAAGTCCTGCTTCCTGGTCTATGAGAGAAGATATTTCTCTAGCTATGTAGATGTTAACTCTTCCTCGTCTCACACACGACTGACTAAAACTGTGCTAGGTTTTGACCCAGTCAAACTGGCTCTAACCGCTTTGCCTGAGCTCTGGTTGGTTATAAGTTTTACGACTCTCGCCCACAGTGCTGACTAACTACGCAGCGTGGGTCAGCCTCGCAGTGTGTGGACCTATGTGTACTTTACTTGCTTGCTGTGTAATACCCTAACTCTCTAATTTACAATGACTACACAAGGCTAAATAGCGAATAGGCAGAGTAAAACTAGCCAGTCCTTGACAGCTGCCGCCATTGTAATTGCTTCATGTGAGACAAATAAAATCCTATCGTGTCGTATTGTTGTATTGTATAGTATTGTATTGTATAGTATTGTATTGTATAGTGTTGTATTGCATTGTATTGTATAGTATAGTAGTGTATTGTATAGTATTGTATTGTGTTGTTTTTGTTGTTGTACTGTATTGTATTGTGTTGTATTGTGTTATATAGTATTGTATTGTATTGTATTGTAATAATAGGGAAGATTTGGGATAAATAGTAACAAACCAATATAAAGTAAAGAAAAACGTTATTAAATGCTTATTTGTTTAAGTTGATAAATTCCAATTCGTTTATTGTTTGGCGAAAATGAGATTTACCCCCAAAAAGTAAAGCTCGCATTGTTTTAAAAATTGCAAACAATGAAATAAAATGGATTGTCGTGCCTGATGAACTATCATCCTTAAACAACTAAAACAATCCATAGGAAATATGACAAAATGGCTGTCGTTTGACCGTCGGGGTGCGACTGATGCCCTAGTGAATCAAATGCGATCTTTCTATCGAACTGACGTAGCTATTTCATCTCTTCATGGTGGGTCCCAAATTGCCAGAAAATAGCAATTACGATGGAAGAGAGAGAAACAGCGACAGAGAGACAGGGACAGGGACAGAGAGACAGACAGAGAGACAGAGAGGGAAAGTATGTGTGCGTGTGTGAGTGAGAGAGAGAGAGAGAGATGGCGGGAGGGAGGGAGAGGGTGGAAGGAAGATAAGATAAGATAACAATTTTATTTTGCAAGGGTAAAAAAGTAAACCCTGGATGCGCTTTCTTACATCTTACCCTTTGGGCTTTAATAAAAACTATTAAATATAACTCAAAGGTATAACATTCACATCATGGAACAATAACAAATAAACAAAGTCATCATTAGATAAATAAATATAAATAAAAGAATATGAAAATATAAAAATAAATAATAATAAATGGAGAGAGCTAGAGAGGGGGGGAGAGAGAAAGAAAGAGAGGGCAAGAGGGAGAGAGAGGGTGGGTGTCATGAATTGGCTAGTTTTAACTCTGCCCAGTGACTATTTAGCCTTGTGTAGTATTTGTAACAGTAGAGAGTTAGTATAGTACACAGCAGCAATTAAACCACACACAGCGAGCGAGCCACCCACATCGCAGTGAGTCAGCACTTGAGCTTTGAATCGGACCGTTTTAACCAATCAGAGCAGGCTCAGTGGGTAGAGCAGTATTGACTGTGTCAGAGCCTAACACAGTTTGAATCAGTCGTGTGTGAGACGAGGTAGAGTCAACATCTCCACAGCTAGAGAAATCTCTACACTCATAGACCAGGAAGCAGGACTTTGAAATCTTAGAATTCTCTCAAGTCATCACGGGCCTGAACTTGTCAAACAGGTAAATGAACACCCTTCTGTTTCATCGTGATATATTTATATTATTGTTGAAATTATGTTTGAAGAATTTGCTATGCATAAATGTGAATTGTTAATCCGAATTTGCCGTACCACGTGGAAGAGCCGAGCACGAGGCGAAACACGACCGGTTGCGCCGCCATGTTGTATCCCGTACGGAACCACTGTTGTTTAACTTATATGTATGTTTGCAGACCAGTGGCTGTACCACTGAATGTTTATATTATTATTAATTCTGTATGTGTATAGTTAGACACGATTGATATTTATGTATGTATAGGAATTTAGAGTTGAGATTCCAGTGGAACCCGGAAGTAGCAGAATGTTCGTCGCTTATGTATAGAGATGTGGAGCTATCACTGAGGGCTACTTGGCTTTCAGTGAGACGCTCTGCACAAACCGATTATTCAGGGTTGTGCAGAATTTCGTCTCTTATATTACAGACGAGCAGGCGAGCTATCCGAGCTATCCTGTGCACCCCACTCCACAGAAACGACTAGTTGGTTGAGGAGACTCTACCGCACAAGTCGGAAAGAGCTACCTTGAAAAACACCCTGTCAGACCCCACAGCGTGGCAAGGGAACCCAACTACACAACGACAAAGGTGTACCAGAAGCTACCTCACAGAAGGACTTCGACCGCACCATCAGAAAGTTAAGTGTAATCTCCGAAAGTGCACTTAAACTGATCATAACAGGACCACAGTAGTCCAACTCTTCAGAAACTGTAAAACGGACCACAGTAGTCCAAATCTACATGAGATATTATAGCAAGTGCCCGAGGAAGATATAACAGCTGCCTAGACTATCAGCGATCGAACTATTAGCAGTGACTGAGACATTTTAAGTTAGATTAGTACTTAGAGAATCTTGTATAGAGTAGAAGAAATAAATGTGTGATTTTAACTGTTATCAAGTGGCTGGACTACATATGATTCATAGCCGTGTGAAAGCTAGTGTGACAGTATCTTTTACCATTTTTCTATCTATCTCTGTACCCCAACCTTAACACAGAACGAGCTAAACAAATAAATTTATTAAAGTAATTCATAGGGTGACTTACTAGCAGTTCCCACCGAATAAACGTGAGGGTCCATAATTCCATTGTGCAGAGCCCATAAACCCCACGTGACAGTGGGATGGAGAGAGAGAGTGCGAGAGGGAGAGCGAGGGCGAGAGGGAGAGATGGAGAGAGTGCGAGAGGGAGAGCGAGGGCGAGAGGGAGAGAGAGAGGGCGAGAGGAAGAGAGAGGGGGCGAGAGGGAGAGAGAGAGGGCGGAATGGATGGAGAGAGAGAGAGGAGGAGGAGGTAATTAGATTTGGAGGAAAGGGGCAGGCAGGGTCGTATGGGTTAGAGGGAGAAAGGTGGAGGGGGTGGAATGGTGTGTGTGTGTAGGGAAGGGGTGGGGGAGGGGCAAAGACATTGGGAAAGGTTGAATTGTTAAAGTGCGTCGGCAGCCAAGATCAAAATTATGAATCTTACTTTTCATATAAAGTCATAATTCACGCTACTATGAGATGATTAATTATTTGCTTTAGACTATCATATATACATACATATATATATATATATATATATATATATATATATATATATATATATATATATATATATATATATATATATATATCCTATTTAAATTTGTCCTTGTAAAGACAAACATTTCATGATAATAATCATACCCAGGTATTCAGTAATTCTACAACGGATAAAAGTACAGTAACAAAATAAAACAATGGATATCAAATCTAAAACCTTAAACCTATTAAAAGTACACCCCAAATAAAGTAGCCTTAAAACGAATAAGTTAATTGTCCCGTGTCACGAAGATCACGCTAAAAATAGTTATGAACAATTATTTCATCACGAAAACAACACGTACGCGATTGAAGACGTCATATAACATGTCTTGCGTCATATAATTAGCCATTTGCAACTAAATTAACCCATATACGCTCATTTGTAAAAAATATTTCAGTGAGTCACAAGTTTATAATTCTGCTTTATAATAATCATCATATTTACAAAAACCGTAGCCAAACAAGGAAACGAATGATTGCAACGTCAAGAAGAAGACATTCTTTCAGTCAGTTCAAGATGTCAAGATGATGTAATATGTAAGGTATGCGTTAGCGTCATTTGTCAGCAAATACGTCATAATTCGTCTGATTTGCGTTACTTTCTTTCAGCTGGCGATAACGCGAAAGGTCACGATTAGAACCGCCCCTGGGTCTACAAGGATCTAGGTTTGACTACTAATAGCCGCGTCGACGATGCTTGTGACAATTGCCCGAGGCGCCATGACGCAAGAGACGATGCACTTTCATGTTTTTAAGCCTCCCTGCCTGACCTTGACTTTAAGGCCAATGCGGCACATAAATCATGCTGATGTCGGCCCATGTTTTGTCAAAATTTCTGCAGCTGTCTCATTTTTACGACCCAGCGACTGTTCGCTGGTTTCTATGTTTACTGCTAATGTATTGTAACACGATGACCCGCTCACAATGTTATGGCCACGTCACCAGATCATCAGGTCTGGCAAAGACCATCCTGCAAGGCACAGTGCAAGGAGGTAGAAGAAGAGGGAGACCAAAAAAGAGGTGGGAGGACAACATTCGAGAATGGACTGGTTTGACACTGAGCGAAACCATCAGGGTTGCTGAGGACAGGGAAAGATGGAGTACGCTGGTTAAACGATCATCTGTGGTGCCCCTACGACCTCCGAGTTACGGGATAGAATAGGGTAGGCTAGGATAGGTATTGTATCACACTAAAAGTTATAAAATGAAAAAAGAATTTTAAAAAAGCCCGTCGTGCCTTACACTCTGGACAAACGCGTTCTCGCTTTATTTTTTTTCACGTTCTTAGCTGCCACACACCAAAAGATAACAGATAACAGATAAGATAACTTTATTCCGCCAGGTGGCAAGCACGAGGAATACACTTTGATGTTAGCACACATATTTATACAAAGCCAACCACACCTTCGCGCAACCATCCACTTGCGGACACACTCATGCAGGACTAGGAATAATACTGACTGAAGAACAAGAATAAAGGACCAAGCCCAGCTGATAACACTGGCGAGCTGAGAACCCGGCGAAATGGCCATCTCCATCTATGGCCTAAATCCACACATTAAAACCATTGGTAGCAGGGAAGCGGAGATAGATCCGTCCCGTTCATTTTCTCATTCCACCGAAGACAGCCACTAATAAGGATTTTTATCCAAGATGGTGTCAATAAACTGCAGTCCCAACACTGTAGGTGAGCCACCTTTATCACTTGCGTTCTACACAAACCTGTTTGTCTCCCTTGGTAAACTGGCCAGCACTCACTTTCTAAACCTAACCCTGTTGAAACCTACCAACACTGCAACCCTACCTTTTGAGAACTATGTTTGGCAATGAGTTCCCTTTCAGAAAGTTGTGTTCCTTTCCATTTCTGTTTGCAACCAGCCAAAGTGTGGATGCTTTCTTTGCATGAAGATGTTTTGTGTCCTCCCCTCCCCCCTTTCCCTCCAAAGACTTCTTTTAGGTGTTTTTTTTTTTTTGTTTTTTTTTTTTGATATGATGATGATGGTCATTGTTGTCAGGGTGGCGACGTGGTGATCGTCCTTAACGCTCATGCAATAGGACGTTAAGCATCGTTTTTCGTTCGTTCGTTCATGCTTTGGAAAAATCAGTCCCTTGATTTTCATCAAGCCCAACTAAAAGAAAGAGAATTTTCTTATATCGCGCACTTACAAGCTCAGAGAGCTTCTCAAGGCGCTTGCCCGTAATATCCAGCAATCACACACGCCCGTAATATCTAGCAATCACACACTAGTTTGTTGAAGTCAGGATTCAAACCCACGTCGCCCAAGACGCACTCACACAAGTCGTGCGCTCTGACCACTGAGCTATCTAATACAACTGACGAGCTGAGAGACATTAAAAATGCCGTCTGTATTTATGGCAAAATTTCGCATATAGGCAAGGCAAGGCAAGTTTATTCCAGCAAAAGCTTGCAAAAGAGGCGAGAGCGGTTAGCCCTTTAATTCCTTAATTTGAAGTAGAAGGATTTATATCCATGATCATGTTAATGATTTCCAGTCTCTTCTCTTTAGAGATACACACCTTTACCAATTGAGTTCTACACGAACTTCTTATCGAATAACAATAAATCCCGTTTCTTCCAAAGGGTCCGCCATTTGTAGTGTCTCGAATATTCTACTGCCAACTCATACAAAGTGCTCTCCCCTGCTTGTAAATATAATATGTAAACGTCATAACTCTACGTACAATAATTAGGTGGGGCCGGGTAGCTCAGTTGGTAAGAGCGTCTTGCTAGTAACCGAAAGGTCGCTGGTTCGAATCCCGGATTGGTCAACGTGTGATCATATTATTTTCCCCTTTACCAACAACTGGCCCGCTGGTGTCAGTATAAATCGGTCCAGTAGTCACCTATATGCGAAAGTGTCGTGTGACTATAATCTACAAACAAACGTACAATAAACATGTCAAAAGTGTAAAAACGAAAAAGCAAGAATTTTCCGGAGTCTCATCCCGTTCACGTCTAGGCGCCGCAAATTTTTTTTTTTTTTTAAATATGTCAGAATGGCGTGTAATGGCAGCTTTCTCTCATAGGATGCAAGAGACTTTCGTACTGCTATTTTTAATTATAAAAATTGTGTAGGCGCCGTGTTTGACAAAGTGGGTTTAGCAGGTGCAGTCTAAACGTCTGGACATTTGCAACAAACTTTCAAAGAAAAATGTAATGTGACCGAGGTTAAGGTAAAGAGAATACGACCTAGCGTTAATTTGTTACTATTAT
The DNA here is from genome assembly GCA_036898135.1 of Oncomelania hupensis. Lineage (NCBI taxonomy): Eukaryota > Metazoa > Mollusca > Gastropoda > Littorinimorpha > Pomatiopsidae > Oncomelania > Oncomelania hupensis. The sequence goes on from CM072512.1 coordinate 12,327,330, forward strand.
GTAGAAAACAGTCTACATTCCAAGGTAAGGCTGCTGCGCTCCCTTGTCATCTCCATCTTCCTATAGGCTTGCGAAACATTGACCCTCACAGCAGATCTACAACGAAGAATACAAAGCATGGAGATGAGGTGCTACAGAAGACTTCTGGGCATGTGCTATACCCAGCACATCACAAATTCGACAGACCATCACAAAAGCCATTGGACAACACGATGACCTGCTCACAGTGGTGAAGAAACGGAAACTCCGATGGTATGGCCACATCACCAGAGCATCAGGCCTTGCAAAGACCATCCTGCAAGGCACGGTGCAGGGAGACAAAACATGAGGTTGTGTGACAACATTCGAGAGTGGACTGGCTTGATACTGAGCGAAGCCATGATGAGGGTAGCTGAGGAAAAAGAAAGATAAAGTACGCTGGTTAAACGATCATCTGTGGGATAGGATAGGATAGGATAGGAAGTAGAAAACGTTAGCTTTTCCGAACACTCCAACTTTTACACCTCACCTGCAAATTACAAGGTTGTGCCATACTGTGAACTTTGACGGCAAAACCTCTTTGGGAACAGAGTTATATGTTTCTTTTCTACATGATATTTTCGCGTTTTGGTAGCCTTTTTAAACAGAGCTGCCGTAACCTCCTGATTTATGGATCTTTGTCATGTAGGCTATATCCTATCCTATCTTATCCTATCCTATATCCTATTCGATAATCATGCGCACAAAATTCGAGTTACCTTGTTCTCAGCGCGCGCTGAGAGAGAGAGAGAGAGAGAGAGAGAGAGAGAGAGAGAGAGAGAGAGAGAGAGAGAGAGAGACAGACAGACAGACACACAGACACACAGACACACAGATAGACAGACAGAAAGAGAAATAGAGAGAGAGACAGGGAGAGAGACAGAGAGAGAGAGAGAGTTATATAACATTTTTCCAAGCAACTTAAAATGTTTGCATCGTTACAAATCTGTTAAAAAGCCATTTCATAATCTAAAAATGTACGTGCCACCAACTTAGATTTAAATTGGAATGGAACGCCAACTTTGAAATGCGTATGCAATTTCGCAATTTTATATGACCGTTAAACATAAAAATGTAACTTAAATTTTTTATTTATTTATTGTCTTGCGCATTAGTGTCCGATGACATAAGGCCGTTGTAGTATTAAACCCTTTCACTTGCGAAATATAGTTTCAGTTACAACTTTTCTCATTAAATGCCGGACAACAAGTGATTGGTGAAAATTGTTCTTTTTTTCTAACATCAAGATTCAAGATTCAAGATTTATTTATTCGCCAAGTGACATACATACAGTTATAGTATACATGACACAAAGAATGCTTTAGATCAGCGGCACGCATGCACAAGATACATAACAAATAAAGCATAGATCTAGTGCGACCTATGTAACCTCCAGTATAGATTAGACAGCAGACCCACGCCTTATTAGAACACTCATGTAGTACATAGATAGAAATACAGACATCAACAGACACAACCGAATTTCAGATAACAAAACAGGTGCATGATTTTAATGTACATCATCAGAAACAGCAAATATACAGATGACCAAAATAGATTCGCACGCAGAAGCACCCTCCCGCAATTCATGACTAATATGACTATACAAGTGCACACAATAAGGAGCAGCCTAAATAATTCTTATATTTGATTTAAGTGTCTGATAGACCACGGGAAGAAGCCATTCAGTGAGCGTGTGGTTTTGCTGGGGAGGGAACAGAGTCTACGGCCTGAGGGGAGCATCTGGAAGAGCACGTGGGCGGGGTGGGACTCATGGATAATATGTTTGGGTCTGCGTGTGACACGTTGCACGTTGCAGATCGTTGGTATAACTTTCTTATGTAGCCGTGCTTTGAGTTCCATTTAATAAAAGGCGCGTGTTAGCATCCTGTAGTAGTAGTAGTAGTAGTAGTAGTAGTAGTAGTAGTAGTAGTAGTAGTAGTAGTAGTATGTAAAATACCGTAGGAGTATAAACCGATTCGTACAGACTTTAAAGATCCAGACGCTCATGTCCAAGACGGGTGAAAGCCGGCTACAAAAATACACACAGAACGCTCTAGGTCCCTTCAACATTCGCCCCCGGTCGCCTAGGGTAGTGCTTAGTTGTCTGGGCTTCAGACAATGCGCCCAACTGCTGCAAGTGGGCGCCCCGGGCGAGTTAGATTCTGTACCGGTCAGCGCCTTAAACAGCACTTGAGCTGGAAAAAGCGCTATATAAGATTGATGAAATAAATAAATAAATAAATAAATAAATAAATAAATAAAATATGCCACGAAGCTTCAGAGTGAGCGAGCTATGCTGACTAGAGATCTACGACCTAAGAAGAAATAATACCATGTGCCAGGCGACAGGCCATTATAGGCTGCTCTTGGCACTGTGAATTAAAATCACAGAAAAGCAATTCCGCCAATGTAAGGATTGCAATACGTTTAGTTTCATGCAAAGGCAGTCATATGTACAAAAGGTTATCAGCAATGTTTAATAGGGACTTACTTTTCAACCACTCTGTAGATTTTGTTTCGTGTAAGACAAGCCATTGGACAACACGATGACCTGCTCACAGTGGTGAAACAACGGAAACTCCGATGGTATGGCCACGTCACCAGATCATCAGGTCTTGCAAAGACCACCCTGCAAGGCACAGTGCTAGGAGGTAGAAGAAGAGGGAGGCCGAAAAAGAGGTGGGAGGACAACATTCGAGAATGGACTGGTTTGACACTGAGCGAAACAATCAGGGTTGCTGAGGACAGGGAAAAATGGAGCACGCTGGTTAAACGATCATTTGTGGCGCCCCTACGACCTCCGAGTTATGGGATAGGATAGGATAGGATAGAATAGGAAGATCGTGAAGATGAGAACGATGTCCAAGATCACATATAAAAGTCAAAGCAAACGAGTTAACACGAGACAAATGGCAGCAGACTACACACACATTATCAATTCATGTCCTTGGGCTAAAAGCTTCATCAAGTGCAAAGAGTTGAAAGCCAGCTGAGACATACAATTTAACATCCCAGATAATATTGCAGCATTATGTGACCTATTTCTTGGAAGAACTTTGTAGGGATGAACATATAAGTTATGAATGCCAAAGAATGTGGCTCTACACTGCTCAAAATTTACTGGTAAAGCTGTGCCCCGTAGTTTTTGGGTCGTTGGGGAGGGAAGCGTTTGGAGCCTTCCTCTTCTCTAGGCCAGCTTAATGAGGGCGGTGTGTCGGTCTCCTCTCCCTCGCTGCTTTACCCTCCTCGGTTGTAAACAGATTAGCTTACCCATTCACAGCTGAGTGGACAAGGGTACCTCGTGCGCTTGTTTCAATCTGTTTGTGTAGTTTGGTGGTTGTTTTCAGGCATGGTTCCCCATCCAAGAACCAACGCTGCCCAACGTTGTTAACATTGAACATTGCCCAACGCACTACACTACCGCGCCATCAAATAGTTAACAAAACAATGCTATATCAATACCATTAGTATTATTCCTATCCTATCCTATCCCGTAATTCAATGGTCGTTGGGGCACCACGGATTATCGTTTAACCAGCATACTCCATCTTTCTCTGTTCTCTTTTTTATTATTATTATTATTATTATTATTATTATTATTATTATTATTATTATTATTATTATTATTATTATTATTATTATCATTATCATCATCATCATCATCATCATCATCATCATCATCATCATCATCATCATCACCATCACCTTCACCATCATCATCACCACCATCATTATCATCACCATCATCATTATCATCATCATCATCATCATCACCATCATCATCATCACGTAAGCAATAGACAGCAAAATAAATATAAGTATGGAAACGAACTATCTAACCTGAACTTAACTGTAAACCAGCGTGTTGGTGAAATAGTTATAATTCTCTCTCTCTCTCTCTCTCTCTCTCTCTCTCTCTCTCTCTCTCCCTCCCTCTCTCTCTCTCTCTCTCCCTCTCTCTCTCTCTCTCTCTCTCTCTCTCTCTCTCATTGTTTCTATGTTGTCTGTTTTGCCCGTTGTTTCAATGTGGGGTTGGTCAGTACAACGTGGCTGAGTGAGACTATAGATGAATCCTTCTACCTCTCCGATAGAGGGAGTAAACCTCGTCGCAGCTACGCTGTACGGGGGTTGACCTAGAGAGTTTGACCGGCAAATCTGCTTCTGTGACATGCAGCGCCAAAGTGCCACCAGACCGCCAGACCGGCTCTGCTTTTCGTCTTTGATAACGCACACGCACAAATACACACACACACACACACACACACGCGCGCACACAAGTCTACACATACACCATAAATAATTTATCACGTGATTTATATTGATATAGATATATATATATTTTTTTTTTTTTTGGGGGGGGGGGGGAGAGAGGGGGGGCACACAAGACCACACGCGCGCGCGCTTACACGGTAGGAGTGAATGTTTTACATTAGTATATTAAATCAATGGATGAACTGACCAACACACACACACCAACATTCGGCAACCCATATCTCTGAGCAAAGGTCGTTTTGGACACACACACACACACACACACACACACACACACACACGTTGAGTAACCCATATCTCTGAGCAAAGGTCGTTTGTGACACACAAACACACCTGCGGGCGGCCGCTTACCTCTACAGATGCACACAACCGTACACGTAAGACAACCCATATCTCTGATTACAAAGGTCGCAGTTAGAACCAGACCTTACGCAGGTTATATAAGCTTGAAGAGAGAAGGAAGGGCGGAGAGAGAAGAGGAAGACACAGAGGGACAGAGAGAGAGAGAGAGAGAGAGAGAGAGAGAGAGAGAGAGAGAGAGAGAGAGAGGGTGGGGTGGAGTTTAGGGAACAATCACACTTTAACAGAGACAAGAGACAGAGATAGACGGAGAGAGAGAAAGACAGAGAGAGGGAGAGAGAAAGAGGGAGAGAGAGAAATTGAAAACTGGTACGCTTACAATTATACACATTATTTATAGAAGAGAGAGAGAGAGAGAGAGAGAGAGAGAGAGAGAGAGAGAGAGAGAGAGAGAGAGAAAGGGAGGGAGGAGAACGTTTTTCGAAAACTAAAGAAGTTAATTTAAAATTATTAATTACATACATAAATGAATAAATAAATAAGTAATAGATTCATTCTAAACAAATAAATAAAATGAAATAAATAATTATTTTAAGAGAGAGAGAGAGAGAGAGAGAGAGAGAGAGAGAGAGAGAGAGAGAGAGAGAGAGAGTGAGAAAGGGAGGGAGGAGAACGTTTTTCGAAAACTAAAGAAGTTAATTTAAAATTATTAATTACATACATAAATGAATAAATAAATAAGTAATAGATTCATTCTAAACAAATAAATAAAATGAAATAAATAATTAATTTAAGAGAAAGAGAGAGAGAGAGAGAGAGAGAGAGAGAGAGAGAGAGAGAGAGAGAGAGAGAGAGAGAGAGAGAGAGAGAGAGAGAGAGAGAGAGAGAATAAAATATTCTTAACTATGAGAATTCCCCACATTTTAGTTTTCACATTTTCGCCGATAGCTTTGTCTGGATTGGAACAATGAGACACACTAAAAATGGAAACATCAACAAAAGAGAACACAACTACAGACAACATAAATCATCGTCATGTCCTGGTCAAAACTGCCATTTAATCAGAGTACAACCCTAAATACTCCACAGTCCAGGACAGGGGGAACAGGATGTAGGTATGTAGAACATTAACGGCGGAGTCTCTCAGTACAGGTATTAAAATTAGGGCAACACGTAATCACAGTTTGTTGCGCCATTTCAACATTTTGAAACTAAGAATGTCAGTCCAGGTATGAAGGCGATGGATATATGGTAAATAGAGCACGAATGTGTTTTGGGCTATGGGAGTTGCCAAATACAAATGATCCTATCCTATCCTATCCTATCCCGTAACTCGAAGGTCGTAGGGGCACCACAGATGTCATTTAACCAGTGTACTCCCTCTTTCTCTGTCCTCAACAACCCTCATGGCTTCGCTCAGTGTCAAACCATCCCATTCTCGAATGTTGTCCTGCCACCTCTTTTTCGGCCTCCCTCTTCTTCTACCTCCTTGCACTGTGCTTTGCAGGATGGTCTTTGCAAGGCCTGATGCTTTGGTGACGTGGCCATACATCGGAGTTTCCGTTTCTTCACCACTGTTAGCATGCCATCGTGTTTTCCAATGGCTTGTGTGATGGTCTGTCGGACTTCGTCGTTGGTGATGTGCTGGGTTTAGGAAATGCCCAGAAGACTTCTGTAGCACCTCATCTCCATGCTTTGTATTCTTCGTTGGAGATCTGCTGTGAGGGTCCATGTTTCGCAAGCGTATAGGAAGATAAAGATGACAAGGGAGCGCAGCAGTCTTACCTTGGAATGTAGACTGATGGTCCTGTCTTTCCAAATGGGCTTCAACCTTGCCAGGGCAGCAGTTGTTTGTGCGATCCTGGAGAGGACTTCCTGTCGGGACCCATTGTCTGATACAATGGCTCCTAAATATTTGAAGTTATGCACTATGTTGAGGGATTGGCCTTGGAGTTTGATGTCCGTGTTGATGCCATTGGCGATAGCTTTGTCAGGATTGGAACAATGAGACGCACTAAAAATGGAAACAGTAACAAACTTGAACACAACTACAGACAACATAAATCATCGTCATGTCCTGGTCAAAACTGCCACTTAATAAGGGTACAACCCTATATACACCACAGTCCAGGACAGAGGGAACAGGATGTAGGTATGTAGAACATTAACGGCAGGAGTCTCTCAGTACAGGTATTAAAATGAAGGCAATACGTCATCACTGTTTGTTGCGCCATTTCAACGTTTGAAACCATGAATGTCAGTCTAGGAATTAAGGCGATAGATATATGGTAAACAGAGCACGTGCGTGTTTTGGGCGATGTGAGTTGCCAAATACAAATGATCCATGAACCAATAATTGAATTTGTAACGCGCACGCTTAAAACAGCTGCCTTGTGGTAGCGCGTGAAACATAAATAACATAATATACATACAATGAAGCAAATGAACAATTAATTCAGACTTGAAAGGCGTGATCCAACATGCGTATCAGTCGTTAATGTATCTGCAAAAGTAAAAATTATGAATTTATGCCCAGCACTATCTTAGGTCACAGAATGTTTATGAATTTACATGATTCGACTAGATGTCGCCAGAAAGACCTGGAACATTCGATAATAAACAAGTAATTCCAGAAAATTCTCCTCGCTACTACAACAATATCGACCAAAGATTATCAACATTATACAAAGCTTTTTCTAGCATCAGCGCAGAATCAAATCAAAGGTAAATACACGATATTATCGAACGCTTTGCAAGCAAAATCAAATGTTCGAAACTATTGCATCCATCTCCATCGTAACAGGCAAAAGTGTGCTTTGACCACAAAAATTAAATTCTGTGCGACGGACTAACAAAATGACCCATCTGACTGACAATCTGTCTGCTACTGAAGGATGGCCCATGATTTGAAGTATACCTGTATTCTAAAACTCAACAAAATCACTTCAGCCGTTGTTGAGATATGGAGCAAAACGTGTTTGGCAATTAAATGACCCCAGTGACCTTGAACTTTGCGGTACAGCAAATATGATGGCCCGAGAGGCAGACCACTAACCTAGGTAATGTTTCAATGAAGTTTGGTCAAAATCCGTTCAGTGCTTCTTGAGGTAAAGGTAAAAGGTAAAGGTAGTCCCATAGCCTTGTGGCCGTAGGGGAGCGTGATGTTGGAGATCACACTTATCTTGGGCCAGCGTAATGAGGGTGGTGCCCCTCTCTCTCCCTCGCTGCTTTACCTTCCCCACCCTTAAGAGAGTAGGTACTCAGTCACAGTTGAGTCAACTGGGGGCGTTGTTATTTGTCGCTTCACGTTTTGCGGTCACCCATCCAAGTGCTAACCGCACTGGACGGTGCTTAACTTGCGACACAGTAGCGAGTGCTCCAACCACTGCGCTATCCGACACCCCGACACATAGCTTCTTGAGCTATAGCTTAAAATGGACCGACAGACCAACAGACAGACCGACCGACGTTTGTCTCGTTCTGATTCCCTCCGACTATTCTGAAGTATTTCTAGATAAGTTGGGGAATCCAAAATGCAAGCATCTTCGTATACTCCTTCGGATGAGAGTATAAACCGAGGTCTAGTCTGTGTCGCATACATTCCATCATAACGGACTTTAAAGATCCTGACGCTCATGTCCTAGACGGGTGAGTGCCGGTGACAAGAACACACCCAGCATGCACCTAGGTCGTTCTCCCCCTATCCCTGGCTGCCCAGGATTGTGCTCAGTTGTCCGGAGCGTTATGACGGTGCGCCCAAAGGCTGCAAGTTGGCGCCTCGGGCGGCTTGAGTTAGATCCTGTTTCGGTCAGCGCCTTGAGCAGCTCTTGAGCTGGAAAAGCGCTATATAAGAACGAATAAATAATAATAATAATAATAATAATAATAATAATAATAATAATAATAATAATAATAATAATAATAATAATAATAATAATAATAATAATAATAATCATAATAATCATAATAATCATAATAATCATAATAATAATAATCATCCCCTGTACGCTTATTGTGTCCGGAGACGTTAATTTTATTCCAAAAAAAAAAAATAATAAAAAAATAAAAATATATAATAATAATAATAATAATAATAATAATAATAATAATAATAATAATAATAATAATAATAATAATAATAATAATAATAATAATGTCATGTTTACTAGCTGCGCTGACAAGACTGGTTCAGCGGTCCATGCGGTCAGTTTGTATCTGAGGCGTTGTGGGTTTGACCTTTACACACTTCAGCTAAGCAAACTCTTCTGCGCAGCCTTGCGTATCAGGTAACCTGACCAGTGCCTTGAGAAGCTCTGTGAGCGCGATTGAAGCACAATTTCCTTTACAGCAAATTATTGATGGAAAGGCAGGTGTTTTGATTTTGACAGATTGTCGCTCGAAGCCTAAAGTCCACAAAAACGTGCGAAACACACAGCGTAGCTGAGAGACTAGTCGAGGCTTACGTTAGACGCTTCACTATAGTCGTGAGGGGCGCTCTGCGAATCCCAGCAAGGCTGTGCGTGTGTGCAAAACATGTCGCAAATTCATTTTCCGTAAACAAGGGAACACTGCCTTACAACACCTGAAGGTAATCGCTCCAAAACAGCTGCAGTGTCTTGTCAACGATCACGTTTTCTAATGATGGATGTTCCGACTCTATTAGTGTCGTCAAAGTACGAACAGGTTTCTTATAGATTGTTGTTATGCATTAAAATACTTGAAGATGTTGACAAAATAACGAAGAAGAAGAAGAAGAAGAAGAAGAAGAAGAAGAAGAAGAAGAAGGTTGAGTGTTTTATTGATGGAAGCGTTAAAGTGGTGTGGTTATAGAAGTCCCTTTGTAAAATATTTCTTTGCGATTTTTTTCGGTATGTTTTTACCACTTTCACCTACATATTTTTTTATATGAAAGCATATTTTCTAAATAATCATTTGTTTACAAACAATGTAAGATTCCTCAAAATAATTTTTTTCCAAAAATAACTTATCATTTCCCTAAACAATACATTGTTTAGGTAAATAAATCATGATATAAGTAATTAAGGTGTTGTTGCTAAATAAGGAATTATTTACCTATATAATGCATTATTTAACAATTTGTATGAAATAATGTTTTATTTAGATGTTGCTAAACAATGCAATATTTACGTCAACAATTCATTGTTTAGGGACTGCAATTTTCATTATTTAAGGGATTCCAGGATTCGCTTGAAAACTTCGTTTTTATACTTTGCTTTCTATAATTAAATGCAAAGTCTTTCCAAAGATTGTGTATCCAAACTTTGTGTTATTTCTTTTTCAACATAAACCACTCACCAAATTCGAAGATAAAACGTCTGTAACGTCCCAAACATAAACGAAAGGTCAAGGTCAGTTTTGTGCGGGAGTTTTCCGAGTTTTCAGACTCTGTCAGAAGAAAAAAAAAGCTTTCTTTTTACGCAGAGATATATTTAGAAGCAGAGGCAGTAGTAGGAGTGTTAAAATGTTATTTTAAAAAAAAACTTGAATCAATACTTCTGCTATTTTTTTCTCACAAGATCGTTGTTAACTGGCGAGTTTTCCCAGTTTTACTTAGTCTAAACGCGTCCTCCCCTCCCCCCTCTCTTTCTTCTTTAGAACCGTACTCGGGTTAACGCATGCCCTAACAAAGGTTAATTGTTTCCGGAGATTGCCGAGCTCGATTGAAAATGAAAAGAAAACAAGAACAACAACAACGAGAATCCACTCCTACGTCACAAACTCTGAATGTCACTCCTGGTGTCGATACACAATGACCACTTGCCTTTGGTAAAAGCTGTCAGTGAATGTTAGATACCACACCTTGTGACTGGATACAATTCTGTGTCCCAGAGACAGCACACAATCTTGGGCTCATCTTGTACTCCACTTCTACGTCACCAACGGAAAACCCCGTTTTGCTGTTCTGGTATCGCGCTATGGGGTTTCACCCCAGGCGCTCGCATTCGGTACTGTCATTAATGAGACGGTTGGTGGCCGTCACTGACAGGTACTACAAACCTCACTACGATTAAATGTTATTAAAAAATTATAGGTGAGATCCATTTTAAGGATAAAATTCTTACAACGCAATCGCTTCCGTCCTGATTTCTAAACTGCGAAGAAGATGACACGTAATCCGGTTCACAAATACGTTTGAAATTCTGCCCATAATGTTGGTTAGATGGCGAATGAAAACAACAATAGGAGGGATAGTGAGCAACTAAATTTCCTAATAGATGCTGGAATCGGCATTATTATTGATCGTGGTGGGTCCTGAACATGGAGAAGAAGAGACAGAAAGAGGAGGAGGAGGAGGAGGAGGAGGAGTAACAGTAGTAGACGAAGGAGAACAAAATCAAAGAATGAGGAAAAGGAGAAAAAGCCTGAAGGAGATGGAGAAAAAGATTGAAGAGACCCCCAAGGGCGGGGCGATAACGAAGTATACTGGATCCTTGATAGCACATAGGTCTACTTTGTTAAAGAGGAATGTTCGAGCAAATAAAAGAAAGGTATGTGTGGAGGTGGAGGTGTGTGTGTACGAGGACAGAGGGGAGAGAAGGGATTGTGTGGAGAGGGGAAGTGTAAGGTGTGTGTAAGGGAGGAGGGGGAGGTGAGGGAGGGTGAAAAACTTACGTGACTTGATGGAGACGGAGTTGCCGTCATGACCAGTTTCACTGCACAACACACAACAAATACAAGTGGAAATCGTTCCGCACTTGATCAGCACTAGCCTACAGCAGTAAACAGAGTTGTCAATCACAACACGCATTCACGCACACACACTCACGCACGCACGCACGCACACACACTCATACACGCACGCACGCACGCACGCACACGCACATACATATATACTTCAAAATGACATCAATCAATACAACTGTCCAAGTTTATCATCACCACTTATTCAGTTTCACGTGGGGCACACCTCCTTCCTTGTGTCCCAAATTAGCATCCATGACAACTAAACAATCGTACCATGCACACAGCGAATCTGAGACTCACCGAATACCTCTCCACGAGTATGCAAGTTTGGTCTGAGCTCTTATTTGTTTTTTTAAAAAGTGAGTATAAATTATCTCGTTTAAATACTGTTCTCTTCTCAACCATCTTGGTCTGTCTTTCACACGGTTGCGTGGTTGTAATTATTTATTTGAACTATTCAGAACCTGGTCAAACAACACATGAGGAACATAGTTTTGCAAATCTGGCAGCAGGTAAAAATGATCATAACAGTTGTATAATTTTCAAGGAAATGCTTTTTGAAGGATTATTTAGTTCAGTCGTTACCATTTTCATTTGAAAGAACAGGCCTGTTAAAGTTTAGACTCTGTTGCCACAAACTTCCGATTCAAACTCAAAGAGAAATAAATATGCTCTTCGTGTGATCTAAATAAAATAGGTGATGAATTCCATTATTTGTTTATTCCATCCCCACCCCCCGTGTGCGTGGTGTACTGTTTTTGCATTGATTCAATTGTTCTTTCACTGTTGAGATGACTGTTGTTTGTGTTTCAAAGTTCCAGTGTTAACCGAGAGTGGAACGTCAGTTAGCCTCCGCAAGTCTCGGCTACGCAGTCTATAGTATCAAACCAATGATAATGTAGAATGACTGTGATATTTCGACCCTTAGATAAAGAAATGTTAATGGGTTTTTTTTTCACTGCTACAACACATACTATGATTGTTGCTTCTTTAAAAAAGAAAAGAAACAAAGAAGTAAAGTCTTGTTGTATATTGAGCATTCCAGTTCAAATAGCTTGATGAATCAATGTGAAGCGAGCTTCAATTAAACTGTGAGTAACTGAAATTAAAGAAATGAAATGAAATAAAAACAAAACAACACGAAACGAAACGAAATGTAACCGGCTCGGGCAAGGCGGAAACGAAATAAAATAATATAAAACAAAATAATATAATATGTTGCTAAGTTGTCCATCACTAGCACACATATCACCTCCGTCCCAAGGTAAGGCTGCTGCGCTCCCTTGTCATCTCCATCTTCCTGTACGCTTGCAAAACTTGGACCCCCCGAGAAGATCTACAACGAATAATATAAAGCATGGAGATGAGGTGCTACAGAAGACTTCTGGGCATTTCCTATACTCAGCACATCACCAATGAGACCAACAGACCATCACACAAGCCATTGGACAACACGATGACCTGCTCACAGTGGTGAAGAAAGGGAAACTCCGATGGTATGGCCACGTCACCAGAGCTTCAGGACTTGCAAAGACCATACTGCAAGGCACGGTGCAAGGAGGCAGAAAACGCGGGAGATAGAAAAAGAGGTGGGAGGACAACATTGGAGAATGGACTGGTTTGACACTGAGCGAAGCCATGAGGGTTGCTGAGGACAGAGAAAGATGGAGGAGTACCCTAGTTAAACGATCATCTGTGGTGCCCCATGGATTTCGAGTTACGGGATAGGATAGAATAGAAATATAATATAGAATAAAATTTATTTCATTTTTAAAATTTATTATTATTATTTTTTTAATATTACTTTGATTATTTAATTTTTATTTGGTTTTATTTCATATTATTTTATAATTGTTATCTTCTTTACCCCATCCAAGTAGCAAATATCCTTTTTCCACACCTTCCTTTTACCTTTTAGTCTAACATCACTTTGGAGAATAGACGTTAAATGAAATAAACAAACAGCTGCTGATGTTTGAACAGTCATCAATCACCTTGACGAGAAAATAATCAAGGTATTTACTGATAATGTATTACTAAAGATAGCTAGAAATGTATGGCAAGTGCATCACTAGTACAGATTCATTAATTATTAAAGCCGCTTGTGTAAGGATCGCACTGTCAGTGCAATATGCACAATGCTCCAGTTAAAGATAAAATAATTATCTTTAATTTAAAGGGCCCCTTGATGACAAACCAGGTGATGCCTTGTGACATTAACTTACTGCTTGTCTTGCTCAGCGGCAGTGTGTGTGTGTGTGTGCGTGCGTGTGAGGGTGTGTGTCCTTGGGCATGTAGAAACGACGTTACTCTGACATACACTTGAAACTCTACATACTTTATTTTGACTTTTTTTGACGGCCCCGTTATTTTGACCTCAAAATAGTGTTCCGGTAGAGTTATAGCTGTTTTAGGCTTAGGGTTAGGTTAAGGGTTAGGGTTAGGTTTTGGGTTAAGGTTAGGGTTTATGGTCAGGGTTAGGGATAGCTTCAAAAAATTGAAATGTCAAAATAATGTCAAAAAATGGGAAGTGTGTCAAAATAATGTATGTAGAGTTTCACAACAGTCATCACAACGTCGTTACTAACAAAAATGTGTGTTTAAACAGTGTTATCTGGACAAATCAGTGAACATCTACATAACTTGTATTGACATGCCTACTTGTTATGACGTCAGAAAAATGATCCGTTAGGGTTAGGGCTAGATTAGGGTTAGGGTTAGAATTACTTACCTATTTAGTTGTTTCAGGATGTAATACTTAATTTCTTTGTTTAAACAATGTTTTATATGTGTTTTCTGTTTTACCTTTTACCTTTCAATAGTCTGTGATTGCCATGAGAAATAAATTAGTGCAATTTAAAATGTGTTTTGCTATATGCTATTTTCTTCCAAAGCATGTCTTTGTATCCTATCCTATCCTATCATATCCCGTAACTCAAAGGTCGTAGGGGCACCACAGATGATCGTTTAACCAGTGTACTCCATCTTTCTCTGTCCTCAGCAACCCTGATGGCTTCGCTCCGTGTCAAGCCAGTCCATTCTCGAATGTTGTCCTCCCATCTTCTTTTCTTTGTTGAGGGATTGGCCTTGGACTTTGATGTCCATGTTGATGCCATTGGTGTTGTTGGTCATCATTTTGGTCTTCTATGCATTTATTTGCATTCCATAGGCTCTGGAGGTGATGCCAAGCCTCTGTACAAGCTGTTCAAGTTCTTGTTCCTCTCCAGCCAATCCATCAATGTCTTCCGTAAAACGGAGGTTAGAAATTGCTCTGCCCTCTATGCTGACTGTGTCTTCGTGATTTGCAAGGGTATATGACACGATGCGTTCTAGGAAGATGTCTTTGCATGCGTGTATGTATTCTATAAAGTTTAAAATCATTGTTATGTACCATGTTGACACCACAATGGAATTCCTCTGCTGAGATACTAAAGTGTTCGTATTCGTACTTCTCAAGTCAAGTTGTTGTCGCAACAACAACGACAACAACATATACAAACATCATTGATATCTGCTGACCCTGGGGTGTGTGGGGTTGGGGGGGGGGGGTAGTTTTATCCATGTGTGCATGCAACTCTGCCATATAGGTAAATAATATGAGCCACAACAGACAGTAATCACCTCCCATCACATCAAAGCACATTATTTATCTAGTTTGCCATACAAAATACGTCATTAAAATAAACACTTGAGAGATGGGAAGGAGAGAAATCTGAATAATATCTTAAGAGTGTTACACTGGTGGTTGTTGTTTTTTTTTTAATCAGTAGTTGATTCAGCCCCAATGCTTGAATCCTGATAAGTGTAACTCGGATTCGTTTATCCACGCAACCTGTTCACTCAGCAACAAGGCAGGAGTCGTCGTATGAAGTTTTCCAGCTTTATTCAGCGTACATCAACAACTGCATACACTCGCTTTTTCCACTTTCTCTCTCTTTTCTCTACACAGTGCATCAATTATATAGTTTTTCTCTATACTCGAGATAACGTTAGAATATTCCAGCGTGACGCATTACAACCAATCAAAATAAACGTCGTCATCACTGTCTTACGTCATACAACTTAGAACCATCTCGCAGCTACTACCAGATTTATCCACACCCTTCGATCGATAGTAAACAAGCAACCCTAGAGATTTTTCCAATAATATCGACCAACAAAAATTATCAACATTATACCAAGCTTCTTCTAACAGCAACGCAAAATTAAATCAAAGGTAAATACACTCTATTATTGTATGGTTTGCAAAACAAAACGATCGGATGCGCGTCTCACACGTACTATCGTGCGTGTCGCAAACGTAACAGAGAGAGAGAAAGAAAGAAAGAAAGAGAGCGAGATCAATAAGATAAAATAACAATTTTAATTAACAAGGGTAAAAGAGTAAGCACTGGGTGAAGTTTTTTTTTATATCTAGCCCTTGGGACTTGAATAATAATCATTAGTATAACAATATAACTTTATAACATTAGAAGATCTGTGCACCATGCACATACGCGCGAACACACACACACATCCACACTCATTTATTTAAAACAATCTAATGAATGTTATTAATGTAGAATGAATGAATTAATTAATTAGAGCTAATTAATTAATTTTTGATATGTTGTAAATGATGTATTCTAAAAGATGTGTATTTAGTGACTGCACTGCGGAGCACTTCTGGGAAGTGATTCTATATAGCAAAACCTGAATATGACAAACTGTTTTTAAACAGATCAATTCTTGGAAGTGGGATATTTAATTTGGCAGTTTTCCTAGAATAAAAAAAGAAGAAAGATAAGGGAGTGCATTATCAGAAATGATCTTGTGTTTGAAAATTCCTGTATTAAATTTTAATCTGTTGACAAGAGCTGAAGATGTAGTATGTTGATCTGTTCGAGAGAGAGAGAGAGAAAGAGAGAGAGGGAGAGAGATATTCTTGAAACTTGTTTATAAGGGGAGAGAGAGAGAGAGAGAGAGAGAGAGAGAGAGAGAGAGAGAGAGAGAGAGACAGACAGACAGACAGAGACAGACAGAGACAGACAGAGACAGACAGATAGGGAGGAGAAGAAGAAGAAGAAGAAGAAGAAGAAGAAGAAGAAGAAGAAGAAGAAGAAGAAGAAGAAGAAGAAGAAGAAGAAGAAGAAGAAGAAGAAGAAAGAAAATGATGATGATTCAAGACTCAAGATATATTTATTGTCCTCATAAATTTTTTTAAGTGCACCGAGCATGCTCACTTGGCCTGGAAGGAATCGCGCTATACAAGTGTGTCACCGCCACGACTCCCCCTGAGCAGACGCCACAAACAAACAACTTCCACACGCAGACAGCCCAGACAGAATGGCGATTTCCCGCAGACGTGAAGGGGTGAAAACACAACAATTATATATACAACTTTCAAACTATTTATTCATTCAAGCCACACACTCCCACACATACAACGTTTACACATGAAACGAAGGAAATGGTGATGAAACAATCAATGGTTCGATGAAACAATGAAATGGTACGTCAGGATGATCGAAGGTTGCTATTCAACCACGTTCATGTATCGAACTGTGCACAGCAAATGTCCGTTGCACGTAAACAAACAAGAGGGGGGTTCAAGTGTTAGGAGAGGGACAACAAGGAAAGAGCCAACCTGGCGGAATGAAGTCCCCGTCGAAGTCCCCGTAAAGGTATCCACCCCCTTCTTGTAGTTGTTGTCGGACCGGTGCTGATGATGACCAAACCACAACAACAACAGCAACCACTTCCATCCTTACCTTCATTCTCTTACCTCATTCTCGCTCCTTCAGTCGCACTCTTCCTTCCTTCTGCCTCTCCTCAGTGCAACCATCCTCATCCTTCCCTAGCCTCACACACAACTATCGTACAACACCCCAAACAGCCAGCACTAGGGTTTCTGGGCACAGTAAGGAAAATACACCATTTCACTCACCCACACGGTTCGAATGTAATCGCACTCGTTGACCTTACTCCACTGCTCTCCCAACGAATACTTCCAATAGACACACAGACTACCCGGTTTCCCTCACAGACTGCCCTGTGACAAAGTGTTCATCATGATCATCATCATAACTCCGGAAATGAAGTGTAGTGTATGTTGTGACGATTCCACATACAAGGGCAATAATATAAACAACACTACTATAACATAACATTCTGCATATATCACATCATCACAGAGCAATGAAATAATGTTTTTTTCATGAACAGTAAAGTCACGCACGCTTTTACCTCCACAGACACGTCACACTATCCCGTTCGTAACAAAGCTTCCAGGTAATCAAAAGCTATCACACCCGCATACCCGCAACAAAACAACAGTAAGTTGTAGTCTTCCACCAACCAGCCCACAAACCCTCAACTTACATAATTATGCAATACACACACACAAATGTAAGTTTCTAAAAGGTCATAAATATACATCTTTCTATAAGCTTGCGAAACATGGACCCTCACAGCAGATCTACAACGAAGAATACAAAGCATGGAGATGCTACAGAAGACTTCTGGGCATTTCCTACACCCAGCCCATTACCAACAACGAAGTCCGATAGACCATCACACAAGGTATTGGACAACACGATGACATGCTCACAGTGGTGAAGAAGCGGAAAACTCCGATAGTATGGCCACACGTCACTAGAGCATCAGGTTTGCGAAGACCATCCTGCAAGGCACGGTGCAAGGAGGCAGAAGAAGATGGAGACAGAAAAAGAGGTGGGAGAACAACATTCGAGAATGGACTGGTTTGACACTGAACAAAGCCTTGAGGGTTGCTGAGGACAGAGAAATATGGAGTATGCTAGTTAAACGATCATAAGTGGTGCCCCTACGACCTTTGAGTTACAGGATATGACAGGACAGGGAGAGGATAAATATACATGCAGTGATCGTCCTAGGGATTTGCAAAACCGGTACGACGTCACAGTAAACAAACCCACTCGAACGCAAACCGGTAGGCCAGTCACGGAAACCGGTATGACCCATAGCAAAGCTTAATAATGCGTCACTATTTTATATAAGTAGATGGCAACTCTGTTAATGCACTTTCTGTTTCATTAGAAACATCTTCGTCTTCACATAAACTTCTTTTATCGCCCCTCTCCCCCCTAGCAAAAAATTAAAAAAGAGATTTTTGCTTCTTCATTATTACTAGCCTATCTGCCACTGTCGCAATACATACTGACGAGCACAAGGGAAGAAAAATAGAAAAGTGCGCGAGTTTAATTTATCCGTATTCACGATAGTCTTGCGCCCGCCAATGTTATATCATTATGTATTAATTACCTCAAAGAATATGGCAAGGCTACTGAACGCATTCGCAGGCCTCTCGTCTACACTCCCTAAATACATAATCAGCGTGGCTGGCTGGCTGGCTGGCTGGCTGGCTCTCTCTCTCTCTCTCTCTCTCTCTCTCTCTCTCTCTCTCTCTCTCTCTCTCTCTCTCTCTCTCTATCTCTCTCTCTTTATTTCTCTTGTTTTTCTTTATCTTTTTCTTTATTTTTGAAACCAGTCAAACAAAATAAGAACCGGTAGGCTCTACCGGCTACTGATTTTTCAACCGGTATTTTTATTCTCAAACCGGTAAAATACCGGTAATTTCCGGTCAAATCCATCCCTGTACATGTGTGATAAAAGTAAAAGTAGAAAATGCAACGATATCAAGACAAGTGCTATCCAAATTAAAGTTGAATAAAATTAGGAATTCTTAAAAAAATATAGGAAAAGTTACAAATTTGGGCAAAAGTTTAAAAACAGCCGTATATATGCATACAAAATATTATGTACAGTAAATTGGTAAGCAGTTTCTTTTATCTAAACGACGGCAACAATATAAAACACAATCGATAATAAAGCTTAAAACACTCATATAAAGATTCAGAACCATCTCCCCCTACCCTCTCTCCCCCTCTCTTCCGGATCCTCTCTCTCTCCCTCTTGCTCACACACACACACACATACACACACAAACAGAAGAAGAAGAAAGAAAGAAAGAAAGAAAGAAAGAAAGAAAGAAAGAAAGAAAGAAAGAAAGAAAGAAGCAGCAGCAGCAGCAGCAGAAGAAGAAGAAGAAGAAGAAGAAGAAGAAGAAGAAGAAGAAGAAGAAGAAGAAGAAGAAGAAGAAGAAGAAGAAGAAGAAGAAGAAGAAAGAGTGAAGAAGACGAAAAAGTGAAAGAAAGAAAGAATGAATGAATGAATGAAAAAAAAAATGAAAAAAAGAAAAAAGAAAGAAAGAAAATTAAACCAGAATAAGAAGAAGAACAAGGGTGAGGGGAAGGAAGGTGGGAGGCTAACAGAAGAATAAGACCTTAAAGAACAAGACCAATGGAAAAATTATTATTATTATTATTATTATTATTATTATTATTATTATTATTATTATTATTATTATTATTATTATTATTATTATTATGGATGCTCTATTCTGAATTGCTATATATTGCTATAGTTGTAATTTATTAGTGAGATAATAAAGTGTTCATATATACGTAAAATAATAACAAGAAGGCAAAGAAGAAAACTGAAGACTATAAAGAACAAATCTCGCAGATGTAAAATTGATAAATCTTTATCGTTTTGTTTACTCCGATTAAACAAGCGTCACAGAAGAGCGGCAAATGGATGGCCGCACGCCATTAGCTGCCATAAAAAAAATAAAAAATAAAGTATTAAAAAAAAAAGAAAGTTCGGATTACGGTAATAAGACTTTGAAGATAAAACGATGGCAAATGGATCCTGTGGTTTGTAAAAAAAATATTTCTTCCGACACTGTCTAGCGCTGACCAATGGTCACAATTACTATGGGGGACGATGATGATGATGATGATGAAAAAGATCACGCCAATCACTACTATGTATCAATATCAATGGTCAAGCAACCTTCTTCATCCGACCATTTTTCATTTTCATTGCCCTAACTCCCATAGGCTACCACGTAGAAGTGGGTGCCGGGGTGGTTTGAGTAGATCCTGTATCGGGCCACGAGAACGATAAAATAAATTTTAAAAATAATAATAATATAGAAGAACGAAACAAATGCAAATACGAAAAACAAAGTTTTGCCAAGAGAACTTAAATCTACATCTAGATCTGATACCCAAAGACTCTCCGATCAAGGAAGGGTCAGAGTATGGGGGTGTTGTAGGGGACAAAATCTGTCTTCCAAGAGAACACACAAACTTAGATTGTATGTGCAGATACTCCGTGTACTCGGTAGTATTCAATGATGATTTGGTCAGTCTTGGATACTCAGCCCTAAGTCATCGCCAGAGGAACAGCATCAATTTCCGATGGGAGGATAATTATATGACCATTTCGGGCGCCTGTGCCGCGGGTGAGAGATGAAGGGTGAAAGATCAAAGTGGTTGTGACCTGCACGATGGAGGAGTGACTCATTTACCAGCCGCAGGAAGACAGCCACGTCTAGACCTCATTTTCTCTTTCTCGCTGTTTAATGATCTCCTATCCTATCCCCTCCTATTCCGTAACTAGAAAGTCGTTGGGGCACTACAGACGATCGTTTAACCAGCGTACTCCACCCTCCTCTGTCCTCAGCAATCCTCATGGCTTCGCTCAGTGTCAAGACAGTCCATTTTTGAATTTTGTCCTCTCACCTCCTTTTTTTTGTCTCTCTTCATCTGCCTCCTTGCACCGTGCCTTGCAGGATAGTCTTTCCAAGGCCTGATGCTCTGGTGACGTTGTTATACTATTGGAGTTACCGTTTCTTGACCACTATGAGCATGTCATCGTGTTGTCCAATGGCTTGTGTGATGGTCTGTCGGACTTCGTCGCTGGTGATGTGCTTGCTATAGGAAATGCCCAGAAATCTTCTGTAACACCTTATCTCCATGCTTTGTATTCTTCGTTGTAGGTCTGCTTGAGCGTCCATGTTTCGCAAGCGTATAGGAAGATGGAAATAAAAAGGGAGCGCAGCAGTCTTACCTGATGGTCCTGTCTTTCCAATTGGGCTTCAACCTTGTCAGGGCAGCAGTTGTTTGTGCAATCCTGGAGAGGACTTCCTGTCGGGACACATTGTCTGATACAACAAGTCCTAAATATTTGAAGCTATGCACTGTGTTGAGGGATTGGCCTTGGACGTTGATGTCCGCGTTGATGCCATTGGCGTTGTTGGTCATCATTTTGGTTTTCTCTGCACTTATTTTCATTCCAAAACTCTGGAGGTGGTGTCAAGCCTCTGTACCACCTGTTCAAGTTTTTGTTTCTTTCCAGCCAAACCATCAATGTTATCCGCAAAACGGAGATTGGAGATTGCTCAACCCCCTATGCTGACTGTGCTCCGGTGATCTGCAAGAGCTTCTGACATGATGCGCTCCATGAAGATTTTGAAGAGTGTTAGAGAGAGAAGGTATCCTTGACGCACGCCGATTGTTTTTCTGAACCAGTCCCCGAAAGCGCTGTTGTGGAGGACTGCACTGGTAACCTTGTTATTCAGACTTTTGATGAATTTCCATAATGTTAGGGCGAATGTTCTATACTCTCATGGTTGTCCACAGAGTTACATGCCAAGTACAAGTTACAAGTCGGTCAAACGCTTTCTTGAAGTCTACAAACACATGATATAGATGTTATTGGTGCTGTAGGCATTTATTGCAGATTATTCGGAGGTTGAAAATCTGTTGAGTTGTGCTTCGCCCTGCCCTGAATCCTGCTTGTTCTTCAGCTATGATTTGTTCAGCTTGGGTTTTCAACCTGTTGAGTATTATTTTCAGGAGGCCTTTGCTGAGATAACTGATGAGGCTGATGGTGCTGTAATGTTCACACTCCTAAAGGTTACCCTTTTTTGGCAATAGTGATGACAAGCGACTGGGTTCATGGTGTAGGCCGCTCCCCACTCTGCCAGGCATCATTAAGGATAACGGTGAGGACGTCAATCATGTTTTCTCTTCATGCATGAAACAATTGTGCGGCTATGTTGTCCACTCCCCCTGACTTCCTCGTCTTCAGTGGTTGTATTGCGGCCTCAACTACTTCTCGGAGAATTGGGAGACTTTCTTCTTCTTCTCTGTTCTCTGGACATGCTAGAACTGATGGGTCACCGTTTGGTGTATGGTTGTAAAGGTCAGAGCGGTACTCTGTCCATCTATCCAAGACTTCTTGTTCTTCTGTAAGGCATATTTCAGACTGGCTTTGGATCGTGGAGACCTTGTGCTGTTTAGCACGTGTCATCTGATTTACAGCCTGGTAGGCCTTCTTGCTATTTTGTTCTTGTTCAGACTGTTTTCTATTTCGTGGCACTGATCTTCTATCCAGTTCTCCTTTGCTGTGCTCATGCCTTTTCGGAAGTCATTGTTGATTTTTCTGTAGGCATCAGCTCCCTGTGATTTGTTCCTGTTCCTTTTCATCTTATTTACATATTTATTTTATTATTTATTATTATTTATTCCCTTCTTTTGTCACACAGGTCCAAACGTTCAGGTGTGATCCACGGTTTCTTGGGCGGTGCTTGCCAAGGATCTCAGTGGCGGCATCTGTCACAGCTGAGTTGAAGGTGGTGGTCATGCTGTTGACATCTACTTTACCAGCTCCCAAAATGAGCAGTGGTGCAAATTTCCCTCCAACTGTGGCTTGGAATATTTTTGCCACCTCCAATTTTTGCAGTTTGTCCAGATCAAACTTCAGTCTGGTGCACTTTGCTGTATATACACTCTTCAGGTGGAGCCGGAAAGACATCATCAAGAGATCGTGGTCACTTCTGATGGCTGCTCCTGGAAAAGTGTGAGTCCTGTTGACGCTTTATCTGGAGCGTTTCTTGACCACGATGATGTCAATCTGGTTGTGATGCTCCCCAATGGGACTGTGCCATCGTCTGGAATTTTTGTGGAGACCAAGCGTGTTTGCCAGTATCAGACTGTTGTATCTGGCAAACTCCAGGAGTCTCAGACCTCTGTCATTTGTCTCGTTGTTGCAGTAAGGTCACATTTGTCTCCCCATTTGTGGTACGCATCTAGGCCAACCTTGGCATTCCAGTGGCCTTGCACTATAGCTATGTCCTTTCTTGGCACTTGGTCAAGGGCAACGTGCAGATGTTCATAGAATGATGGTGATGTAGAAAGGGTCTGATCTTAGACGGATGGTAATGAGTCTACTGGAGACTGGGCGGCAACCCATGACAGTGGCTAGAATGTCTTTGTGGACCAAGAATCCAATGCCGTGTTCGTGCCTTTCATCTCTCCCGCAGAAATAAGGCTTGTGGCCTTTGTCAGTCGTTGTTTCACGTAGGCCTTTCCGGCCCCCGCTAATCTTGCGATCCCCAAATGTTCAATGTTCGATTTGTCTTACGTCAAAAATGACATTGCTAATCCCAAATGATAACCACGTGGTATGTGTAGCTGCTAATTAGCGAACGATTCTATTGCTGGATCAATATAACTATAGAATATATAACTATAGAATATTGCTTTCGTGCAATATATCTGCTGCAAACAATTATATGAGAATGTGGTGTTCTTTTCTTATTCAATTTTGACTAGAGATTTTATCAATTAGTTAATTTGGTTGTTGTTCTTGTTATTATTATTATTTTTATTAATTTTGTTCCCCGAGATTATCATGAAGCTTCGTTTTGTATTTTTTAGTTGTTATTATTATTAGTTGTAGTAGTATTGTTATTATTATTATCATTATTATCATATATTAATTATTAGTTGTCTGTTGGTGCTGCTGTATTATTATTATTATTATTATTATTATTATTATTATTAGTTGTAGTTGCATTGTTATTATTATTATTTTTATAATTATTCTAATGATTATGATTATTATTAATATTATGATGATTATTTTGTATTATTATTCTTATTATTATAATGATGATGATGATGATGATGATGATTATTATTATTATTATTATTATTATTATTATTATTATTATTATGATCTAGGATGGATCTAAGGCATGGAAGAATGGGTGAGTGTTGTAGTTGTGTATACATATACTGTGGAATAATTATCTGTGTGTTAAATGTGTACGCATGGGTATGTGGCTGGTTATCTGTTTATGCATGTGTGTTAGTGTTTATAGATTTGTATTTTGGTATGGAAGTTGTTTTTGATAGTATATCAAATGTATCAATATTGTATGTCCATGTTTGTAATAATTTTGATGTTGTTATCTCCTTCCTTATTGCACTGCTAAACAAATATCCATGCCTTGTGTTTGGACAATAAAGAATCTCGAATCTTGAATCTTGAATCACGATCAGAGACTTGCTCGTCATAAACTAGATGTTTCAAAAACGACACTAAATATCTATAAGTAAAGAAAGAAATAAACAAATGCTAAATAAATAAATACATAAATATATGTTTTTAAACTAAACACACAGAAAGAAAACAATCAATTCGTTTCCACCAAGATTGGAGCTCGCATGAATACACAACCCGATCCAAGTTTTCTAAAACAACCGTCACCATTGAAAGAAGACGAAATGATATATCACATACAAACACGTTGGACTGAACTTAAAAATAAACAGTAAAAACACACAGTGTCAAAGAATGCCGGTTCATCTGCCGGTTGATGAGAAATTAATGGCATCGATAAAAAAAAATATTAATGATGCATATTTTATTTTATTTTTTAAAAAATCTTGTCATGGAGAAGCAAACGAATGATGCCAATTCAAACATCTTGCCGACATTTTCGTAATACCCAGCGTGCAATGCTGAGGGAGGATGAGAGAGAATGAGGCGGGAGGGGGGGGGAGGCGAAAAGGGAGACGCTGCAACTTACGGAACTGATGTAATCTTCTGAAAATGTCTTCAGTGTGTGCATGACTGAGTGCTTTTGTGTAATGTGTGTGGGTGTGTGTGTGCCTACAGTGTTGGTTGTCTTGCAAAAATACCTAAGTGTGGGTGTCATGATTGGTTCCCACCGTGTGTGGCAGAGAAGGTGTAATGACATAAAAGTATAAAAGTTCGACATCATGGTTCATTGTGTTTGACGGGGGCCGGGTAGCTCAGTTGGTAAGAGCGTCTTGCTAGTAACCGAAAGGTCGCTGGTTCGAATCCCGGATTGGTCAACGTGTGATCATATTATTTTCCCCTTTACCAGCAACTGGCCCGCTGGTGTCGGTATAAATCGGTCCAGTAGTCACCTATATATGCGAAAGTGTCGTGTGACTATAATCTACATACAAACAAGCATCATTGTGTTTACGGCTTTAATATAATTGTTTTTGCGATGCTTGTTATGAAGAGGACTATGTGTGTATATGTGTATGGGGGATGTCATATTGTGTGTATATGTTGATGGATGTGTGTGGGTGAGATATGCTGTTGTTGGTTAACCTTTGTGTATGAGTGTTTATATGTATGTATTATATGTACGTATGTGACAGATGTGATAGTGTGTGTTGGAGAAAGAAGTATGGTGTGTGTGAGTAAGAGATTGAGTGGATGAGAGAGAAAGAAAGACAGGCAGACAGACAGACACATATTGTGTGTAATAAAGAAGTATGATGTGTGTGTGGGTGGGCGAGAAACGGAATGGCAGACAGAGACAGAGATAGTTATTGTTAGTAAACGTTTATTTAAATTGTTTTTGATATGTACGATGGTAATTTAAACAGTTTCTTATACTGTCACAATATCATTGTGATGCTTCATGTATTTTGCATTATTGCCCGAGGAATGAGATTGGTTGTATGAAATATTAATATTGTTTGTGCTATAAATTGGTATAATGTTACGTTTTATTTGGTATATAGGTCTTGCCCTCTGTTTGTGGTGAGCATAAATGTGTACGTGCGTGCGCGCGTTTGTGTGTGCGTACTGTGTGTATGTATATGTATGTGCGTCCTTTTTGTGTATATATGTTTGTGTGTGTGTATGTGTGGGGTGTGTGCGTTCCGAACTGATCAAGTCGGTTCCACAACTTGTAATTGTTAGTAACAACTGGGTTTCTTTCGAAGGAACCCACATGTTTCGAGAAACCCACTTGTTTCTAAACACACGGGAGTGCTCTTTTAGTGCACGGGAGTGCAGTTACAGTGCACGGGAGTGTTTTGAGTACAAAGGAGTGCTCTATCCGGGACGGAAAAATTACTGTGAATTTTCGAAAAACTTTTGAAGACATTTTGACCTATTTCGTCGCCTATTAGACACGATTTAGGTCAACTTTCTCGAAAAGGGGTAGGGTAAGGGAGGGCTAGTTGCAGCGCTGCAACTAACCCTTACCCTAACCCTTTTCTCTTCAAAAACCACTTTCCGATTCCTACATTCTTAAATGAACCCATTTGTGATGTTCTGAACGCTTGTGTGTGTGTGTGTGTGTGTGTGTGTGTGTGTGTGTGTGTGTGAGTGTGGGTTATGCCGATGAAAGAATTTGCTCAATTGAACTTTTCTTTTGATTACAACATAATATCTTCCTCAAATGAAGAAACCCGAAGATTGTTAAATTAGTTCATTATGCAAGCGCGTGTGGACTTGAGGGAATTTGCTAGCATGGATAGCTTTCATTTGACATTTAAATTAGGGGTTTCATTGTGGCGTAGTTGTTTAGTCGCCGGTTTCCTATGCCGAGGGTCGCGGGTTCGAGTCCCGCAGGGGACGAACTTACGTGATTCACGTACGTCACTTTCATGTCACAGAGGGTTTTCACTGGATACTCCGGTTTTCTCCCTCCGTTTAATAATGATATTGGATGCAGCATACCTATAACAAATAAAATTCGATTTTCTTTCCATCATTTTAATAGCGACATGCCTTTTACACCATACGTTTAAGGGATGAATGTGTATGCAGGAGAGTCTGTAACATTTGAGCGTGTGTGCCGGTTACAGATCGCCGCGCTCAAAGTCTGGTTTATGAATAAGCGGCGTATAACATCACCGTAATATTATAAAATAGCCTTAAAATAGAATGAAACAGAATAATAATAGAATAAATCACAGAATAAAATAAAAAGCCTTGGATGCAAACGCGGGGGTGATTTTTTTTTTAAAGTGTTGTAGGCTGTCACTACGCTCGCCTAATAAGTAAATGCAAAGGACTGTCTTTTTTGTCTTTTTTAGATTTCCAAAAGACGACGGAAGGCTAGTTATAATTGGCATTTTGCCGTGCAACGTGTGTGTAGCAGATGTAAACCGTTCATCTAGATTTATTAGCTCTAGATCTACGAAACTTTGACGGTGTTTTCCTTTCTTTATTAAACAGTCCAGTTGTATGGCCGGAGCACCATGAAATCAATGGGGTATTTTAAGAATGTAATCGGTCAGTATAAGATAATATTAACTGCTTTGGACCATCTCCGAAACAAAAAAAAAATAAAATAATAAATAAAAAAACAAGAATGTGGCTGGTTAAATTGTTATGTTATTGTGTATTTCAAGTATATATACTTTGTGTGCATGATTCTGAACTGGAATTTGAAGAAAAGAACAGAGGGAGAAAGCAAGGTCAACAAGAAAGTGGAAAACATAACAAAAGTTAGAATAAATGTGCAAAAACTTGCAAAGCATTCACTACAGTTATTCTCTCAATATTGGATGGTTGTGTTTCTCTCTTTCTCTCTCTCTCTCTCTCTCTCTCTCTCTCTCTCTCGCTCTCTCTGTGCACTAGCGCTATTATGATTTTTGCAAACATAATATGTTGGAATTTTTTTAAATTAAACAAAAAAAAAGATAAACAAAATTTGCCAATTATCGTCACTCGTCTCGCCTTATAAGCCCGTGACGTCATTTCTTGAGTAGTATCCAATGAAATCACTCAAAAGTTTCAGTCACGATCCGACAGAACCAATCAGCGTCCTCCAAGTCTTCACCTGTTCTTTAGCTTTTGGCATATATTAAACGAAGTTCACGAGGTCACCTTGTGAGCGCAGCTCTACATGACGTCGTAATTTCGTTTTTCTCTTCGCGTAGAGAAAATTACGTAGGCTTTTTTCCACGTGCGGTGTTTCATTTCGAGTTTGAGAAACCGTTCTGGTTTGTAAAGTGTTATTTGGCGGCCTTTCTGCAAAACGGAAACTCTCAGAAATGATTGACGGCACTAAGCTAAAACTCGTTGCGTTTCCTTCTCATCCCAAGTCTCTTCACTCTGCTAATGCAGATGCGGTCATCGCTCTAAAGATAGCAAACACGCAGTTCCACTGTCTTTTAAAGTAAGTTTGAGGTCTTTTTCTCAAGCTTTTACTCTAAGTATTCATTCATAGAAGAGTTTCTAAAACCACATTATTGAAGTGAAAGCTCTCACATAGGCGTGTAAGCAGCTTAAAAATATATCCCGGCCCACTATGACGTCCCCTCGCCAGCTGCCTATTATGCAGTAACTACGCGTCCAACGATACAACAGGCTGAGAACCGCAAGTCACGCAGAAACAGCCACAGCAACAACAACAACAACAACAAACGTTGGTATTGTAATTACTCTGCGTCAACGCAAACATAACTCCATGTTTTCTGCGCCTGTAATACGTAATCCACGCCTGCTTATATTTCTAATGCGCTAAGGAAACCCCAATGCCTTATTCACAACTTTCCGGCACCTCTCATAAAAACTCGTGGGTATCGCCATTATAAATTAAAACAAGGTTAGCATGAAACCAAGTTCCGGTCTAGCTTGTTTTGCTTTTATCAAAGCTTGATGCGTGACTTTTAAATATGGCAAATTGCCGAAAACGACGATTGCTAGAGCCAGAAAACGAGTGGGATAAGTATAAAAACGGTGGAGGAAGTACATGCTCAGTGAAAGGATGCAAAAAACAATCGTAGAGGCCTGTATTTGTGGCGACTTCGGAGGTGCGTCGATCATCGACAGAAAGTGAAACAGGACCTGAAAACTCTTGTAGTTTTCCATAGCTTCGCCGTCGCAACCTTCACAAAACACGAAGTAACTGACTATGTTAGGCGAGCGTTGTGGCCAAGTGGGCTAAGGCGGGACTAACTTGCCTTGTCCACAAGCCAGAAACCAATGGCTCCTGACAGGTGTGGGTTCGAGCCAGCATCTGGGCGTTATGTTTTTCCGAATATTTTTTTCAAAAATTCACAAATAATGTTAGGTAGGTAGGGTTTAGGCGCGCCACTGGCGATAGAAAGGGATAATAAACTGCAGCAAAAAAAAAATAAAAATATGTGAGGGTACGATACAGGTTGCCAGTGACGCATGTTATTATTCTTGAATATTTGGAAATAACTCACTAAAACACGCGGAGAAAAAAACCGGAAGTATGTTTCATTGAGGGGATTCCCGTTGGTGCATAGGATAGCAGAAAAGTGTGAATAGCAGACGACGTTTTGAATGGTCGACACGAAGTTTAGATTTCAATTTTCGCAAAGATTAGACAGACACACACCTAAAAAAAAGTGTGAATGCATTAGCAAATAGTCCACCCTTGTATGGCCCATCATCATTGGAAGGTTCATGAAAGTTCACAAACCTTTTTTCGAGGCTCTCAGATCCCGAATCCCGGTTCTTGAACCATTCGGAAAAAAAAAAAGTTCAGAAACATAGGTTCTGGATCTGAGAACCTCAAAAAAAAAGAAGGTTCGTGAACCTCCACGATCCTTCAAGTTAATAATAATAATAGTAATAATAATAATAATAATAATAATAATAATAATAATAATAATAATAATTACAATGTTCGTCATTTGTAAGGCGCCTTAGCCTAAGGATCAAGGCGCCGGCCGATACAAGATCTAACTCAAACCGCCCGAGACGCCCACCCGCAGCCTTTGGGCGCATAGTCTGAAGCCCGGACAACTGAGCACAATCCTGGGCAGCCAGGGATGGGGGAGAAGGACCAAGTGCATGCTGGGTGTGTTCTTGTTACCGGCACTCACCCGTCTAGGACATGAGCGTCAGGATCTTTAAAGTCCGTTATGATGGAATGTATGCGACATGCAGACTAGACCTCGGTTTATATTCTCTTCCGAAGGAGTAGGAAAACAGGAGTAAAGTGTCTTTCCCAGGGACACAACACAATGGCCCGGCCAGGGCTCGAACCCGGAACCTTCAGATCCGCAAGCCGAAGCACTACCATTAGACCACAGTGCCTCCTTAATAATAATAATAATAATAATAATAATAATAATAATTATTATTATTATTATTATTATTATTATTATTATTATTATTATTATTATTATTATTATTATTGTAGCGGAAAGGGAGGCGACTGGTTGAGGCTTGGGAGAGAAATTGTCTACCTTGATTTTCTTGGTTAGACTAGCCTTGGGTGGTTCCTGCTTTGCAGAATCCTTTGGGTATGCCATTGGGTTACGCAGGACAAGGCGACACGACATTTGTCCGGCTGACCATTCGCCTGCTGCTTTTGGTGGTGAGCAGGACCATATTGTCGGCAGGCATTTTATGCAGGTCGGTGGCAGCGACTTTGCAGTAGAGTGCGTGGCACAGGTAGCCGGCAACCCGGTACTACAAACCACGCTTCACCACCTTGCAGGGCAAATATTTTCATGTCCCTCTTTTGAGGGATAAAATGAAAATAACAGCTCGGGTGGAGCAATGTCCTCAAAGTCGTGGCCGAGAGACGGGTGTCAAATACTCCGCTCGGCTACATAATAATAATAATAATAATAATAATAATAATAATAATAATAATAATAATAATAATAATAATAATAATAATAAGGTATCAATATAGCGCTTTTTCTTAATTACCTAATAATAATAATAATAATAATAATAATAATAATAATAATAATAATAATAATAATAATAATAACAATAAGGTATCAATATAGCGCTTTTTCTTAATTACCTCAGTTCAAAGCGCAGTTCTCACGCATTTATACTTAACGTTAACATCGAAATACATACAAAAAGAAGTGAAACCAAAACATGACACTAATAAATTATGCAAACGCATCATACAAATATGAAAAATAATTTTTACAAGTAAATTATACCAGAGGAGGGAGGGAGGGGGGGAGGAGAGCAGCTAAGGAGTGAGGGGGCTGTAGGCGTGCGGTGGTCTGAATCAGAGAGAAGAGAGTGAACATTGAGGTTTAACGTCTACACCCACTATTGGCGATATGGCAGACGAGGATAACCATCCCAGGGAACAAGGGGTAGGGACCCAAATCAATACTGAACCACCAGAGCAATCATACTACTAAAATGGACAGTAATAAATGGGCATTTTTTTTATTTCGCCCACCTGAATCAGAAAAGAAGGAATGATGATGGTGATGGGAGACAAGATCAGAAATTTTAAGGAGGAGGTGAGTTTTCACGTTGGACTTGAAAGTGGTAATATTCGAAGAGCTGCGACGAGAGAGGAAGAGAGTTCCAAGTTGAAGAACCAAGCACTGAGAAGAATCGACAGCCTGCCGAGGAGAGTTTGCAGCGGGGTATTTGTAGCATAAGGTTGTCAGAGGAAGAACGATTATTTCTAGATGGCTTGTAGAAGTGAATGTTCTGAGTGAGGTAGGAAGGGGCTAATCCATGGACGCACTTGTAACAGAAAATACAGATTTTGTAGGTAATTCTCAGATACAGGAAGGCAGTGGAAAGAATGTAGGAGGTGTGTGATATAAGACTTTCGTTCTTTTTGAGAACCTGAGAGGGGCCGGGTAGCTCAGTTGGTAGAGCGTCTTACTAGTAACCGAAAGGTACCTGGTTCGAATCCCGGATTGGCCAATGTGTGACCATATTATTTTCCCCTTACCATCAACTGGTTCGCTGGTGTCAGAATAATGTGACCAGTAGTCGCCTATACGCTTCGGTGTCGTGTGACTATAATCTATAGTTACACATTTTGAGAACCAGACGAGCAGCTGAGTTCTGAACATGATGGAACAGATGAACAGAAGAGGAAGAAAGTCCAACCAGAAGATCAGATAAAATAAGATAATTTTATTTTGCAAGGGTACAAGAGTAAGCGCTGGGTGCGCTTTTTTACATCTTGCGCTTGGGGCTTGTAACAAGAACTACTAAATACAGCACATTAATGTTATAACATTAACATCATGGAACAAAAAACAAATAAACAATAAAATCATTAGAACCCCCCCCCCCCCCCAATTTTTTAATCAAATTATTGTTGTTAACATTAACAACAAATAATGTTTATTTAATTTTTAATGTGTTTTAAGAGACGTGTTCTAAATGATGTAATTTTCTATTCTGGAGTGCGGAGATCGGCAGGAAAGTTATTGCACAGAGTTGAACCAGAATAAGCTAGACTAGTTTTGAAAAGATCAATTCTTGGAACTGGAACATTTAATTTTGTGGACGATGTGGCAGTGTTAAGAGAAGAGATTTACAGTAGTCTAAGCGTGACAGAACTAACGAGGAAATGAGTTTGGCTGTTGTGTCAGTGGTCAGATGCATGCGAACAAGGCCTATTCTACGGAGCTGAAAGTTGCATGTTTGACAGGTTTTGCGGATGAATTCTGATATGGAAAGGGTGTTGTCAAGGATGACACCAAGTTTTTGACAGAATATGGCATACGAATGGTGGTTTGGCCAAGAGTGACAGTGCCTACAGGGAAAGAAGACAGGTTGTGTTTGGTATCTGTAAGCATAACTTCAGTTCTATTAGATTAAACTGGAGCTTGTTGGCAGTCATCCATGTTTCCAAAGAAGTCAGACGTTTTGGTCAGAATAGATGGGAGGTTTTGAGAAGTGTCACTTTTGAGCTGTGAATCGTCTGCGTGGAAATGGTGGAAAGTGTCATGGTTTTAGATTATTTGAGACAGAGGAGATGTGTAAAGAGTGAATAGAACACTACCCTAGAACTGATCCCCGAGTAAAGACAGGCTATTAGAAATGTTATAAGTTTGTAAGTTTTTGCGCAATTTTGATCTGGACTTCAGAGGCACTTTAAAAAAAAAGCAGACGATCACAAAGCATACTTCACAATCCATTTAAAAACATAACCGCGGTTTGTTAACCCCTAGCTGTTAACTCTCTCTCTCTCTCTCTCTCTCTCTCTCTCTCTCTCTCTCTCTCTCTCTCTCTCTCTCTCTCTCTCTCTCTCTCTCTCTCTCTCTTTCTCTCTCTCTCTCTCTCTCTCTCTCGTTTCTCTCTTTTTCACTCACTCTCTCTCTTTTACCCTTACAAAATACAATTGTTATCTTATCTTATCTCATCTTCTCTCTCTCTCTCTCTCTCTCTCTCTCTCTCTCTCTCTCTCTCTCTCTCTCTCTCTCTCTCTCTCTCTCTCTCTCTCTCTCTCTCTCTCTCTCTCTCTCTCTCTTAACCGTTTCCAAAACACGAAAATAATTCTGTTTACAGCTGTGCTGGATTGGGGAGCGATATTTTTCTATAAGCGTGTAATTCCACCCAATCCCACGTTCAAGACGTGACACGATGAGCACACTTGCAGCAAGTGTGCACTCTAATGGCTCAGGGTTTCCATACGGACTTTAGCCAATCAGCCTATACAATAAATTGAATTGGGTTGTGTCCCTCGGATGAGAGTATAAACCGAGCTCTAGTCTGTGCACGCACTCATTTCGGCGCACGGACTTTGTCACGAATATAGGGGGTTGTGGGGATGTGGGTTAGCAATTATTCCCCCGCGCTGTGTCGCCTCCCTTGACTAGGCCGACTTGCGGTGACGTTCAGGGAAATAATGCTGAGAGTACTAAAGAATTATAGAAAGCTATAAGGACAGACGAGAAGAGTACAAACTAAACTAGTGGAAAATTTGAACAAGGGAAAGTCGGGTGGTATAATACAATATTAGACAATTTATTATATTGATGTAGGTCAGACGTAGTGGGTAGGCTTACGACTGAATCACGAGTGATAGTCCGATATCGTTCAGGGTAGCTGGGAGAAGTTCGGGTTTAAATATTTAAAGTCAACAGGGGGGATCATGGACTGCTATCATCATTTGGCAACGGGGTATCTGGCTGCTTAAGCGTGGGTAGCCAGATATTCGCAGAGCTGTGGTGTGCACAGAGTGCACACTTATCTGTTAGGAACGTAGGCGGTTGTATCCTCAGGAGACTGGATGTCGGTTGCGCAACTGGTCAGTAGCGTGGCGTCAGTTGCCGAGTCCAGGTCACTGGGTCGGGTTTGTTGAGCAATAGGTAGCTGGGTTGGAACCGGTCAACGGTACTTGCCGGTTGGGCTGTATCTTCTTTCCCCCGCTTCACAGTGACAACCGGAGCATATGGGTTGCACGCAGCGGGTCTGAGTCTCGCGGTAGCCCGGTATAAGGACCCGTTCTGCAATGGAGTATTGGCTCAGTATCAGAGGGGCATCCATACTCTGGATGCCGCGCCATTCAGCGCGCATGCCAGTCAGATTTTGAATTTGGAAGCACCGGTCGAGATTGCCCGGTGCCTTCCGACTGTCCAACAATATCAACAATGGCTATTGGGGTTTGGTGGAATTTAACAGCGGCCGATAACGTATAAGAGATTCGGCGCCTAAGATGGGGTTAGGGACAGCAGGGGTGGATATTTACACTACAGGATCAGGGGAGAAGCAAAATGGATAAATACAGGGCAATTGGGGGGTATATGCAAGGGGGATTAACTGGGGTACTTTAGTCTAAGAACAGGGCAACATGGCATGGGGGATTTATACAAGAATCTAGACGGGGGGATATACATGTATAAATACAAGCATGGCATGTGCAACAATCAACCAACAGATAATGGGTACATGAAGCAAAATAGTATATCACAAGCAATACATCAAGACGAACCACAGACATGGACGTAAATATCTACAAGACATACGAACATGTGGGGAGATCGACGGGTGATGGGGATGCTAAATGATATGAAATAGGTCACCACTCTTACCTTGACCAAGCATCGGGTTGAAACACAAGAATATTGGCGGAGCTCAGCGGTCGCAACGTGGGTGCAGACGTGTCTCGCGGCAGGCAGTGTGTTCTCTCGGGCTAGCAGGAGTAGACTGACGAACCTAGGTCTAACAGTTCCAGGGTCCAGTCCCAGGGTCACGTGGGACTATCCCGAGGGGCGGGGCTTGGGTCGCTTGGTCAGCGGGCAAGTAGGTGGAAAGTGCCGCGAGCAGCGCCGGAGCTATAAGTCCGACTGTGACAGACTTTAAAGATCCTGACGCTCATGCCCTAGACGGGTGACATCCAGCAAGCATTAGGTCCCCCCACCCCCGATCGCTCAGTTTTCTGAGCGTCAGACAATGCGCCCAAAAGGCTGCAAGTTGTCGCATGGGGTAGCTTTACTTAGCTCCTTATCGGCCAGCGCCTTAAGTATGCATTGAGCTGGAAAAGCGCTGTATAAAAGTTAATAAATAAATAAATGCAAGTGTATAATAATAGCCCGCACCTCAATGTGACTCATGGCGTTCATGCCCGTAGACTTACATCGATCATACTGTTCCTTCAGCAACTCTTTAATAATAATAATAATAATAATAATAATAATAATAATAATAATAATAATAATAATAATAATAATAATAATAATAGCTTTTTCTTCACTCGACCTCAAAGAGCGGCGATCTGAAAAAAAAGTCGTTAATGCACAAGGCGGAAGAGAGGTCAATTTTGAAAGTTTGAAATTATCATCCTCGTTTGTCAAGGTTTCGTCTGTTGTTGTCATGTCCAGTTTCAGCTGTTGTCAACACCATTGCTGTATTTATATGTAACGCCTTTTGCTTGCCAGAAAGAGTTATGAACCAATTACATTATATTACATAATTGTTGCTTTAGGTCCAGCGGACTCCTCCGAGCCAAATCAGGACCGGACAACCCCCAATCCGCATAAAAGATCTGCTGAAACAACCCTAGTGGGAAAACTGAATGCCCTCCACCAGCCAGTCACTTTACAATAAAGACATCCCACGCAGGGGACGGCTGAGGCTTTACCCCAACTAATCGAACCCCCGTTAACAAAAACAAAATAGAACACAAACATCATTATGAATTATCAACAAAACACATACATATAAAATGCCTACATTGCTAAATAATAACATCATAGAAAGCCCTAGTGACCACCTGGCAGAAAGCGTCCAACATTCCCAAGCTGATCCAACAGACCTCATACACGAACAAGGAGTCTTGTCCCGAAAGAGTGTTCAAGAAAAAAGTTAGATGACTGGTATAGCGAAGAAGACGATGGTATAGCAGATTGATAGAACATAGCAGGAATGAGAAAGAGCAAATGAGAAAGACAGCGACAGTGGGAAGTTAAAGCACTAAATTTCCAGAAAGTGGGGATACTATTTGTACTGAAACCCCCGGCACCCCAACGGGGGTACTGTTGCCGCAGTGAATCGGTCATGCCTACAAAGTCAAGACAGATTTTCAACTGGGGCTTTCACTTTTCCCTTTATAGGTTAGAACAATCTACAGTGGCAAGATTGCTCATGACCCCAAGGGGTGTTATGAACCAAATTGGCTGAAAGTAACAGAGTGCTTGTAGTCTAGTTATTTGCTTATTCTATTTATTTTGGCTCACTCATTGTAACGGGCTAGTGGTCCAAACAATAAACCATTCTGAATCCTGACTTCTGATTGCCCATTATGACATGTTTTAATGTAACGACAAAGCAATTTCCGGAGTAAGCCACTCACAAAATGATGACAAACATCCTTGAAACATTAGCTAGCCATTTAAATTGAAAACAATCAAACCGCCAATCTAAAGATATATTTTTAAGGTAAAAAAGCAAATCACTTTCTTCGACTGAGATGAAAATGTCAGCATCTAATGAAAGCTCAAACAGCGAAGAACTTTACTAAAAATACTAAACACCGTCAACTGACCAAATGGCAGAAAATAATAAAGTTTGTTCCATTGCAATTAATGCACACGATGAGCTGCATGCAAATCACGGCTGACACGGAATAAATGAGAAAGAAAAAAAAAATAACTGACGCAAAAAAGACGCAAAACTATGAAATGCAGAAAGCTTCAAATCCGCGTGTAATTGCACGCGAAAATACACACGCAATTGCACGCCCATCTAGCAGCGGAATGGTAGAAAATTTACACGCCAAACTGCGCAAGCGCAACTGCACGCCAAACTGCACGCCGGATGTTAATGAAGAAGAATCACAAAACATGGAATGCAAAAAGCATCGGAAATCGCGTGTAGCTATCGCAAGCTTTGCACTGTGAACATATTAAAGACCGTTGTGCGCGCGATGGGAGATAATTATCATATTATTTACAGGCAAACCAGAGTAAATTATTATAACATTTTATTGTTAGGGGGGGGGGGGGGGCGGGGGAGATTGGAGGTGTGAGAGGTGATAGGAATCGAGGGTTACACTTTAACTTACTTGTAAATTTATATTACATTATTTTAGTACATAGAACGTATTTCAGAACATTTCCCATTCCTAGTTTTAATGTGACTCGTAGGTAAATGCGTGCGCAATTGCGTGTGCATTTGCGCTTGCGAGTTTGGCGTGACAGTTTTCGACCAATCAGCAACTAGATGGGCGTGCAATTGCGTGCACGCGGATTTGAAGCTTTCTGCATTTCATAGTTTTGCGTGTTTTTTGCGGCAAATTTTTTTTTTACGCCTATTTGATGCTTTCTGAGTTTTATATAAAACTGGTCAAATGTGTAGAAAAGGCTTTTTTGGCAAAGTGCAGTAGCATAAGTCGTCACTGTCGAAAAAGCGTTTTGCAGAGTGAAGTAGTAGCCGTCACTGTGAAATAATCTCGCGGCCATGGAATTTTGTCACCGTTAAAATAATTAAAGTGTACTGTCTGCTTGTAGGAGTGATTTATGATGATTTTTGATGATGATCTTTGAAGTGATTTCCGGAAAGCGATCTTGTATGCAGATGTTGATGTTTGCTGAATAAAGTTGGAAAACTTTATACGACGACTCCTGCCTTGTTGCTGAGTGAGCCTGGGTAAACGAATTCGAGTTACACTTATCAAGATTCAAGCTACTGATAAATAACCGTGTAACACTTTCAGCAATTACAAATTACGATGGAATAACAGTGACCACAAAGTTTATACTGACGATGCGATGACGCCGACAAACATGATGATAGAGTTAATAATGATGATGACGACGACGGCGATGATGATGACGACGACGACGACGACGACGATGATGATGATGATGATGATGATGATGATGATGATGATGATGATGATGATGATGATGATGATGGCGACGACAAAGATGATGATTTTATTGACAACGATGAGGAGGAGGACAAACACAATGCAAATGACGACGACTTTGATGATAATGAACGAACAAATCGATTACATAAACAGTGGCAACACGAACACGATCACATTGTAAATAATAATAGAAATAACGACAACGTCAATTTCGGTATGGCTTTTGGTTCTCTCACAATCCACCCAACTCCCACCCCATCAATGCACAGTCATTGACCCCCAGAAAGAATCAGCATGAAGGCCACACAGAATGTCTCGCATATGCAGACTGGGCTGCATCATCACCACCACTCAAAATCCCAGATCACACAGGCAGGCTCTGGTTGTGCAGCCGGACAGCAGTGGGCAAGAAGGACTGGCGTAAGCGGCTTGCTCTGCTTCTGAGGCTTCCCATCCTCTCTGAGGTCTCTCTGACCGACCTCGATGGTGAGACCAAGTCTCAGTATCCTCAGTAAGTGAAGTCGCTGGTTGTCCTTCTTGACGAGCAAGGTGCTGTTTACTGACCAGTTCAGTTGGGTACCAAGGATTGTGTCCAAGTACTTATAATTCTGGACTGACTATACCAGCTCGCCATTGATCTGGAGAGGAAGGAGAGAGGGTGATCTTCGTCTGAAGTCCAGATTGAGCTCCTCAGTCTTGTCAACATTCAAGAGGAGGATGTTCTCTTGGCACCAGCTGATCATGTCAGCGACTGCCGCGCGCTCTGTAGTCAGCTTCGTCGTCATTGGTCAGCAGACCAGAGATGGATGTATCGTCGGAGAACTTCACCTGAAGAACTCGGTCTCTTCGGCATCTGCAGTCGGCCGTGTACAGGGAGGGGGGAGGGGAGGCAGAGGGCAGGAGACAAAACGCACCCTTGTGGAACACCTATGTTGGTCCGGGTGGGGTCAGATCAAACGTCTAAAGAGCCGGAGACCTTCATTCGCTGAGGACGATCAGTAAGAAAACTGAAAACCCACTGAATGATTGTGGGGTTTACCTCCATCTTCAACAGTATCAGCATCACGAGGTGCGGCTGGATGGTGTTGAACGCCAAGCTGAAGTCAATGAAGAGTATGCGAACGTACGACTTGGGCTTCTCCCCCTCCTTTGATAGGATTTACAATGGACACTATTTAATGGGAAATTTTGATGCGCCACACTAGTTCACGAGCGTGTTAATCTTGTACGACAGTTTCATATCAATAGTTAAAATCAGTAGAGGCAGAAAAAGCCGAAAGAGGTGTTGTGGTGAGAAAGGAAGCTTTCTCCCATTCACACGTCATTCATCGTCAGTTTCCGCAAACTCCCTCAGCCGTGAATGATGGAGTTTAGCACATGACGTACGCTCAATAAGGAATGACCAACGTAGTCAATGTATGTGGGTGTGTGTGTGTTGTGTGTGTGAGAGAGAGCGAGGAGAGAGAGAGAGAGAGGGGGGAGAGAGAGAGAGAGAGAGAGAGAGAGAGAGAGAGAGAGAGAGAGAGAGAGAGAGAGAGAGGGTCTGTATTTGCGTAGGTTGAGAATCATAACAGAATGAAATGTTCAAACAATCGTCCAGGGTTTTTTTTTGTTTTGTGTACAAGATCAGAGATTTTCAATAGCCGATCTGTTCGGAAGGCGATATCAATAGAATCGAAGTCGATAAAAACATAGACGATCATGTGAAAAGGTCATGTATACATGTTTGTGCTAAAATAGCTTCGTCGGGAGTTGCGAGTCAACTGTCGTCTTCATTATTAAAATTATCATTTGTTGGCTCTTAATAATAATAATAATAATAATAATAATAATAATAATAATAATAATAATAATAATAATAATAATAATAATAATTTGTAAGGCGCCTACCCTGCTGATCTAGGCGCTCACACATCAACATTCATCTAATCATGCATTCATGTTTTATATATAATAATAGAGAGCATAGAAATGCATGCACACACGCAGACACACGACACACACACACAGAAACACACAAAACAAGAATACCAAATGAAGAAAGAATGTAAAATATGTAAAGTGCTGCTGAAAGAGAAAGGGTTTCATGTTGCTTTCGGCTGCACACGTTGCAAAATCAATTAGTATTGCATGGTGTATAGCATTTGTAGCAAATGTTTCCAGTTCAAACGTCTAGTGCTAAAACCTACGGGTATAAAATAAGCTAAGTGCAGAAAGGTAGGCTTATATGCCGGCTGTAAATACTCATATATCGTCTGCGTTTCCCATTTCCTCTCTTTAAATCACCTTTGACTCGTGGATACTTGACCCTCAGCGGTCAGAACGAAATCCTGCCCGTTTAAATAAAAACTCACTGTAGGTCAAGGTCGCATCTAGAAACTCCTTTCCTGTTGACTGTTCTCGAAAAATTAGCGCTGATTCGCGCAGTTCCCTGTACGGCTGACCAGTATTACAAAATGTAGAGTCAAATCAGTGAAGGGTTGAAGATGATTAATTTTGACTAAAATTAATGAATGAATGAATGGTGTGTGTAGGGTGTGTGTGCGTGTGTGTACTTGTTTACACGGCGTTATTTGGACAAACCAGTGAACATCTATATAACTTGTTTTGACAGCCCTCGTTGTTTTGACGTCAAACCAATGATCCGTTAGGGTTAGGGCTGTGTTACGGTAAATGCTAGGGTAAGGGTTAGGGCTAGAGTAAGGGTTAGCACTAGAACACTTAAAAGTACTTTTATAAATGGGACGACATAAGACCCATTGTCAACACAACGTATGTGGCGTTTCAGGAAAGTCATAATAACACCGTGAAAACAAGTTTATTTGTTTGTGTGTGAACAGAACAGAAAATGTACTGCCATTTCAACCTCTAGGTTATATGACAC
Source organism: Oncomelania hupensis (assembly GCA_036898135.1). Taxonomy (NCBI): domain Eukaryota; kingdom Metazoa; phylum Mollusca; class Gastropoda; order Littorinimorpha; family Pomatiopsidae; genus Oncomelania; species Oncomelania hupensis. Next base: position 12,368,534 of record CM072512.1, read on the forward strand.
AAGCATATAGATTAATATTCAAAGTAGCTTGTTGAACATTATCTAGCACATAATTAGTAAATATCAAACACAGTTTCTTATTTGGAAACACTCGTATACACCGCTGCACAGTTTCTTCATGTCTTTGTATTAGAATTGCATAAAATATCACTTGGATTTATAATTTTGTATTTATTGATGGTTTTTATTATTTGTTGTCTATTATCATTATACATCTTACATTCATTTAGGAAATGTAATTGAGTTTTACGAATGTTGCATTTTTTACATAATCGTTGATTTTGAGGTACTGTGACGGTGGGTCTATTGTTGCTGGGCTCTGCATAATGGAATGCTATTACCCACTCGTCTTTCGTCTGCGGGGATCGGCTAGTGTAATCACCCTATGACTAACCTTAATACATTTATATGTTTAGCCCGGTCTGTATGCAGATAGGGTTATAGAGATAGGGAGAAAATGGTAAAAGATTCACTGACACACTAGCTCTCGCACGGCTATAAAACATAGGTAGTCCAGTCACTTGTTAACAGTAAATATCACACATTTATTTCCTCTACTCTATAAATAAGTTTATAAACACTATACTAACTTAAATGTCCAAAACGTAATATACTAGGATTAACTTATCAGTCCAAATTCACTTAGAGTGGTTCGCTCCTTGATGGGGCTATGCTGCTACTGTTCTAGATATTTGCTACAGTCTCATCATTGGGCTATTTGTTCTTGTTGGCAATGGTCGTTTTCCGGAGAGTGGACTACCGCACAGGCCTTCTAGATCAGTGTGTGTGCACGTTCTCTGTGTCACTTAACTGAGTCGTTGAGGTGTGGTGATGGTGTCTCCTCCTTGTTTGTTGGGCTATCGGAGCTCAGTGCTCGATGCTCCACTGCAGGCCGAATGTCAGGGTTGACTCTCAGGGGTCTATTTCCTGCATCGGACCAAGACTGCTTGTCTGCAAAACATAAGACGAGTTTCTGCAACGCCTTGTTTACAAAGGGTGTGCAGAACGTCTCCTTGATGGCAGAAACAGCCCTCAGTGATCGCGTCCACTTATACAAACAAGCGACGAACAATCTTCTACGTCCGTCCGTGGTCCACTGGAATCTCCAACATACTTCCAATACATATACATATCATGGCTAAACTAAACACAGGGAGAAGTAATTAATAATATACACATTCTCCGGTAGAGCCACTGGTCTGCAATAATACACACAGGAGAAACAACAGTGGGTCCGTAGGGGCTACCTCATGGTGTCGAAACCGGTCGCGTGTGTCAGCCATGTGGTCAAGCAAAGTTTGACTAACATTCACAATGATAAAACATGGCAAGACTTCACAAACATAATCCAATAATATTATCAATGAATCGTGGCGAAACAAAAGATTGATCATTTACCTTTTTGACAATGTCAGGCTTTGGCTATACTGCTCCTTCTCTTGTGAGGTTCAGACAAAGACTGCCTTCCTTAACCCTGTGGTCAGCTTAAGCCCACGAAATCTCGTGAGATGCCTTTAGCACCCTTTAACGGGGTGATGGATATAGGTCAGCGGGATGATGTCACTGCCTACCTGAGCCAGAGTTAGCCTTACCTATGCTTAGAACAGTCCTGACTTGTGTCGTCTGCTAGGCATCGACTTTAAGTTACAAAAGCTACCGCAAGATGAACTATTTGAGGCGTGAAGCCTTAGTGCTGGGTCCAAACTAGCCTTCTGTGACAGGTACATTATTTTGTCCTACCTCTTTCGATTTCTAAATCATGTACGCTTAGTCGAAGTCTTGATAATACTTATCTGTGCTTGAGATTACTTTTTACGAAAAGATAAGTTTGCTTTGTGTATGATCTATTAAACATTTCATAACATTCGAGTTTGTTTGATTCTGTTTCTTGTTAATCAGCAATTTAATAGATAAATCTTGGAGTTCTTGTGTAACAATTTACTTTAGCCTTCGTATACTAAAAGTGTTTTCATTCTGCACACATCAACTAACCCTAAATGTAACAGTAGCCTTTGAGTAAATGATATCCACTTCTTTTCAGATACTAAATTAATCATAGATGAGGTGTCCACAGTTTTTAAATAATGAGTTATCTATAGATTTAATAATATATAATTATCAAGAATACCACTACTTGGGAAATTGCTCTAATACTGATAAAAATATTCCCAGTTCAGCGAGAACTGGAAGTTTCATTCTACTTGTGTGTGTGTGAGAGAGAGAGAGAGAGAGACAGAGAGAGAGAAAGAGAGAGTGTGTGTGTTCTCTCTCTCTCTCTCTCTCTCTCTCTCTCTCTCTCTCTCTCTCTCTCTCTCTCTCTCTCTCTCTCTCTCTCTCTCTCTCTCTCTCTCTGACGTCTAATGGTTTAGGAAAGCGGAGAAATGGAGAGGAAGAAACAAAATAATGAAAAGGACCGCAAAAAGAGGAGGTTAATTGTGTTACACAGCGCGATTTTCCAGCGAAATGGTTACAATCGACGCCAATAAACAAAACAAAATGACATGAATGTAGGCCGAAGAACAAGAAAGAGAGATAGGGGGAGGGGGGAGGGGGGAGGGAGTCAAGGCAGCGGAGGGAGGGAGGAAGGGGTTGGGAGGGGAGGGCTGGTGTGAGGGAGGAAGAAGAAAATAACAATTGGTAAACAAATCTCACGCAAAGGCTGGGTTTACCGTCGTTGATTCCAAGCTGGAGAAAAATCGAAGAAGAAGAAGAAAAAGATATACGGACGCCTGATCCTAGTTTCTGGAGCTCGGTCGGCCATTGAGTTAGTTTTACGCATCCGTGCCAAGTTCAAGGTCATGTGATTGAAAGGAGGCTTGTGTGCCGCTATCCCTCCTACATCACTTCAGCCTTGTCAGTGCGTAGTCTGTTTACTCCCGTTGGCGTCTTCTACTTGAATAATCGACCAGTGACACAGCAAAACTGAAAGTATAATAAGACGTTCTTGTATTGCGCACTTATCCGATCACAGAGATGCCTATGGCGCCGGCCGAAAACGGGATCAAAACTTAAACCGCAAAAGAACATAATAATAATAATAATAATAATAATAATAATAATAATAATAATAATAATAATAATAATAATAATAGTTAGTTAGTTAGTTAGTTATTCATTATTACAGGGTCCAGCGGACCGCAAAGAACCGAATCAGGACCACAAAATCAGCACCACAATTGCTTGGAAGAGAACTCGCCCCTGATCCATATAAAATATCTGCAGAAACAACCCTCCAGTGGGGCCGGGTAGATCAGTTGGTAGAGCGTCTTGCTAGTTAACCGATAGGAACCTGGTTCGAATCCCGGATTGGCCAACGTGTGGCCATATTATTTTCCCCTTACCATCAATCAGTTCACTGGTGTTAGAATAATGTGACCAGTAATCGCCTATACGTTTCGTTGCCGTGTGACTATAATCAACTTCAATTTCAACTTTTTATTGGCTCCAAGTATATATGACAATATACTAGAGAACTTGCTTCGCGCATAGAAAGAACCGATAAAAAGCCCTTAAAAATTAAAAAAAATCTAGTGGTAACACTGAAGGCACTCCACAGCCGGTCACTTTAATAAAGGCATCCCTCGCAGGGGATGCTGGGGCTATACTCTATTTTATCGAACCCCCGTTTACAAAAAAAAGAAAAGAAAATAAACATCATTATATAACACTACTACTACTACAACAACTACTACTACTACTACTACTACTATTACTACTACTACTACTACTACTACTACTACTACTATTACTACTACTACTACAACTACTACTACTACTACTACTACTACTACTACTACTTTACATTACATGATTATTGCTTTAGGTCCAGCGGACTCTTCCGAGCCAAATCAGGACCAACTACTACTACTACTACTACTACTACTACTACTACTACTAATAATAATAATAATAATAATAATAATAATAATAATAATAATAATAATAATAATAATAATAATAATAATAATAATAATAATAATAATTTATTTGGTAAAGCGCAAATCCCAACTAACAGTCCGCTCTAAGCGCTCGCACGCACCCACACACACATGCGATTACGCGTGTATGTGTGTGTGTACGCGTGTGCGAACGTGATGTGTGTGTGCGTGTGTTGGAGCGCGCGCGGGTGTGTGTGCGTGTGTCCACTAACTGTAATATTACTTTAAAAAGCCCCAATTCGAACACCCCCGCCCCCACCCACCCTTCCCCGTTGGGGTGCCAGGAGTTTCTGAATAAATAGTAACCCCACTTTATTTTTTTTCTAGTTTGTGTGTGTGTGTGCACTAGTGGTATTTATTACATTTAAAATGCCCAATTCTGACCCTCGCACTCCTCTTCTCTGTCAAACGAGAGACATAATTAATGCTTTTTGCTAAATCAACACATAACTCACAGCTAATGTTGTCCTTAGAAGTGACGGATTGAAAGCTGACAGGTAAATAATTGCATATGCAGTTGCAATCAAATATTGTATGACTCAGAGAAATAGTTACACACACACACACACACCACACACACACACACACACACACACATATATATATATATATATATATATATATATATATATATATATATATATATATATATATATATATATATATATATATATATATATATATATATATATATATATATATATATATATATATAGATGTACGCGTGTGTGTGGTGAGCGTGTGTGTGTGTGTGTGGGTGTGTGTGTGCACTTGAATAAACGCACAAATGGGTAGCAGACCTTGTCTTTCTTAGTAACAAATGGGTTTATTTGAAATACAAATGAAGATGAAACAGAAGAAGAAATAAAAGAAGAAACAGAAGACGAAATAGAAGAAGAAACAGAAGAAGAAGACGAAGAAATAAAATCACAAACACGTGGTTTCAGTGAAAATGAAGCCGTTCAAAACGTCCAAAGAAGAAGAAGAAGAAGAAATAAAATCACAAACACGTGGTTTCAATAAAAATGAAGCCGTTCAAAACGTCCAAAGAAGAAGAAGAAGAAGAAGAAGAAGAAGAAGAATGTCACGTGGGGTTTATGGGCTCTGCACAATGGAATTATGGACCCTCACGTTTATTCGGTGGGAACTGCTAGTAAGTCACCCTATGAATTACTTTAATAAATTTATTTGTTTAGCTCGTTCTGTGTTAAGGTTGGGGTACAGAAATAGATAGAAAAATGGTAAAAGATTACTGTCACACTAGCTTTCACACGGCTATGAATCATATGTAGTCCAGCCACTTGATAACAGTTAAAATCACACATTTATTTCTTCTACTCTATACAAGATTCTCTAAGTACTAATCTACCTTAAAAAGTCTCAGTTACTGCTAATAGTTCGATCGCTGATAGTCTAGGCAGCTGTTATATCTTCCTCGGGCACTTGCTATTATATCTCATGTAGATTTGGACTACTGTGGTCCGTTTTACAGTTTCTGAAGAGTTGGACTACTGTGGTCCTGTTATGATCAGTTTAAGTGCACCTTCGTTTTTGCACTTAACTGCTAGGTGGAGCGTGCGAAGTCCTTCTGTGAGGTAGCTTCTGGTCCACCTGTGTCGTTGTGTAGTTGGGTTCCCTTGCCACGCTGTGGGGTCTGACAGGGTGTTTTTCAAGGTAGCTCTTTCCGACTTGTGCGGTAGAGGCTCCTCAACCAACTAGTCGTTTCTGTGGAGTGGGGTACACAGGATAGCTCGGGATAGCTCGGGATAGCTCGCCTGCTCGTCTGTAATATAAGAGACGAAATTCTGCACAACCCTGAATAATCGGTTTGTGCAGAGCGTCTCACTGAAAGCCAAAGTAGCCCTCAGTGATAGCTCCACATCTCTATACATAAGCGACGAACATTCTGCTACTTCCGGGGTCCACTGGAATCTCACTCTAAATTCCTATAATACATACATAAATATCAATCGTGTCTAACTATACACATACAGAATTAATAATATTATAAACATTCAGTGGTACAGCCACTGGTCTGCAAACATACATATAAGTTAAACAACAGTGGTTCCGTATGGTATACAACATGGCGGCGCAACCGGTCGTGTTGAGCCTCGTGGTCGGCTCTTCCATGTGGTACGGCAAATTCGGATTAATAATTCACATTTATGCATAGCAAATTCTTCAAACATAATTTCAACAATAATACAAATATATCACGATGAAACAGAAGGGTGTTCATTTACCTGTTTGACAAGTTCAGGCCCGTGATGACTTGAGAGAATACTAAGATTCTAAAGTCCTGCTTCCTGGTCTATGAGTGAAGATAGTTCTCTGCTAGCTAAGTAGATGTTACTTCTTCCTCGTCTCACACACGACTGACCAAAACTGTGTTAGGCTCGGACCCAGTCAAACTGGCTCGAACCGCTTTGCCTAAGCTCTCATTGGGTAAAATGTTTACGACTCTCGCACACAGTGTTGATTAACTACGCAGCGTGGGTCGGGCTCGCGGTGTGTACGTTAATTGCTGCTGTGTACTATACTGACTCTCTAAGGGTACAATGACTACACATGCTAAATAGTCGATAGGCAGAGTTAACACTAGCCAGTTCGTGACAAAGAAGAAGAAGAAATAAAATCACAAACACCTGGTTTCAAAACGTCCAAAAGTTCCATATGGATGGAAACGTTCCATAAAGGCACCCACTGTGACCACGCCCTATTGACAGATCCTTCTAAAATGTACAATCAGTGTTGCCCCACTACAAAAAAAAACTCAAGCTTACCACGAAAAAGTAATCCTTTCGAAGGTTTTGTTACTTTTTAAAGGCATACGTTTTGTAGTTGTGTGCCTGTTAATAGCAACGGCTAGGCCAACATTCGTCAGCTAAAAATAGCATCTTCCGAAGCCGGTAAGAGATAGAACCATTTTGTAAAAATTGCTCGCTATAGCCCCGGTCACACAGCCCTTTACGGCTGAATCACGGCCAAAGCGCGTCCAAAATTTGTTACCCGTGGAGTGGACGTTGTTGTTCGCGTTGATGTCGAGGTTAAGACGAGCTACGGTCGAGGTATAGACGTGGCAGGACGCGGGGAGAAATCTGAACGGCATCGGACGCGGCAAAAAGTTTGTAGGTAGTGCTTTGTCAGTGATAAGCCGCTAAACACACGCTATTTCCCGTGATTCCAACGCGGTACATGCGTCCAATGACTGAACGCTAAACTTTCGCGTCTTACCGCGTCTCCCCAAGTTCTAATCACTGCCGGAACACGGATTACCACGCGTGTGTTGCACGTCTTTACCGCGTGTTTTACCCGTGGTTGTGCGCGGGCTAAAATTTTGAGCAGTTCAAAACTTTTTGCCGCGTCCGATGCCGTTCAGATTTCTCCCCGCGTCCTGCCACGTCTATACCTCGACCGTAGCTCGTCTTAACCTCGACATCAACGCGAACAACAACGTCCACTCCACGGGTAACAAATTTTGGACGCGCTTTGGCCGTGATTCAGCCGTAAAGGGCTGTGTGACCGGGGCTTGCAGTTCAAAACTTTTTGCCGCGTCCGATGCCGTTCAGATTTCTCCCCGCGTCCTGCCACGTCTATACCTCGACCGTAGCTCGTCTTAACCTCGACATCAACGCGAACAACAACGTCCACTCCACGGGTAACAAATTTTGGACGCGCTTTGGCCGTGATTAAGACGTGGAGTGCTGTGTGACCACGGCTATTTGGGTTTTAGGTTGAAACAATGGACCCTGCTCCACACAAGACACCAAAGAAGCACACGTCAAGCTTCGCGGCTCACTCAAAAATAGGGTAAAAGATTACCCGTCTGTGTTTCCATGTACCGTTAATTCAATTCAATTCAATTCAAAATGTTATTCGCCAAGTGACATACATACAGTTATAGTATACATGACACAAGGAATGCTTTAGATCAGCGGCAGGCATGCACAAGATGCATAACAAACAAATAACGCACCAGTATAGACTAGACAGCAGACCCACGCCTGACTAGAACACTCAGGTAGGACATAGAAATACAGACATCAACTAACACAACCGAATTACAGATAACAAAACAGGTGCATGATTTTTAATGTACATCATCAGGCACAGCAAATATACAGATGACCAAAATAGATTCGCACGCAGAAGCACCCTCCCGCAATTCATGACTAATATGACTATACAAGTGCACACAATAAGGAGCAGCCTAAATAAGTCTTATACAGGGGGTCCCCGAGTTACGACGTTGATCCGTTCGTTGGACGCGTCTTTACCCGATTTCATCGTAAGTCAGAACGTAAGTTGGAACATAAAGAAAAATACCTGTACTGTACGTACAGTGTTATATACTGTACTGTAACTGTTAATGACATAAAAAGTATTAATATTATAATGTCCATTTTAACTTCCATGGTGATGGCCTTTCCTTTCTTTGATGCACTACCATCAGAAGAATGAATGAACATTGAGGTTTAACGTCTACACCCACCATTGGCGATATGGCAGACGGGGATAACCATCCCAGAGAAAGAGGGGTATGGACCTGAATAAACACTGAACCACCAAAGCAATCATACTGCTAAAATGGACAGTAAAAATGGCCACAATTTACATCGCCCACCACGGGATTCAAACATGGGTCACCGGTGTGCCAGGCGAACGCTCTACCAATTGAGCTACGGCGGTGGGCCAATCAGAAGAAGGGCAGAAAACGATAAAACACGTAGGAGAGATAGACGGCGTAAACCAAAATGGCGTATGAACAGTGACTGAGCGTAGGAAGCGACGCCAGCGTAGGAAGCGACGCCGTCTTCCCCGCCGTATAACCACAACAAAGCGTATTCTTTCGCCGCTCGCCAGAAACTAGTTCCCGTTTGTTTACGACGCCAAACCGCGTAAGACGGAACGACGCGTAATATTATTTATTACATTTGTATGGGGAGGAGCGTCGTAATCACGAAACATCGTAAGTCGAGACCGGCGTAACCCGAGGACTTACTGTATTTGATTTAATCTTAATCTGACGAAATCACTCCCTGTTAGAACCTAAATGGAAAAATTCAAACTTTAGCGCTTGGGGTAATGTGACAAGGCGTACAATCTAGCCTGAGTCAGAGAGCACCCACTCATCTCTCCCAACCATCCAGTTACCCCCTCTACACTTCCAGTCGACCCTTGGACGCGCGCTGGCTCATTCGCTTAAGCCCCGCCCCTCGGGCATCAAGTTAAAGCCTGACACACAGTTAGACTCGGGGTCAGTCGAAAACCTTCAAGCCTTGAAGCCACAACAACTTGTCCGAAGACACGTCTCCATCACCGGGCGACCTCTGAGCTACGGCAGTACTCGTGTGCTTCAACCCGTCTTAGTCAAGGTAAGAGAGGAAACTTACTCTTTGTCATGTAGCAGACCCATCACCCGTCGTTCGCCCAACATGTTCATACGTCCTGTCGATATGTATGTTCATGTTTATAGTTTTGCCTTGATGTGTTGCTGTGACATGTATTTATTCCTTGCACATATTTTCTACCTTGTATATGACTCGTGACATGTTTGAATTTATACTTGTATGCTCCATGTTAGCCCCATGTGTAAATATCCCATGCCATGCCGCCCCTCCACATAGATTAAAGTCCCCAGTACCACCCTTGCCTACAACCCCTTTGTCCTGTACCCACTCCATTTGCTTCCCCCATGCTCCCAATGTATAAACATTTGCCCCTGTTGCCACTACCCCATCTTAATGCGCCGAAGGTATCCTGTATTAGCGGCTGCCAGTAAGCACCACATTGGCCCCATAAACCTAGTTGCATTGTTTGACTGTTGGCATATGCGCCGGATCAACCTTGACCGGTCAGCCAATTTGAAATCTGAAGTGGGCAAGTGCGCCACAGGCGCTGAACCCAGGATATACCTATCCCCCGCTGATACAGAGTCTGTATTGCGTTACAGACGGCTCCTGTGCAGGGCGCATACCCCGGCCCTGTATCATCTCTAAGTCGCTGACCCGCTGCAGGCCCCTGACAACCCAGGGAGTCAACGAGAAGCGTTTCCCCGAATTTCATCATCTCCCCAGACAGCTAGCAACGAAAGCTGAAATCTGCGCCTGTACCTCCCACAAGATTGGCACTCCCGGTCATTGCGTCATAGCGTGACCGACTGACCCGCATCGCCACTGAACCCACGCTAGAACCTGGTCATCAGTCCAACCAGACTATCTTGGAACAACCACCGCCCTGCTATAACCAGCTAAGTGATTGACCCACGAGCATCACCACTCGAAGATCATCTGGCCAGAAACCAGCCAGATACACTCTTGCCCTATGACGATATCAGTCCACAGTAGCTCTAGTACCCCAGAAGTCAACCACCCAGAATATCTCCGAGCTACTCCCTACTGACATAGACGCTACCCCCGTGACTCACTATTAGCATTACCTAATATAGACGACCCAATTCGATTTAAATAAACTTCACAGTTAGAAATTGCACTTACCCAGACTGGCCTTTGTATTCGAATTTCTCAACTAGTGTAGTCTACCATCTTTCTCGTCTACCCTTTGACTGTCTCTCATTTAGTTAGTAGCCCTAGCCTTAATTCTCTTGAATGTCATCGCATCATTAGCCTAACAAAGGAGGTAATACAGCGCTAGAGATTAAGAGCTTACCCTTCATTCCCCCCAACCCCTTTCTTTGTGACATTAACTTTGGCGACCCCGACGAGACTAAAGACTTAGGTTTCCCATCCCAACCCGACGAGACCAAAGACTTAGGTTTCCCATCCCAACTCGACGAGACTAAGGACTTAGCTTAAATTCCACCCCAGCCCAGTATAGATAGGACCCAGCCCTCTAAGCCTAGTAGTGTATAGCATAGCCCCATAGGTCCCTTACTGGCTTTCCCGAATGGTGGTGTCTCGAAAAGGTGTTTTTTTGCATTCATTTTTGTATTTTGATTGATTGCATTCTGTCTTTGTGGTTGTGTTGTGTTGTATTCGCCCCTGTGCAGTTTCATCGTAGCTCATCCAGCCCACCCCCTTGTTTTCCGTCAGTGTACCCCTTGTGTGCGCCCCTCATCACGGTTAGGACTTTTCAGGGTAAGTCACCTCCCTTACCATGGCCGACCGGGGAGAGCTTGCGCTCAAATACAAGAGTATTGGCGAGAGCTTAGGGCTCGCCGGCACCGAACTCAAGGACTACGTCCTGGCTAACGTAGATGCGGACGTGGCCGAGGAAAAGTTGAAGAGGGAAGAGAGGGCTAAAGAGAGAGAGGCGAAGAAAGAGGAGGAGAAGGAGCGCCTCGCCGCGGAAGAACGGGCCGCCGCCCGGAAGAAAGAGGAGGAGAAAGAGCGTATCGCCGCGGAGGAACGGGCCGCCGCCCGGAAGATTGCAGAGGAGGAGAGAGCCGCCGAACGGAGGAGAGAAGAGGAGAAGGAGAGGGTAGCCCAGGAGGAGAGAGCCGCCGAGCGGAGAAGAGAGGAGGCGAAGGAGAGGATAGCAGAGGAGGAGAGGGCCGCCGCACGGAGGAAGGAGGAAGACGAGAGGGTCGCGGCACTTGAGGAGAAGAGGAAGGACAAGGAGCTCGAACGGCGCCAAGCACTCCTCCAGCTTGAGCGCGACCGCCGCGATCTAGGTATCGCATCGCCCGCGAGCGAAGACTTCTCGCTCATCGCCCCCAGCTTCGCCGCCAGCGCCGGAATATCCGCAGTCCCCCCGCCGATTCCGGGGATGAACTTTCCCCTGGACCCATTCGTCGAACGAGACGAATCGATTGAAGTATACCTCGCCCGATTCGAACGAGTCGCGGGAGAAAACAGCCTTGACCCCCAGTACTGGTATCGCAAGCTTAGTCATGGCCTTAAGGGGAAGGCCTATGAAATCCTGGCCAAGACGCCGACTTCCGAGGAGGGCGACTACCCCGCCCTCAAGAAAGCTCTACTGCATGGATATGAGCTCTCAGGCGAGCACTACCGCAAGAATTTCCGGAACTCCCGGAGAGAGAAAGGGGAGAAGTTTACGCAATTCGCCGACCGGCTAGCTACTCTACGGGACAAATGGATAGAGCAAACGGACGAACCAAAAACGTACGACGGACTGCTCGAATTGATGCTAGCCGAGCAACTCCGAGGGACAATGCCGGCGGAACTTCGGACTTTCGCCGCCGAACAGGGAGCCGCCCGACTAGAGGACCTTATCATCGTCGCGGACCGCTACCTCACCGCCCACCCCGACGACAGACAGCCTCGCCGGGATCCCCCCGCACCCTCGTCCCCAGATACCCGCCACCAGCCTCGCCGGCCAGTCCCGCCAGCGAATCACCGTCCACCCCCGCCTAAAGGACGCCCTAACCCCGGAGCAGAGCCTGGGAAGCGGAGCACAGAGCTCTACTGCGGCTACTGCCAGCGCCGAGGACACACCCGCGAGAAGTGTTTTCGCCGCCACAGCGACCAGCGTCGCAAACAAGGCACGGTTTTGGCCCTACGCCAAGTTACCCCCGACGGGAACCCGGTAACCCCCGTCGTCACTCCCACCGATCGACCGGCCGTCACTGAGCAAGGGACCGTCAACGATCGCCCAGCCCACTGTCTGTACGACACTGGACTCACCTTCGACGCCGTCGTCCGCCGCTCGCTCATCAGGGAACAAGACCTGACCGGCGAAACGATCACCCTGAAGTTGGCCGACGCGTCCCAACCCAGCACCACGCTCCCTATAGCCCGGATCAGAGTCACCAGCCGATACGTCACGGGAACCATTCAAGCTGCCGTGATGGACCAGCCCCTGTATGACCTGATTTTAGGATGCCGCTACGTATTCTTGGGTATGCCGCCCCAGCCTGTGGAGTCGATGGCCGCCGTCCAGACGCGCGCCCAGGCGAAATCAGCCGCGACACCACCCCCGATCCCCAACCAGATGCCGGAACAGATCCGGAAGGCCCAAGAAGACGACGTCACCCTCCGCAAGTGCTACGGAAAGCTTCCCGCCGCACGCACTCCACCCAAGTCCGGGGACTTTTTCGTCGAGGACGGACTCCTCTTCCGTCAGAAGGACGACCATTCGCAACTCGTCGTACCTGCGACCCTTCGCCCCCAAGTCCTAGAACTTGGCCATAGCATGCCCCTAAGTGGACATATGGGCATAGGAGCGACCACCCTACGCATCAGCGCACAGTACCACTGGCCCGGGATGACAGAAGACGTGAAGCGCTACGTCAAGTCCTGTCGCCAGTGCCAACGATACTCGCCCCGCCATCACACCGTACCGGTCACTATCAGCCCCACCGTAGTCGTCGGGACACCCTTCCAACGAGTGGCAGTCGACATAGTAGGACCCCTTCCGCGGACCAAGAAGCGGAACCAGTATCTACTTACCCTTGTCGACGCTTGCTCGATGTGGTGTGAGGCCGTTCCACTACCAAAGATTGACGCCGCCCGAGTCGCCGACGCGCTCGTCACCATATTCACTCGAGTCGGATTCCCGGACAACATCTTGACCGACAACGGGTCCCAGTTCACCGGAAAACTCATGCAGGAAGTTTTCCAACTACTTCGCATTCGTCATATCCGTACTCCACCCTACCACCCCGCCAGCAACGGACAGGTCGAGCGCCTGAACGGGACTATCATCTCGATTATCCGCAAGATCGCCGACGAACAACCGGAAGCGTGGGACACCTACGTCGCGTCAGCGCTCTTCGCGTATCGAGAGACCCCGCACACCTCCACCGGATACACGCCTTCCACGCTGCTTTTTGGGAGACCCCTTTCTGGACCTCTAGCCGCCTTATGACGTAGCTGGACCGACGCCAAACTGGACGAGGCACCGGTCGACGCCACGAAATACGTCACCAAGCTCCAGGAAACTCTCAAGGCCACATGGAAAGCCGCCTCCGCCAACCTGAAGAAGGCGAGAGAGAGACAAGCCCGCTATCATAATCGCCGCGCCCGGGACCGAGAACTACAAGTAGGAGACCAGGTTCTACTGCTTCTCCCCAGCGGCACGAACAAGCTAGACATAGCTTGGCAAGGACCCTACCCGGTGCTGGAGAAGCTCTCACGCACCACTTATCGCATCGAGGTAGGCGGAAAGCCCAGGACCCACCACATCAACTTGCTCAAGCGGTACCTGGAGCAACCCACACCCGCCCCAGACACCCACTCGCTACTCACGGTCGCGCTGGCCGTCGAAGTGGATGGTACAGAGACCGGCGTCGCCGAATTTCCGCTAAAAGGGAAGGAATCCTTCCGGGACGTCTCTCGGGACCCCTCACTCCCCGCCGGCCAGCAACGCCAACTACGCGCCATCGTAGCCGAATACAGGGAAGTCCTCACCGACATACCTGGGAGGACGGACCTAGAAGAAGTCCAACTAACCCTGACGGACCCCACTCCCGTCCGACAGAAACCATACCCCGTCCCGCTCTCCCAGCAGCAGGTAGTAAGGACGGAAGTAGAGGCTCTGCTACAAGCCGGAGTCATCGCTCCCTCCCGTTCCCCCTACAGCGCAGGTATAGTGCTATCCCGGAAGCCCAGCGGAGAACATCGCCTCTGTATCGACTTCCGACAGTTGAATCTCGTAACCCAGTTCGTGCCCGGACCCCTGTCCGACCCGACGGACTTGTTTGCAAAGCTACAGTCCGCCAGATATTTCTCCAGAGTGGATCTGAGCAAGGGCTTTTACCAGATCCCCGTGCACCCTTCATCCCGCCAGTACCTGGCCTTCAGCACGATGGACGGCCACTATGAGTTTAACGTTCTGCCGTTTGGTCTACACAATGCCCCAAGTATCTTCAGCACGATGATGCGGAAGCTGTTGGACCCCCTCCACTGTCCGTCCCTACACTCTTTTATGGACGACATACTCGTCGCCACGGAGACATGGGAGGAGCACCTGCGAGTGGTGCGCCAACTCTTACGCCGCCTCAAAGAAGCTGGCCTCACTGCCCGGCCGACCAAATGCCAGTTCGGTTACCAAGAGCTGGAATTCCTTGGCCACACCATCAGCCATGGACAGCTCCGGCCTCTGGAAAAGACTGTCCAGCGCCTTCGAGACGCGCCACGCCCCAAAACCAAGAAAGATGTCCAGTCCTTCCTGGGACTGAGTGGCTTCTATCAAAAGTTTGTACCCGGCTACAACGGGATTGCCGCGCCACTATCCAGCCTAACCCGGAAGACAGCACCAGACCGAGTCGTCTGGACCCCGCAATGTGAAGCTGCCTTCCAGGAGCTCAAGGAGAAACTGACGTCACAGCCAGTCCTGCGACTCCCCAACCACGGACAGCCCTTCGTCCTGCGCACAGACGCCAGCGACGTAGGCCTCGGAGCCGTTCTACTCCAACGGGACTCCTCGGACGCCCCGACGCTCTTCCCCGTCGCGTACGCCAGCCGGAAGTTAAAGCCGGCTGAACTGAACTACGCCACGTCGGAGAAGGAGTGTCTCGCCCTCGTCTGGGCAGTCCAGAAGTTCCAGTTGTACCTCTACGGCTCGCACTTTACCGTCCAAGTGGATCATCAGCCGCTCTCTTTCCTGGCGACATCTAAATCGCTCAACGCCCGGCTGATGAGGTGGGCTCTGCTGCTCCAGGCATACTCTTTCCAGCTGGAGCACATCCCAGGAAAAGACAACCACGGCGCAGACTTCCTCAGCCGCCACCCCGCAACCGACTCCATCGAGTCGCCACTGAGGGCCGACGCCCCAGCCTTCATACCCGCCGCCGCCCACTAACCGTAGCCGAGACCCGGCAGCTCCGCGGACCCCAGCCTTGGGCGTCCGCCATCGACTACCAGGAACCCCGCATCGCCCCGCATCTCCCGGATCCTCGCAACCATCTTCGCATCCCGCATCTGACCTCAGAGCTGATTGGCCGCGTCTCAGTCGAGGCCTACGACCTCGCCTTTTTCCTTGGGGGGGCCTCTGTGACAAGGCGTACAATCTAGCCTGAGTCAGAGAGCACCCACTCATCTCTCCCAACCATCCAGTTACCCCCTCTACACTTCCAGTCGACCCTTGGACGCGCGCTGGCTCATTCGCTTAAGCCCCGCCCCTCGGGCATCAAGTTAAAGCCTGACACACAGTTAGACTCGGGGTCAGTCGAAAACCTTCAAGCCTTGAAGCCACAACAACTTGTCCGAAGACACGTCTCCATCACCGGGCGACCTCTGAGCTACGGCAGTACTCGTGTGCTTCAACCCGTCTTAGTCAAGGTAAGAGAGGAAACTTACTCTTTGTCATGTAGCAGACCCATCACCCGTCGTTCGCCCAACATGTTCATACGTCCTGTCGATATGTATGTTCATGTTTATAGTTTTGCCTTGATGTGTTGCTGTGACATGTATTTATTCCTTGCACATATTTTCTACCTTGTATATGACTCGTGACATGTTTGAATTTATACTTGTATGCTCCATGTTAGCCCCATGTGTAAATATCCCATGCCATGCCGCCCCTCCACATAGATTAAAGTCCCCAGTACCACCCTTGCCTACAACCCCTTTGTCCTGTACCCACTCCATTTGCTTCCCCCATGCTCCCAATGTATAAACATTTGCCCCTGTTGCCACTACCCCATCTTAATGCGCCGAAGGTATCCTGTATTAGCGGCTGCCAGTAAGCACCACATTGGCCCCATAAACCTAGTTGCATTGTTTGACTGTTGGCATATGCGCCGGATCAACCTTGACCGGTCAGCCAATTTGAAATCTGAAGTGGGCAAGTGCGCCACAGGCGCTGAACCCAGGATATATCTATCCCCAGCTGATACAGAGTCTGTATTGCGTTACAGACGGCTCCTGTGCAGGGCGCATACCCCGGCCCTGTATCATCTCTAAGTCGCTGACCCGCTGCAGGCCCCTGACAACCCAGGGAGTCAACGAGAAGCGTTTCCCCGAATTTCATCATCTCCCCAGACAGCTAGCAACGAAAGCTGAAATCTGCGCCTGTACCTCCCACAAGATTGGCACTCCCGGTCATTGCGTCATAGCGTGACCGACTGACCCGCATCGCCACTGAACCCACGCTAGAACCTGGTCATCAGTCCAACCAGACTATCTTGGAACAACCACCGCCCTGCTATAACCAGCTAAGTGATTGACCCACGAGCATCACCACTCGAAGATCATCTGGCCAGAAACCAGCCAGATACACTCTTGCCCTATGACGATATCAGTCCACAGTAGCTCTAGTACCCCAGAAGTCAACCACCCAGAATATCTCCGAGCTACTCCCTACTGACATAGACGCTACCCCCGTGACTCACTATTAGCATTACCTAATATAGACGACCCAATTCGATTTAAATAAACTTCACAGTTAGAAATTGCACTTACCCAGACTGGCCTTTGTATTCGAATTTCTCAACTAGTGTAGTCTACCATCTTTCTGGTCTACCCTTTGACTGTCTCTCATTTAGTTAGTAGCCCTAGCCTTAATTCTCTTGAATGTCATCGCATCATTAGCCTAACAAAGGAGGTAATACAGCGCTAGAGATTAAGAGCTTACCCTTCATTCCCCCCAACCCCTTTCTTTGTGACAGGTAAGCAACGACAACCCACATCATCGTTGTTTAATATAATAACAATGCGAATTTTACGGGTTAACCCGCTTTCGCCACAAGTAAACAAAACCTTCCAATGTGGACCCCTCAAAAGCGCTAGGTTGTACGTCATGCTGTGTTTTTATATGAGGGTTGGTGCGCCTCATCTTCCCGTGTCCTGGGTGCGCTTTGATGCGGCTGCCGTGCTTTCGTCAGGAAGCCGATCCAAATTTCACCGGTTTGGGTGACACATATATTCAAAAATGGCATGAATACATCTATATTTTGTTAATTAGGGGTGGCCAAGTGTCGCAGAGGGATTAGTCGCCGGTTTTCTATGCCGAAGTTCGCGGGTTGGATTCCCACAAGGGGCGAACTTATGTGACTTAGGCACGAGACTGTTGAGGCCACCGGTTTCCTCCCTCCCTTCAGTAATGGTTATTGAATGCAGTCAATGTAACATTTTACAAATGAAAAATTCGATTTCCTTTCCAGTCTTCTAATATCGACGTTCCTTTACACCACATGTTTGAGTGATGAATGTGTGTTTGTGGTGTATGAAGGAGTGTTTGTAACGTGTGAGCGTGTATGTTGGTTACAGATCACCGCGCTTTGAGTCTGATTTAGGATTAAGGCGCGTATAGCATCCATTATTATTATTATTACTATTATTATTATTATTATTATTATTATTATTATTATTATTATTATTATTATTATTATTAATCCCAGCTACGTCTGCTCGAATCGGCTATCACCCACCGAAATAGGGACCTTAAATAATTTTGAATAATATACCCTTGCATTACAAACTGAACAAGATGGCAAGCCATTGGAATGTATTCCCAGGCATCCACACACATAGCCGAAAATTACGCATTTTCAAAAGTGTTAATGTTGTTGCGGAAGAAAAAAACATGGAATGATGGACCACGATCTGAACCATCTGCAAACCAAACATTATCGAAATCGAATCAGCCTTTTTTTTTTTTTTTGGATACAGCGCGAATCCTGTTTAGAAGAATGACCTTGACCTTTGAGAAAGTACAAATGCGAATGATCTAACGTGCTTAGCTGTAATTAAAGTATCCGCAAAAGTAAAATGGTGAATTTTGGTTCGGTGATTCAGTAAAAGTGTGTTGTAGGCACACAAAAAGTGAAATATTGAGAGCGACAGTCCCATCGAAGCCTATTGACCGACAACCAGGCTGCTATTGAAGGATGGCCCATGATCTGAGGTATCTTTATACTCAAAACCCCACAAAATCGCTTTTGCCGTTTTTGAGACTCTGAGCAAAACGTGTTTAGCTACAAAATGCCTCTAGTGACCTTGACCCTTGTGGTAGAGCACCTATGATATCAGGCCACTAAGTAATGTTCCTAGGAAGTGTGGTCAAAATCCGTTCAGTGGTTCTTAAAATGTGACTTCCAACAGACCGACAATAGTCTAGTTCTGCTTCCCCCATCTCTCCCTCCCCTACCCCCCCCCCCTCCTCCTGACTATTTCAAAGTTTTTCCAGATAAGTCTATGTCTGGAAATCTAAAAAAAAAAAAAAAAAAAAAAAAAACACGTGCTCCGCTAGCCACTATGTTGTCGCAGCGTCGCAATTTCCATTCCACAAAATAGTCGATGGTGAAAAAGGGCTCAGTAATATTCAAAGGCACCTTCCGTCAACATTACAGTGGAACCTCTCTACAACGACCTTGAAAATGTTGACAAAAATCGGTCTTTATAGAGAGGGGTCTTTATAGAGAGGGGTCTTTACAGAGAGCATAATGGCCTTTTCTTGAATCAATTTGCCAGTGATCGAAATATTCTTTCTTCTAGCATCCAGAAACCAATCCCAAACTTTCTCATTTACTTCCGAGTATGTTGTCTTCCTCCGTTTTGATCGTACGGCATTATCACCACTTTCCCACCTTTTAAGAATGTCATCTTTGTCTCGGATAATTCCTTGAATTTGTGTTTTTCCAACTTTAAGACTCTTTGCGATCGCAATGGCAGTCTCTCCTTTTTTGTGTCTGTTTACAACATTAACTCGATCTTCCAGAGATAAAAATTTTCTTTTCTTTGTAGACTCCATCATCCCATCACGCTTTCTTTGCTTCTTCTCAGTGCCGCGCTCGTGATGTGAAGAAAGTGAAATGCAAACCCCAAACGAGTAGAATCTAGAATGTGACGTTACAAGATGACGTCAAACTTATAGAAGATTACTTTATCGGCTGGCGTTTCACATATAGGTACCTGTCTGACTGTGCTGAACAAGATCGTAGACAGTTTTTATTGTGCAGTCATGCCGAGAAAGTTGCTATACGGTCTGCAAAGATCGGTCGTTAGACGTTATAGCGAGGGAGTCGCTATACTGATGACAGCAATATAAGGAAATACATCGGTTAAAATAAAATGGGTCGTTGTAGCGGGGGAGTCGTTATAGAGGGGGGGGGGTCGTTGTGAGAGGTTCCACTGTATTATTATTCCGCCCAAAAGGTGCCCAGCATCATTAGATTGATTAATGGTGACGGTGTGTGTTGTGCTGCGGCCTTTTGATCTTCTGCTACACTAGCTGCATACAGCGTTTTGTGGTTAAGTCATTTGTCGCCTCACTAACGACACCGTGCATGCAGGTCCTGTCGCTTGCGCTGTTACCTGTAGCTGCTTCATCGACATTAGGCTTACCGTCGCCGTGACCTTCATTACAATCATCATCTTTGATACCTTCATCTTCATCATTGTCACAGTCATCATCCTCATCCTCATCATTAATATCATCATCATCAACAACAAGAACAACAACAACGCAACAACATCTACAACATGAACACAATCACCTTCAGATAGCCAAACGGTAAAATTGTCTCCTGCTCCTAAGTTGCAGCCTAGCCTAGGTTTTTTTAAAATTATTTAATTATTTTAATCTCTGTGGGATTACTCTCTCTCTCGTCTTCCCACCCCACCCCCCCCCCTCGTTTGGCAGTTATTAAATGATGCAGAGTCAAAGATTAAAGGTGACAAAACTAATCACATAATATTAAAGGCAGCCATTGTTACTCAAAAGTCAGAAAATGACTAATTTATTAAGCAAAGCAAGTATAAAAAGAAAGAAGAGAACTTTTTTCATGCCAGGCACAGAAAGAACTAATGACAATCGATTACTATTACCATATCCCTGATAGGATCTGAGACACACGCGTGCCATCTCAATCAATCTCACTAACAAGACAATGTTTACAATGCATTGAATCCCATCGCGCAAAGACATCCAGTGAAGCGCGGCACAGAAGCCTTCTTAAAACTCCATAACTATCAACAGTAAGGCAATATCAAAACCAGGCAACCTTTTCTTTTATCCCCGTAGCCTTCGGTTATAGAGAAAAACAAGCAGGAGAGCCCTAGCTTTTCTCATGGTCAGCGTTGTGAGGGCAGTTCTCTGCTTAAGTCTCCTTTCGTGGATTTGCATTAGCCTGTTCCAGCGAGAGACATTTTATTAATTCTCAGAGTTTTTTGGTATGTGACTGATCCGCCAGTTAGTCTCCTCACCTATCAGTGGATACCCATCCATGCAATGATTTTGGTGAAGTGTTAAAATGCGCATCAAGCCGCAGGTTGGTGTTTTGGGCAGGCTTGAGCGAAATCCTTTTTTTTCACAGCGCCTTGAGCTCCTCTTTGAGTTGGTAAGTGTGATATAAAAGAACGATTCAACTCGATTCAATTCAAACAAAAGCGTGAATCCTATCCACTACGCTGAAGCATCCAAACAGTCCCGATTTGTTCTTAATGCCGCAGCGCAAAGGCAGCCAGCGAAGCATGTGTCACGCCTGTACGGTTCCTTTGATCATGCTAACAAACCGCCACATTCTGTGCAGTGCTTCTGCCTTCACCCTCATCAATTAAATCACGCTCAATATATCACTACAGCCGGCAAAAAAGAAAATTATATATATATATATATATATATATATATATATATATATATATATATATATATATATATATATATATATATATATATATATATATATATATATATATATATATATAAAGTACAACAGTCAGCAAGGTTTGATTGCTATAAAACAGTGTTCCGAATTATTTAATATGGGTAAAAAAAATGCCAACAACAGGCATTGTATTTTTATTGCTTTTTGTAAGTGACGAGGTTTGATTGCTAAAACCGGGGTTCTGAGTAGTGCAGTACTAATACAGTCACTATTGTCACAATTTTTATGACAATACCTTTAGCCACTTCAAACACCGTACATACACTATGTAGCCTACATCACAATAGGCTATGAGCCAAACTTTATAATCACAGCTCACTTATCAATTTATAACAGATCTACTGCATCATTAATATAATTTATAAAACTGAATTACATTTCTATTTCAGCCCCATATCTCCACATATGAATGACTAGTAGTTTTGTACCCTGGCAAGCCAGGGTACACAGGTTGCTGTTTAAAATGTAGACAGAGAGACAACTGTTGTCTACGAGTTTCATTTGGACGATTTTGCCTTGGCTTCTAAAAGTATCTTCATTTATTATTTTATATTTATGTTTTTTTGGAGAAAAAAAAATTAGGGTTGGTGCAAAATGTACAGGGTCAGTCAGGTGACCGTAAACGGACAATTTTTTTTCTTTGGCCTAAGCGCTGCACATAGGACAGCAGACGCTGTTGTCAAATGTCGTCTGCAAAGTTATATGTGACGTCACGTTTGGCGCTTGAATGGGATTCCTGAAAGATTGTTTGCGAATGAATTTTTGTGCGCATATAAGTATGGATGAAAAAAAAAGTGAACAGGTAACCTTCAGCTGTAAGATTGGTGACATGAGTGCAAAAGTGTTTTGAATGGAAATAAAACAAAATTTGCGGTATTACGGAACGGCACTTCTTGACACAGGTTGAATCGGAAGCGCGCGGAATGAGGATATTGCAGTTTGTGGACATTTTGTTTATTTAATTATCTCAAAAACGGTTAAACGTTCGGTAAGGAAATGTCGGCTATAACGATTTCGCGGGTTTTGAGCGCACAGCAGGCCGATCCGCAGCGCCCAGCACCTGCCCAGATCAGCGTTCATACCGGACAAACTTTACAGTAGAGGCGAAGAAGGACTTCCGGTTAAGCAATTTATATAGATAGAATACACCATGGCATCATAATTATAAAATGTATCACCATATAATAATTACATGAACAAATACGGTATTTACACCATTTACCCTATTTCCCTCAAACAATGGATTCTTCTGCAGCCCAATCACAAAATCCATAAAAAAACGATACTTTCCATTTTCTTCAGAATAGCTTCACAACTTATTATAAATAACTGATAATAATAAATATCTACTACTACTACTACTACTACTACTACTACTACTACTACTACTATTAATAATAATAATAATAATAATAATAATAATAATAATAATAATAATAACAATAACAATAACAATAATAATAATAATAATAATAATAATAATAATAATAATAATAATAATAATAATAATAATAATAATAATAATAATGACTGGAACGAAACAAAACAAACCGAACAGAACCTAATACAACAGCCTGCATTTCACAAGCGCTGGACACTACCGCGTCCTTTATACCGCCGCCTATAAACCCATTTCCCATATCGTTTATATTCAAATGTAGCTGACGGAACAACTGATTCCTATAGGGCGGCGGTATAGATCTACAACAAAGAATACAAAGCATGGAGATGAGGTGTTACAGAAGACTTCTGGGCATTTCCGATACCAAGCACATCACCAACGACGAAGTCGGACAGACCATCACACAAGCCATTGGACAACACGATGACCTGCTCACAGTGGTGAAAAAACGTAAACTCGGACGGTACGGCCACGTCACCAGATCATCAGGTCTTGCAAAGACCATCCTGCAAGGCAAAGTGCAAGGAGGTAGAAGAAGAGGGAGACCGAAAAAGAGGTGGGAGGACAACATTCGAGAATGGACTGGTTTGACACTGAGCGAAACCATCAGGGTTGCTGAGGACAGGGAAAGATGGAGTACGCTGGTTAAACGATCATCTGTGGTGCCCCTACGACCTCCGAGTTACGGGATAAGATAGGATAGGATAGTTAGAAAAGAGATTAAAACTGATGCATAAAACAACAGTGTGTTTTGGGCGTGTAGGCGTTTACTGTGATGCGCGATCATGTTTTTTGTTGCCTCGTCAGCCGTTGTCGAAAGGATATAACTGTCTGGTGTTGGTTGTGGTTTTAAAAGAATGGATGGAATTTGATACTGGGTTAGGGTTAATCTATTAAGTATTGTAATATTTGTAGATTTTAAATCTGTACTTCAGGCTTTAAATTCCAATTCCTATAAAGAAAAAACAGACATTATCATTGAAATTAAACACCTCATTAATAATTTAATTGTAAATGGTACAAATGTAGACTTTTGTTGGATCCCCTCTCATTGTGGTTTTCGATACAATGATTGGGCAGATCGAGCTGCAAGAAACGGTGCTTTACGTATAAACGCGGTCTCTTTGTCTTTACCATTGACGGTCAAAGAAGTTTTCAAACTTGATAGTTCAATAGGTCAAGAAAGGTTGTCATTTTAAACAACAGTATGATAAACATTGTGGAATTCCCAGATCTGTTACTCGCATTTATATGAATTCTGTGAGAACCAAGTATTGTAAAAATGTTGTGTGTGCGTGCAAAGAAAATTTTTCTTTGAAACATGCATTATATCAGTGCGACATTGTAAAAGATACCTTGCCTAGAAATTTAGCACAAATAGGAGACATTAGCTTTGAAATTTGTATTGCATTGGCAAAAGCGTTTATATCCTCTTCAATGGGCCAGTTCATATGATGCATCATTATTAACTCTGACCGCCGAAATGTATTTATTTATTCACGTACTGCATTTAGGTAACTTTTTTTTTTGGTCTTATCATTTCGATGAAGCAGACAATAAAACAAACAAACAAACAATTGATACTGGGTGTTTGACCCACCGCCGGAGCTCAGTGGTAGAGCAATCGCGTTGCGCACATCGATGACTTGACGCAGGTTTGAATCTCACGGTGGGAGGGAAAGATCATAAAAGTGGCAATGTTCTACTGTCCCATCTTAATAATAATAATAATGAATAACATTTATATAGCGCAAAACTCAAAGAGACTCATTGCGCATACACACTCATTCACTCACAATATACAAAGGATTACATGTATGTCTGGAGGTACATCTACCGACAACAAAACACAAATATTATTATGTTGTCATAAGACTCCCTATAAGATGAAAGAGGGGTTGGGTGGGGAGGAGGTGGGGATGCGAGTAAGTTAATCAAAAGCTAAGCGAAAAAGGTATGTTTTCAGTTGGGCTTTAAATATATAAATATCTTCCAAGTTCCTCAGACCGACAGGAGGTGCGTTCCAGAGAGATGGAGCAGTGAAACTGAAACCGCGCTCGCCAACAGTTTTCAGGTTTCGACGCGGAACTTTTAACAGCTTTCCTGCGGAAGATCGGAGAATGCGGGCTGTCCGGTAGGCTACAAGTGAGTTGGAAAGATACGCTGGGAGAGTTCCTTCAAAGAAACGAAGGCAAAAACACAGATCTTATACTGGAGGCGGAATTTTACATCTTAGAGGTATGTTGCTCTAATGGTTCAGTGTTTACCCTTACCTCTTCGTTGGGATGGTTATTCCCCGTCTGCCGTATCTCGCGCCAATGGTGGGAGTAGACGTTAGAACTCCAATTTTTCAGTCATGTCGAGACGGAGGCAAAGGGCGAGACAGTATAATTATTATTTGTTTGGTGGAAAGTGACGTTCGTCAGAGATACTGGTGAGAACTCGTAGAGCGTCGTGTTTTTGTAAAACAAATGGGTAGAATGGATTCATTTATGGATAGATTGGGGGTGAAATGGGGGTTCGGGTAGGCGGACAATATTGTTGCTGAAACGAAACAACACATCCATGACTGATCAAACACGTGCAGCTCCTGCCCTCTTCATTTCCATAACCACCAGACCAGCAACATGATGGTATTTTATTTCGTTGTTCATCATCATCATCATCATCATCATCATCAGCAGCAGCAGCATCGTCGTCGTCGTAGTCATCTGTCTCTGTCTGTCTGTCTCTCTCTCTCTTCCTCTCTCTCTCTCTCTCTCTCTCTCTCTTTCCTTTTGGTAGAGATATCGGATGCTGGATCAGGTTTTGTTATACCTGGTTTAAATATAAAAAGATGAAATATGTGATAAATTAGCCAAAGAGGACGCTAAGAAAAATTCTAGTGCAATAGCTGTTGATATTTTAAGTTTGTCATATAATGAAATGATTTCTAACATTTCATGAGTAATACATATAACATTAAAAATTGTGCAGCACTTAATTGTCAAAGAAATGTATCAAAGGTAATAAATAAATTAAGAATAAATTTTTGGAGTACAAAATATTCCAATTATTATGTCAAAATTATGTCTAATTAATACCAAGAAATACGGCCAATCAAAGGAAGACATTTTATTTGATCCAGATATTTTTAATAGTGTTCATACTATTTTAAAATCACCAGTTGCACCAGTTGGTAGATTGTTATATTTTTATTTTATTTTATTTTTTTCTTGTTGTCTAATTTAACCCAGAGTGACAAGATGTAAACTTAATCTACTGAACTGAACTGAACCGAACTGAACTGAACTCCTTTCCTTTCCACCTTCAATGCATTACCAGAAGAATAAGAGGAAGCAATTTTGTTCTTCACACAGCCATTCAGTAACGGTTGATGGTTCGAACTAAATAGTGATGCGTTTGGGACCTTTCTCTTCTCAAGCCAGCTTTGTGATGGCGCTGTCAATTTTCTCCATATCGTTTCATTACCTTTCCTATTGTTCCAAAGAGCCAGGTACTCGTTTGTAGTTGAGTGGATGGTACATAGACTAGGGGTGATTGTTGTGCGATTATTTCCTTTCTTACACCTTTCCCTGACACCATCCGAGAATTATCAAGCATTGTCTTTGCTTAACTTTAGGGGACGGGCGTGTAAATACTATAACTACTAATATTACGGCGATCCACCTTGGAGGCCAATTATTATTTTGAACTTGAGCTCTGGTAATCTTTTTTTGGGGGTGTGTGTGTGTAAGTTATAAACTGCTTGATTTTTCAGTCGCTAGCACTATTAGCAGATACGTGCACTATATAAAACTATATTAAATGTACAATCCGGCCTCTTCTCTAGCATTCCCATATCATCCATCATCATCACAACCGGAATCTCCACGAAAACTCCGACTGGGTTACAGCGGCAGCGGCTGTCTATGACATGCGGTGGTTGTCGCGTGTCTGATGGGCATACACCCCCTACGTCTGCTGTCGTTGTTGTGGTTGATGTTGGCGGTTCAGGTTTGATCGGCTTCTCTCTCTCGCCCCCCCCCCCCCACATCCCTCTCCTTTTTCCCTCTTCCCCTCACTCTGATTCTCCTTCATCATCATCCACCCCCTATCTTCCGCCAGTCGCTACGTTTCTCACCGCCTCTGCAACGCGCATCATGAAACACTAACAGACAAAAAGGAGAAAGCTGTTATATTCGCGATAGTATTGACTCTGTAAATTGCATCACTGCAAATAACCCGAAGATCACACATTTTAGCGTCACAGATCCTGTTCAAAGTCACAGTGAGTGTTGGCCAACCAGGAAAAAGGATAATAAAATGAATCCAGGTATAACCTTTCAAAAGTATGGGATTAATAGCCTATGCATCGTTACAGTCATCTTGTTTAGCACCTGCAAAACAGCGTTCAAGCTGATTCTAAAAATAGCACATCTGCGAAAATGGGCACAGTAGGCACAGTTGCTTGTTTACAAAACAAGGTACAGACGCCTAGAATTCAAAGCTTAGTGATTCTCCTATCACCTTTAATTCATGTGACAACAGTGCGATCCCCCAAGTGAACTCTTTGGCACAAAGGATAAACAAACATCATTGATACTGCGGACACATACAGGAGGACGGAGAGAACACCCACCGGTTGCGGTAATGAGAGGGGTGAGGGAGAGGGGGAGGGGGAGAGAGAGAGTGAGGAGTTAGGTCCGGATTCTGTTATCTTTTATCAGTAGCGGGAACGTTAAAACACAACACAAAGAGGAGATAATCACAATAAGAAGAATTAATTCAGTAGCGGTAACACACACACACTCACACACACACACACACACACACACACACACAGCACATAAGCCTACACACGCATACAAACGGATAAACACACACATGCACACAAACATGCACACACAAACATACACGTACACACACATACACACAACCTCACAAGATAAAGATATTTTGTAGTCTAACATCAAATCACATTGATTCAGCCCCGATGCTTGAATCTTGATAAGTGTAACTCGAATTCGTTTATCCACGCAGCCTGTTCACTCAGCAACAAGGCAGGGCTATAAGGTTTTCCAACTTTATTCAGCAAACATCAACAAATGCATACAAGATCGCTTTCCAAAAATCACTTCAAAGACCATCATCAAAAATCATCATCAATCACTCACTACAAACAGATAGTGCATTACTTATATAGCCTCTCTGCAATCGGGAAAACGTTCGAATTTTCCAGCATGACGCAAAAAGACCCAATCAAAATAAAACTCGTCACCGGAACTATGCACTATTTTACGTCATAGAACGCACTTTTAGTTAGAAGAATCGCTAAGCTATTACCTGATCTATCCGGAAGCTTCGGTCGATAATAAAGTAATTCCAGAAAATTCTCAACAACATCGACCGACGAAAATTATTAACATTAAACAAAGCTTCTTCGTCCATGCTGAGAACAGAGAAAGATGGAGTACGCTGGTTAAACGATCATCTTTGGTGCCCCAAAGACCTTCGATTTACGGGATAGGATAGGATATGATACACAGCTTCTTTTAGCAACAAGGCACAATCAAATCAAAGGTAAATACACTCTGTTATTGCATGCTTTGCAAAACAAAATGATCGGATCATTCGCGTGCGTCTCAATCGTAACAGATCAAAAAGACATTGAATGAAATAAAATAACCAAACAAATTGCTAAGTCTTACCTTCAAAAAGCGCCCTAAGCCCTGAGCAGCTCTCTACAACGGAAGCGTGCGCTAGTGAACAACAAGGCGTATAATCCATGCAAACCACGCACCTAACAGTTTGGCATCATTCCACGGTTCACTATCACAAGTTTGCAAGCAGGTCAGGTTATCGTGTTTCAGGCCATTCATCAGAGTTCAAGTGTTCTATACTGCATGCTGTACTGATTGTTGCGAACGGAGAGAAAAGAAAAAGCTAATATTGCGTAGATCTCTACACACAACCTACGCATAATGTTAATACGAATAAATACTCATACGAAAACTGCATTAGCCTCCTACAAAAGAAGTTACAGCGTGCTGTCATCACAGTCATATTACATACAAAAAAAAATGGCGTAACAACAAAACTTGTTTGAAGGAAGTGAAGTCAACAGGTTTCCTTTGCTGTACTTACGCGATCTCATTTCACGCATTTAAAAAAAACTGTCCTTAAAACTAGCAATATTATCGCAACCCGAAAAATAGGGTAGGGGACAATTTTCATACGAAAACGTATCGCAAAATGACAGAACTTCAGGTTGAAAAACTAACGTCACGACATGAATACACAGCGACACATTTTCATATCTAATGGGAATTAGTACTGCCGCTCACACGCGACAAACTTTTACGTGAACACGCTTGTCTACGCGCACAACAGGCGCGAGAGAGAACAAGAAATTCATGTTAAAAATATTGTTCCTGCGGTCCTGTTTTACGCGCGCTGCGATTTTCATACTACATAGCCCTATTCATTTTTTTGCACACATCTGGCTACTTTCTTCACAGTATAGTAAGCACAGTACGATAGACCATGAAAAAAAAATTAAGTTTAAACCAGCGCATGAGGACATGGAGCCAGTTGTATGAACGAGTTTTACAGAACGTATAGGAGACGTAGACTATAACTTTATAACTTAAGGGAACCCACTTTGACAACTCCACCTCGACAGGTCCGATTAACATTCACAGTGAATGGTGCTCCACTGGCCCAAAAAAAACAACTAAGAAAAGTAAATAATTGTTCGAAAGTATAATTTTTTTTAAATGAATAAATTCCGAAGTTGTTGTGCCTGTTAATTGCAACGGCCAGCCAACATCCTTGAGCTAAAAATAGCGTCTGCCAAAGCCGGAAAGAAACAGGACCAATACAAAAAATGTGCTCGATAAGGTTTTTCTAAATAGACTTTTTTAAAAGAAGACACCAGAGACGCACTCTTCAAACTGCGTGATTCACTCAGAAATAGAAAACACGACTATAAATAATAATAATAATAATAATAATAATAATAATAATAATAATAATAATAATAATAATAATAATAATAATAATAATAATAATAATATTAATAATAACAGGCGATATATACAGCGCTTTCCAAAATCACAAAGCGCTTTACACAAACAAATGTAAACACAACATGCGTACATTGGTCAATAACACGCAACCACATACAAATCCCAACATCAAAACTAACTAACAACACTCACTCATGGCGCCTCTCTAAAAAGATGCGTCTTCAAGTTCATTTTAAAAGACGCTAATGAAGGACTGTTACGGACGGACCGAGGTAGCGAGTTCCAGGTCTGAACGGAGAAGAAACTGAAGGCTCGACCACCGTGTCTCACCCTGTGGTATTCTGGTACACGGAACATCCTTTCATCTGCAGAAGAGCGGAGAGACCGAGAAGGAGCATAGACAGTCAAAAGTTCGGAAAGATTGATTGATTGATTGTTGCTTTAGGTCCAGCGGACTCTTCCGAGCCAAATCAGGACCGGGTTCGGAAAGATAGCTAGGAGCCGTTCCAGAGATGATGTGGTAGCAAAGACATGAGGTTTTATATTTAATTCGTTGTTCAACTGGGAGCCAGTGTAGCTCTTGAAAGAGATGCGTGCAATGCTGTGATTTCCTTCCTTTTTTCTTCTATTTTTTACCTTATTGTATAGAATATTGGTTCTTTTCATCATGCAGTGTGTCTTGGCCAAGAAAGACCTGGCAGGGCCCGATCCTCTCCAGGTTGTTGGCCACAGCCGATATCCACGAATACAGCGTGGCTCGCCTTGGCCCCGAGCACGTGGTCGTTGAATCTGTAGTAACATGAGGTTCCTCCGTCCTGGCCGATGACTTCTGTGTAGAAGACTTTCGCCCAGTGACGCCAGGGTAGGATATGATAGGAATAGGTATAGAATATTATTAATATCATCAATATTACTGAGCAATACATCATTTTCTAAGTATAATGGTAGCAACGATGAACATTCCCACGTCGCAAAAGACGCACTGTACTTACTCAAGTCGTGCGCTCTGACCACAGAGCTATCCGAATACTTTTTTTTTTCTAAACATATTTTGTTATCCACCATTCCAAGCGAATAGGAGGCGTATACGTTATAACTCAAGAGGAGTAAATCTAATAAACCCGTTCATAAAACTGGTCCCATGGTGCAAATGAACGAATCATATATTACAGGGGGTCTACGTGTAGCGGGAGTTAAGGCAGCAGCACTTGACTGAAACGATTGACCGCCGAGACGTAAAAGTACCATGCGCATGTTGTTCACTCATTTCATATCAGTGCCCGGTTCTAAGAAGGGGTAAGAATGTGAGTTAGATAAAGATATAGGTAAGCCTACTGACACACACAAAAAAAAGTCCGAATATTAATTGGGTTAGAATGAGAGAAGCGGATGTGGTTTAGACATGGTAGCCAAAACACACTGACAATGCTGTGGAAAAACATGTTTACAAGATATGATTTTATTAGCCTACTCCACGGGAGAAGACACATTAAAGGACATAGAATTTGGCGTATAAAGAAGAAGGGTTAGAGGTATATGGTGTAGATCAACACTGAACCGCCAGAGCAATGTATATTGTTCAGATGGACAGTGGAAATGGTCGCTTTGTCCTGCCCCACCGCGGGCATTGAAAATGGGTCACTGGGGTGCCGGGCCGATGAGAGAGAGAACAATCATGACTAATGGCTTCGACCCTGAGTCATCGGTTTGCCAGGCCCTAACCACTGTGCTACGGCGGTGGGTGAAAAAGACAGAGAACGAGAGAAAGAGAGACAGACAGGGAGACAGAGGGAGACAGAAACACAGACAGACAGACAGACAGACAGTGCGTTGGCAGGCGGACGGACGGGTGTGATTAGATGCGTGTGTTTGTGTGTGTGTGTGTGTGTGTGTGTGTGTGTGTCCCCTCTCCACCTTCATTATATCCTGTCTCACGACACGTATACTCAGAAACGAGTTTGTGTGTGAGTGCGCGCATGCGCGTGTTTATGTGTATGTATGTGTGTCCCCTCTCCACCTTTATCCCATCCTGTCTCATTAGACCGAAATGAGTTGTGTGTGTGGGGGTGGGGGGATTGTGTGTGTGTAGGTGTGTGGGTGTGTGTGTGTTTGTGTGTGGGAGAGCAAATACCAGACTCTCAAACTACTACAATACCACTTCCAGCAAAAGTTAATTAAAAGTGACAAATGTCCATTTAAACTGGAATTAAAAAAAAAAATTTAATAAATTATCAAAAAGGCCCAACTCAAAATTGAAATCAAAAGAGAACTGCTTCAAAAGTTCCTGGAAACGAAACCCGGAAATCCGAAAAGCGGGCGCACCTCAGATTCTTTATCTGAGTGCAGACAAGCCAACAATTTCACACAGAGAGAGAGAGAGAGAGAGAGAGAGAGAGAGAGAGAGAGAGAGAGAGAGAGAGAGAGAGAGAGAGAGAGAAACAGACAGGCAGATTGAGCATTAAAGTGTGACGCCCACACCCGCCATTGGAGATACGGCAGACGGGTATAATTATCCCAAGGTAGAGGGGTGTATGGGGTCTTAATCAACACTGAACCACTAGAGCAATCATACTGCTAAGATGTAAAGCGAAAAATGGCTACTTTTAAAAACAAAAAAACTGGATCACCTCGGGAATCGAACCTGGGTCATCGGTGTGTCAGGCTGAGGAGAGGAGGGGAAGGGGGGGGGGGAAAGGAGGAGAGGGGGAAATTTTGCCTGATGGAAGATATGTCTTGAGCTATTTTAAAAAGTCTGCCATTATTAGCGTTGAGAGGACAATAGGAATACCACATGCAGAAAGCACAATTTTGCAACCCATACACATTGGTCGAAGGCTACTAGAAGCATGCTGTAGTAGTCGCCTCAACAGGCCATAAAGCATGCTCTCATGCTTCAGAGCACTGCTTCCTATACGCTTCAAGCCCTAGGAGCATTGACCAATAAACTCATGAAAATAGAAAATGTAAGTTTCGTCTCCTTTAGGGGACGAATTAGGTCAAACTGTATTTGTTTCTAGGTCAACTGCCTTTTACGAACCGTTTGAGAATGTTTTTGAACCGTTTGTTGACGCCGGATAGTGTCCACACTTGGTTTCATACAATTTAAGAATCCAACAAGGCAAATGGGTTTTGGAGACGGAAAGAGCGGAATGTCGTAGAGCAACATTCTGTATATATTTACAGTGAAATTGCGCTTTTTCCGTCACTATAGAGCTTGAAGCGTATAGGAAGCAATGCTCTGAAGCATGAGAGCATGCTTTATGGCCTGTTGAGGCGACTACTAAAGCATGCTTCTGGCAACCTTCGACCAATGTGTACCGGGTGAATTTTGAGTTGAAGAAGAAGAAGAAGAAGAAGAAGAAGAAGAAGAAGAAGAAGAAGAAGAAGAAGAAGAAGAAGAAGAAGAAGAAGAAGAAGAAGTATATATTTGACCGTAGCGTTTTATAAAGGAAATGAGTAGTTTCGTTATTACGCAACCACATAAAACTAGTAGAATGAGCATTGAAGTTCCTCTACGCCCGCCCTCGGCAATATGGTAGACGGTGACGGACCCCAATCACGGGTAAAATGGATAATGACATAATTCAACACTGTACCACCAGAGCAACCATACGGCTAAGATGGACAGTGAAAAATGGCCTCTTTTATTCGTATTTTGCCCACTACTGGATCCGAGCTTTGGTCATCGGCGCGCGAGTCGAACTATATAATAGGACAGAAGAAGTTTGAAGGGCATAATTTGACAAGTAAAGTCAAGATCGCTGAAGGGTACTTTCTGTTTACTAAGATACTGTTAAGTGTGTGCTTGAGTTAAGAGTCAACAAGGACAGCAGCCTTAAAAAAGAACCCTTATTTTATCCCCATCCACTTACCCTTAACGTCCGCCCACCTCCCCTCCTCCAGCTTCCCTCAAATTGTCCCAACCCCCCCCCCCCCCCTGATCTAAAACAATAAAACAGCAGCCCACCCCCCACACCCGACCCGTGGGGCCGGGTAGCTCAGTTGGTAAGAGCGTCTTGCTAGTAACCGAAAGGTCGCTGGTTCGAATCCCGGATTGGTCAACGTGTGATCATATTATTTTCCCCTTTACCAACAACTGGCCCGCTGGTGTTAGTATAAATCGGTCCAGTAGTCACCTATCTGCGAAAGTGTCGTGTGACTATAATCTACAAACAACAACAACAACAACACCCGACCCCTATCTCAGTACAGCAAGTTTCTTCAACATATTGAAGTTGGCTGCCTACAACAAAGAAGAAGAAGCTCTCCGCTACCTGAACGAACGAACATTGAGGTTTAACGTCTACACCCACCATAGGCGATAGGGCAGACGGGGATAACCATCCCAGGAACAAGGGGTAGGGATTTAAATCAACACTGAACCACAAGAGCAATCCTACTGCTCAAATGGAAAGTAATAATTGGCCACTTTTTATTTTTCTCCACCACGGGATTCGAACCTGGGTCATCGGTGTAACAGGCGAACGCTTAACCACTTGAGCTACGACGGTGGGCCCCCCCTCCCTAGGCCCCAACCTCCCTTTTAAACCCTCCATGATCAGATAGTGGTCCATCATTCCAAGCTTTGATTTCGTGTCCTTAGGAGAAAACCGAGTCACAGAATATCTATCGGCACGAACATCAAAACACAGTTTTGTGTCTTTTTTGTGTAAATGGTTATTAGTCTTTTTACCGTGTACTTATTTTAACAGCGTTTTGTAAGGGTTCGGGATAGAAGCTTAGAGCTTCTTTGTTAGTGGAATCGATCTATTTAGAAGCGTTTTAGTAGTAGTAGTAGTAGTAGTAGTAGTAGTAGTAGTAGTAGTAGTAGTAGTAGTATTGTTGTAATTGTTGTTGTTGTTGATGGTGGTGGTGGTGGTAGTAGTAGTAGTAGTAGTAGTAGTAGTAGTAGTAGTAGTAGTAGTAGTAGTAGTAGTAGTAGTAGTAGTAGTAGTAGTAGTAAATACTTTGAAATTGCTGAGTTTTAGTTATATGCGTGTCTAGAAATACGTTTGAATGGCTTACCATCTTGTAGAATTACATTTCAATGGGAGAAGATAGGGACATAGCACACAGTTAAGTTCATTAAAGTATAAGAAAACATTCTTAATCATGGAAGCATTTCACTGTTAAAAGTACCTCACCCAGATTTAGATCTATTACGAAACCGTAAATATTATTGACTACATTACACGAGAGAGAGAGAGAGAGAGAGAGAGAGAGAGAGAGAGAGAGAGAGAGAGAGAGAGAGAGAGAGAGAGACAGACAGACAGACAGACAGAGAGAAAGACAGTTAGAGAGAGACAGACAGTTAGAGAGAGACAGAGAGAGAAGGATGGAGGGAGGGGAGGGAGGGAGAGAGAAAAAGATAGAGAATACATATTCCCACCTTCCCACCAGAGAGCGTTGTGAATATGTACACTCTCTCTTTCTCTCTTTCTCTCACTCTCTTTCTCTCTCTGACACACACGCACACACACGCAAACACACCCAAGCACGCACACACACACACACATTTACACAACGTATTTTCCTACAAACATACCCACCCGATTCCCGCGTCTAGACCTTGGCCAATGATTGACATCGACACTGGGACGTATTGAAAAGCCGCCAATCACAGACAGCGACACAAAACAGCCAACCAACGTCAGCCTTCCACTGTGGCCGTGTTACTCCAAATCCATTGGAAAAAATAGCATGCACTTTAAATGTGACAGTTTAAACTGAAGCTTGTTGACCTTGTAATATATCTAACCTTGTTAAATCTGCATTGTTAACTGACCTTGTTAAATCTACATTGTTCATTGACCTTGTTAAATCTACATTGTTAACCGACCTTGTTAAATCTGCATTGTTAACTGGCCATGTTAAATCTACATTGCTAACTGACCTTGTTAAATCAACATTGTTAATTTACCTTGTTAAATCTACATTGCTAACCGAACTTTTTAAATCTACATTTTAACTAACCTTGTTAAATTCACGTAAATCAAATTTAAAACATAGTCCGTTAGTAGACATTCAAAATCCACGTACCACACGTGTTGTAGAAATGGCATAAAAATAACATCATTATTAATATAGGTGATGAAGGTGCAGCCATAAAGCCATGACCTAGTACCCCACGAAAGGATGATCGCATGACCTAATACCACACGACCTGTCGATAAGGATGACCGTTTGAAGTTAGTTGAAACTAACAAGTTAGGGGCATAGTACGGTCTCCAGGTATGAAACTATGAATAAAGGAATATTTTAGTTTTCACATCAAAGTGATTTTTGATGGAAACTGATTTCAAATTAAATAATATATATAAACTAACCACCATGAACACATTTTTTCCCTTAAACAAAAAACAAAATCCGAGCCACAGAAAAAAGTATTACCATTGTTGTTGTCACCGTAAAAGATAATCTAATGGGTAATCGTAGCTCCAAACAAACGCTAAAGTATGAATTTTAGAAGGCTTTTCCTTGTTGTGTCAACAAACATAAATGGGTCTACTACACGCCCTTTCGCAGCGGTGCTGTTTTTAGAATCGACCTTGACGCTATTAATAAACATATTAAAAAAAAAACAACAATGTACCGATTTATAGCAAAACTGTACTTTTGAATTAAGTTACTTTTTTTTTTACTTGATCTTATTTTTTTCGGTGCGGCAACGTTCACTGTGAGTTTAAAAGAAAGAATCTATAAGGCTGAAATGTGAACTCTTAGGGCCCTTACCTAAATAAGGTAAAACACCTCTTGCGTAGAACGCCAGCTGGAAGTCTATATATGTAGGTCAGTGGCTTGTCAGTGGTGGAGTTATTATTATGGAGAGTTTGTAGGCTACTTATCCACTACATTTAAGTATCAGTGCAATAATAAATTTAAACAGAACTATTCCAATAGTGCCAAGTTTTGGGTCAGTGGGCATACAGATGGTGAGTGGAAATGTATTTATTAGTTTTAGATCCTATATTATTTCTCAACGTTATTTTAAAATGCGTTACTGCTTTATCAACAATACTCTTGATGGCGACCACAATTACGATAATGATGATGATGATAATCATCATGTTGATGATGTTAATGATGATGATGCTGATGGTGATGATGATGGCGAGGCCGACGACGACGATACTGCTGCTGCTGAACATACCGTGAAGACGACGCCCATGCTGGTGATGATGATGATGATGATGATGATGATGATGATGATGATGATGATGATGATGATGATGATGATGATGATGATGATGATGATAACAACCATGAACTGAATGGTGATCAAAAGACGACGATGACTGCAACGATGTTTGTGACAAATAACAATGATTTCCGAATCTTTCAAAGTATTTCCAGGTAAGTCAGGAAATACAACAACAACAACAACAACAACAATAAAACAACAACAACAACAACAATAAAACAACAACAAAGCAACAACAAAAACAAAACAACAACAACTATGAAAACCATAAAAAGATTATTTCATTATATTACCTTCCAAAACTTGGATACAAAAACAGAAAACTAAGTTAGTCGAATAACAAACTAGGAGGAAAAGATAAATGCATTCTTGGAGACGGTTTGAAGTTTGGTCCTTAGCATTGAAATAATCCTCTGTCTGTTTACACTAGCAGTCCAGTCACACATATTTGTAACACAATGTGTACATAACGCAAATGCACAGTACATTCCCCCGTCACTGCTATAGTTCGCTAACGTAAATGTTGTCCGAGTTGAGCACAGGACTGTTTAAGCTGAAATCACACGACCAAAAATCCTGCTTTCTTGTTTCTGTATCTAAAGTGTTTTAACAATGCAAGTAGCAAGTCGGTACATTAAATATCTTCAATATCTGCGCGAAAACAATGCATACTTCGCAATCTTCTCAGAGTTGCGTGCTCTCTGCGTGGTTATTTTTGTAGTTGTAAACAAACAAACAAACAAAAGAACATGGCCGACTCAACCTATAGCTATGATGAGATTATTTTCATTGCTCAGAATGAAGTACTGCAAAACAATAAGCAGAGGGGGAAAGAAAGAAGACATCATTGGGTTAAACCTTGGGTGATGGCTACTGCAGTTTGTTCGACTGCGCATGACCGAATTCCAGTAGCGTAGCTAAGAGATGGTCCCCCCGAAAGTTCGAAAGTCCCCCCGGGCCCTTACTTGAGGGGGGGGGGGGGGCCCAAAGGAGTGTCCGAATTTTTTTTTAACATTAAATATTAAATATGATGCCACCGCCATGTAATCTTCTATTCACGTTGTTATATACGTTAGTGACACTGCTGCATGTATTCCACACAGATTAAGGATTTCAAAATTATGTATATCAACACGTGTGTAAAAAGTGGTAAAAAGTTTACTAAAAACTGTCAATACATAACTCCGGTTTTTGTAAAACACGTTATCTTGACGGCATTTTATCCACGGACCCTATGTTACTAATATTAGTAATATAGGGTCCATGTTTTATCGGTATCTTCTATTTTATGTCCATGCTAGAATCCATCTGTCCACAGACATAAATAGAAGGGTAATAGTTCGTATATTTATGTCTATTCGTCTGACAAAATTTCATAATCATGGCGGATGAAACAAGTATATATAATTTTTTTGTATAATTTTTTTTATTTTTCCTCTCGCACACGCATATATCAATACCTTCGCTTCCGGTTCCGGTATATGGCGACGTGGCTTTGGTGAACTTGTGAAGATTTGAAGGAAAATCTCCTCGTTGTTGTGATGGTGGCTAGTGTGTGAAGATTCAAGCAAGAGTCTTAATTATTATTTTTTGTTAATTTTACTGATATACTGTACCAATTTGAATTTAGGCTTATATATTTATTAAGTACATTATCTCAAGTCATGATGTCACATGTAAAAATGCAGGGGCCC
>CM072512.1:12409811-12412311 GCA_036898135.1 Oncomelania hupensis
TATACAATGACTCTTTGTACGCATTTCTCTTCCCCCCTCTCCCCACCCTTTACCCTTTAGTATTATTTTTAGAACGTCTAGTATCTCTCTAACAATAACATGGAGTAGAAGTTGTGTGATGTGCCGTATCATAGAACCGCAGCCTGGTGTCTGGCTAACATTAATAGTGAACACAAGATAACAATTGGGCCGGGTTTAGATTTTTTTTAAAACATAGATTTGCATGGCCTTGAACAAAAGATGTGTAGCCTATTTGGCACAGGAGTTGCGTTTAGTAGTGTTAGGGCCTACTAGCAGATGGTAATTTATTGTATATGTTAAAAAAAGAAGTTTTTTCGTAACCTTTCACAGCCGTTTTATGTTTTGAGTGGTGCCGAAGCAACCTAGAGACAGTAAGAGGAGAGGATTTGAGAGAAAGAGAGAGAGAGAGAGAGAGAGAGAGAGAGAGAGAGAGAGAGAGAGACAGACAGACAGACAGACAGACAGACAGACAGACAGAGACAGAGAGACAGAGACAGAGAGAGAGAGAGAGAGAGAGAGCGAGAAGGAATGGGAGAGAGACAGAGAAAATGTGTGTGTACAGAGAGAGAGAGAGAGAGAGAGAGAGAGAGAGAGAGAGAGAGAGAGAGAGAGAGAGAGAGAGAGAGAGAGAGAGAGAAGGAAGGGGAGAGAGAGACAGAGGGAGACAGACAGTCAGAGACAGAGAAACAGAGAGCAGAATAGAGGAGAAGGGAAAGAGGAGTGTTTAAGAGGATGAAATCACGAGCGTGAGGAGAGGGAGGAGGAGAGATGGAGGGAGGAAGGAGGAAGGGGTGGGGCTCGGGATCGTAAAACAGTGGCCACACAGACAATCCATTCTAGCAGCCATAAATAAAGCAGCACGAGCCACGGGACGCCACTCTACGGTGCCCCACGAACGACAACTGCACACAACAAGCACATACCTACAATACAGAGGTAGTTTTCCACTGGTACGGCAGAGTTAGATTTATGAGGAAAGTTGCACATGCTTGTGTATATCACCTTGAGCAGCTCTTGAGTTTAAAAAAATAAAGCATCATATAAGAACGATTTAAGTAAATTAATATGATGATAACGAGCACCCAAAGAATTTTACAGAATAGCTCCGCAATGTTAAAAGCTAAACTCTAAAGAAACCCATACATGAAATAGCATACAGGTGTCAATATATTTACACTACACTGAAGCTATACATTTTAATTTATTACAAAAATGGCAAATACTTTATTTAAAAAATAAAAAGAAATAAAAAAGCTAATTAGGAGCACCAACTGCGTGGCTAAAAAATTATTCTGCAATGCGGGGAACTGCTAACAACACAAAAAAACGTTGGTGAAGTACAGGTGCATTTAACAGTCTGTCGATCTCAATACAGGTGGTTGAAAAGTAGCTCCCTATTAAAATTTGGGGTTGTCGGATAGCGCAGTGGTTGGAGCACTCGCTACTGTGTCGCAAGTTAAGCATCGTTCAGTGCGGTTAGCACTTGGGTGGGTGACCGCAAAACGTGAAGCGACAAATAACAACGCCCCCAGCTGACTCAACTGTGACTGAGTACCTACTCTCTTAAGGGTGGGGAAGGTAAAGCAGCGAGGGAAAGAGATGGGCAGCACCCTCATTACGCTGGCCCAAGATAAGTGTGATCTCCAACATCACGCTCCCCTACGGCCACAAGGCTATGGGACTACCTTTACCTTTACCTTTTTTACCTGTAACTTGTCCAAATGGTACTGCATTTGGCATTTGCATGAAACAAAAACCTTTTGGGATCTTTACAGTAATAGAAGTCGATTTATTTTCTCTAATTTTATCTCACATTAGCTAATAATAATAATAATAATAATAATAATAATAATAATAATAATAATAATAATAATAATAATGATGATGATAATAATAATAATAATAATAAAAATAATAATAATAATAATAATAATAATAATATTAATAATAATAATAATAATAATAATAATAATAATAATAATAATAACAACAATAATAATAATAATAATAATAATAATAATAATAATAATAATAATAATAATAATAATAACAACAACAACAACAACAACAACAACAACAACAATAATAATAATAATAATAATAATAATAATAATAATAATAATAATAATAATAATAATAATAATAATAATAATTCTGAATGCCATATGCGTTTTCCCCTAAATCAATAACCAGTCTCAAAGCCGCGGCGATCTGCCACAACATACACTCTCACACGTTTCATCTACCCTCACACACTCACACACACAACAAACACTCACTATCATTCAAACATGTGGTGTAATGTCAGGAAGATCGCTATTAGAAGACGGAAAGAGTATAGCATTTTTATTTGTTGAAGTTTTCGATCGACTGCATCCAGTACCATTATTGAAAGGACGAAGGAAACCGTAGCACCCGGACAAAACCCTCGGTGACCTGAATAGTCTCCTACCCAAGTCACATAAGTTTGCCCCTTGCG
>CM072512.1:12417311-12454811 GCA_036898135.1 Oncomelania hupensis
CTTCTTCTTCTCCACCTCCTCCTCCTCCTTCTTCTTCTTCTTCTTCTTCTTCTTCTTCTTCTTCTTCTTCTTCTTCTTCTTCTTCGTCTTCTTTCCATTTTACTCATCTACCTTTGTTGTTGTTGGTGTTGTTGGTTGATGACGATGCTGCTGTTGTTGTTGTTCTCTTTTTTTCTCATTCTTCATCATTTCCTCTTTCTCCTTTTCGTCTTCCTTTGTCCCCTTTCCTCACCACCATAACCACAACCTCCTCTCCCTCTTTCTTTCTCTTCTTCTTCTCCTTATCTTCCTCCAACATCTTCCTCTTTCTTGTCTTCCTTCTCTTCTTTCCTTCCCACTTTCCAAACAACACTCACCCTTCCTCCTCTTACTTCAACTTTTCTTCCTCGGTCAATTTTTACTGCTAACCTATTAGCACATAGCGATGTTAGGGAACACTTATCGCTTACTCTGTAAAAACTTCAAACGGCTGTCTGCGAGGTCATTCGGGCTGTCGTAAATGTGGGAATAAAACAATCAATATGGCTGTTAGTTCTGCCACAACTGCTGAAGTTGTCGCACACTTGAAACACACCCAGCACATTAATACTCTATTAATGTCTTCAATCGTTCACAACATGAAGAAGAAGAAGAAGAAGAAGAAGAAGAAGAAGAAGAAGAAGAAGAAGAAGAAGAAGAAGAAGAAGAAGAAGAAGAAGAAGAAGAGGAAGAAGAAGAAGAAGAAGAAGAAGAAGAAGAAGAAGAAGAAGAAGAAGAAGAAGAAGAAGAAGAAAAAGAAGAAGAAGAAGAAGAAGAAATTTGATTTTTAAAAAAAAGTTTTGAGAGACTGCATCCAATACTATTATTGAAGGGAGGGAGAAAACCGCAGTACCCGGACTAAATCTTCAAAGATCATAAAATTAAAGAAGAAGAGGAAGAAGAAGAAGAAGAAGAAGAAGAAGAAGAAGAAGAAGAAGAAGAAGAAGAAGAAGAAGAACAACAACAACAACAACAACAACAACAACAACAACAACAACAAGAATGGGCGACCTATCTTTACACAACATGTTTGAATGATGAATGTGAGTTCTTGTGCAGCGTGTATGATGTTACAGATCACCGCGCTTTGGGTGTCATTTAAGAATAAGGCGCTAATACCATCCATTTAGAAGAAGAAGAAGAAGAAGAAGAAGAAGAAGAAGAAGAAGAAGAAGAAGAAGAAGAAGAACAAGAAGAAGAACAAGAAGAAGAACAAGAAGAAGAAAGAAAGAAAGAAAGAACGATACGAAGAAGAAGAAGAAGAAGAAGAAGAAGAAGAAGAAGAAGAAGAAGAAGAAGAAGAAGAAGAAGAAGAAGAAGAAGAAGAACAAGAACAAGAAGAACAAGAAGAACAAGAAGAACAAGAAGAACAAGAACAAAATCAAAAACAAGAAGAAAAGAAGGAAAGAAAGAAAAAAAAGAAGAAGAAGACACCCGATACACATTGGTCGAATGCTACTTGAAGCATGCTGTAGTAGTCGCCTCAACAGGCCATAAAGCATGCTCTCATGCTTCAGAACACTGCTTCTTATACGCCTCAAGCCCTAGGAGCATTGACCAATGAACCCATGAAAATAGAAAATGTAAGTTTCGTCTCCTCTAGGGGACGAATTAGGTCAAACTGTATTTGTTTCTAGGTCAACTGTCTTTTACGAACCCTTTGAGAATGTTTTTGAACCGTTTGTTGACGCCGGATAGTGTCCTATTAAAGCATGCTTCTCGCAGCCTTCGACCAATGTGTACCGGGTGCACAAGAAGAAGAAGAAGAAGAAGAAGAAGAAGAAGAAGAAGAAGAAGAAGAAGAAGAAGAAGAAGAAGAAGAAGAAGAAGAAGAAGAAGAAGAAGAGGAAAAAAAAAAGAAAGAGAAGAAGAAGAAGAAGAAGAAGAAGAAGAAGAAGAAGAAGAAGAAGAAGAAGAAGAAGAAGAAGAAGAAGAAGAAGAAGAAGAAGAAGAAGAAGAAGAAGAAGAAGTCGATTTGATTATGGAAGTTAAATTGGGTCAGATAATGTCTAAACGAAAGAAAACGTATTTGTCAGCGAGGCATGAAAACTAAGAGCTGCCTACATTCAGATTCAGATTTTTTATTTAAAGTCTTTTCATTGATAAAATTATAAACATACACACATATACACATGTGTAGCCGAGTGGAGTATTTGATTTCCGGCTACCGGCCACCACCTTGAGAACACGGCTCGACCCGAACTGCTAATTTTCCTTTATCCCTCGTAATAGAGACATAAAAATTGTTGCCTTGTAAGACGGGGGGAAGCGTGTTGGTTGTAAACCGGTTTACAGTGACTTGCAGAGAGTGTCGTGGCACTACAGTAGTAACAGGCAAACCGGTTTCCTATTAACACGCTTCCCCGCCTCGCAAGGCAACAAGTTTATTTCTCTATTACGAGAAATAAAGGAAAATTAACAGTTTGGGTCGGGCCGTGTTCTCAAGGTGGTGGCCGAGAGGCGGGAGTCATAAATTATACTCCGCTCGGCTGCAGGTGGTGCAAGGACCGGGAACAGGATGATGCTGGACCGTGGTAACCGTTGAAGACAGTTTTTCACTGTTAAGTCGGTGAATGGAGACTGACTGGGCGTAGTCAGTGTCGGTTCCAAACATACTTGTTTCGAACTGGGAAACCATGAGGACATGGTTCGATTTGAGCTGTGTGATGTGTGGCGGAATTAGAGGCGACTGGTTCACGCTTAGGAGAGAGATTTTTTACTTTCCATTCGTTGGTTAGTCTAGCCTTCGGTGGCTCCTGCTGTGCAGAATCCTTTGTTGTGGCCATTGGGTTATGCAGGACAAGGTACCACGACATATGTTATCCCCACCTGACCATGCGACTTCCGCTTTTGGTGGCGATGCAAGTCAGTGGAAGTGACTTGTAGATAGTGTCGAGGCACTAGTAGCCGGCAAACTTGTTTACTATCAACACGCTTCCCCTTAAAGTCTCTCTTACGAGGCATAAAGGAAAATTAGCAGTTGTGGTCGAGCCGTGTTCAAGATGGTGGGCGAGGGGCGAGGGGCGGGAGTCAAATTCTCCGCTTTGCTACACGGAAACTCCGATGGTATGGCCACGTCACCAGATCATCAGGCCTTGCAAAGACCATACTGCAAGGCGCAGTGCAAGGAGGTAGAAGAAGAGGGAGACCGAAAAAGAGGTGGGATGACAACATTCGAGAATGGACTGGTTTGACACTGAGCGAAGCCATCAGGGCTGCTGAGGACAGAGAAAGATGGAGTATGCTGGTTAAACGATCATCTGTGGTGCCCCTACGACCTCCGGGTTACGGGACAGGA
This sequence comes from Oncomelania hupensis, assembly GCA_036898135.1. Classification (NCBI taxonomy): domain Eukaryota; kingdom Metazoa; phylum Mollusca; class Gastropoda; order Littorinimorpha; family Pomatiopsidae; genus Oncomelania; species Oncomelania hupensis. The sequence continues at coordinate 12,420,628 of CM072512.1, forward strand.
TAAGGATAAGGATAAGGATACACATGCATAAACATACACACATATACACATATTTATGTACAATCAAAAAGAAATTTGTTAATGCTAGTGTGTAAGATAATGTAAGCGATTTTGTTCAGTAAGTGTATGATTATATACGATATCTTTGATACTATCGGTTTCATTTATCAAAACATTATTTGCTTTGTATAATGGTAATAATGTTGTACACTCAAATAATAAATGTTGCACAGACATTGTTTGCTGGCATATACAATGAATATTATTTACGTATTTTGTACTCCATGAATCCAAACGCATTTTACCTATGATTTTTGCAATATTTCTACATGATAAGATGTTATGTTTGTTTACACATTTTTGAAAATGTTTTTCTACTAATGAAACAAACTCATGGCCCGAAAATCTAATATTAAAATTTCATATCGATTTTGAAATTGTACTCCAATTTTGGCAAGTTTGTCTGACTGCTCATTCCAATACAAACCAGAATGAGAAAGAACCCAATAAAAATCAACATGTGTACCTCTGCTAATAATTTCATATATTATATGCTTAATTTCAAATATTAGATCTGATCTAGTAGTATTTTCCCAGTTTTGAATTGATTGTAAAACTGCTTTTGAATCTACATAAATGAGCAAGTTGAATATATCCAGAGATGAGCGAAAACAATTTTCAAACAAAACACTCTACTTCTCCGCTTAATGTGACAAGAGAGACAGGGAGATAATTTTATAAGCTATCTTCTGTTAGTTTCCCGATTCGTTCTCTGTTTTTGGAACCACTGTTTGTAATTCACTACCACTTTTTATCCGCAGCCTAACAAATATCAACACGTTCAAAGCTGATGTTTTTTTTTAAAACAAGTCTTCTTCTAAATACCATTAATACATTCTGGGATAAGTGTACCCTATCATGTTACAGAAGGGAACAGCCATGGAAGTACGTTATACTGGCGTTGGAAGTCAGTTATACTGGTGTTTATGCGCCAATAAACCAGACCATCCGAGGAGGGGCAGGTTACTCTGTTGTTTATGTGGAAAGAAACAAGACTTTTGGGGTTGTGTCCCTTTTCCCCTAACTCGTTGCCATCTGTCGCTTCCTGTCTGAAATAGATCAACACAACCGCTAGATTAGCAGTCATTTAGTATCTGTCTGTCTCTGTCTCTATCCATAAAAATAAAACGTTTAGTTTTCCTTATCGGTGCTACGCAATAAATAAATAAAATCCCGTTATTTAGATTTAAATTAATTATGCTTAATCATGACTAAAATACATATATACTAAAATAAATAAATAAATAAAATAAAATATCGTTAATTACATTTCAATAAATTAAACTTAATCATGAATGAAACAAAAATACTAAAACGAATAAATAAATAGGTAAATAAAATAGAATAAATACGGTCATCTACATTCACGCCCCAAAATTTAGAAATTCGTACTACTGGTAGGACTTGGTGCGGTAATTTTCTGCCTTGCAAAATTACCGCACCATCAGCCTCATCAGCCATCCCAGCAAGGTCCTCATGAAAATAATACTCAACAGGTTGAAACCCCAAGCTGAACAAATCATAGCTGAAGAACAAGCAGGATTCAGGGCAGGGCGAAGTACCACTGAGCAGATTTTCAACCTCAGAATAATCTGTGAGAAATACCTACAGCACCAACAACATCTATATCATGTGTTCATAGACTTCAAGAAGGCGTTTGACCGAGTCTGGCATGCAGCTCTATGGGCAACAATGAAAGTGTACAACATCAGCCCAAAAATTATTGAAGTCATCAAAAGCCTGTATGACAAGGCTACCAGTGCAGTCCTCCACAACAGAGCCATCGGGAATTGGTTCAGAACAACAATCGGTGTGCGTCAAGGATGCCTACTCTCTCCAACACTCTTCAACATCTTCCTAGAGCGCATCATGTCGGATGCTCTTGCAGACCATGAAGGCACAGTCAGCATAGGGGGTAGAGCAATCTCCAATCTTCGTTTTGCAGATGACATTGATGGATTGGCTGGAGAGGAACAAGAACTTGAACAGCTGGTACAGAGGCTTGACACACCTCCAAAGCCTATGGAATGGAAATAAGTGCAGAGAAGACCAAAATGATGACCAACAACACCAATGGCATCAATACGGACATCAAAGTCCAAGGCCAATCCCTCGACACAGTGCATAGCTTCAAATATTTAGGAGCCATTGTATCAGACAATGGGTCCCGACAGGAAGTCCTCTCCGGGATCGCACAAACAACTGCTGCCCTGACAAGGTTGAAGCCCATTTGGAAAGACAGGACCATCAGTCTACATTCCAAAGTAAGACTGCTGCGCTCCCTTGTCATCTCCATCTTCCTATATGCTTGCGAAGCATGGACCCTCACAGCAGATCTCCAACGAAGAATACAAAGCATGGAGATGAGGTGCTACAGAAGACTTCTGGGCATTTCCTATACCCAACACATCACCAACGACGAAGTCCGACAGACCATCACACAAGCTATTGGACAACATGATGACCTGCTAACAGTGGTGAAGAAACGGAAACTTCGGTGGTATGGCCACGTCACCAGATCATCAGGCCTTGCAAAGACTATTCTGCAAGGCACAGTGCAAGGAGGTAGAAGAAAAGGGAGACCGAAAAAGAGGTGGGAGGACAACATTCGAGAATGGACTGGTTTGACACTGAGCGAAGCCATCAGGGCTGCTGAGGACAGAGAAAGATGGAGTATGCTGGTTAAACGATCATCTGTGGTGCCCCTACGACCTTCGGGTTACGGGACAGGATAGGAGGATAGGATAGGTAGGACTTGTAGTACGAATAGGTCACTGATTGAATGAATGAATGTTAAACCTCAACGGTCCACACCCGCCATTGGCGATATGGCAGATGGGGATCACCATCCCAGGGCAGGGGGAGTGGGGAGAGCAGGGACCGAAAACCAACGCTGAACCGCCAGAGCAATCATACTGCTAAGACGGACAGTGACAAATGGCCACATTAATCTTGCCCACCACGCGGAATTCGAACATGGGTCATCGGTGTGCCAGGTGACCGCAGACTATGTGTACACAGCGTATCTGAGACTTGCCGAATACCTCTCACATTTATGTCTTTTAGTGAAAGGCAAACGTAGTCCTCGGTTGGTCTCAGTTACACAGTGTGTATACGTATACCCCTTTTGGGAGGAAACCTCTTAGATCACGCCCCATCTTTAACACTCACAGTGATCGCTGCCCCACTAAAAATAAAAGCTTACAACGAAACCAAACAAACCAACGAAAAAACTCTTTCAAAAGCATAGTAAGTTACGTGTTCGATGAATAAATTCTGGGATTTTTGTGCCTACTAATGGCAAAGGTTTAGCCAACATTCTGCAGCTAAAAATAGCATCTATCAAAGCTGCTAAGAGCCAGAACCCGTAAAGACAATTGCTCGTAGGTTTTCTCGTTATAGGTTGATAAAACAGACCTTATCCTACACTACCCTACTTTACCGTATCATACCCTAACATACCTCAGACACCAAAGACGCACTCTTCAATCCGCTTAGTTCACTAACACATAGGGTCAAAGGTCCCACGTTTAAAACAGGGGAAATAGCTCCCTGTCACGACCGAAATTGAAAGTTCACATTTTAGCCGGTTGATTTGAACCCAATTTGTCATTTTTCAGTTTAAAAAACAATGCGAATTCTTTAGTATAGAAAACAGCAGATCTCCAACAAAGAATACAAAGCATGGAGATGAGGTGCTACAGAAGACCTCTGGGCATTTCTTATACCCAGCACATCACCAACGACGAAGTCCGACAGACCATCACACAAGCCATTGGACAACACGATGACCTGCTCACAGTGGTGAAAAAACGTAAACTCCGATGGTATGGCCACGTCACCAGATCATCAGGTCTTGCAAAGACCATCCTGCAAGGCAAAGTGCATGAGGTAGAAGAAGAGGGAGACCGAAAAAGAGGTGGGAGGACAACATTCGAGAATGGACTGGTTTGACACTGAGCGAAACAATCAGGGTTGCTGAGGACAGAGAAAGATGGAGTACGCTAGTTAAAGGTCAACCACAGTGCTCGGTCAAAAAGTTTCTGCTGAAAGAACTTTACTAAATAATACCAGATGCAAAAAATTCGGTAAGCAAAGCTCTATCGTTTAATAGATATCGATCACTGAAAGTGGGATTTCCTACCTGTAATTAAGGGTAAGGGAAGTAATACTCTAAAACGCAGCTATCGGTGATCTTCCCTCACAGTGACGTCAGCAGCTGTAGACAATGGCAGATTGCGAAGAAGTTACAAGCGAGACAAGCAGTGTTTCTTCACTCGATCTGTCGTGTTACAGCAGTGCTCTCTTCTGTTAGAAACGAATTCGACCCCCGAGTACTAATTGTAATAATAAACAAATAATTATACGAGCTAGACCCGTGAATACATAACCTCTTCAGGGGCGGATCAGTTAGTTTTTTTTTGGGGGGGTTCCAAAATTCGTATAAAAAAATAAATAAATAAATAAAATAAATAAAATAAATAAAAAATACATAAATAAATAAATAAATAAGTATATATATATATATATATATATATATATATATATATATATATATATATATATATATATATATATATATATATATATATAATTTATTTTATGTTTATTTTTATTTTTATTTTTATAATTGTATTCTCTCTCTCTCTTTCTCTCCTTCTTCTTCTTCTTTCTTTTCCTTTTTTTTTTTTTTTTTTTGGCCGGAAACCCCCCCTCGTCCGCCCCTGCGTTTCCTTTTCTGAAAAGCTCCTCTGACTTTCCTGACACCCAGCAAGTGATAGCAGACGATGGATGTGTAGTAGCCACTGTGACTGTAGTTGAAGTTGAAGCAGTACTAGTAGGCCTACTACTAGTAACTTGAATCACTGTTGCTGTTGTTGAGGCTTTGGATCGTTGGAACAGAGATAGGCTTTATTGTCTGTATTGTTTTCATCCCAAAGCTCCGCATAAAAGTGGCACTTGGGGGGTAGCAGTCTTCAGCGAAGTGTTTTGCGCAAATTGCTGACGACGCACAAATCTCACCCACTTATTTCGCACTTCTTCGTTTTTTGGAAACCTATGCAATGTTATCCCATCCGCTTGTTTGTTTGTACAACCTCCAACGGCACAATATAGGCCACTGCTCTTCGTTTTCCCGCGTTTTGGTAGAGAAGTTTTTTGTTTGTATGTAGATTATAGTCACACGACACTTTCGCATATAGGTGACTACTGGACCGATTTATACTGACACCAGTTATTGGTAAAGGGAAAAATAATATGATCACACGTTGACCAATCCGGGATTCGAACCACCGACCTTTCGGTTACTAGCAAGACGCTCTTACCAACTGAGCTACCCGGCCCCTGGTAGAGAAGGGGCACTATCGGACTCTATATTGTCTCCAGCAGTTGACGTCACGAGCCATGTGGTCACGTGAGCGGGCTTTTCGAAGGTGCAAAAGTTTATTCGAAGTAGATTTTATTAAATATTAAAAAAAAGGCAGCATTTTTCGGAAAAAAGTTGTTTGGCATGTGACTTCTTTTATTATGTAGATATTTTGTGCTCAATTTTATATTTCAATGATGTTGACCTTTAAACGATCATCTGCGGTGCCCTTACGACCTCCGAGTTACGGGATAGGATAGGATAGGATTGAATTTTAGGGTAAACTCGTTTTCGCCGAAATTGAAGCCTTCGAATTTTGGCCTTTTAATATACGCCACAGGTGTATGTGTGCTATACTAAACAAACGAAAACAAAGAAAACACACACACACACATACACGAAACACGAGGTGTGAGGGATAAGAAAGGTGCCAGGTTTTGAACAGGCCGTTGCTGCAGGCAGTTTTTTTAGCCGTGCTATCGAGGCGGCGGCAGATAAGCTAGAAAACGATCTGAGAGATTTATTTCGCAACCCCCCCCCAAAAAAACACTAGTACCCGCCAACCGTTATCAGTACACCGTTCTGTTATCATTGCATATCCACAAGCTCCCTGGATGAGCACAGAGAATAAAAAGAGAGAGAGAGAAAGAGAGAGAGAGAGAGAGAGAGAGAGAGAGAGAGAGAAGTCGAAGTCGCAACCTTTAATTGGATAATAGCATTAGGTCCTATGGACCTGCCTTACAGCTAATCCTTAATAAAATTGTAAAATTTATTTTTTTAAATAAATAAAATAAAATAAAATAAAAAGTTCAGAACAAACAAAATAATTAACATAAAATTGATTTGAAACGAACACAAACCTTAACAATGGTAAAGGTAGGTAAAGGTGGTCCAATAGCCTTGTGGCCGTAGGGGAGTGTGATGTTGGAGATCACACTTATCTTGGGCCAGCGTAATGAGGGTGATGCCCATCTCTCTTCCTCGCTACTTTACCTTCCCCACCCTTAAGAGAGTAGGTACTCAGTCACATTTGAGTCAACAGGGGGCGTTGTTATTTGTCGCTTCACGGTTTGCGGTCACCTATCCAAGTGCTAACCGCACTGGACGGTGCTTAACTTGCGACACAGTAGCGAATGCTCCAACCACTGCGCTATCCGACACCCCAACAATGGCAAGAATTTTTAAAAAAAATTACTAAGTAAATTAATGTACCGAAATACACATACTCCCTCCCCCCCCCTCCAATACCCATCTCCTATTCCCCTCCACCACAACCACACACATACACAAGCTAATTCACAAATGAACAAATTAAACTGTCGCAAGATAGGAAAGAACAAAATGTATACAATCATCTTAAATATTAGGAGCAAGGGAAAATAGAAGTTTGTGGAGTCTAATTTTAAACAATGTTAATGATTTACTTTCCTTGATCTCTTGTGGTAGAGAATTCCACATACTTGGACCAGAATATGACAGAGATGTTTTAAATATATCTAAGCGTGCCTGTGGCAAGGTTAAATTATGTCTGAAAATTGAATAACGAGATGAAGGTTTGCTAAAAAGTACTTTTAAATAATCAGGAGCTCTATTGTTTAGTATTTTGTACATTAAAACGGCAAGAGAGAGAGAGAGAGAGAGAGAGAGAGAGAGAGAGAGAGAGAGAGAGACAGAGAGAGAGACAGAGAGAGAGACAGAGAGAGACAAAGAGAGAGAGAAAGAAAGGGAAAGAGATGAGAGAGAGAGAGAGACCTATGTGTGGTGTGGTATGCGTGTGTGTGCGTACGTGTGTTTGTGTGTCTGTCTGTCTGTCTTTTATGTCTATGATTTTTTGGTGTCGAATACAGCAACTTATGTTTTCCGATCGGTCCAACTGAACTTCATAATTTGCAAGTACTAAGTAAGAGTGAATTCTATAATTTGTAATGACTGACAGTAGTATGTTATTATAAGTTGTAATTATTGACACGAGTGTGTGGTGTAAGTTGTATTTATTTAAATGGAGTGTGCAGTGTAATTTGTAATTAATGATAGGAGTGTGCGACGTAATTTGTAAGTATTGATAGGAGTGTGTGATAGAATTTGTGATTATTGATAGGAATGTGTGATGTAAGTTGTAATTATTGCTAGGAGTGTGTGATGTAAGTTGTAATTATTGATAGCAGTGTGTGATGTAAGTTGTAATTATTAACAGAAGTGGGTGATGTTAGTTGTACTTTATTGATAGCAGTGTTATTACATGTATAGTTATTTATAAGAGGATGTGATGTCATTTGTAATATATGAAATAAATGTGTAAAAGGACAGAAGTACAGTTGGGGGAAGATGGACTGAGGGGGGTGGGAGGGAATACATTTTATCCAGAGTTCTTCCCCAGGAATAAGAGGAAAGGGTCGGGAATTAGAAACTGTTTTAAAAAAAAATAATAAATAAAGAAATAGACGTGTAATTTCTAAAAGTACGACATTAGCGTGAAAAAGGCTTGGAGAAAATACACATTTGCAAATCTCGTTTTCTCCCACAAGGTTTGATATAGTAGGCCTATATTGTTTTTAAAAAGTTATGATTACTTATACTTCTATTGTTTTTAAAGAGCGCTTTTCCGGCTTAAGATCTGCTCGAGGCGCTGGCCGATACAGGTTCGATCTAACTGAAGCTGCCCAAAGTGCCCACTTGTTGCCTTGGACGCTTCGTCTCACTCCCCAGACAATTGAGCACTATCCTAGGTGACCTGGCCTATGAGCGAAGAGACCTTTAGCACATTGCTGGGTGAATTTATGTAACTGGCATTCGCCCGTCTAAGACATGAGCGTCAGGATCTTTAAATAAAATGCGTGTGATAGAGTGCGTAGGCGTGCGTACACCGAAACAGACTACACCTCGGCTTATACTCTCATCCCACAGGCGCTTGTGCTTATGACGCAAGACGCGTCATCCAGATACAACGCCGGCCTCTCGTCCGAATGAGTATAGGGTGAATCCGCTTGCCTGTGCAACCACCCATTGCACATAGCTGCGATCGAAAGAAAGTATACTCCAGGCACACGCTGCGCAGCAGGCCAAAGTATGTCCCTTGTCCCTTGAAGGGAGGTAAGCGAGGTTAGCAGCGTGCTCAATTACAGTGTCGGTGAAAGACTACAAACGGAAAAGCAAGTTTCGTCTCCTCTAGGCGACGAATTAGGTCACGCTGCATTTGTTTCTAGGTCAACTGTCTTTTACGAACCGTCTGAGAATTTTTTTCGAACCGTTTATTGACGCCGGATAGTGTCCTCACTTGGTTTCATACAATTTAAGAATCCAAGAAGGCAAATGGGTTTTTGGGACGGTAAAGGCATTTTTGTAGAGAAAAGGGTTAGGGCAAGGGCTAGGAATATATCTACAACTAGCCCTTACCCGAACCCTTGTAGCAATATTCCGCTCTTTCCGTCACTTTTAAACAGTAGTGCGCTTCGCATCCGCGGCTAGCAGCGAGCCCAAAGTATACTTTGAAGGGATGGAGGGAATACTTTCACCTGCTGCTAGCGGGAGTTTTGGCGATACTTTGTACCGATCGCAGCAATGTGTATTACCTCGTGCAACTCGGTCATGTTGTTGTTGTTGGACTTTTTTTTTTTTTTTTTTTTTGCGTCATCCTTGAAATTTCCTACCACTTTCTGCAAAGTTTTCGCTTAACATTGAATGCTTCAGTTGTTTTGGCCGTCGCTTTTACCATTTAGCCATCGCTCCCTTATCATTTGGCAATCCTTTTGTGGCGGAGGCAGTGGGGAGGGGTGGTGGGGGGAAGGAGATGGGAGGTGTAGGAAAAAGGAAAAGCTATAGGTGGTTGATAATATCAGGCTCGCCCTTCACCTGCAGATGACGCCCGACTAGTAAATAAGGGAAGTGGCGTAGGTCGGAATCTAGGCCTGTACTGCTGTAGAAATTTTTTTGGGGCTTAGTTTAAGACCACTTCTCTTTGTCTTTTGGAAGAGAGATAAGGATGGGTGGGAAAGGAAAGCAGAAGAAGAAGAAGAAGAAGAAGAAGTTGTCGTATCTTTTGTATTTTGCAAGAGATAATGGTGGATGGGGAAGGAAAGAAGAAGAAGAAGAAGATGATGATGATGATGATGATGATGATGATGATGATGATGATGATGATGATGATGATGATGATGATGATGATGATGATGACGAAGAAGAAGAAGAAGAAGAAGAAGAAGAAGAAGAAGAAGAAGAAGAAGAAGAAGAAGAAGAAGAAGAAGAAGAAGAAGAAGGAGAAGAAGGAGAAGAAGAAGTTGTCGTATATTTTATTAACGTCGAGGTTACTAAAACCAAAGATCATTTAAAACAACACATACAACACTTTTGCTGTTAAAGAGTTAATACAATGTCAGTAAAGGAATAAAAACAGTACGATGGTGAAAGCTCACGTTTACTCAAGCCATCGCTGTTACAGAAATTGGAATACAACTCAATTTTTATTTTTTTCCCCCAATTTTAGATTGACTCCATGAAAGGAGAGAGGAAACCGGAGTACCCGGAGAAAACCCTCGGTGTCGTGAAAAGTCTCGTACCGAAGTCACACAAGTACGTACCACGTGGTGTTCGACCCCGCGACCTTCGGCATAAGAAAGCAGCAGTGTTACCAGGCCACCCCAGAAGACGAGAACAGACGTTAATACCATTGACTTCGCTCCAGTTACGTCAAATTGTGTCGTCTGCTTCACTAAACTTGCTCTTTCGCGCATGCGTGGTCCGCCATTTCCATTTTGTTTTAAAAAATATATACTCATTTTGCGCGCTCTTTCTCTCTCTCTCTCTCTCTCTCTGTTTTATTTTCTTTCCCCAAATCTGCATTCTCTGTTCTTTCCTCCCCCCCCCCCCCTTATCCCCCCTTTAAAAAAAAAACCAAACCATTACGACCGCTGTTTCATCTCCTCAATCCTGACTGCATTAACCCATAAAACGCCACTCGTTGTCAACGACTTCGAGCGAGCACAATGGGAGTTCTTACAGCAATCCCAGCATGCCATGCGTCGAGTGCTGTCTTCACCCAGGGATGCTGGCCATGTTTGTTTGGCGTTCGCCATTCTCCAGTGGTGGTAGAGAGAGAGGGAGAGAGAGATGGGGGAGGAGAAAATGGAGGAAAAGAAGAAGAAGAAGAGATGGAGAAAGAGAGAGAGAGAGAGAGAGAGAGAGAGAGAGAGAGAGAGAGAGAGAGAGAGAGAGAGAGAGAGAGGGAGGGAGCATAGGATAGTGAGAAAGAGAGATGGAGAGAATAGGATGGAACAGAAAGCAAAGGTGTTAATGAAAAGGTGTTCGTTCACTATAACCTTTTAATCGTTGGTTAGAGAGAGTCAATTGCATGGATAGTCCATTTTTATCTGAGAATGCACACACTTAGTTAGTTAGTTAAATATTCATTGCTTACAGGGTCCAGCGAACTTCAAAGAGCCGAATCAGGACCACAAAATCAAGACCACAACTTGGCTGAAAGAGGACTCACCCCTCAAATCTGCTAAAACAGCCCTAGTGGTAACACTGAATTAGGCACTCCACCAGCCGGTCGCTTTACAATAAAGGCATCCCACGTATATAGGGGACGCTGAGGCTATACTCTAATTTATCGAACCCCGTTTACAAAACCAAAATAGAATACAAACACCATTATAAAATGTGAACAAAACATATACATATAAAATGCTTATATTGCTAAATAATAATATCATAGGAAGCCCTAGTGACCATTTGGCAGAAAGCGTCCAATATTCCCAAGCTGATACAACAGAACTTACAAACAAATGAGGAGTTTTGTACCGGAAGAGTTTTCAAGAAAAAAGGTAGGTGACTTGTCTAGCGAAGAAGAAGATAGCATAGTATATTGATAGTACAGAGTAGGAATGAGAAAAAAACAAATGAGAAAGACAGCGACAGTGGGAATTTAAAGCACTAAATTTCCAGAAAGTGGGGATACTATTTATACTGAAACCCCCGGCACCCCTACATACACTGAGTGATACCAGGCAATCCTCTCTCTCTCTCTCTCTCTCTCTCTCTCTCTCTCTCTCTCTATATATATATATATATATATATATATATATATATATATATATATATATATATATATATATATATATATATATATATATATATATCTTTCAGGTTGATTCTAAAAATAGCACCGCTATGAAGGTGCGCGGCTGTGTGTTTCCAAAACAAAGAACACTCATAAAACTCCAAGCTTAGCGGTCGGTTGTGCACATCGAGTACACATTGTATCATTATTTTAATGTGACTACATTAGGACACATTGCAAAATTGCCGTAAATGTGCATTAATAGCAATCACACGCACACACACACCCACACACGTACAAACACACCCACACACACCCAAACACACACACACACAAGTGCGCGCGCGCTCATACACCAACAAACAGAGACACTGTACATGTAAGCCTACCTATTTTACACTCAAACTATCTGTTTGCTAATTCCCGAGATTAGCTAGACCGATATGTTTACGATTTGGGTAATTAGATGGAAGGAGCTCCGGACTAAATGGAACTCGAGCGCGGATTAGGCAAAAAAGACGGCATCTGGAAGTGAACATGACAAGGAGGAAAAAATCCAAACAAAACCACAAAGACAGCACGTGCTCACCTAGGGTAATCATTCCTCCGTGCAGTATTTTTTGTGTGTTTTGAAGATTCGTACCAGCTCCAGAAATTACTGGAATTTAAAAATAGCGATTTGTTTTTTAAAGGTTATATATAGGAACGCTGTTAATGTCTGAAGGGTTTAAACAGTGGTTTAAACTCGCGACAGCTGAGGTAAAAAAAATAAACACTTGACTAAAATCAACGCATAAAGAGATTCAGCGTTAAACCCACCCACCATTACCACACCCCTGCGCCCCTCTGTAATAGCACACTGAACATTGTATTACTGTCCTTGTGCTGTACACTGCACTCTCCGGCTCCAACGACTGCTCAAAGCGCCACTTGACAAACTCCCACATGCACAACATTATTTAGTAGGTAGATGGTACAATTGTGAAACCCGCATGAACACGCAGCTGAGAAACATCCACTTCGTTTGCGCACCATTATATACCTAAAAAGGCTCAGGAACCTATGTTCGGAATCTGAGAACCCCGATAAAAAGTGTTCGCGAACCTCCACGAAGCTACCAATGAAGACAGGTCATATTGCCGTTACTTTCTGCACCCCTTCCCCATCCCCCTCCTCATCCCTCTTTCTCTTTCTCCTTTTTTGGCTAAAACGCTCCCTTAAGACCTGTTTTAATTGCAAGGATTGTGGAAGTTAACGAATATTTTTATTGAAGGATCTCAGATCCCGAAACTAAGTTCTTGAACCTTTTTATTTCTGTATTTTTATATATATGCGTATTTGTTTTTTTTTGTTTTTTTTTTTTTCATTTTATTTTATTAGCCAAAAGGTTCAGGAATTTAGGTTTGGGACCTGAGGATCTCAAGAACCTTTTTTTTTTCGAGGTTGTCAGATCCTGAACCTAAGTTCCGGAACCTTTTAATTAATTTTTATTATTATTCTTATTTAATTTTTTTCTCCAAATGGTTCAGGAATCTAGGATCGGGATGTGAGAAGCTCGACAAAAACAACAACAACAAACAACAACAACACAAACTTTCGTGAACCTCCACGAGCTTACGAGGCCTGAATAAACCTTGAACCTTGCTACGTTGTGTGCAAAGGCCACTCTATCCTATCCTATCCTGTCCCGTAACCCGGAGGTCGTAGGGGCACCACAGATGATCGTTTAACCAGCATACTCCATCTTTCTCTGTGCTTAGCAGCCCTAATGGCTTCGCTCAGTGTCAAAGCAGTCCATTCTCGAATGTTGTCCTCCCACCTCTTTTTCGATCTCCCTCTTCTTCTACCTCCTTGCACTGTGCCTTGCAGAATGGTCTTTGCAAGGCCACTCTGCCTTTCTTTTAATGGCCAGCTCGGTAGCTATCTGATGCTCTGGGACAGCTCCACAGCTGAGCGTCAGTCAGCCCGAGACAATTTAGAGCGACAAGCTCAATGGGTTTGGTCTGTGCTGTGGAACAAGTAGTTTGTTTTGCATGTCAGCCCTGATCACGTCTCAGGCCACACAGCGTAGATGAGATTCGTCGGGTACCTCTCACAAAGTATATTGTCCGTAGAAAATGAACTAACAACTCCCGTGTTCACAATGAAGACTTCCTTTTCACAGTGGACAGTATGACACTGCTTTATATATGAAAAGTAAGGTAAAAGTCTTCGTGGAATAGTTTCTCTCCACTCTATAATTATAGGAGGATCCTTGTTGGTTTGAGAGTAAGGTGTGTGACAGCTGTTTCTTTATTGGGAAAATAGAGTCATGAGTTCATTTTCTACACGATCATCCAGTGTTCCGAAACGCTGTTAACCTTTTTTTACATGGCATATATATTGGCGTAGAGGCGAACGTATAAGCCTCCGCAAGTCTCAGCAACGCAGGATGGTCTAAACATTTTGCTGCCTGGATGTGAGTAGTGCTCACCGCCCTTTGTCTCAAACACTTTGATCCATTCTGACGGCCGACATGGACCTGGCTGAGGGCCTCAAAAAAGACCAGGCAGGGTGAACTGAGACAGTCTCTTTTGAAGTTTAACACTTTTAATTGATTGCATTCTCCAAAGAGGTTTAATTAGTGGTTTCATTATCGTTCAGACTTGAAGTGATGTGCCTTAAAAATGGACAAAGATAGAACCCCCTCCCCCTCCCCACCTCTCTCTCTTCCTCTCTCTCTCTCTGTTGCTCTTTTCTCTGTCTTTCTCTGTCTCTCTTTTGTCTGTCCATATCGCTCTGTCTGCCTGCCTGTCGGTCTGTCTATCTGTCTATTTCAGACGACTTAGCATAATCCTGGGCGATCGGGGATGGAGAGAAGGGACATAAGGTGTGTTTGTCTAGGCGGCCCTCACCCATCTAGGACATGAGCGTCAGGACCTTTAAAGTCCGTGCGATAGAATGCGTGCGTGCACAGACTGGACCTCGGTTTATACTCTCTTATCCAAAGAAGTAGGAACGCAGTGTCTGAGGATTTTTTTAAAATAAATTTTTATTTTATTTTTTTTAAACTTCAGGCCGTCAACGGGGTTTGAACCACTGCATGTGCTGGCTGCAATGTTTCCGCCTGACATTGGAGTACACTGCGTACACCACTGAGCCAACTGTGCTCCCAACTCTCTATTTGTTATCGCATGTATCCTCGTGAGATGTAACCTCTTTTAGTGCCTTGCCCTACATCTGGCAATTAAGCTTTCCATCAGGGCTGAACACATACCGTCTTTGTCTTGTCAAACAGTGTGTGCTTAACTACACGTAAATTAACCATGGTAAATCAACTGCTTGTTATAATAATTGTTTCTCTCTCTCTCCCACTCTCTCTCTCTCCATCTGTCTCTCTCTTTCTCTCTCTCTCTTTTTTCCTCTGTCTCCCCCTCTCTCTCTGTCTACTGTCTCTCTCTCTCCCTCTCCCATATTGTTTAAAGATGATGACAAGGATGGTGTTAGTGTGCGCATGTGTGTGTGAGTGGGTGTGTGTGGGGGGAGGGGTGTTTGAGTGTGTGTGTGTGAGTGTGTTTTTGTGGGGTGTGTGTGTGTATTTGAGTGTGTGTTTGTGTGTGTGCATCTGTGTTGTATAATGTCCAATGTAATGTTAAAGGTTCTCTGCATTATGTTAATTTGTTAAGGGACAGATTCAAAGGTAACACTTTCTAATTAGCCTAAAAATATGTATCCCTAATTTTAAGAATTATTATTATTATTATTATTATTATTATTATTATTATTATTATTATTATTATTATTATTATGGGCTTTTGCAGCTCAAGAGCTACTTAAGGCGCTGATAATACAGGATCGAACTCAACCGCCTGAGCTCAGACACCAACTTACACGCCACTGTGTTATGTTGAAACGCGCACGATAGTTCGTGTGTGACGCGCACGATAGATGCGATCGTTTTGTTTTGCTAAGCATGCAATAATAGAGTGTATTTACCTTTGATTTGATTTTGCGCTGTTATTAGAACAAGCTTGTATAACGTTGATAATTTTAGTTGGTCGATATTATTTGAGAATTTTCTAACGTTGGTTGTTTACTATCGATCGAAGCGTGTGGATAATTCTAGCGGTAACTAGAGACGCTTCCATCCTAAATATGGTTGTATGACGTGAGACAGTGATGATGAAATTTATTCTGATTGGTTAAAATTGTGTCAACATCGAACATTCGTACGTTGTCTCGAGCATAGAGAGACTATATATGTACCGCACTGTTTGTGTTGAGAAAGTGGAAAAGTAACAAGTTGAGAGTGGAAAAAGCGATTGTATGCAGTTGTTGATGTTCGCTGAATAAAGTTGGAAAACTACATACGACGACTTCTGCCTTGTTGTTGAGTGGCCGGGTTGCGTGGATAAACGAATCCAAGTTACACTTATCAGAAGGATTCAAGCATTGGGGCTGAATCAACTACTAATAAAAACAAAACCAATATCGAGTGTAACACACTGTCTGACACCACAGACAATTGATTTTTTTCTTGTCTTTTTCTATTTGATGTATCCAGTTTTAACTCCTTTTTCTTTTTATTTTTTTTTTAATAATGATTTTCTTTCTTTTTTTTTCTTCTGTTTTGTGCGTGTGTGTGTGTGAATGTGTGACAATTGCGCTGTGAACCGATTTTTTTCAATACAAAAAATGCTATATAAATATCCTAATTATTATTATTTAACGGAACAATCGTTGAAGTGAAAATGGGTGATGACTCTCCTCCTACAACAAAGACTAGAGAAGGGTGAGGGGAACGGAGGGAGGGGACATTGGAGGGAAGGGAACAGGGGGACTGGTGATTTGTTTTTACGTATCTCTCTTCCTGTCATTGGGGCTAAAAATACAATATTATTATCTAAAACGGTACAGCTTCAGCTATGTGTCGCCAAGCGAAGCGATAAACTTCTACAAAAGGGTTGGAAGAAGAGGTTAGAAACCGAGGCATTGCAACGCATGGACTTTAAAAGATCCTGACGCTCGCATCCTTGACGGATGAGTGCCGGCTACTCAAATACACCCAGCACGCACTAGGTCCTTTTCCACACCCTACACCTCCCACCCCCCACCCTCCACCCCCACTCTCTACCCTCTCCATCACCGGCCGTCTACCAGGGTTGTGTTCAGTTCTCTGAGCGTCAGACTATGCGCCCAAAGGCGGCGAGATACAGGATCTAAGCTGCCATTTCTTTAAAGCTTCTTTAATGCTGCACCCACTCTGTGGAACTCCCTTCCTCTGAGCTTGAAGCAAGCTCCATCCCTGCCAAGCTTCAGGAAAGGACTAAAAACTTACCTGTTTCAATATGGCCGAATCACCGTCTTAGTGCGCATAGCTTACGTACATGGATTTTTTTTTTTGGCGCCTTACAAGATCACATCATCATCATCATCATCATCATCATCATCATCATCATCATCATCATTATAAAATGTGATTCTGAAAGCGTTTTTTTTTTTTATAATCAAACTTTTCCACTATATAATAGTATTATCATCAAAGAGTTTATGAATCCACATTATTGAAGGGGAAAGTTCTCAAATATGCCGCTTTCAAATTGGGGCTTTTTAATCAAAGTTACTACAGTGGTGCATCTGCGTGGAATTTAATATGGCTTGGATCACGCAGATTTGGCCGTTTGGCACGGGCAGGGTAAATCAAGCCAGTCACATCACGACGTAAACGGGTTTACCGACTTGTTTATTATTCAGTAACTACGAAAAGTAGTTAGTCTTATCTTTTGCTCCATCCTACAAAGAACAGGCGCGGCAGACCTGATTAACGAGATTAGTAGAAATCTCGTGTAAATCCTGACAGGTGAAATGGGGCTAGGTAGAAAGAATTCGCATTAGCAAACGTACAATTCTTCTTCTTCTTCTTTTTCTTCTTCTTCTTCTTCTTCTTCTTCTTCTTCTGCTTCGATTCAACTGTTTATTTTAAACTCGATAATTATCTCCTTTCTGTCTCACGTTTCCAAGTGTTCAGGTTGTATTTTTATGCGCATTATATCCCCTTCTGCATCGCTCTTTTACAAAGGAGTTGCAATAGGCTTACCAAACTATTCACCGTCTGCGGTTTGAGGCATCAACGAAGTTCAAAACGTGGCGCCAACACAGCGGTAATTCTTGAAATAGAATTTAGGCAACTGCTAAGTGTGGATGTGTTGTTGTTGTATTTTTTTTTTAATTTCCAGAAATACTTTAAAATAGTGGGAGGGGTTGGGGGATTGGAACGTGCCAAATGTCGGTCAGTCTGTCGATCAGTCTGGTCGGTGGATCCGTTGGAAGCCATATCTCCAGAATCACTGAACGGGTTTCGACCACACGTTATAGGAACATTACCTAGGTGAGTGGCCTGTTTACCGTGCCATTTAGAGGCACGGTGGTCTAATGGTAGTGCTTTGGCTTGCGGATCTGAAGATCCCGGGTTCGAGCCCTGTCCGGGCCATTGTGTTGTGTCCCTGGGAAAGACACTTTACTCCCGTTTCCTACTCCTTCGGATGAGAGTATAAACCGAGGTCTAGTCTGTGTCTCGCATACATTCCATCATAAGGGACTTTAAAGATCCTGACGCTCATGTCCTAGACGGGTGAGTGCCGGTAACAAGAACACACCCAGCATGCACTTGGTCCTTCACCCACATTCCTGGCTGGCCAGGATAGTGCTCAGTTGTGCGGGCGTCAGACCATGCACCCACAGGCTGCGGGTGGGCGTCTCGGGCGGTTTGAGTTAGATCCTGTATCGGCCAGCGCCTAGAGTCTGGTCAAGTACGGCGAGATAAGTGCGCTATAAAAGTCCTCAATAATAATAATAATAATAATAATAATAATAATAATAATAATAATAATAATAATAATAATAATAATAATAATAATAATTTAATGTGCTCTGCTGCAAAGGTCAAGGTCACTGGGTTTTTTTTTTGTTTTTTGTTTTTTTTTTTGCTAAACGTAATCCTATTTTGATGAATTTTTGCTTGCAGAACTCCAAGTTTTCATTTGGTTTTGTTTGGATAAAGACGCGTCATCACACCGCAAGAAAATGAACACTTTTGAACATGCTTATTTTTCGGCTGTGTGTGGATGTCTGAAAATACATTTGAATGATTTGCCTTCTAAGTTTGTTTGTTTGTTTTTAAATGGGTGGCATTAATTGGCCACCTACAGAGACAAATTGGTGTGTATGTGTGTGTGCACGCATGTTTCAGACGTAGAGAGAGAGAGAGAGAGAGAGAGAGAGAGAGAGAGAGAGAGAGAGAGAGAGAGAGAGAGAGAGCGAAAGAGAGTGAGTGAGAGAGAGGAATGTATGTGTCTTGTGTGTGTCTAACTGTGTGTGTGTGTGTCTGGTCTGTGTGTGTCTCAGTTTGTGGATATGGGTCGCTGAATCCCGACAACTAGTATTTTTTAGCTTCAATTTTCAGTGCCTGGTGCAGAAAAGCCAGGTCAAAATTATGTTGTGATCGTATATGAGTTGTTTTCTTCTTCTTCTCTCTGTCTCTCTGCCTCTGTCTCTCTCTCTGTCTCTGTCTGTAAGCTTTTGAATATGGAATGTACAGTATTGATTAATTTATTGTTGCTTTAGGTCCAGCGGACTCCTCCGAGCCAAATCAGGACCGGAATGTACAGTAAAGTAAGCGTGTATTTTTGGTAATTTTATTTTTATTGTATATGTTGTCATTTATAATCTGAGTTCACATGATCGAGCTGAACCTCCCACACAATCATTCCCATTGAAATGAACCTGTTTTGTGTTTATTCAATAAAACCTCTAAGTCTAAGTCTCTATCTCTGTCTGTCTGTCTGTCTGTCTGTCTGTCTGTCTCTCTCTCTCGCTCTCTCTCTCTCTCTCTCTCTCATACCTCTTCCCCAAGGGCAAGATGTAAAAAAGCGCATCCAGCGCTTCCTCTTTTACCCTTTCAAAATAAAATTGTTTCCTTATCTTCTGTCTGTCTGTCTCTCTCTCTCTCTTTCTCTCTCTCTCTTCTCTCATACCTCTTTAATTCTCTCCTATAAGACCCTGTTTTTTATTTTACCTTTTTTTAAATTGCCATTTACACGAAAATAGCATGCCAGGGGGATGGAAGCACATACGTGCTGAATTTGGGATCAGTGATGTAATCGAGAAGTGCAAGTGATCAAGATAGTCTCTTTCTTTCTGCACTTACTGTCTGGACTTCCGATGTGGAAGTCACGTTAAGTACGCCTGTGAGTTTTCATGAGAAAAAAAATTGCCCCATTTTAACTGTCTCTGTATCCCATGTTTCAATCGTTAAACCTTCACAACAAATGCTCATGCGTGTTCTATGTTCATCACAGTTGTTCTTTGAGTTGATTTGTAAACCTGGCAATAACGCTCATTAATAGATTCACAGTTGTTCCTCGATGTTTGTAAATAGTTTTTTTTTTTTTGAGGGAATGGGGCGCAGCTGGTTCAGGTTTGTAAAGCGACGGCAAAAACAATTGAAGCATGGAGTATGAAACAATAATCTTGCAGGCAGTCAGCAAGCGGGTTGACGTGACCGAGAACCACAGGCACGTAAGCGTCTCTACTCCTTCGGATGACAGTATAAACTCGAGGTCTAATCTGTACAGGTCGCCGGCATTCAATAGCTCGGACTTTCAAGATCCTGACACCCAGCCAGCACTAAAGTTCGTCCCTTCTCTTTGATCTCCGGTTGTCCAAGGTTGTTAGTGCTCAGTTGTCTGCAACGCCAGACGTTCCTAAGGCAGCAGGTGGATGCCTCAATCTGCTTTAAGTTAGACCCAATATCGGACGGCGCCTTGGGCAGCTCTTGAGCGGTATATAAGAACCTATCCTATCCTATCCTATCCCGTAACTCGGAGGTCGTATAAGAACGATCAAATGAAATAAATCTAGAAGAAAACTTCAAAAATAACTTTTTTTTTCAGTTGCTCTTTCCAAGTTTGTAGATATGGAAATCATATTGCGCTTATTTGCGGGTGGCCTAATGGCTCAGTTGATAGTGAGCTGCTTACCTATGTCCAAAGGTCGCCGGTTTGAACCCCTAGTGGGACGAACTTACTTGATTTAGGTACAAGGCTTTTCAGGAAACCAAGATGGTTCTCCTGTTACTCCGGTTTCCTCTCTCCCTTCAGTAATAGTATTGGACGCAGCCAAATGAAAAATTTTTTAAAATAAAAACCGATTTCTATTACGACGTCTATAGTAGCGATTTCTTCGGATCGCCGCTCTTTGAGTTCGATTGAAGAAACAACGCGTGACTTTAGCCCGTTTTATTATTATTATTATTATTATTATTATTATTATTATTATTATTATTATTATTATTATTATTATTATTATTATTATTATTATTTATCTGAGGTCACTGCTTGACTGATGCGCACTGCACTGACAGTTTTAAACGGTAAGAGAAAGAAGAAGAAGAAGAAGAAGAAGAAGAAGAAGAAGAAGAAGAAGAAGAAGAAGAAGAAGAAGAAGAAGAAGAAGAAGAAGAAGACGACGATTCACTCTAGTATTCCTCAGGAATGCATCGAACAGAAGAAGTAAACAACGCGCAATGCACGTGCTCCAAAGAATAAACAAGAACATTCTAGAAACAGCCGGAATACGGATTTGTAGAGTCAAGGTGGCTCATCATCATCACCAACTTCTTATCAACACGTCATCAAACAAAGCTGAGTCGATAATTCACTTAAGTAAGCGCGCTGTGCATGTGCCAAAGTGACGCCCTAAAGTGCAGTTTGCTCCATTTAAAGTGCGTGTCTTCAGGTCGAGATCAAACTTGGAAGATAAAACATTAAAAAAATCTAATTCCCGCAAAAGAGATGGGAGTATTTGCTTCTTCATACCTTTCGGGGGAGGTGGGGGTATTACGGGAGGGTTTGTGTGTGCTGATATTTACGAAACTGGAATTTAGACGTTGCACTGGAGCTCTTTAACGTATCGTTTGGTGGAAGTACTACACGGTTATTTCCCTTAGTAGACCTACCTGTAAGATACGTGAGAAAGACGTACACACAGTGCTTGTGCATGGCATTTATTAATGATGCCAACAAAAAGTTTGTCGTTCATATATTTGTTGATGATGTTTCTGTGTTTCTGTCACAAAATGTGTTGTTGTTGTTGTTGTTTAAAAATCGTTGGAGCGTGACCCACATGCTTGAGCGCGTTGGCTATGGATAAAATAAAGGGGTGGGGGGTGGTGAGCTAAAATATGCCTGCAATATTGGGTGACGCTTGATGACTGTATCAAGAATTCCCTTTGCTAGGCTCGCGAAAAGACTTTATCGATGAAACGATTGTCTTTGTAAAACTGCTTACGCACCCTTTTGAAAAGCTTTGAAGCCAGTAAGGCGGGTTTTTATAAACTCTCCTATGATCGTACTATCGACATATATTCACAACTTTCCGGCACCTCTCATAAAAACTCGTGGGTATCGCCATTATAAATTAAAACGAGGTTATATGAAACCAAGTTCCGGTTTGGCTTGTTTTGCTTTTATCGAAGCTTGATGCGTGACTTTTAAATATGGCAAATTGCCGAAAACGACGATTGTTAGAGCCAGAAAACGAGTGGGATAAGTATAAAAACGGTGGAGGAAGTACATGCTCAGTGAAAGAATGCAAAAAACAATCGTAGAGGCCTGTATTTGTGGCGACTTCGGAGGTGCGTCGATCATCGACAGAAAGTGAAACAGGACCTGAAAACTCTTGTAGTTTTCCATAGCTTCGCCGTCGCAACCTTCACAAAACACGAAGTAACTGACTATGTTAGGCTAGCGTTGTGGCCAACTGGGCTAAGGCGGGACTAACTTGCCTTGTCCACAAGCCAGAAACCAATGGCGCCTGACAGGTGTGGGTTCGAGCCAGCATCTGGGCGTTATGTCTTTCCGAATATTTTTCAAAAATTCACAAATAATGTTAGGTAGGTAGGGTTTAGGCGCGCCACTGGCGATAGAAAGGGATAATAAACTGCAGCAAAAAAAATAAAAATGTGAGGGTACGATACAGGTGGCCAGTGACACATGTTATTATTCTTGAATATTTGGAAATAACTCACTAAAACACGCTGAGAAAAAAAAACGGAAGCATTTTTCATAGAGGGGATTCCCGTTGGTGCATAGGATAGCAGAAAAGTGTGAATAGCGCCAAAATTCGAGAAAAGAGATGGCAGGACATTGAAATTGTATATAGCAGACCCCCTCAAAAAATCAAAATTGTTCATTTTTTGGGCGATGTTTTGACTGTGCTATAACCTAACGAAGCAAAAGGTAACAATGGAATGATAAGGCAATATCTGAACTATCTGCAATGGGAAACAAAAGATCAAAATGGGATCAGCCCATTTTTACATACAGCCCAAAACGTGCTTTCGAAAAGGGTGAAGCACAGTGACCTTGACCTTTGAGAAACTACAAATTATTACGAATGATTCAACATGCTTAGCTGTACCTAAAGTATGCACAAAGTTATTAAAAAAAATAATTTCGGGTATTTGTTATTCTTGAGTGTTACATTGAAACGCGCACGATAGTTCGTGTGTGACGCGCGCGATAGATCAGATCGTTTTATTTTGCAAAGTATGCAATAATAGAGTGTATTTATCCTTGATTTGATTTTGCGTTGTTATTAGAAGAAGCTTTGTATAACGTTGGTAATTTTAGTTGGTCGATATTATTTGAGAATTTTCTTGAGTTGGTTGTTTACTATCGATCGAAGCGTATGGATAATTCTAGTGGTAACTATAGAAGCTTCTATTCCAAATAAGGTTGTATGACGCGAGACAGTGATGACGAAGTCTGGTCTGATTGGTTGAGGTGTGTTATGCTGGGGTATTCTCAACCTTTCTGGAGTGTAGAGAGACTATATATATAGTGCCGCACTGTTTCAAAAGGGGGTTGATAGTTGAATTGTAAAGTTGAATGTGAAAAGTTGAGAGTGGAAAAAACGATTGTATGCAGTTGTTGATGTTCGCTGAATAAAGTTGGAAAACTACA
Source organism: Oncomelania hupensis (assembly GCA_036898135.1). Lineage (NCBI taxonomy): Eukaryota > Metazoa > Mollusca > Gastropoda > Littorinimorpha > Pomatiopsidae > Oncomelania > Oncomelania hupensis. Next base: position 12,444,110 of record CM072512.1, read on the forward strand.
TACGACGACTTTGCCTTGTTACTGAGTGAGCAGGCTGCGTGGATAAACGAATCTGAGTTACACTTTATCAGGTTTCAAGCATCGGGGCTGAAGCAACTGATAAAAAAACAACATCGAGTGTAACATTGAGATAAGACGAAAAGTGTGTTTGAAACAAACAAAAAAGGGACATTCGGAGCGACTAACCGGTCAACCGATCGACTGACAACCGGGCTGCGATTGAAGGATGGCTCATGATCTGAAGCACCGGTAAGCTTATACCAAAACTTAACCAAATCGCTTCAGCGGTTTTCGAGATATTGAGCAAAACGTGTTTAGAGACAAAATGACTCCATTGACGTCTGTAGTGTAGCTGTTTTTACTGTAGTATGAGAAACAAAAAATAACGATGCTGTGCGCATTGGCGTCAGAAACATCATCAACAAACGTTTGAATAAAGAAAGACATCCCCCTTTTTCGCATCATTAATACATGCATGCACAAATACAGTGTCTACGTCTTTCTCGCGTTACTTCCAGGTTTGTTTTTTTTTTTTCGAATAGAATTACGCATTGTTGCTCGGTAGGGCCTATTACACAATCATAGGCATTGTTATTCTCTGTTATTTTTGCCTCGAGTGTGTGTAATATTGTTGAGAGTTGGTGCATGCTGTATGTGAGTATTGGGGTCACGATTTATGTAAATATTATGATGTTTTTTGTTTGTATACGTGTGCATGAATGCATGTTTTAAAATGTGTTTAAATAATGTTATTAGTGGTGGTTTTTTTTAAAATGTATGTGTAACCTATTTATTTCCTACTTATACATGTATTTCCTGTTATGTATTTCTTACTTTTCCCCCGTGGGGGTACCGGTGAATTCAGTATAAATAGTATCCCCACTTTCTGGATATTTAGTCCTTTAAATTCCCACTGTCGCTGTCTTTCTCATTATTTTGTTCTTTCTCATTCCTACTCTGTTCTATCAATCTACTATGCGTGGGATGCCTTTATTTTAAAGTGACCGGCTGGTGGAGTGCCTTCAGTGTTACCACTGGGGTTGTTTTGGCATATCTTTTATGCGGATCAAGGGGCGAGCCCTCTTTCAGCCAAGTTGTGGTCTTGATTTTGTGGTCCTGATTCGGCTCTTTGCAGTCCGCTGGACCCTGTAAGCAATGAATAACTAACTAACAAACTAACTATTTCTTACTTATATTTCATGTTATATATTCCTACTTATATTTCCTGTTATGTATTTCCTACTTATATTTCCTGTTTTGTATTTCCTACTTATATTTCCTGTTATGTATTTCTTACTTATATTTTATGTTATGTATTTCTTTATTTAGGATTATTTAGTATTTAGGAGCCATTGTATCTGACAATGGGTCCCGACAAGAAGTCCTCTCCAGGATCGCACAAACAACTGCTGCCCTGACAAGGTTGAAGCCCATTTGGAAAGACAGGACCATCAGTCTACATTCCAAAGTAAGACTGCTGCGCTCCCTTGTCATCTCCATCTTCCTATATGCTTGCGAAGCATGGACCCTCTCAGCAGATCTCCAACGAAGAATACAAAGCATGGAGATGAGGTGCTACAGACGACTTGTGGGCATTTCCAAATACCCAGCATATCACCAACGACGAAGTCCGACAGACCATCACACAAGCCATTGGACAACACGATGACCTGCTCACAGTGGTGAAGAAACGGAAACTCCGATGGTAGTACTATGGCCACGTCACCAGATCATCAGGCCTTGCAAAAACTACTCTGCAAGGCACAGTACACGGAGGTAGAAGAAGAGGGAGACCGAAAAAGAGGTGGGAGGACAACATTCGAGAATTGACTGGTTTGACACTGAGCGAAGCCATCAGGGCTGCTGAGGACAGAGAAAGATGGAGTATGCTGGTTAAACGATCATCTGTAGTGCCACTACGACCTCCGGGTTACGGGACAGGATAGGAAAGGTATTTCTTACTTATTTTTCATGTTATGTATTTCCTACTTATATTTCCGCTTATGTGTTTCCTACTCAGAGTTCCCCATAACGCACTCCAGCGCGTAATTTACGCATAAAAATACAGAAATGACGCAGAGATTTCATATCTGTGCGTCTTTATGACGCGCACGTTTGTCTCTGCCAAGACACAGTCATTTTTCGTGACCCACAGCAATGATCGGTATCACTATTGAATTGATCTTTGTTTATTTTTGCTTAACGTCCACAGACACCAGTGCACAGCAGACGACGATTTTATACTTCCGCTGACATATCTGGATCTGGATCTGGATAGCCCGCCTGTGGATGTAGATTGGCGGGTGCGCCACAGAAGCCGATGACGACTATCAACGTGACATAGTTTTGTAGAGTTGTTCCCCTTGCCATTATTTTGCATAAACATGGCGCTATACATGTGGCTGACGAGGACTCGGTCCGAGACTCAGTCTCAGTCTCAAACTGATGATGAATCGAGCGTAAGCCTTGCCCAAGCAAGTACTAGTAGTCTGGTAAAAGATGGCACCAAAAATAAAATCAACTGAATTGTCGCAAAACCCAAAAAAAGGAGTCAAGCGCAAATTTAATGAGCGATAGCTGACAGAATTTAATTGGTGTGATTATGTGATGGACAACTTAGTTGTAAACTTTGTGTGCGCGCCTCAGGAGCAAATAATTCATTTGGTGGGCTGTTTGATCAATTTTAATTTGACCTTACAAATGTTGAAATGACCCTCAGAATTTTTTTCAGTGCATCAAAGTTGACTGCCAGTTTTGAGGCCTATGGAAACCACTGCCTTCTTATATTTCCTGTTATGTATTTCCTACTTATAGGCTTATTTCTTGTTATGTATTTGTTACTTATATTTCCTGTTATGTATTTCTTACTTATATTTCTTGTTATGTATATCTTATTTATATTTCCTGTTATGTATTTCCTACTTATATTTTCTGTTATGTATTTCCTACTTACCTGTTTGAATTTATAATACCCTATCAGCCAACCCGTTCTCTGCGCTCTCAAGATGCTTCTTTCTCACTGTCCCAAGACTGGTCCTGATTTGGCTCGTAAGAGTCCGCTGGACCTAAAGCAATAATCATGTAATGTAACTGTCCCAAGAAAAAAAACTCTGGAAAAGGTATTTTGCAATCGCACTCAGTCGCTTACTACAGTACCTTCAAGTAAAACCTCGAAACCTTTCTCTTCTCAAAGTATATGCCCTATTCTTGCGATTCGGTCTATGGCTAGATGGAACTTAGCTGGCCTGTTAACTTGCGTGCTTGTGGTCTATGCAAAGAGTGGATGGGTTGTGAAGTAATATTATTGTGCTACTGTGAGTGCTTATTGTGTGCATGTGTATGTTAGAAAGTGCTTAAATGTGTTTATTTGGTATTTATGTATGTAGAATTGTGTTTGGATAGTTGCAGTTGTGTGGTGCTGAATACTTATTAGTTTTCTCCTGAATGTTATTGTACAAATATTTGTCTCTTTATATGACCTGTTTGTGATTATGCTTGTTCCGTTTATTATTTGTGTGAGTGCGTGCATATATGTATATATTTGTATGTCCTTCATTTCAAATGATTTTATTATAGATTTATTGAAATATATGTCGTTGTACATTGCTTGAGAATGAATGAATAGTATTTCGCGTTATAAAATAAAGTATTATTAATACATTACTTTGATATTTTTAAGCGGAGTCACTTTGACCATGGCACAGCTACAGATCTTTTTTTTAACTTTCACAGTGAGAGCTGATCCACTGAAAAATGTCAGAATACAACCAAAAATAACTTACAAAATTAAAGTTTTTTTGGTTTTTATTTGTGCTTTTTGTTTTTTTGTTTTGTTTTTATCAAGTAGTTCCTTAGTTTTTCGTACCTAATAATAGCAACAGCTAGCACTCCTCTTCTTGTGCTATAGCACTTACCAAAGCCGGTAAGTGGCTCGGTAAGGTTTCTCGTTGTAGGTTGATACAATAGACCCTACCCTACCCCCCACACCAGCTCAAAGTCTATGTGAGCAGCACTGTTTAGTGCCTCCACATTTTGCTGGCTGCGGGCTATTTATAGCTTACCTGCACCCTCCCTTCCAGCGAAAGGAAAGGTGTGTATCAGTTTATAGTCCCCCCTCTTCCCGATAAGGATTTTCAGAGAGGAGACTCTTAGCATCGGCGAAGCTATTTATAGCTAGCCTGGCTGACCTAACCTCAAAACTAAAAAGCTTTGGTTGAGTCGGTGTGCCCCGGACACCAAACACGCCCTCTTGAAACCGCGTGTCTCATTCAGAAATAGGGTCAAAGGTCAGTGGTATTGATGTACATTACACAGGAAAAATCGCTCCTCTGTCAGAACAGAAACGGAAAATTCAAACTTTAGCGGTTGATTTGAGCAACGAGAGCCCACTTTATCATTGTTTAATGTGATAACAATGCCCACTTTATCATTGTTTAATGTGATAACAAAGCCCACTTTATAATTGTTTAATGTGATAACAAAGCCCACTTTATCATTGTTTAATGTGATAACAAAGCCCACTTTATCATCGTTTAATGTGATAACAATGCCCACTTTATTATTGTTTAATGTAATAACAAAGCCCACTTTAACATCGTTAAATGTCCGAATTTAAGAGTAAACCCGTTTTCGCCAAAATTAAACGAAGCCTTCTAATTGGGGTACTTTAAATAAGTTCATGCGTCCCTAAGGGTTTCTTTTCTGGAATTAAGCTTCTTTACTTGACTTGATTACATACATATATCTCTTTCTCCATTGTGCAGAGCTTCGTTCTTTTGTGTGCGTGATTGCTTAAGTGTAGAAAGGGGATAAAGGGGTGAAGAAAAAAATTATCATTATTTAGGGACTAAAATGTTTGGTTGTTTTTTTTTTCTGGCAAAGCGATGAAGCACATCAAAACAAAGTTTACCCCATAGTGTGTTTACAACACGCCAGCAGCGGTGACTCGTAAATCATTGTCTTGCCTGTAAACAACAACGGAACCAACATCGCCCCTGTATAGTTCCTTCGCCTTTAGACGTTGACTTTTGCCCCCGCCGTAGATCAGTGATATTGGAGCGTTTGTCTGGCACATCGAAGACCCAGGTTCGAATACCGTGGTGGGCCCAAATAAAAAATGGCCATCTTTCAGACATAGTTCAACATTTCCACAACCACGCTTTGGCATAAGTAAGCCTATCTAAAACATCTCTGTCATATTCTGGTCCAAGCGTGGGGAATTCTCTACCACAAGGAAAGTAAATCATTAACATCGTTTAAAACTAGACAACAAATTTCTATTCTCCTTTTGTTCCTAATATTTAAGATGATTGTATACCTTTTTTGTTCTTCCAAACCCTGCGACAATGGATGTTTTTGAGAATGTGTGAACGTGAGCGCACGCACCCACCCGCGCGCGCCTTTGTGTGTGTGTGCGGGTAGGGGGAGGATGGAAGGGCTATCGGAGGGAGTTGGGGTGAGAAGGGGGAGGGGGTATGTGCATGTAGGCTCATTAATAGTCTTAGTTATTTTTTTACCATTGTTAAGGTATTCTGTTAGTTTCCAGTTAATTTTATGTTTAAAATGTTGCTTGTTCCGAATTGTTTATTAAGGACTACATTTTTAAGACAGGTCCATAGGACCTAATCTATCAACGGCGATAACAATAAAACATGTGTATAGTCTATACCTACGAGCCATCTGATGTATACATAAAAATGAAACTAGTACAATCTTGTTAGCTGCGAGTCTTACCAGGTACCGCACGTTCATCAAAGAAAACATAAACATTTGAAGTTATCGGGAGTCTTTGGTGGCCACCTCTGATTGCCTTGAGAATGTCTATGGTGCTGGCGTGTCTTAGAGGTATACTACATATCACCCATGCAATCGAGGCGCCGCCATTCCTGACATGCGCACACGCCGTAAAAATGACGTAGTTCCGCTTGTGAGACGAAGTTTTCAGCAAGCTGTCGATCTTTATGGGTTAAGATAACGTATTTATGCTTGGTAGGTGAAGTATTGGGCGTGAAAGGTGTTGATGCAATCACTGGTGGTGGTAGTGGTACGATAAAACAATTAGATCATCATACGTATTATGAGAGATACGCGGGAGTGAAGGTTATGGAGGGGATGGAGAGACAGAGGCGGGAGAAGAGAGAGAGAGAGAGAGAGAGAGAGAGAGAGAGAGAGCTTTCAGAATCGTATCACTCGCTAAGACCTTTGATGTTATATTAGGAAACATGTTCAATAAGCTTAGAGAAGAAATAGAGGTTTATTGTAAGCTTAGCACAAAGGCAGACCTCAGCATACTGTTCAACATTTCCTTTGTAATAGGCCGCTGTTCTCACAATGTGAATTTTTTTTTTACGCCACCGCCATCTCAAATAGATATTTAAAAAAATAAATAAGGGTGGCGAGATCATGACGGGAGGCAGTCGTACACCAAATATTATATAACTCCGTTAACTCAGCTATAAGAAAATGCAAAAACAGACAGACACACAGACAGACGGACACACACATCACTAAGAAGAAGAAGAAGAAGAAGAAGAAGAAGAAGAAGAAGAAGAAGAAGAAGAAGAAGAAGAAGAAGAAGAAGAAGAATTTAAAACATCAATAAATGCAAAATTATAAAACCTGGCAATATTTTATGTAACTCTGGTACAGAAAACATTGAGAAACTATGCAGCTTTGCTTATGATTCCTAACCTATACTATCCTATGCCGTAACTCGAAGTTCGTAGGGGCACCACAGATGATCGTTTAAGCAGCGTACTCCATCTTTTTCTGTCCTCAGCAACCCTCATGGCTTCGCTCAGTGTCAGGCCAGTCCATTCTCGAATGTTGTTCTCCTACCTCTTTTTCTGTCTTCCTCTTCTTCTGCCCCCTTGCACCATGCCTTGCATGGTGGCTTTTGCAAGGCCTGATGCTCTGGTGATGTGGCCATACCATCGGAGTTTCCGTTTCTTCACCACTGTGAGCAGGTCATCGTGTTGTCCAAAGGCTTGTGTGATGGTCTGTCGGACTTCGTCGTTGGTGATGTGCAAGGTATAGGAAATGCCCAGAAGTCTTCTGTAGCACCTCATCTCCATGCTTTTTATTCTTCATTGTAGATCTGCTGTGATAGCCCATGTTTCGCAAGCGTAAAGGAAAATGGAGATAACAAGGGAGCGCAGTAACCTTACCTTGGAATGTAGACTGATGGTCCTGTCTTTCCAAATGGGCTTCAACCTTGTCAGGGCAGCAGTTGTTTGTGCGATCCTGCAGAGGACTTCCTGTCGGGACACATTATCTGATACAATGGCTCCTAAATATTTGATGCTATGCACTGGGTTGATGGATTGGCCTTGGACTTTGATGTCCATGTTGATGCATTTTGGTCTTCTCTGCATTTTTTTCCATTCCATAGGTTCTGGAGGTGGTGTCAAGCCTCTGTACCAGCTGCTCAAGTTCTTGTTCCTTTTCAGCCAATCCCTCAATGTCATCTGCAAAACGGAGGTTGGAGATTGCTCTATCCCCTACGCTGACTGTGCCTTCGTGACCTGCAAGGGCATCTGACATGATGCGCTCTAGGAAGATGTTAAAGAGTGTTGGAGAGAGCAGGCATCCTTGAAGCATACCGATTGTTGTTCTGAACCAGTTTCCGATGGCCCTGTTGTAGAGGACTGCACTAGTAGCCTTGTCATACAGGCTTTTGATGACTTCAATAATTTTAGGGCTGATGTTGTACACTCTCATGGTTGCCCACTGAGCTGCATGCCAGACTCGGTCAAACGCTTTCTTAAAGTCTACAAACATATGATATTGATGTTGTTTGTGCTGTAGGTATTTCTCGCAGATTATTCTGAGGTTGAAAATCTGTTCAGTGGTACTTTGCCCTGCCCTGAATCCTGCTTGTTCTTCAGCTATGATTTGTTCAGCTTGGGGTTTCAACCTGTTGAGTATTATTTTCAGGAGGACCTTCCTGGGATGGCTGATGAGGCTGATGGTGCGGTAGTTTTCCCACTCCTGAAGGTTACCTTTTTTGGAAGAGTGATGACAAGCGACTGGGTCCATGTGTAGGTCACTCCCCACTTTGCCAGATCTTGATACAAATAATGGTGGGGACGTCAATCATCGAATCTCCTCCTGTTTGAAGCAATTCTGCGGGTATGTTGTCCACTCCCGCTGACTTTCCTTCTTCAGCGATTGCACTGCTGACTCTACTTCTTCTCGAAGAATTGGGAGGATATTTTCTTATTCTTCTCTGCTCTGGGGACATGCTAGAACTGATGGGTCTCTGTTTGGTGTGTGGTTGTAAAGGTCAGAGCAGTACTCTGTCCATCTATCCAAAACTTCTTGTTCTTCTTTAAGGCAGGCTTATGATTGCTTCCAAATAAGAAACTTTGCTAATGAATTCATTATCATATGCTATAGATAGCGTCCAACAAGCTACTGTAATATTTACAATTGTTATTTATAAGATTGTGTCATATAACCTACAGGTAGAAATGGTAATAAATGTTCTGTTCTGTTCTGTTCACACAGACTGACGATTCCAGTATATTCCCAAAAATTAGGTACGTTTTGCGGGGGGGGGGGACGTGGGGGAGGTGAGGGGATATGGGATGGAGTGGCTACATTAAATTACGTGTACTGGGGGTGTAACTAGTTCGCATCAAAGTAGAGATGAGCATTTGGGGGGGGGGGAGGGGAAAGAAGGGGAACTATGTATAATCGTCCTGTAATGAGTAGCTCAAGAATTATGGATGCTGTGTGGGTGTGGGTGTGTGTGTGTGTGTCTGTGAGTGGGTGTGTGGGAGGGTGTGTGCGTGTGTGTGTGTTACGTTGAGACTCGCGCGGCGGTGCGAATGGAACGCGCACGATAGAGCTGATCGTTTTATTTTGCAAAGCACGCAATAATAGAGTATATTTATCTTTGATTTGATTTTGCGTTCTTATTAGAAGAAGCTTTGTATAACGTTGATAATTTTAGTTGGTCGATATTATTTGAGAATTTTCTAGAGTTGGTTGTTTACTATCGTTCGAAACGTGTGGATAATTCTAGTGGTAACTAGAGACGCTTCCATCCTAATTATGGTTGTATGACGTGAGACAGTGATGACAAACTTTGTTCTGATTGGTTATAATTGTGTCTTGCCCGAATGTTCTTTATTTCTCTGGAGTTCGAGAGACTATATAAGTGCCGCACTGTTTCAAAAGGGGGGAGTGTTGAAAGTAGAGAGAGAATTGTAAAGTGAAAAGTTGAGAGTGGAAAAGCGATTGCACGCAGTTATTGATGTTCGCTGAATAAAGTTGGAAAACTACATACGACGACTCTCTGCCTTGTTGTTGAGTGGACGGGTTGTGTGGATAAACGAATCCGAGTTTCACTTATTAGGAGGATTCAAGCATTGGGGCTGAATCAACTACTGATAAAAACAAAACCAACATCGAGTGTAACAGTGTATGTGTGTTTGTGCGCGCGCGTGTGTGAGTGTAGTGTGAATGAGACCGCGTGTATGAATAAATATGTACGAGAATGGTGGGGTGAGCGGGGGGGGGGGGAGTTCACCTTTAGGTTATTACTACTAAAATCAGGATTTATAGCGTGGAGTGGGGGTGGGGTGAGGGTGGGACGGGGTGGGATGAGTAGAGCGATTTATTCTCAAATAAATTGATCATAATCTTTATTCCTTCTTGATTCATTTGTTTTGGGTATAAATAGTGCTCGTTTGTCTGTTGTTTTTTTTTAACTTGGCCAGTGTTGTACTCTTGAAAAAGGTTTTAATAAACCAAAATTGTGTGTTCTTACCTTGAAGAGTCGAGGTTGTCTTTTTTAATTTTAAATTTCTTCTTTTGAATAAATATGTGTGTGGAAAACACTGTGTGCTCTGTGGGTTCGGGCAAATAGAATAGACCCAACGTTTCCCGGCGTGTCGTAAGAGGCGACTAACAGGGGTGATGTTAGCACGGCATCACTGGGCGAAAGTCTTCTACACAGAAGTCACCGGCCAGGGCGGAGGAACCTCACGTTACTACAGGTTCAACGACCACGTGCTCAGGGCCAAGGCGAGCCACACTGTATTCGTGGATTTCGGCTGTGGCCAACAGCCTGGAGAGGATTGGGCCCTGCCAGGTCTTTTTTTGCCCAAGACACAACACATGATGAGGCTATCCACTAATTCCATGCCGGATCGGTCGTCGCCCGGCTACACAAGGACCGCGCCTTCCGTTGGCCACCAGGACGGAGGTGAAAAGTATGCTACTGATGGACAAATTAGCAAGATCCGCACGAGAAACAACATCGTCATAGGAACCTGGAATGTCAGGACCCTAACTGCGGAAGGAAAACTAGAAGAACTGGCCCACGAGCTGGACCATTATCGATGGAACGTTCTAGGTATCAGCGAACTGCGCTGGAAAGGCCTAGGTGAAACAACGACTGACAAAGGCCACAAGCTCTATTTCAGCGGTAGAGATGACAGGCACGAACACGGCGTTGGATTCTTGGTCCACAAGAACATTCTAGCCACTGTCATGGGTTGCCGCCCAGTCTCCAGTAGACTCATTACCATCCGTCTGAGAGCAACCCCTTTCAACATTACCATCATCCAGGCCTATGCCCCAACATCAGACTATGAAGACAGCGAAGTGGAGGATTTTTATGAAAATATACAGGCGGTCCTTGACCAAGTGCCGAAGAAGGACATAGTCATAGTGCAAGGCGACTGGAATGCCA
>CM072512.1:12459811-12482311 GCA_036898135.1 Oncomelania hupensis
CAATCTCAGAACAGTGGAAATGTGATCTCTCTTCGATGTTGTTGTTGTTGTTGTTGTTGCATCAATTTTTATTCATCAGATTAACATAAGTTGTACTGATGTAACATAAACAATTTACAAAATCTAACATGCGCACATCATAGATATTTTCAAAATTAAGTAATTAATTAATCAAACTATAAAAATCATCATACTACTAACATACACATACACTTTTAACAATATACATTCATTCCCTTGTAACAATTCATTGATTAAGAAACACACAAAGGAAAAAAAAACACATAAAAACTTTCAACTTCACCTGTGAAGAACGAAGTACTTATAAATGTTATTTTGTGTCTTACAGAAAGTTGAAGTTTGGCCTCCAGGCCCTTACCCCCCCCCCCCTCCCCCTTCCATCCCACCCCCCCCAACTCCCCTTCCCCCCGCACACCCCATAAACAAACTAAAAGAAAAATGATAAAATAATCAATCAAAACTAAAACAAATTCAAATTCATAAATAATTCCCCCCACCCTCCCTCCCTTACATTTAAAAATAAATAAATAAATAAATAACATATTTATTGAAACTAATAATGTTTAATTAAATAAATTAGGTACAAAGAATAAACAGACAATTACTAAACTAATTGTTAGAAGATATTTAGAAAAAATTGAATAATTCATGACTTCTAAGTATCTTCGATGTCCGAGAGGCGATTGGAGCAGTTTTTTGGACTTCCTATAGCTTGTAGATTTGAGATTTATCAAGGGTCCCCTATAATATTTTATATTTTTAACCATCGGAGAGCTTTCGCCTCAATAGTGCTATAGTGTCGGGGGCTAGGAGGGGGGAGGAGGGGAATATAACATCGGAATTACTTTTTAAAATAAAAAAAATAGTTCTACAATTGTGTCTGCAAGCGATGGGATACTGAATGGAGAAAGAGCATCAACGAGTGTTTTAGAAGGTCTTGGAGATGAAAGCAACAGTGCGCAATGGTACAGAACACATCACAGTATACCTACGTTTCGTACTCCACGCTGAAGACACCAACGAAGGAGCAAGAGGCTGTCGGTGAGGGAATATGTGCAACTGAATTAGGAGCAAGAAGAAAGGGGAGGATATGAATGGCTCATAATTATAATCAATAATAATAATAATAATAATAATAATTATTATTATTATTATTATTATTATTATTATTATTATTATTATTATTATTATTATTATAATAATAATAATAATAATAATAATAATAATAATAATAATAATAATAATAATAATAATAATAATAATAACGGATGCCCTATAGGCGCTTTTCCCCCCTGAATCACCAATCAGGTTCAAAGGGCGGCGATCTGTAACAAACACACACGCTCATATGTTTCACACACTCTCACATACACAACACACATCTATAACTAAAACGTATGTAGTGTAAAGGCAGGGAGATTGCTAACGCATTTACTAGCTCAGAGAGCTGGTCAACGCGTTGTCCGACACCAAGATCTAACTCAAGCCGCCCAAAGACGCTAACTTGCAACTGAGCCCGCCTCAGCCATCGACATACGTACCTATACGAATGTTTAGTTTGAGCATCTCACATGACAGTACGATAGAGTTCCATTTAACGTCAGATGCGGTAATACAGAGTAGGGTGAGGTGAAACAGTGTCTAAAGAGTAATGAAAGAAAGTCGGCTCCTGCGATGGAAAAAAAAATAAAAGAAGGAAGAAATACGGAGAGTTCAGGGTTCCGGGAGAAAGGGTGAAGTTAAACAGTGGGAAATGGAGGAGTAGAAGAAGAAGAAGGAGGAGGACGAGGATGAGGAGGAAAAGGAGAGGAAGAGAACAACAACAATAACCACTACTACTATCACTACTACTACTACTACTTTTACTACTACTACTACTACTACTACTACTATTACTACTACTACTACTTTTAATACTACAACCACGACTACTACTACTACTACTATTACCACGACTACTACTACTTCTAAGCCTACTACTACTACTACTACTACTACTACTACAACCACAACAACAACTACGGTAAACACATCAACAAACACTAGAAGAAAGCGGAGTGAAAATGAATGTTTCACAGTGATAAAGGTTTGATCCGATAATAAAGTTCAGCATTACGGATGATGGTAATGCCAAGTTGGCAAGAAAATCATATTTGATTTGATGCTACCCACGTGATTTCAAACGCACAAATTCCCGTTAATTTACCCTATCTGGACTTCAGATCAAATCGAAATTGAATTATAGAAAGAGAGAAAGGGAGAAAATGTAAAATTCCGAGTTTGTCATAAAATGTTAGTGTGTCGAAAATCGACGTTTTTGCTCATTGTCGTCGATGTAGGTGTGTACCATCATCATGATCATCATCATGATCATCATCATGATCATCATCATCATCATCATCATCATCTTCTTCTTCATCATCGTAGTCCTCACCATTTTTTTCACAGCCACCCGTAATGATAGACACTGGTGCAAGTATACACGCGTACACATACAGATACACACGCGAAATGCTTTGAAAGAAGTAAACGATGTGTTTCCGTGAAATAGGACTTTTAACCTGTTTGGAATACAGATCAAGAAACAAATAAGTGGAACACACACAAAAATAATACAGAAACGAAATGAGAAGAAAGACAGGTGCAGACAAAGAAAAGACTGACAGACAAAAAACACACGCTCACACATTCACACAGAAAGACAAAAACACACACAAACGCGCGCGCGCGCAGTCACACACAAACAAACATAGACTAATAATAAATGGCATTACAACACCAACAAAATCTAAACCTACCTCGTCCGCTCCTGTTAATGGATGTCATTGTTTCTCCTCTTCTTGCTCCTTTCTCCATCCCCTTTCTTCCTATATCCTTCTCAATTCCTCCTCCTTTTCCTAGTTCTGCATTCCTATCCTATCCTATCCTGTCCCGTAACTCGGAGGTCGTATTCTCCATCTTTCTTTGTCCTCAGCAGCCCTCATGGCTTCGCTCAGTGTCAAACCAGTCCATTCTCGAATGTTGTCCTTTCACCTCTTTTTCGGTCTCCCTCTTCTTCTACCTCCTTGCACTGTGCCTTGCAGAATGGTCTTTGCAAGACCTGATGATCTGATGACGTGGCCATACCCTCGGAGTTTCCGTTTCTTCACCACTGTGAGCAGATCATCGTGTTGTCTAATGGCTTGTGTGATGGTCTGTCGGACTTCGTCGTTGGTGATGTGTTGGGTATAGGAAATGCCCAGAGGTCTTCTGTAGCACCTCATCTCCATGCTTTGTATTCTTCATTGTAGTTCTGCATTACCTCTTGTATTTTGTCTTCATCTACTCCTTCTCCTCTTCATCTAGACCTCCTCCTTTTCTTCGTTTTCTTCTAAAACGGAATCTATAATCGAGTTTTTCGACTAGTATTAAGAGCGCCAATTAAGAAGCTTTTTTTTTGATTATTTCATATTTTGCACAGTCAGGGGAATTCATTAGAATTCCACACTTCTTTCATCTATAATTGTTATTTTCGCTAATAATGCAAGATAAATAATCTCGCGAGTTTATTTTTTAAATCGACAAGGCATTGTTTATTTTTTGCGAAAAGACACAACATTCAAAGTACAATATATTTTATTCCCAAGTAAATAGATCTACACGAGGAATGCATTTGGTTAATGCTGCAGCACCATACAAAAGAGCACACGTAAAAAAAGATATAGTGAAAACGTTGACAGCACAATAGCAATTAAAAAATAAGATTTAAAAGATAAAAAGATGAACTGCACATAAGGGCAAATAAGTGCCTGTTGACACACACACACACACACACACAAACACACACACACACACACACCTACAGCTACCCTCACACTGTTACACGTTGTTGTTGTTGTTGTTGTTGTTTTTAATCAATAGTTGATTCAATCCCAATTCTTGAACCTTGATAAGTGTAACTCAGATTCGTTTATCCACGCAGCCTGTTCACTCAGCAAGAAGGCAGGGGTCGTCGAATATAGTTTTCCAACTTTATTCAGCGAACATCAACAACCGCATACAAGATCACTTTCCGAAAATCACTTCAATAATCATCATCAAAAATCATCACAAATCTCTCTAAAAAATCACTCATACAAGCAGACAGCGCTGCTTATATAGGCTCTTTGCAATCGAGAAAAAGTTCGAACATTCCAACATGATGCAATAACGCCCAATCAAAATAAAACTCGTCACCGCGCGCGTACCGGAACTATGCACTGTCTTACATCATTATGGTAGGAGAATCGCTTAGCTATTACCAGATTTATCTCCAAGCTTCGGTCGATAGTAAATAAGTAATTCCAGAAAATTCTGAACAATATCCACCGACGAAAATTATCAACATTATACAAAGCTTCTTCTAGCAATAATGGAAAATGAAATCAAAGATAAATACACTCTGTTATTGCATGCTTTGCAAAACAAAATGATTGTATCTATCGTGCGCGTCTCAAACGTAACACACATATACGCAGAGTCGCACACACTCAAAACATATCTTTATCAAACAACATCATCGCATCAGCTACCAAAGTAGCCACCTGTTACGTTTGTGACGCGCTCGATAGATCTGATCGTTTTATTTTGCAAAGCATGCAATAATAGAGTGTATTTACCTTTGATTTGATTTTGCGTGGTAGTTAGAAGAAGCTTTGTATAACGTTGATAATTTTAGTTGGTCGATATTATTTGAGGATTTTCTGGAGTTGGTTGTTTACTATCGATCGAAGCTGTGGATAATTTTAGTGGTAACTAGAGACGCTTCTATTCTAAATATGGTTGTATGACGTGAGACAGTGATGACGAAATTTGTTCTGATTGGTTATAATTGTGTCTTGCCGAACGTTCTTTATTTCTCTGGAGTATGGATAGACTATATATGTACGCACTGTTTAATTTGAGAGCTGTCCCCAATACGCAATGTGTCCGGGGATGTTAATCTACCCAAACAAAAAAACAAAATTTGAGAGATAATTGTAAAGTGGAAAGTTGTGAAAAGTTGAAAGTGGAAAAAGCGATTGTATGCAGTTGTTGATGTTCGCTGAATAAAGTTGGAAAACTACATACGACGACTTCTGCCTTGTTGATGAGTGAGCAGGCTGCGTGGATAAACGAATCTGAGTTACACTTATCAGGAGGATTCAAGCATTGGGGCTGAATCAACTACTGATAAAAATCAACATCGAGTGTAGCACCACCCCGCGTATATCTCTCATCCTCTAAACACGCTCATTCACACTATTACTATGTATGCAGCACTTCATGCATTCACACACCCGCATGTTGATGCCAGTGAGTAAGGCAAGGGAGACAATACAATCAAATCAAGGGCGGCAATTCAGCGACACCTGCGAGCCAACCGATCAAGCTTAATGAAGATCAAGAGGAGGTCCGGGTGGAGGGTTTGGGGTAATTGTTTGGATTTTTGAGCGTTGATGAGGCGGACAGCTGAGCCGCATTAACCCGACTGGAAATAAGCGGGATTCCAAATTTCTTCTCCCAGGTAATAGTAACGAACCTCATAACAACAACCGAAAAGTGTGCGTTGGCTATGGAGACAGTTATATCACAAGAGAATCAGACCACGAGGGCAGTATTTGGCACGAGGGCAGTTAAAGTTACGAAATCTATGGGAGGCGAGATATAGCAAACGCGCGCGCATTTGCGCTCGCAAATGCGCAAATGCGAGCGCAAATACGTGCGCAAATGCGCGCGCATTTGCGTGCGCAAGTGCGCTCGCATTTGCGCGCGCGGTTGCTACGCCCGTTGCTATGAGGGTTTTGCTGAAAACTGTCAACGGAAAGGAACTAAAAATGAACACATGTTTTTTTGTAGATCTCCGACCTAGATATTTTGTATTTATCCGCATTAGTTTGATGTTAAAATATTTACGTAGAATACAATTTAAATAACTGTCTCAATATGTTTAAAGATAGCTTTTATTTACAAATATTATTAAAGTATTAGTAATTAGTATGTAAATATATAGATAGAAACGGGTGTAGTAGTTCTTAATCGTCCTTAATGTTATGATAAGTTTATTTCGTGAATGATATTAAGTTTAGTAGTGCTAGTTTTCACTAATTATTACAAATATTATTAATAATAAATGCAAGAAATATTTAATTTGTGCACGTCTCAAATTCTTTCACAGACACATTCTTTTCGGGTATAACTTGCGCTCGCATTTGCGCGCGCAAATGCGCAAACCTTGCGCATTTGCGCTCGCATTTGCGCGAGGTGCGCGCATTGCGAGCGCAAATGCGCGCGCGTTTGCTATATCTCGCCTCCCATAGAAATCAGCATTGACACGAGCGCAGTAATGTCACGAAAACAATATTGAGACGAGGGCAGTTAATTCCACGAAAACAGGTTCTTTTTTCTTTTTTTTTTACGTCGACGGCCGTTAAGGTCACATAATACTTCAGGTAAAATCACAGGCACTCACTGCTTGGAAGAGATGCCAGTGGTTGTGTGGACATAGCGAAACACAGCATCATCAACAACATCAACATCATCATCATAAACGAATTGACAACTTCCTCAGCTCGTGACCCACTTCAGTGGCCACAAAACGACGGGATGCCGTTAAACGAAACGACACAGGCGCAGAAAACTAGAACTTAAAATATTGTCAGATATTGCCTACAGAAGGTAATACATGCATAAGAATTGAGTTTGGGCCTATGGGGCAGGTTTGCGCCGAAGTTGACAGAGTGTGGCACGCTTTCACATACAAAGGCATTGGGAGATACGCACAAATAGGCCTACAATACACTCATCCCCACCCCAACCCTCCTAATTCCAAGCCCCGCACGAACGTATTCACGTTCATGCACTCATGCACCCATGCATACACATACAAACACACCCACGAACACACAATCACACATACACACTCCTAATTCGGATGCTGATGTTGCACGTGTTATTCCAGAGCTTAATATTGGACATTCTTTATATTTAAGAAAACAATATTCAGTCTTTACTGCTGAATTGTATGCTATAATTATGGCTTTGAATTATGTTTTTATGTTATCATTAGACGTGTTTGGTACAATGATATGTGTAGACTCAAAATCTGTTCTATATGCTTTGCAAAATTGGAGTTGTTTAATTAGAAGATAAATTATATTTGAAATCAAATATCTTGTACATTGTTTACTAATGAGAAAGTTTGCAGTTCATTTTCTTTGGGTTCTTTCACGCTGAGGAATAAGAGGGTAATGAATTGGCCTATAAACTAGCCAAAGTTGGTGCGAGTAAACCTACCGAGGTAAATCATAACATTAACCTCTTAATTTGACTTCGTATCAATAACAAAAAAAATTGTATTAAACATTAACACAATAATATTTTGTCTAGCTCTAGATATTTAGCAATAATTATATACAAGTTAAAATTAAAGTCACGGAAAACAAAATTTTTCAAAGAAGTAAATTGCGTATGTTCAAACGCCTTGAATGTAGAACATCTGTTATTACACTGTCCATTTTTGAATAAATAATTTACAAAAAAATCATAGTGATACTATCAGTCAGTAATGATATAAAGAACAAATTAGGTGATAATGAACTGGTGCTGAAAATTGCATCTATTATATGGTATAATCATATAGGAAGCTTGTTATAATAAATTATGATCATTGTACGCTATGAACTTTTAATATTTTGATGTTGATATTTCAATATTAAGAGTTGAATTGTTTGATGGTTATAAGAACTTCTTTTTTTTATTTTAAACAAATTATGTATTATTTTATTAGTATTATTTACTATTATTATTTGTATTTTTTGGGGGGAAAGTTTTTATATTACTTAATTAGTGAATAAACTATAAATAAATTGATTGAAATCAATTGAATTGAACACACACCTACGAGTATAAAGGTAATCACACACACACATACGGATGTACACAAATACGCACACATTCACACAAGCAACACACACACACACACAGAGCAACACGCATACCCTAATCAACAGCGAAAGTCTACAATTGTAAAATATACTGACCAACTGCTGATGGAGAAACTTCTACTACTACTACTATTACTACTACTACTACTACTACTACTACTACTACTACTACTACTACTACTACTACTACTACTTCAATAATGGTACAGGACGCAGTCAATATAAAAATTTCAAAAAATAAAAATTCGATTTTCTTTCCGTCTTCCAACAGCGATCTCCCTGCCTTTACACCACCTGTTTGAGTGATTGATGTGTATTTGGTGTGTGTAAGGATGGATGAGACAGGTGAGCGAGTATGTTGTTTTAACATAAATTTATTCAGCAAACAAACCAGATATTATTACAAGGCAAAACATCAGGGCGCACAAAAGCACAAGGCTTAAATAAGTACTACCCAAATCATAATAATGTGTCAAAATATCACTGGCGGACAACAGGAAACAACAAAACTTTGATAGAAATACAAGAAGTAAAAAAAAGAAATTTTTTATAAAAAGAAAAGAAAATTTTAAACAAAAAAAGATTTCCAAGTGAAGGGGAAGAGAAAAAAAAGGGGGGTGCATGGTGGTGGGGGGGGGAAGAGGGGTAGGGCGTGGAGGGAGAGGGGCGGGTGTGAGAGAGTTATACTTGTGGGAAGAAACTATAATGTTTAATAATAATATAAAGCGTGTATGTTGGTATAGATCGCCGCGCTTTGAGCCTCATTGATTTGGGGAAAGGTTCGTATATAGCATCCTGTAGTATTATTATTATTATTATTATTATTATTATTATTATTATTATTATTATTATTATTATTATTATTACTATTATTATTATTATTATTATTATTATTATTATTATTATTATTATTATTATTATTATTATTATTATTATTATTATTATTATTTTAGTTATTATTAATATTATTTTAGTATATTTTATGATTTTAAAAAAATATTATTTTTTTTAAATTATAATTATAATTATTATAAATATTATTATGATTGTTGTTGTTATTATTATTTTTATTATTATTATTATTATTATTATTATTATTATTATTATTATTATTATTATTATATAATTGATAGCATTCTATACCTGTGGTGCAGCGTGAGAGAAAAAAGGTATCGGGGGAAAAACAACAGTTTTGCTTTGAGTGACAAATTAGGCGCGACACCATCACAGCTTCCCCAGATAAATCAATGCGAGAGAGAATAGCCTCGTCTTCTCCTCACCTCCCCCCCCCCCACCTCCTCTCCCCTCACCCCTCCTAACCTTTATCCTCCAGCGACCCTTTTCTGCCGACATTGCGTCTTCCGATACTGCATAACAAGAATGGCCTCTTAGTATGTTATCCCCTTTGTCAAATATTTATTTTCAACATTTTCCGCTAAATATTTTTTTTTAAATTAGAAGCATACATTCTAAAAAATCATTTGTTTAATTAAACTAATTAATTAAATTAATTAAATTAATTAATTAAATTGATTTAATTAAACTACTGACAAAAATTATGCAAGTTGGATGATGTCATCATTGGGATGTCATAACTTGTTACAGAAGACTTCTGGGCATTTCCTATACCCAGCATATCACCAACGACGAAGTCCGACAGACCATCACACAAGCCATTGGACAACACGATGACATGCTCACAGGGGTGAAGAAACGGAAACTCCGTTGGTATGGCCACGTCACCAGATCATCAGGCCTTGCGAAAACCCTCCTGAAAGGCAATGTGCAAGGAGGCAGAAGAAGAGTAAGACAGAAAAAGAGGTGGGAGGACAACATTCGAGAATGGACTGGTTTGACACTGAACGAAGCCATGAGGGTTGCTGAGAACACACAAAGATGGAGTACGCTGGTTAAACGATCATCTGTTGTGCCCCCACGATCTATGAATTACGGGATAGAATAGGATAGGAACTTTTTGTTTTTGTTTTTTCTTCTAATCCTATTTTCTCCCAAACAACTGGTGGGATTTGTTTTAAGCTTCGTATATTCTTAGACTTTACCTATGCCTGCAACGAAAAACCAAAATTATGCAAATCAAATACAATAATCATGATGACGTCACCTTTTACATTTCCTTTAACCTTTGTAGGTCATGAGGACCTTTGTTCGTTTTGTGAGAATTCGATGATGGAGGTTAAGTATTAATAGAACAATCCCAAACAAAAATAATTTTAAAAAAATAAACTAATCTATAAATTAAAGTTTTTTTTAAATAAGAAAAAAATGAACAGAAACAAGATGGCGAGCCATTCAAATGTATTTCGAGACACTCACACTCACAGTAGAAAAATAAGCATTCTAAGAAGTGGTAATTTTGTTGGTGATGTTGTGACTCTGCTTTATTCTGAGGAATAAAAACATGGAATAATATGGCCATTGAATCTGAATCTGAAAATATACACTGTGCTATCAAAACTGATATTTCTATTGTCTGTACTATCTGCAAGCAAAGCGAGTATCCAAATCGGCTACGACAATTTTTAGATACGGCGCAAAACGTGTGTAGAACATGGTGAAGCTCAATGACCTTGACCTTTGATAAAGTACAAATACGAATGAAATAACGTTGTTAGCAGTAGTTTAAAGATTCACAAAGCTAAAAAAAGAAGAATTTCGGTTAAGCTATTGTTACACTCAATTGATGTTGGTGTTTTTCTATCAGTATTTGATTCAGCCCCGATGCTTGAAATCCTGATAGGTGTAACTCTGATTCGTTTATCCACGCAGCCTGCTCACTCATCAACAAGTCAGGAGTCGTCGTATGAAGTTTTCCACTTTTATTCAGCACACATCAACAACTGCATACAATCGCTTTTCCACTCTCAACTTTTTACTTTCAACCCTCTCTAAAAAAAAAAAACACATTTTGAAACAGTGCGGCACTATATATATATACAGTCTCTCTAAACTCCAGAAAGTGCGAGAAAACCCCCAACGTGACACACCTCAACCAATCAGAATTAATTTCATCATCACTGTCTCACGTCATACAACCCTATTTGGAATGGAAGCTTCCATGGTTACCACGAGAACTATCCATACGCTTCGATCGATAGTAAACAACCGATTCGAGAAAATTCTCAAATAATATCGACCAACTAAAAACACCAACGTTATGCAAAGCTTCTTCTAATAACAACGCAAAATCAAATCAAAGATAAATACACTCTATTACTGCATGCGTTGCAAAATAAAATGAACAGATCTATCGCGCGCGTCACACACGCAAGCCTACCATTGCACGCGCTTCACACATACTATCGTGCGCATTTCACACGCACCATCATGCGCGTCTCAACGTAACAGCTATTCTTGGGATAAGGCAAGAAGTGCGTTTGTCACAAAAAACGTTAAATTCGGATCTACAAACTGACCGAATGTCCCACAACATTACAGTACATTACATTACATGATTATTGCTTTAGGTCCTGCGGACTCTTCCGAGCCAAATCAGGACCGGACAACCCCTGATCCGCATAAAAGATCTGCCGAAACAACCCTAGTGGTAAAACTGAAAGCTCTCCACCAGCCAGTCACTTTACTATAAAGACATCCCACGCTGGGGACGCTGAGGATATACTCTAATTTGTCGAACCCCCGTTTACAAAAACAAAATAGAATACAAACATCATTATAAATTATCAACAAAACACATACATATAAAATGCCTACATTGCTAAATAATAACATCATAGGAAGCCCTAGTGACCACCTGGCAGAAAGCGTCCAATATTCCCAAGCTGATCCAACAGACCTCACACACAAGTAAGGAGCCTTGTCCCGGAAGAGTTTTTAAGAAAAATGGTAGGTGACTGGTCTAGCGAAGAAGAAGATAGTATAACAGATTGATAGAACAGAGTAGGAATGAGAAATAGCAAATGAGAAAGACAGCGATAGTGGGAATTCAAAGCACTAAATTTCCCGAAAGTGGGGATACTATTTATACTGAAACCCCCGGCACCCCAACGGGGGAGTCCGACAACCGGACTGCAAATGGATGATGGTCTACGATTTAAAGTACTCGTGTACCAAAGCTGAACAAAATCGCTTTAGCCATTTTCAAGATATCGACCAAAACGTGCTTAGCAACCAACTGACTCCAGTGACCTTGACCTTTGCGGTAGGGCCACACATGTTGGCGGCTCGGGAGGGAGGGAGGGCACTAACTTAGATAATGTTTCTATGAAGCTGGGTCAAATCCCGTTAAGGGGTTCTTGAGACGTGACTTCCCACGGACCGACCGACAGACCGCCGGATTAACATATCGATATTGGGCTCGTTCCCACTCCTCCCTACCCTCCCCTCTCCTCCCCGACTATTGCAAAGTATTTTCAGACAAATCTGGAAATATATATACACACGCACGCACACACACAAGCACAGATGAGAAATAAAAAAAGGAATATAAATCAAGTCAACGTTCGATGTATTTCCTAACATTGGCCAGCATCGGTCCTTCAGTGTATCCATCCGACAGGCTTCCACTGGCCATTGACCCAAGGGAAGTTGGATTTGCTTTTCTTATCCTGGGAAAGGAAATGCTTTCAAATCGTTCTTTTACCCCCGGAGGGAAGGATAACAGTTTGAATGGCTCCATCATTTGCTCAATCTGGTTTAGCTCTTGGGAGAGGTGCGGAATTCATATTTGATTGCTCTCAACCCCAAAGCCAGTCTCTTTCGCCCTTTTTGGGAGATGTGTGTGTGGGAGGGGGTAGTGGGCGGGGGAGGGGGGGAAGGTAAGAGATAAGTTATGGCGTATGGAATGGGTCCTTGCTAATTAATGAGATTGATTGTCTGGTGTTGAAGTGGAGAGTTTCTCGCAGGAAGCTTTCCCAGGCCAAAGAAGAAGAAGAAGAAGAAGAAAAAGAAGAAGAAGAAAAAGAAGAAGAACAAGATGAGGAGGAGGAGGACGACGACGACAAAGAGAAGAAAAATGAGAAGGAAAAAGTAGGAGTAGGAAGAGGAGAAGAAGAAGAAGAAGAAGAAGAAGAAGAAGAAGAAGAAGAAGAAGAAGAAGAAGAAGGAGGAGGAGGAGGAGGAGGAGGAGGAGGACGACGACGACGACGACGACAAAGAGAAGAAGAATGAGAAGGAAAAAGTAGGAGTAGGAAGAGCCACCCGATACACATTGGTCGAAGGCTACTAGAAGCATGCTGTAGTAGTCGCCTCAACAGGCCATAAAGCATGCTCTCATGCTTCAGAGCACTGCTTCCTATACGCTTCAAGCCCTAGGAGCATTGACCAATGAACTCATGAAAATAGAAAATGTAAGTTTCGTCTCTTCCAGGGGACGAATTAGGTCAAACTGTATTTGTTTCTAGGTCAACTGTCTTTTACGAACCGTTTGAGAATGTTTTTGAACCGTTTGTTGACGCCGGATAGTGTCCTCACTTGGTTTCATACAATTTAAGAATCCAACAAGGCAAATAGATTTTTGACACGGAAAGAGCGGAATGTTGTAGAGCAACATTCTGTATATATTTACAGTGAAATTGCGCTTTTTCCGTCACTATAGCGCTTGAAGCGTATAGGTCAGTGGAAAGACAGAGTTGGTGTGTGCAAAAGACAATATCGAAGGTGAACAACAATTCTCCAAATACTGTATTATGTGTGCGTGCTTTGAGTTGTTGGAAGGAACTGATGTGTTATTATTATATCTGTTCCGTTTGATTTGTTTGATATCTTTGCAATGTATATTTAACACTGAGTGAGACACTAAATGTTCCTTTGTTTTTAGTAATACTAATTTTTTTATTGGTATGTTCCCAGAATCTGGAGTGGTCATTTTGAAGTAGGTATTTTCTTCACTCATATTCTTTGATTTACCTTGGAATATTTTTACAGCATCGCACACTTCTTTTTTAAGCCTACTAAAATTAAAGTTGAAAATTGTTATTATTAAAAGAAAAAGAACTCGATATGAAGTCACCGACTTGAATGCAAATGGAAATCTGGGTGAGTAGATTTCAATAATATCTGGTATAAATGTGAGGGAGTTTGATCACGGTTCAAGCTGGGTTTACGAATTTTGATTTCAGTTGCTTCTCTGACTTTCCTTTTCTCTTGTGTGTGGTTCAGTGGGATTCATTCTGGCTTTAACTGGGACAATTTGGTGGCTTGCCGCTTGGACGTGCTCAAACATCGCTGAATCAGATTTTGACGTTCGAGAATGGACTGGCTTGACACTGAGCGAAGCCATCAGGGTTGCTGAGGACAGAGAAAGATGGAGTACGCTGGTTAAACGATCATCTGTGATGCCCCAACGACCTCCTAGTTATGGGATAGAATAAAATAGGAATGAACAACCACACACACAAACACACACACACACACCCACACTTTGATTAGGACATAAAACATATCCCTCCCTCCGTCCTTTGAGTTTCTTCGATCTCTATATTAAAAAAAAAATTAAAAACTCGGAATGTGCCTCGACATCCATTATCTCTCCTCCCCGACAACCGAAAACATTGGGGTACTCAAATAATATTAATATTATATAGGTTTAGATAGAAAGATAATAATATTATAAAGATTTAGATAGAAAGGTACGGGGTGGGTTTGCCTCGCTGAGCTTATCGAAATAGGACCAAAGAGGTACACTACATTATTGTGGTGCCCCGACAAGGTTGGGCGAGGATTAATGTGATGTTAATGATAGGATGAGGTCGAGAGAGAGGGGTTGAAAAATGGCGTAGAAGGGAGGAGGGGAAGAGGGTCCTAGGGCACGCTGTGTTGAGGTGGGGTTGTTGCGGATTGGGGGAATGGGTGGGCGTTTGGTGGGGAGGTAATATTGAATGGTAGGGTTCCAGGCTGATCCAGAGCTCAGAACTATACAAGGCTTAGTCCTTTCCCCCTCAGGATTTATATTCAGGTCCTGTTTGCCTTTGTCTGTCTCTATCTATCTCTTTATCTGTCTCTGTCTGTTTCTCTCTCTCACACACACCAACGCATACGCACACACAGGCACACTGACACGCACACACACACACACACACACACACAAACACAACTAAAACGCTTAGTGATTCGTCTTGATGAATTATATTTGTCTCTCTCTGTCTGACTGCCTCTCTGTCTCGTTCTCTCTCTCTCTCTCTCTCTCTCTCTCTCTCTCTCTCTCTCTCTCTCTCTCTCTCTCTCTCTCTCTCTCCTTTCATTAGTACCTTAAGGAAACAGTTTAAGCACCAAAATATAACAGAATGTTTTGTACAGCACGTCTCTTTCGATTGTTAGTCTGGGACTAAACGAAGAAAGTGTTAGTTAGTAATGCATTCATTTATATAAAGCCATGAAACTTCTGAAACTTGCAGTATCGTATAACCTTTTTTTGTTTTTTTTTTAAGTACGAAGTTTATGACAACAAAGGCCTAGGTAACAATGCTTCACCATTGTCTAAACACGATTTGCGCTTTATCTATAAAATAAATTGGCGTAGACGATTCTGATAATATTTGGCTTGCAGTGGTCATTAAGTTCTTTTTTGTTTCTTTTGTTTCCTTAACGATAAAGCAATCTGGTCCTGATTTGGCTCGGAAGAGTCCGCTGGACCTAAAGCAATAACCATGTAATGTAATGATAAAGCAATAAAGCAATTAAACAACAATGCGAGAAAAATGCTTTGCATCTTGTTTTTGGTCATTATCTCTGTGATGTTTCCGTGTGACGTAAAAGGACCGAATGTCAAGTATCAAAGAGAAATAAACATCCTTGTGGCTAGAGTGAGTCACAGTATCAACCAACATCATCGTCGTCGTCATCGTCATCATCATTATTATCATCATCGTCGTCGTCATTATCATTATTTTCATTTCGTTTTAAAATTGCTATCCTGCCTTCTTCTTCTTCTTCTTCTTCTTCTTCTTCTTCTTCTTCTTCTTCTTCTTCACTTTCTCGAACGCGCGTTTATTGTTACCAAGCTCGCTCAAGGTGTGAGAGTGGGCATACAGAATAATCAAGATAGTCGACTCTTTCGCCGTAAAAACAATCTCTTCATGGCGAGGCTTTGCCTGCCCTGGACCAAACACACGTCATTAAGTTAAAGGGAAGTAATCGGACACGACCAAAGGGAGATAAAAGTGGTGTTTGTGTGTCAGTTACCTCCTTGGGCTTCACGAACTAAAGCCGCTTCAAGAGATCTAGCGGTTCTGTATGAGGGCGCGAGTGTGTGAGTGTGTGTGTTTGTGTGTGTCTCCGCACGCGCGCGTATGTGTGTGTGACCGTATGGACATAGTTTGAAGCTGTGGACTGCCTTACGAGACCATGACTAACTGCCACGCATCGGGGAAAAGAAAGCTTTCAAATCTAATGACTACAGTAAGTATATACCAGGGAACCGTCCTGTGTTGAAGGAGAGCGCGCGCACGCTTGAGAGAGAGAGAGAGAGAGAGAGAGAGAGAGAGAGAGAGAGAGAGAGAGAGAGAGAGAGAGAGAGAGAGAGAGAGAGAGAGAGAGAGACAGAGAGAGAGAGACAGAGAGACAGAGAGACAGAGATAGACACAGACAAAGAGAACGCAGAAGAAAAGATCCAACAATTTGCGGTGACCTGAAAATTACTTTACGTGGACTGAAATATTCATTTTTCGATGTGTTACACGCCAAAGCTCGATTCAGCCCAGAAGCTTGAATCTATGTAACCCCCGTTGGGGTGCCGGGGGTTTCAGTATAAATAGTATCCCCACTTTCTGGAAATTTAGTGCTTTAAATTCCCACTGTCGCTGTCTTTCTCATTTGCTCTTTCTCATTCCTGCTCTGTTCTATCAATCTGTTATACTATCTTCTTTTTCGCTAGACCAGTCACCTACCTGTTTTCTTGAAAACTCTTCCGGGACAAGACTCCTTATTTGTGTATGAGGTCTGTTGGATCAGCTTGGGAATATTGGACGCTTTCTGCCAGGTGGTCACTAGGGCTTCCTATGTTGTTATTATTTAGCAATGTAGGCATTGTATATGTATGTGTTTTGTTGATAATGTATAATGATGTTTGTATTCTATTTTGGTTTTTTTAAACGGGGGTTCGATAAGTTGGGGTGAAGCCTCAGCCGTCCCCTGCGTGGGATGTCTTTATTGTAAAGTGATTGGCTGGTGGAGAGCTTTCGGTTTTACCACTAGGGTTGTTTTAGCAGATCTTTTATGCGGATCAGGGGTTGTCCGGTCCTGATTTGGCTCGGAAGAGTCCGCTGGACCTAAAGCAATAACAACGTAATGAATCTATGTAACTCAAATTCCTGTCCACGCAGCTCTTTCACTCAACAACAAGGCAAGAGTCGACGTTATCAAGCTTTTTAACTTTATTCATCAAAAGAGTATTGTCATACGGCTACAGTGCCGTCAAGCCGTCCTACGCCCAGCTGTAACTATTAGCTACTCCTTCGGATGAGAGTATAAACCGAGGTCTAGTTCGTGCACGAACCAATGCTCGCATGCCATCGTCAAGGCTTTAAAGAAATCCCGACGCGCCAGTCCTAGCTGGAGGGGTGTCCGTTACACAAATACACCAAGCAAGAGCAAGGTCCCCCTCTCCTCCAACACCGGTCGCACAGGATTGTGCTCAGTTGTCTGGGCGTCACACGACGCGCCTAAGATAGCAGGTGGGCGTCTCCGACAGCTCGAGTTACTCTTTTTCAACCAGCGCCTTGAGCAGCTCTTAAGATTAATTATATGAACGACTAAATAAATCAAAACTAATTAGATTTATTTTATTTATTTAATCGTTCTTATATAGCGCTTTTCCAGCTCAAGAGCTGCTCAAGGCGCTGGCCGATACAGGATCTAACTCAAGCCGCCCGAGACGCCCACCCGCAGCCTTTGGGCGCATGGTCTGACGCCCGGACAACTGAGCACAATCCTGGGCAGCCAGGGATGGGGGAGAAGGACCTAGGTGCATGCTGGGTGTGTTCTTGTCACCGGCACTCACCCGTCTAGGACATGAGCGTCAGGATCTTTAAAGTCCGTTATGATGGAATGTATGCGACACAGACTAGACCTCGGTTTATACTCTCATCCGAAGGAGTAGGAAAACAGGAGTAAAGTGTCTTTCCCAGGGACACAACACAATGATAGATTTAACAATTAAAGGTCAAGAAACAAAAATAGGCTATTAGTTCCAGAACACACACACAAACACACACACACACACACACACCCACACACACACCCACACACACACACACACACACACACACACACCTACATAATAAATAACATTAGAGATACGAACCAAGCTAATGACGACATAAAGCAGGATTAACAGCCTTTCCTCAGACAAGATATAGCTTTGCATGTCACGATTCCTGTCGCATTAACGTTCACAAATTACGTCACAGTTTCCGCATAATCCGCTTCGGTGATTGGCTGGCGGGATTAGGAATCCTGGTGTGTATAACATGCAATCCGATTGGTTAGAGCTTAGCGTCTTGGACTTTCCGATTGGTCACGTCTGCGTGATGACAGAAGATGAGTCAGCTGGGCTGAAGGAGCATGACAGGAACGGGAAATGAAAAAAGTTTTCATCCGGAAGAGAAAACTTCAGAGAGGAGGGTTCGTGTTCCTCTAAACTTACTCCACTGGATGCGAGTATTAACCGAGGTTTAGTCTGTACACACACGCGCGCGCACACACACACACACACACACACATTCCACCGCATGGATTTTAAAGATTCTGACGCTCATGTCCTTGACGGGTGATTGCCGGCTACACAAATACACCCAGCACGCTCTAGGTCCCTTCTCCCTATCCCCGGTCGGCCAGGATGGTGCTCAGTCGTCTGGGCGTCAGACTATGCGCCCAAAGGTTGCAGGTGGGCGCCTCGGACGGCTTTAGATCCTTTAGATCCCAGGACCTTGAGCAGCTCTTGAGCTGGAAAAGTGCCATATGAACATAATAAGATCAATCAATCAATCAATGAAATAAAGAAACCTAACCCAAAGTGTAACACGGATGAGATGGAGAAAAAGGGGGGAGAGGGAGGCGAGGTGGGGTCTGAGGACCGTAGGACGATCTCGCTGTTATTGTTTGGATGTGAGTGTTTCGTACCGTTCACAGCTTTGACACGACATGCAACATGATGATGATGATGATGATGATGATGATGATGATGATGATGATGATGATGATGATGATGATGACAACGATACGACGACAACATCAATAACAACGACGACTACGATGATGATGATGATGATGATGATGATGATGATGATGATGATGATGATGATGATGATGCTGATGATGATGATGATGATGATGATGATGATGATGATGATGATGATGACAACGAAACGACGACAACATCAACAACAACGACGACTACGACGACTACGATGATGATGATGATGCTGATGCTGATGATGATGATGATGATGATGATGATGATGATGATGATGATGATGATGATGATGATGATGATGATGATGATGATGATACAAGATACAAGAAAACTTTATTATCTCACTCTGAGAAATTAAGACATGTTTTGCAGGCAGTTAAAGGAAGTCATCAATCAATAAAAATGATGATGATGATGATGATGATGATGATGATGATGATGATGATGATGATGATGATGATGATGATGATGATGATGATGATGATGATGATGATGATGGAGGTGAGGGGAGTAGGTAGCGGTGAAGATGATAAAAAGGCGGGGGTTGGGTGGTGATGGTGATGGTTAAGCAGTGGAGAAGTTTGGGATGGGGTGAATGACAAGATATACACTGACGTTCGACTTCGCTTGTTGAAAATGCGACGCAGTTTATTCTCTCTTTAGAGGCACAGAAATTTTGGACAGACGGATTAATGTCCCAGGTCATCATGAGGATGACCAACAGGATGACCACAAGAGTCACCTCAGGTCAAACCACGCTCAGTAGCAATGGGATTTAGGTTTGATGTCATCCACTGATATTATCCTCTGATTCATCGGGACACCGAGTGCCGCATATACCGCAATACAATACAATACAATACCATACAATACAATACCATACAATACAATACAATACAATACAATACAATACAATACAATACAGCTATATTCATCTCACTTTAAGCAATTACAGTGACCGCATTAAGCACATTAAAATATCACATTAGGCCTACATGCACACAACGAAAATCGCAGTTAATATAATGAGTGAAGCAACTATGTGCTCACGGCAACGATGGCGTACGATCTTTGTGTATAAAATAAAATAAAATAAAATATCCACAGATTGAGAGAGACAGAGAGAGAGAGAGAGAGAGAGAGAGAGAGAGAGAGAGAGAGAGAGAGAGAGAGAGAGAGAGAGAGAGAGACAGAGAGACAGAGAGAGAGAGAGAAAGAGACAGACAGACAGAGTCAGACAGACAGACAGAAGCAGTAGATAATAAGAGAAGGGGAAAAAACACAGGCTGACAAAAAGATTATTTTGAACATTATAAGTGAGGGAAAAACAGTTGTGAAACAAAATAAAGGCCATATTAAATTTTGAAGAGAATAAAAATTGGTATTTGAAATGTCTACTGCTGTATTGTTTTGCTGTGTCTGACATTGTCAGCTTATGTCATCACGTGACCACAGCATTACCTGCCCTTGGGACACAAATAAAGGGAAAACAACTCCGCCTCACTGGTCACAACCGACAGATAATGTTCACCTTGTGGCTTTGCAGATTTTTTGAACAAAAAGTGGAATACGCGAGAAGATTAAAGTCGAAGAACAAAAACAAGACGAGGAGGAGGAGGAGGAGGAAGAAGAAGAAGAAGAAGAAGAAGAAGAAGAAGAAGAAGAAGAAGAAGAAGAAGAAGAAGAAGAAGAAGAAGAAGAAGAAGAAGAAGAAGAAGAAGAAGGAGGAGGAGGAGGAGGAGGAGGAGGAGGAAGAAGAAGAAGAAGAAGAAGAAGGAGGAGGAGGAGGAGGAGGAGGAGGAGGAGGAGGAAGAAGAAGAAGAAGAAGAAGAAGAAGAAGAAGAAGAAGAAGAAGAAGAAGAAGAAGAAGAAGAAGAAGAAGAAGAAGAAGAAGAAGATTTTTACATTTCATACCTTGCGTATCTTAAGTTTGAATGTCTTTCATTTAATTTAAAAATGTCAATGACTGCCTAATTTCTTGTAATAAGTAATAAAGAGATGTTGAATTGAATTGAGAAGAATTGGAGGAAGAGGAGGAAAATGGGGGGGGGTAGAGGAGTTGTAAAGGAGTGTCTGAAGTCACAGAATGACTGGTCTTGGTTTCAAGCTGCCTTGTGTGACCGCAACTGCTATCCTAGCTTTGGGATTTTAATCTGTTTTATTGTTCCCTGAACGGAAGGAGATAACTCCCTGCTTTTGTCGCAGAGTTGCTGCCCCTATCAAATTTTTCGGCAACAGCCCCCAGTTGCCATTTTCGGTATAGTGCTACGAAATCTTGCAAAAACACGTCACAGAGTGAGAAAGTGGGAGGGAGAGGGAGAGGGAGAGAGAGGGAGGGAGAGATTGAGAGAAAGAGAGAGAGAGAGGTAAGAGGAAGGAAAAATGAGAGAGAGAGTGAGAGAGAGAGGGGGGAAGTGGGAGGGAAAATGTGTGTTTGTGGTGGGGAGGGGGGGGGGGGCGGAACAGAGACAGAGAGACAGAGACAGAGAAAGGAAGGTGGAAGGCAAACTGAGAGAGAGAAAGAGAGAGAGAGAAAGGGAGAGGGAGAGAAGGAGGAGAGAGAGGAGTGCAGGATAAAGAAGAGAGAGAAAGAGAGAGAAGGGGGAGGAAGTAGAAATGATAGAGAGATTGTGTGTGAGGGGGGTGCGTGTGGGTGTGTGTGTGTGTGACAGACATACAGACAGACAGTGAAAGAGTGAGACACACACACAGAGGGAGACAGACAGACACAGACAGAGGGAGACAGAGAAAAAAAAACGCCGAACTTTTTGGCCGATGTGTTGTGCCAATCTTATTTTGAGAGAGTACAACAGGTGAGATGGTTCTACAGTTCTGGTTAAAAACGTCATTTCATTTGAAAACAAAAGGAATTGAGACTTTGTTCTATTTTTATTTTAATCACGCCTTGAGAGGCTCGTTGTACATGGGCACATCAGCGTGACTGTCTTTATCCTGCAAGATTATGGAGTGGAGGGTGGGGGTTGTGATGGGAGGTAGGGGAAGAGGGGGACGCTTTAAGCAAAAACGATATGTTAAAAGCCAGTCTGCGTTGTTGAAGATTGGCGTAAAAAGCCGCTCTTTGTTGATGAAGATTCGTGTAATAAACCAATCTGCTCGAAAATATTTGTGTAAACAGACGGCGTGAAGAGACAGGCGGTGCGCTGGTTAGGTTAATGCGATCTCTCCTTTGTGTGTTTGTGTATGTGTATGTGTGATGTGTGTGTGTGTTGTGTGTGTGTGCTTAGACCTTTCTTCAAATATAAAGACACAAAATATCTAAAAGCTTTTAGAGGCGTGCTTTCTTTTTCTTCTTTCTTTGCGTCCTCCCCCCCCCCCAACCTCCCCATACTCTCCTTCCCCACCATC
>CM072512.1:12487311-12762311 GCA_036898135.1 Oncomelania hupensis
GACCTCATACACAAATAAGGAGTCTTGTCCCGGAAGAGTTTTCAAGAAAAAATGTAGGTGACTGGTCTAGCGAAGAAGAAGTTAGTATAGCAGATTGATAGAACAGAACAGGAATGAGAAAGAGCAAATGAGAAAAACAGCGACAGTGGGAATTTAAAGCACTAAATTTCCAGAAAGTGGGGATACTATTTATACTGAAACCCCCGGCACCCCAACGGGGGTGACTGAGCGATCATGTGTGTGGGTATGTATTATGTGTGTATGTGTGTACCCGTTTCAATGTGTCTCTGCCTATTCTTTCTGTCTTCTTTTCTTCGCTGTAGGTGGTTCTTAGAATGTGCGGAATTTTCCCGTCTGCCACTGTTGCACAGCGGTGCTGCCGTCTATATTGCACGCTAAACCATCAGCTGCAGCGGATCTGTTTGAAGGGAGAAAAAATCTCTTTCAAGGAAGAATTCGTAATAAAAGGGAGGGAATCTATTACAAGGGGACTTGTTTGAGCGGGAATAAAAATGCATAGACGTTAGACATGCAGCACTGTTGATTGCCTCCCTTAATGGCTGTTCATCATCATCATCATCATCATCATCATCATCATCATCATCATCATCATCATCATCATCTTGTGTGTAGGCTGTCCTCTGCGCTAACCCCCACTGACCAAGCCAACGGCGGGGAACAAGAAAAAGAGCCAGAAAAAGATCTGGAGGTAACAGATCTGGATAAAGCTAACAGAAGCAGACAGGTGTCCAAGACAGCGGATAACAAAGGCAAGGGAAAGCCCTCCTCGTCAAAGCAACGCACCCTCAGCTTCGCGTCACGCTCGCGCTCGAACACTCCCAAGCGTCACAGATCGTCTGGGGAATCCCCTACTGACGTCAGGGACAAGCAAGCGAAGCTGAGCGGTGCTGGCGACACGGGCGACACACGCAGCGCGGACAGTGAAGGGGGTGTGTCAGCTAGTGGCGACCAGGCCTTATCGGTAGGCCTAGGTCGGCGCTCTGTCACTTCTATGACTTTGAACATGGCTAACGACTACGGACTTTTCTTATGTCTTGTGATTTGGCTCTACGTTTTTTCTCCCTAAATGTCAGGGGAATGCGATCGAAGAATAAAAGAAAATGTATTTTTAATTTTCTAAAACGTAATAAATATGATGTAATTTGTTTACAAGAAACGTACATAAGTCCAGAAGTATCAGAAGAATGGCAGAAAGAATGGGGTGGGAATTTTTGGTTTGCTCAAGGTACAGTACATAGTGGAGGGCAGGTCATTCTCATTAAAAAAGGTTTTTCTGGGGAATGCTCAATTTTATATCAATCTCCCAGAATCCTGATTTTAAATGTTTCAGTGGGAGATAAAAAAAATTGCAGTAGTGAATGTGTATGCTCCTAATGTTGATAAAGAAAAGGAATTGTTTTTTGAAAATGTCATACATGTTGTTAACAGCTTGCAGATGGAGAATTATGTATTGCTTGGTGCTTCAACTGTGTGTTAGACAATGATAAGGATATTATTAGTGGAGATAAGCATGTTATTACCGTTGTTAGAAAATTTAATGATCTCTTAAACAGATGTGATTTACATGATACGTGGCGGTTGTTTCACCCTGAAGATATTGAGCACACATGGTCAAAAAGCTCTCCGTTTATTGCAAGGAGACTTGACTATATATTAGCTAGTTCAAGCGTGTTTGATAAAGTTCTTCATAGTGAGATTGAGTCTGTGGCTATGACAGATCACAGAGGGTGCATGATTACTGTTAAGTTGTCAGACATTAATAAGGGCCCGGGATATTGGAAATTCAACAATGCATTACTTAATGATTTAGAATTTGTTTCTGGAATGAATGACATCATTGATAATTTTATATTAGAAAATAGTGAAAACGAAGACCCGCAAATGCTTTGGGAACTGTTAAAATTAAGGAACATTCTGTTAACTTTAGTAAACTGAAAAACTCCAATAAAAACAATAAGCTTTTATAGAGTTACAGAATAAGTTAAATACTTTAGACAAATTATTAGCCATGAAACCAGCTTGCATTCAAACACAAAAAGAGCGAGAACAAGTGAAGATAGAAATAGAGGTAATAGAACAATACAAAGCACGTGCAGCACAGATAAGAAGTAGAATTAAATGGGTTGAATGTGGAGAAAAGAACAATTCTTTCTTCCTTAATTTAGAGAAAGCTAAGGCTAATGCTAAAATAATGGATTCATTAAAACACGACAATGGAGACATAGTGAGTAATCAAAATGACATTATGAAGATACAAAAAGATTTCTTTGCTAACAAATATAAAAAGAAAGTTAATAGTGAGAACATGAGTCAACGAATAGATCAGTTCTTAAACAGCACTGCTGTGCCTCATCTCTCACAAGAGCAGACTGAGGAATGTGAAGGTGTAGTTAGTGAGGCAGAGCTGTTGCAGGCTCTGAAGGAGATGAAAAATGGGTCAGCTCCCGGCAATGATGGACTAACTACGGAGTTTCTAAAGATATTTTGGTCACACATACAGCACGTTGTGTCTGCTTCTTTTAACCACGCATTTGTAAATGGCTCTCTCTCCTTATCGCAGCGTAGGGCAGTTATTACACTCATACACAAAGGTAAAGACCTCCCTAGGAATGATTTACAGAACTGGAGGCCAATATCGTTAACGAACACTGATTATAAGTTATTAGCAAAGTGTTTAGCTAGACGTTTGAACACTGTGGTGCGGGAGTTAGTGAACGCAGACCAAGTAGGATATATTAAGGGGCGTAATGTTGCCACACTTCTGCGGCTCATTGATGATGTTACAGAACAGTTAAACGAGCAAAATAAACCGGGACTACTTGTTTCTATCGATTATTCCTCTGCATATGACAGTATTTCTAAAGATTTCATGTTAGGCGCTTTTCAAAAGTTTGGCTTTGGTCCTGATTTTGTACAGTGGGTTCGAGTTATAATGTATAACACTGAAAGTAGCATTCAATACTGTGGATGGCTAACACAATATTTTCACACTGAATCCGGAATAAGGCAAGGATGCCCTTTTTCCCCGTTAGCCTTTGTTTTGGCAGTGGAAATCTTAGCTTGTAAGATTAGAGATATGAAAGAAGTTAAAGGGATAGAGAAATGGAAAATGAACAATGTAGAGTTTGAAGATATTATAAAGATTGCACTTTACGCAGATGACGTCACATTGTTCTTATCAGGTGAAGAAGATATGCGACAGGCAATAAAAACTATCGAGTATTTTTCAGAATTTTCTGGTTTGTACGTAAACATGCTGAAATCACAAGCCATGTGGCTTGGAAGTAAAAAGAATTCTGCAGACACATTTTTAAACTTTCGATGGACAAACCAAATTAAGATTCTTGGTGTTTATTTCTCAAACAATTGTTCTGCTTCTGAAATAATGCAAAACTGGACAAAAAGATTAGCTATAGTTAAAAGGCTAATAGTTAGTTGGGAGAGGAGAAATCTTAGTATACTGGGAAAAGTTTGTATTATTAAAACCTTCCTAATCTCTCAGTTTATTTATATTATGCAGGCTTTTGTTGCTCCTGAATGCGTCTTAATGGATTTAAACACCCTGTTGTTTAGATTTTTGTGGCGCAAAAAAGATTGTAACAAGCGGGCATTCGAAAAAGTTAAAAGAGCTGTGGTATGTGACGGAACAGAAAACGGTGGAATAGGCATGATTGATGTACGACAACTGCAGTTGTCCTTTTTGCTACAGTGGGTCACTAAACTGTTTGCAGCCTCTCCTCATGAGCGTTGGACTTTCACTCCTACTCTCCTTTTTTCACACTTTGGAGATAATTATGCTTGTTTTTATTCTAATATTAATAGCAAGAAGTTTAAAGGTATAGAAAATGTACACTCCTCCTTTTGGAAAATAGTGCTTAAAACGTGGTTAGATTACAATGTGCATGAAATTAAAAATGAAAAGAGTTGTCATCTATGGAATAATGTCCATGTACAGCACAGTGGCAATGTACTTTACTTTCGAGAGTGGGCTGTAGGAGGTTTTGTGTATGTTTGTGATGTTGTGAACGCTTCTTATGAAGACATATGCGTAAAGATAGGACAATCACCCAGTAGGATGTTAGAGTATTTTACAGTACGCTCTGCAGTGTCTAAATATAGACGATTATTCCCCGATAGGATCGTTGCTGTAGCAAGCACTCCCCCCTTGTTTCACAATAAACAGGTACTTAAGGCACGTGATTTTAGGCAGGCGCTAGTTGCAACAAAAAGTACAAGGCCTTGTTCGGTAGGATTCTGGAGGAGGAAGTTAGGCATAGATATAGATAGCAAGCACTGGTTAGTTTCATACAACGCAACCAAAGAAACGCGGCTTAGAGTGTTGCATTGGAAGATATTACACAACATTTACCCCACTAACATATTGTTGCACAAAATGAAGGTGGCGAATGATAACAAATGTTCCTATTGTAATGAGGTTGTAGATTTTCTGGAACATTTTTTTTACTACTGTCCAGTTATACAAGCATTCTGGTCCGAGATACAACAGCGTATTCTCGGTATGCTTGGGGTTAACATTAAGCTAAGTGTTCAAGATGTGTTATTTGGTGTAACAAGTAACCGTTTAGTAAACAAAGACAATGTAAATACTATTAACCATATTATATTGATTGCTAAAATGTGCATTAGCATATTTAAGAAAACTAAGTCTGTTTTTTCCCCGATGGCAATCTTTGAAAAGCAAACTTTAATTAGAAAACTGTCTTAAAATAAGTGGCTGTAAGGTATAATGTGTTGTCATTTTTTTTTTTTTTGAACACTTTTTTGATTTGTCTGTATGCTGTTGAACAGCGCACACAATTGTCCTTGTTAATGTTTATGGGAAGTTATTGTCCATTGCATGAACCAAATCTTGTATGATTTCTTGTAAAAAAAAAGAATTAAAAAAAAAAAAGGGAAAAGGGGAAAAAAAAAGTGAAATAAAATAAAATGAAATAAAACTGAATAATATAAAATAAAAACAATGAAATGAAATTCAATTAAATCAGGAATCTCGGTTTCTTAGCTAAATTAGACAATTAATTGACCGGTAATCCTTTATTGTGTCGGTTAGCGCAGTGGTTGGAGCACTCGCTACTGTGTCGCACGTTAAGCACCGTCCAGTGCGGTTAGCACTTGGATGGGTGACCGCAAAACGTGGAGCGACAAATAACAACGCCCCCAGTTGACTCAACTGTGACCGAGTACCTATTCTCTTAAGGGTGGGGAAGGTAAAGCAGCGAGGGAGAGAGATGGGCATCACCCTCATTACGCTGTGTGATCTGCAGCATCACGCTCCCCTACGGCCACAAAGCTATGGGACTACCTTTAACCTTACCTTACCAATCCTTTATTAGTATTTCGAACAAACCAACAGTATTACGTTGGGCGTGTGTGGTAGAGTGCTATGGGGTGGAAGACGTGAGGGATGACGACATATGATCCCACCCTATCATCAGTCCCCCCTACACCACCTGTAGATCAACCTATGTTTTTTTTAATGTCTTTTTTACATTCTATTTTTTATTTGTATTTGTTTAATGGCCGTGCCATTTTTTGTGTCCAATAATTTGAGTTGAGAATGTAGAATTTTACATGTAAAGACCGATTGCAAAAGGGCACGTCCGGGTTGTTTTTTTTGTAGATTTATATTAATTTATTCTGGGAATAAAGATTAGGATTGATTAAGCGACACGCATGTCGATGACATCCATGCATAAGCGTCACTGGTGTTGAAAGAAGACGTGTATATTATAATAATCACAAGAAAATACTAAACACTCCTTTTTATAGTAGTCACGTGACAGTGACTATTACGTCACTCTTTTATTAAATAAAAATTATTATTACACTGTTAAAAAAAAAAAAAAATCATCATCATCATCATCATCATCATCATCATCATCATCATCATCTTCTTCTTCTTCTTCTTCTTCTTCTTCTTCTTCTTTTTCTTCTTCTTCTTCTACTTACGCCCGTAGCTCAGTGGTAGAGCGTTCTCCTGGCACACCGCTGTCCTAGGTTCGAATCCCGTGGTGAGCAAGATAAAAGCGAAAATGTTTCCACTGTCAATATATCTCAGCAGTATGATTGCTTTTTGGTAGAGATTGTGCTGCTTTTTCTCTCATTTCCCCACGACAATCAGACAGGTTAATAGATAGATAGATAGACTAGTGGTTTTTGTACCCTGGCAAGCCAGGGTACACATGATGCTGTTTAAAATGTAGACAGAGAGAACTTTTGTCTGCGAGTTTCATTTGGACGATGATACCTCCCCATATCCCCCTTGATACCTCACCATACCCCCCCCTCTGATATCTCCCCGTCCCCCCCCCCATGATGCCTCATCATACCCCCTTGATACCTCCCCGAACCCACTTGATTCCTCCCCATACCATTTTAATGGAAGCGCGCGGAATGAGGCTATTACAGTTTGTGGACATTTTGTTTATTTATTTATCTCAGAAACGGTTAAACGATCGGTAAGGAAATGTCGGCTAAAACGATTTCGCTGGTTTTGAGCACACAGCAGGCCTACTACTACTACTACTACTACTACTACTACTACTACTACTAATACTAATACTACTACTAATAATAATAATATTGAATATAGAATAATACAAATAGAAATCATAAAAAAACAATAAGGTTTTAAAAGAAATTTTGATATAATAATAATAATAATGATAATAATAATAATAATAATAATAATAATAATAATAATAATAATAATAATAATAATAATAATAATAATAATAATAATAATGTATTATTATTATTATTATTATTATTATTATTATTATTAGTTTATTAATAATAACAATAATAACAATAATAATAATAAAAATAATAATAATAATAATAATAATAATAATAATAATAATAATAATAATAATAATAATAATAATAATAATAATAATAATAATAATAAATTAAATGTAAAAAGTCTAAATTTAAAAAAAATATCCATATTGTAGTGTAAAAAAAAAAAACCTAAAAAAAAAATATGGCCCGCGTGAGTATCGATCTTCGGTCGCCCGAAACCGTAGGCGAAAGATTAGACCACTAAGCTACGAAGGCTTCGTAGAAAAACCATGAATTTTTTGTTCTATATGGGAAAACATGCTGAAACCTCAATTTGATTTTTAATGGAAGCGCGCGGAATGAGGCTATTGCAGTTTGTGGACATTTTGTTTATTTATTTATCTCAGAAACGGTTAAACGTTCGGTAAGGAAATGTCGGCTATAACGATTTGGCTGGTTTTGAGCACACAGCAGGCCGATCAGCAGCTCTCAGCACGTGCCCAGATCAGCGTCCATAGGAGACAAACTTTATAGTAGTGGCGAAGAAGGACTTCCGGCTAAGCAATTTATATAGATAGATAGATAGATAGATAGATAGATAGATAGTTAGATAGATAGATAGATAGATAGATAGATAGATAGATAGATAGATAGATAGATAGATAGATAGATAGATAGATAGATAGATAGATAGATAGATAGATAGATGGATAGATAGATAGATAGATAGATAGATAGATAGATAGATAGATAGATAGATAGATAGATAGATAGATAGATAGATAGATAGATAGAGTTAGTCGCCAGTTTCCTGTACCGAAGGTCGCGGGTTCGATTCCCGCAAGGGGCGAGCACTTACGTGACTTAGCTACGAGACTATTGAGGTCACCGAAGGTTTCCTCCCTCCTTTCAATTATGGTGTTGGAGGAAGTCAATCTAAAATTATAAAAATAACATTTCCATTTCCTTTCCGTCTTCCAATAGCGATCTCCCTACCTTTACACCACATGTTTGAGTGATAGATGTGTGTTTGTTGTTTCTTGCGTAACATGTGAGCATGTATGTTGGTACAGATCGCCGTTCTTTGAAACTGATTGATGATTTGGGGGAAAAAAACGCTTATATAACACCCATTATTATTACCCATTATTATTATTATTATTATTATTATTATTATTATTATTATTATTATTATTATTATTATTATTATTATTAGATAGATAGATAGATAGATAGATAGATAGATAGATAGATAGATAGATAGATAGATAGATAGATAGATAGATAGATAGATAGATAGATAGATAGATAGATAGATAGATAGATAGATAGATAGATAGATAGATAGATAGATAGATAGATAGATAGATAGATAGATAGATAGATAGATAGATAGATAGATAGATAGATAGATAGATAGATAGATAGATAGATAGATAGATAGATAGATAGATAGATAGATAGATAGATAGATAGATAGATAGATAGATAGATAGATAGATAGAGTAAAAAATATTAAGTATTAAATATTAATAAATAAATCAAGATATTGTAGAAAGTCTATTCTTGTTGGGAAAAGTCATAAGATATTTACGATGTTCGAACCCAAACCGCCACGAAGCGAAAAGCTGGCTTCCATGGTCTGCAAATTACCCTGTATTCTGGGCGGGAAAAGGGGGGTAAGTACGCAGTGTGACAACTCTGCCTGACTTATTTGTCCCTGGATGCTCGTTTTTCCATCATCCATATTCATATATAACAGTCTTCATTTGCATAGGGGTTGATATCACTCCGCAGAGCGATCAGACGACTAGAGGGGTGAGATGTCATATTGCGTTGAACATTGTTCCCACAGCACCAGAAAACCGCAAAGTACTGGATGTACTGAGAAAGACCTCGGCCCCGCTTTGCTTTACCCGCAGTAACGATCTTTTCTCCATGTCAGAGTCCATCACGGCAGTAAATTCATGCAACGCCGTTTGATTGGTCGAGAGAGCAATGGAGTAAGCATTGTTCTCCAAAAGCATCTATATTTGTAGCTGAACACATGGAGAAAGTGGCCCAATGGGAGAAGCCGTTACAACTGCGGCAGGTCCCACGGAACTTGTCGAGCTTTCTACATGGAAACCGAACCAGACCGTGTGAGCTCGTTAGCCACGTGATCAAATTAACGCAAATAGTTCAGAAAAACAAGACAGCTAATAAGCAAATCAGACGGAGCAGAAGTATAGGAGGAATGACGTCAGAAAGAGTGAATTTTTGGCTGTGGCTCGTCATTTCTTCACCCTCCCTCCACCCCTCCCCGGCTGTGTAGTGGGGTCACTATTCTGCCATAAGACCGGCTACACCACGGTCTACTATCCTATCCTATCCTGTCCCATAACCCGAAGGTCGTAGGGGCACCACAGATGATTGCTTAACCAGCATACTCCATCTTTCTCTGTCCCCAGCAGCCCTCATGGCTTCACTCAGTGTCAAACCAGTCCATTCTCGAATGTTGTCCTCCCACCTCTTTTTCGGTCTCCCCCTTCTTCTACCTCCTTGCACTGTGCCTTGCAGAATGGTCTTTGCAAGGCCTGATGATCTGGTGACGTGGCCATACCATCGGAGTTTCCGTTTCTTCACCACTGTGAGCAGGTCATCGTGTTGTCCAATGGCTTGTGTGATGGTCTGTCGGACTTCAACGTTGGTGATGTGTTGGGTATAGGAAATGCACAGAAGTCTTCTGTAGCACCTCATCTCCATGCTTTGTATTCTTCGTTGGAGATCTGCTGTGAGGGTCCATGCTTCGCAAGCATATAGGAAGATGGAGATGACCAGAGAGCGCAGCAGTCTTACTTTGGAATGTAGACTGATGGTTCTGTCTTTCCAAATGGGCTTCAACCTTGTCAGGGCAGCAGTTGTTTGTGCGATCCTGGAGAGGACTTCCTGTCGAGACCCATTGTCTGACACAATGGCTCCTAAATATTTGAAGCTGTGCACTGTGTTGAGGGATTGGCCTTGTACTTTGATGTCCGTGTTGATGCCATTGGTGTTGTTGGTCATCATTTTGGTCTTCTCTGCACTTATTTCCATTCCATAAGCTCTGGAGGTGGTGTCAAGCCTCTGTACAAGCTGTTCAAGTTCTTGTTCCTCTCCAGCCAATCCATCAATATCATCCGCAAAACGAAGATTGGAGATTGCTCTGCCCCCTATGCTGACTGTGCCTTCGTGATCTGCAAGAGCATCTGACATGATGCGCTCTAGGAAGATGTTGAAGAGTGTTGGAGAGAGTAGGCATCCTTGACGCACACCGATTGTTGTTCTGAACCAGTTCCCGATGACGCTGTTATGGAGGACTGCACTGGTAGCCTTGTCATACAGGCTTTTGATGACTTCTATAATTTTAGGGCTGATGTTGTACACTTTCATGGTTGCCCATAGAGCTGCATGCCAGACTCGGTCAAATGCCTTCTTGAAGTCTATGAATACATGATATAGATGTTGTTGGTGCTGTAGGTATTTCTCACAGATTATTCTGAGGTTGAAAATCTGTTCAGTGGTACTTCGCCCTGCCATGAATCCTGCTTGTTCTTCAGCTATGATTTGTTCAGCTTGTGGTTTCAACCTGTTGAGTATTATTTTCAGGAGGACCTTGCTGGGATGGCTGATGAGGCTGATGGTGCGGTAATTTTCACACTCCTGAAGGTTACCTTTTTTGGGAAGAGTGATGACAAGCGACTGGGTCCATGGTGTAGGCCATTCCCCACTCTGCCAGATCTTGTTACAGATAATGGTGAGAGCATCAGTCATCGCTTCTCCTCCTGCTTGTAGCAGTTCCGCTGGTATGTTGTCCACTCCCGCTGACTTCCCTTTCTTCAGCGATTGCACTGCTGCCTCAACTTCTTCCCGGAGAATTGGGAGGATTTCTTCTTCTTCTCTGCTCTCGGGACATGCTAGAACTGATGGGTCTCCATTTGGTGTATGGTTGTAAAGGTCAGAGCAGTACTCTGTCCATCTGTCCAAGACTTCTTGTTCTTCTGTAAGGCAAATGCCAGACTTGCTTTGGATAGTGGAGACTTTGGGCTGTTTAACACTTGTCAGCCGCTTCACAGTCTGGTAGGCCTTCTTGCTGTTGTTCTTGTTCAGATTGTTCTCTATTTCCTGGCATTGATCTTCTATCCAGT
Organism: Oncomelania hupensis; assembly: GCA_036898135.1. NCBI lineage: Eukaryota > Metazoa > Mollusca > Gastropoda > Littorinimorpha > Pomatiopsidae > Oncomelania > Oncomelania hupensis. The sequence goes on from CM072512.1 coordinate 12,498,303, forward strand.
TCTCCTTTGCTGTGCGCATGCCTTTTCGAATGTCATTGTTGATTTTTCGGTAGACATCAGCTCCCTGTGAGGTGTTCTTTTTCTTTTTTAACTCTCTTCGTTTATCACACAGATCCAAAAGTTCAGGTGTGATCCACGGCTTCTTCTTTGGTCGGTGCTTGCCAAGGATCTCAGTGGCGGCATCTGTTACAGCTGAGTTGAAGGTATTGGTCATGGTGTTGACATCTACTTCGCCTGCCCCCAAAATAAGCAGTGGTGCAAATTTCCCTCCAATTGTGGCCTGAAATATTTTTGCCACCTCCGGGTCTTGCAGTTTGTCCAGGTCGAACTTCAGCCTAGTGCACTTTGCTGTATTTACTCTCTTCAAATGGAGCCGGAAAGACATCATCACGAGATCGTGGTCACTTCCAATGTCTGCTCCTGGAAAAGTGCGTGTCCTGCCAATGTTGATGCTTGATCTGAAGCGTTTCTTGACCATGATGTAGTCGATCTGGTTGTGATGTTCCCCGCCGGGACTGTGCCATGTCCATCGTCTGGATTTTTTGTGGAGACCAAGCGTGTTTGCCAGTACCAGATTGTTGTATCTGGCAAACTCCAATAGCCTCAGACCCCTGTCATTTGTCTCGTTGTTGCAGTGGGGTCCGCATGTGTCTCCCCAGTTGTGGTGCGCATCTTGGCCAACCTTGGCATTCCAGTCGCCTTGCACTATGACTATGTCCTTCTTCGGCACTTGGTCAAGGACCGCCTGTATATTTTCATAAAAATCCTCCACTTCGCTGTCTTCATAGTCTGATGTTGGGGCATAGGCCTGGATGATGGTAATGTTGAAAGGGGTTGCTCTCAAACGGATGGTAATGAGTCTACTGGAGACTGGGCGGCAACCCATGACAGTGGCTAGAATGTTCTTGTGGACCAAGAATCCAACGCCGTGTTCGTGCCTGTCATCTCTACCGCTGAAATAGAGCTTGTGGCCTTTGTCAGTCGTTGTTTCACCTAGGCCTTTCCAGCGCAGTTCGCTGATACCTAGAACGTTCCATCGATAGTGGTCCAGCTCGTGGGCCAGTTCTTCTAATTTTCCTTCCGCAGTTAGGGTCCTGACATTCCAGGTTCCTATGACGATGTTGTTTCTCGTGCGGATCTTGCTAATTTGTCCATCAGTAGCATACTTTTCACCTCCGTCCTGGTGGCCAACGGAAGGCGCGGTCCTTGTGTAGCCGGGCGACGACCGATCCGGCATGGAATTAGTGGATAGCCTCATCATGTGTTGTGTCTTGGGCAAAAAAAGACCTGGCAGGGCCCAATCCTCTCCAGGCTGTTGGCCACAGCCGAAATCCACGAATACAGTGTGGCTCGCCTTGGCCCTGAGCACGTGGTCGTTGAACCTGTAGTAACGTGAGGTTCCTCCGCCCTGGCCGGTGACTTCTGTGTAGAAGACTTTCGCCCAGTGATGCCGTGCTAACATCACCCCTGTTAGTCGCCTCTTACGACACGCCGGGAAACGTTGGGTCTATTCTATTTGCCCGAACCCACAGAGCATGGTCTACTGCTAACTGCATTACTGTCTAGTGGCTCGGTCGTCTTCTTTACGATAACAATCTGCAGCATATCATCATTGTTGCTGGAGCCCTGAGTGTCTGGTTAGTATCAATCAGCGGAAGACCATTATGTCGGAGGAGTGAGTGTTCCATTCCATCCTAATACATGGCCTTAGTGCTCCAGGAAAGCAACAGAAAGATGAGTGGAAAGGGTAGGGGATAGAGAGCATCAATAATTATTTAGTATTGCTATAAAAATAACCATGCAGAACTTTTTTGCGTGTACTGTATTAATAACAACAATCGTGCGTCACTGCGTATTCAAATAGAGGCGAGCACACAAGGTATAATTATTTAAAAGGAGACTCCTTTGACAACGCCTCCTCCACAGATCCTTTTAATATTTACTGTGATTGCTACCCCACGGGAAATAAAAAAAAGGTTTACAACTTTTTTTTAAAAACTGACTAAAATGTGAATGTTAGGGTTGTTATTACATTAAACGGTGGCACGGTGGCCTAATGGTAGAGCTTTGGCTTGCGGATCTGAAGGTCCCGGGTTCGAGCCCAGGCCGGGGCATTGTGTTGTGTCCTTGGGAAAGACACTTTACTCCCGTTTCCTACTCCTTCGGATGAGAGTATAAACCGAGGTCTAGTCTGTGCCGCATACATTCCATCATAACGGACTTTAAAGATCCCGACGCTCATGTCCTAGACGGGTGAGTGCCGGTGACAAGAACACACCCAGCATGCACCTAGGTCCTTCTCCCCCATCCCTGGCTGCCCAGGATTGTGCTCAGTTGTCCAGGCGTCAGACCATGCGCCCAATGGCTGCGGGTAGGCGTCTCGGGCGGCTTGAGTTAGATCCTGTATCGGCCAGCGCCTTGAGCAGCTCTTGAGCTGGAAAAGCGCTATATAAGAAAGATTAAATATAAGAACGATTAAATTAAACAATCGTAAAGAGGGCTTTCTTTGCTCAAACCAACCGCGGAAGTTTCAATTTTCTATTTCTGGTCTCACGTGGAGTGATTTCCCCTGTTTAACGGTACACCGATACCATAGCCGTCTGACCTTTGACCCTATTTCTGAATGAACCACCCGGCTTCCCGAGCGTCTTTGTTTGGGGTGGGATATTAACCTAAAACGAAACGCCTTACCGTGCAATTTTGATGAAACCTCTTACCGGCTGTGGCAGATGCTATTTTTGGCGCAAGAACGTGGGCCAGCGGTTGCTATTAATAGGCACGACGACTACGGACTTTATTGATTACTATACTTTCCAACGAGTTATTGTTTGTTGGAAGTTGATTTTTTTATTTCAGTGAGGCGACACTCCCTTCCAATGTTAAAGGTATTTGTCGAGAGGGCGGAGTCGAAGTCGTCCCCTTTCAAGAGACGCTGCAGTTCTTGGTCCCACCGCCGTAGCTAAAGTGGTAGAGCGTTCGCCTGGCGCACCGAGGAACCCAGGTTCGAATCCCGTTGTGGACGAAATATAAAAAAAAGAGGCCATTTTCGCTGTCCATTTTAGCAGCATGATTGTTCTGGTGGTTCAGTGCTGGTTTAGGTCACTACCCCTTGTTCCCTGGGATGGTTATCCCCGTCTGCCATATCGCCAATGGTGGGTGTAGACGTTAAACTTCAATGTTCATTCTTGATAAGGTCTAGGCGCGAGTACCTTATTGATACAGTCATTACGCAGCGCTCAATACCATTGACTCACTCTGCTGTACGGTCGACAGTCGCCCATCCAAGTAGTACGGGCAGGTCCTTATGTGACTTCTCGAACAGGAAGGCGAGCGCGTGCGCTCTTCGTCTCTGCTCCTTCGGACGACGGTATAAACCTAGGTCCAGTCTGTGCACGCGGCACGCATTCCATAGCACGAACTTTAAAGATCCTTAGGCTTATGTTCTAGACGGGTGAGTGCCGGCTACACAAATACACCCAGCGCGCACTAGGTCCCTTCTCCCCATCCCCGGTCGCCCAGGATTATGCTCAGTCGTCTGTGCGTCGGACAATGCGCCTAAACGTTGAAAGTGCGCGCCTCGGGCGGCTTAAGTTAGATACTGAATCAAACAGCGCCTTGAGCAGCTCTTGAGCTGGAAAAGCGCTATTTAAGAACTATTAAATAAATAATATGAATAAAAATTTCCGAAGGCAAAATGCAAAACATACCCAAGTAAGTCCTTTTTCTAATTTCGATACCATTTTGCATAACTCAAAACTAAATGGCTTATTCATCAGTTTAAAAAAAATTGTGAAATTTTTTAATTTCATTTGACCATCGGAGCATTATGATTACCTTGGTGGTTCAGTGTTGATTTAGGTACCTACTTCTTCCTTCAAATGATTATCCCTGCCTGCCGTTTCACCAGTAGCGACGGCAAACTTCAACGTTAGTTCAGACTCATAACTGGTGGCCTTAAAGTGCATGTCACCTACAAGTCTGAAGCAAATTCAACAGTAGTCACGTGTGTGGTACCTGTCAGCGAAAGCATTTTCACGGTTGAGGCGGTTGGCAACCATCTCTATAATGCAGTTAGCGAGACCCGAAAATAAACGCTCGTGGTAAAACGCTAAATCGGATGTCAAACGTCAAAACGGGATTTTCCCCATTGTGATGTACAGAAGGAAATCAAGAAGAGAGACAAAAAACGTTTGTATGACATGACATAACATGATTATTGCTTTAGGTCCAGCGGACTCTTCCGAGCCAAATCAAAGGTGTCTCGCTAAATGAGAAGGGACTGGAGCTTATTTGATAGCATCTTGGATAAAATCTATTATTAGATGCTATCCTCCTTCCGATGAGAGAATGATAGGAACAGGACATTACAGTACAGGATTATTGCTTTAGTTCCAGCGGACTCTTCCGAGCCAAATCAGGACCGGACAACCCCTGATCCGCATAAAAGATCTGCTGAAACAACCCTAGTGGTAAAACTGAAAGCTTTCCACCAGCCAGTCACTTTACAATAAAGACATCCCACGCAGGGGACGCTGAGGCTGTACTCCAATTTATCGAACCCCCATTTACAAAAACAAAATAGAATACAAACATCATTATAAATTATCAACAAAACACATACATATAAAATGCCTACATTGCTAAATAATAACATCATAGGAAGCCCTAGTGACCACCTGGCAGAAAGCGTCCAATATTCCCAAGCTGATCCAACAGACCTCATACACAAATAAGGAGTCTTGTCCCTGAAGAGTTTTTAAGAAAAAATGTAGGTGACTGGTCTAGCGAAGAAGAAGATAGTATAGCAGATTGATAGAACAGAGCATTAATGAGAAAGAGCAAATGAGAAAGACAGCGACAGTGGGAATTTAAAGCACTAAATTTCCAGAAAGTGGAGATACTATTTATACTGAAACCCCCGGCACCCCAACGGGGGAGAATGATAGGAAAGTACCATCTCCACTCCTCTACTGCCAATAGCTTCCAATGGTGGATTTGTGCCCATAGATAGACTACAGATGGCCATTTCGTTGGGTTCTCAGCTCGTCAGTGTATTAGCTGGGCTTGTGAAAACCAAGGGACTGATTTTCCAAAGCATGAGAAGACGCCTGAATGAAGTCCTCATCAAAAACATCTTTATGCGAGGGAAAAAACAAAACAAAACTATTTGGTCGTTTGGCAACGGAAGTGGGAAGGAGAAATTTAACTTTTTGAAAGAGAGAATTCATTGCCAAAAATAGTTCTAAAATCTAGGGTTGCGCAGTGTTGGTAGTTTTGAGCAAGGTTATACTTAGAAAGTGACAGCGGGCCAGTTTAACAAGGGAGACAAACAGCTAGGTCGTGTAGAGCACAAGACATAACCAACACGAAATAAAGGGAGGTCGAATGTGTGTGCTGTCTCCGATTGTGAACTTTCCTCCAGTCCCAAGATATGGTACAGCATATTCGTGCACTGGCAGCTATTACACAAGGCAATGGATCGACGTCTATCAAGACCAGGAGTAATTTTCAGGGTTTGTGATGTAAGAGTGCAAAAATTCCGGTTTTTCCGAGGCGTTTTCAATCGCGCGCGGCAATTTCCGGAAACTTGAGCTTTGGTTTGGGGTATACGCAGGCTCGAGTGAGGTCCTACAGAAGACGAGTACGCGTGTAGACTATATGTAGCTTTGAACCCACAAAAGGTACTTGTAACGGGTTAGATGGTCCTGATTTGGCTCGGAAGAGTCCGCTGGACCCAAAGCCCTAACCATGTAATGTAACGTAAAAACGGCTTAGAACACCTTTAATCAATTGGTGTCATAGTTCTGCAACCGTTGCTGCTTTTCCCTCAATAGTGGTAATTTTATTTCATTTATTACGTGTTCTCTCAATTAAGCAAACTATTGCAATCACATGTTTCCGTTGGAAATTTCAAATAATAAGTTTTAGACACTTTAGGGGAGGGGAGGGGAGTGAGGAGGGAGGGAAGGGGGTTATTGAAAGTGGTAGGAGTGGGAGGGTTAATGGGGTGAGGGTGAGCGTGATCTGCCGATCTGTTGGAAAAGACGTGTGTTTGGTATAGTTATGACCGAATACTTTGTATAGCATGTTGCTTTCAATGCTCAAAGACAGCAATAAAGGTTATGATTGAAAATCTCCAACTGGCCCTGCCTGGACGACAAGCCATCCGTCATAACTGTATTTGGGCCCTCTGGGAGAAGACCAAAAGAGCAAGGGGCAGAAAATAGTAAGGGTCGTGGAAGCTTCTTGGTACAAAAGGGGGCAGAGAGAGAGAGAGAGAGGGAGAGAGAGAGAGAGAGAGGTGATTAATTATTAACAATAACTTGTTTCATTTCATAGTTGTTCTTTTATTTGATTTCTTAGTTGTTCATTTATATGCTATATTAAGAGGAGGAGGAGTAAGAAGAAGAAGTGCTAGTCGAAGAAAAAGAAGAAGAAGAAGAAGAAGAAGAAGAAGAAGAAGAAGAAGAAGAAGAAGAAGAAGAAGAAGAAGAAGAAGAAGAACAACAACAACAACAACAACAACAACAACAACACCTCCAAGGTAATCAGTGCGCAGGGGAAGGGGAATAAAACAAATTTATGGGAAGGGAAGGGTTAGATGGTAGGGGTTATAGAGGGGAGGGTATATAATTTTCTTTTCTGTTAGTATTCATTTCTATAACTCAGTAAAATGGAGCGGAGTATGGTAGATGGTTTGATGACCAGAAAATGAACGGGAGCCGACGATGTTTGAAGGAAATATAAGAGGGAGGAATCATTATTTTGCACCCATCGTCCTTCTGCCGCAGGGGCGGATTATATATATAAAATGGCGCCTGATGCTCTCCCTTACGTTCAGACTTCAGGCAGATAGTCTCCCTTGCCCTCGTTCACCGAGACTCATCATCCAACAGTCTTGGCAACACGGTGTTCGAGTCTCGGGCAATCGCGTCTCGTTTGACGAGATTTTGGCAAGGACTTTGGGTCCATCTTTTCATCCGTTTGTCAGGACCTGACAGATGAGGACTGAGGGAGGGACGTAGTGGTGAGAGGGAGGGGGGTTGAATGATTGTAGAGATGGTCGAACTTGCCACTGATCGATGCCAAAGTTTGCCAAGTCGAGTTTTCAGCTTGGAAAGTGAGATGGAGTGTTCGGGGTGGTCGAATATGTTACCATTAGTCACATTTGTCAGTTTTACTTATACGGACTCATCTTGTACCCACGGTACGAGTGGCTTAGTACTGTTTTTCAATTTCCAAAAATGGGGAATGATGCGGGCTGGTTTTTAGTTTCAGTAAAAGGTTGTTGTTGGTTCTTCTTTTTGTTTTTGTTGTTGTTGTTTTGGGTGGGAAAAGGGGAAAGGGAGGTGGGGGATTATAATTTTTAATAATATTTTTGGTGCATTTCCTTCAATTTCTTTATTTAGTTTTAGTTTTTTGTTTGTTTGTTTATTTGCTTGCTTGATTATTGACAATTTTGAATCATGGTGGTATTGATGGAGCGAGAGAGAGAGAGAGAGAGAGAGAGAGAGAGAGAGAGAGAGAGAGAGAGAGAGAGAGACTTGTCAACGGTAGTCTCCATTGGTCCTGCGTGAAATCCTCCCCTCTACTCCCCCCTCTCCGCTCTATCGGTCTCATCCCTCCCCCCACTCCTCCCCTCCTACCACATGTTGTATGTAACAAACTGTTCTTCCACTGTTCTATTCGAAAGAATTCCTATCTGTGATTTATTTGAGAAAGATTTTAATGTATGAAAAGTTTGGTCTGTTCGTATCTAACTTAATTGAGTCGTCTTCCTTCCAGAGGAGTTGTGTCCCTGGAAATTGAGTTGTGTCCCTTATAGAGTTCACTTTAAAAAATAATAATAATAATAATAATAATTATTATTATTATTATTATTATTATTATTATTATTATTATTATTATTATTATTATTATTATTATTATTATTATTATTAAAACACGCTGTCCAGAGGTTTCTTTTTTTTTTTTTTTTTTTATCAGATTATCCGAGTCCAAACGTTCTGCTGTGACACAATATAACCACGTGATATCGGTCCATCATAGCGTCACACAGGGAATAACGTCACATTGTCCACAGTGACCTCAGTAAGATCTCATATCCGTTTGTAGTCAAAAATGATGTTTTGAAGGAATCTATTTGGACGTCATTTCGCGATGAACGGTCTGTGACGTCATGTGGGGCGTAGTGGGGGTACCGGGTCTATCAAGAGCTTCGTGAGAGCAATGTCGTATCATGGCGCCCTGAAGTCAACCGGCGACCGTACGTGTGATCAAAATGCAAATATCTGCAAACAGCCCTTGTTTTGTCAGACCACGGTGCTGCTAAAACTCCACAGACAAAATGGTGGATCACGAGAAAGTCCTTTGCACATACTGTAAGAAAGTGAAGGAAAGAAAGAAAGAAAGAAAGAAAGAAAGAAAGAAAGAAGAAGAAGAAGAAGAAGAAGAAGAAGAAGAAGAAGAAGAAGAAGAAGAAGAAGAAGAAGAAGAAGAAGAAGGAGGAGGAGGAGGAGGAAGAGGAGGAGGAGGAGGAGGAGGAGGAGGAGGAGGAGGACAACGATGGCGGCGGCGAGGAAGAAGAAGCACCACGGTATTTGCCTTGGCTTACTCCACATCTTTACCGATCATACATCCTTTTCACTCCGACTGCCCTGCCCGCCATGCAAATTCCGGTCTCGCGAGAGGCGAGATCAGACAGTGATGGAAGAAAGGGATCTCGGAGATCGGTTTTTGCAGGTCCCACTGCGCATGCCCAGAGCGAGACACGTGACCCTGGCAAGCAGGGCTAGCCGTTTGAGATTTTCGCAGTCAGTATTGAATAATACTCCATAGTCGTCTGCATGATGCTGACAGTGTCTTTTCGAAAGGAAATGTTAATGCTTGGAGTAAACCTACTTGACATTGCATGTAGTTGTGCGTTATATGATGTAGTCTTATAACTTGGGAAAGGTTGGTAACTTGGACCTGGAGGTAAATTGGACCACTGCATTATCTCTGAAACTAAAGGGAAATAGATCCCGTTTTGGTTTTATTAGAGTATAATTATATGAATTACTTCACTTGCACACGTCTCATGCCGTTTACAAAAGAAGACACGCGGACGGTGATCTCAACTTCATTTCTTCCATTGTTTTCTAAAATATTGTTTGACAGTCTTTGGTGAACATTTGATTTGTAAAGAATGGAATTTATATGGAGGAGTTGTGAACAATACCGGGTCATTTTGCAGTATTTCTGTTCATAAATAAACTGTTAGAGCTATTCGAGCATCTTGCATTTGCTGCTCATTTACAAGTACTAGTGAAGGGTTAAATTGAGTCCCTTCTTTTTCTGATATATTGAACCAGTGGTGCAAGTTAACCGCCAAGGTTCAAATTACACTCACATCATTTTATTATATAGGAAATGATCGCTGTTTGGCTTAGATTCGGTTTTTTGTTGTTGTTGTTTTTTAAATTCAGTTGAACTTAGATCTGATACGCTTTAAACTCAATGCTTCACAATCCAAAATGTAGATCTACTTTTGATATTATACCTGAAGACCTACACCAAGAAGAAAGAAGACTACCGGCATAGATAAATATGTTGTGGTGCAAAGTATGCTATCCTATCCTATCCTAACTCACAGGTCGTTGGGGCGCCACATATAATCATTTAACCAGCGTACTTCATCTTTCTCTGTCCTCCAGCCAATCCATCAATGTCATCCCCAAAACGGAGGGAGATTGCTCTATCCTCTATGCTGACTTTGCCTTCGTGATCTGCAAGGACATCTGCCATGATGCGCTCTAGGAAGATATTAAATAGTGTTGGAGAGAGTAGGCATCCTTGACGCACACCACTTGTTGTTCAGAACCAGTTCCCGATGGCGCTGTGGAGGACTGCACTGTTAGCCTTGCCATACAGGCTTTTGATGACTTCAATAATTTTAGGGCTAATGTTGTACACTCTCATGGTTGCTCACAGAGCTGCATGCCAGACTCTGTCAAACGCTTTCTTGAAGTCTACAAACACATGATGTAGATGTTGTTGGCGCTGTAGGTATTTCTCGCAGATTATTCTGAGGTTGAAAATCTGTTCAGTGGTACTTCGCCCTGCTTTGAATCCTGCTTGTTTTTCAGCTATGATTTGTTCAGCTTGGGGTTTCAAACTGTAGAGTATTATTTTCAGAAGGCCCTTGCTGGATACGCTCCTACAATTCAAAATATGGTATATAACAAAGAGGAATAAATTACTGAATCCGTCACACTAACATATAACGAAATGTAGATAAATGTTGAGTTGTGTACATGATTAAGCTTATGTGTCTCTGCATAGCTTATATAGAAAATAAAGGAATAAATAAGAGGTCTGCTTATACTTTTTGGTTCTGTTCGCAAAATGATAATGCAATATTTCATCAGGTGTGTTTGGGCTGATTCCAATTATATTAAAACCATTTCTGAATCGTTATCAGAAGCAGAGATATAAACGCACACTAAAACTGGGTGCAAAGCTGATCAGTTTCCTTTTGAAATTGCACATTCAGCCAACTTTGACATTGTACTGGAAGCAGGGATGCTATTTCTGATAGCTGAAATAAATCAGACACTATATTTGTAATAACGGTAAAATAAAACACAAAATGCGGGTTTTGTGACATTTGTTCTGCGCATTAGCCTCGCAAAAATGCTACTACTTCTTTCTTTCTTTCTCTCTCTCTCTCTCTCTCTCTCTCTCTCTCCCCCTCTCTCTCTCTTTCTCTCTCTGGAAGTAGTTTCTATGGTGTTTTGTTTTTTCATTTGTTCCTCAGCAATGTTTCATTATGATAATGCGTGTACTTTTTGAAATAATGATAGTGTCATACTTGTATTGAGCCGCACATTGCCGTCTCAAATATACGAGCGTATATCCATGTAATAGAAATAGATTTACAAAGTGATTAACGATATTATTATCTTCCAAGAGAGGCCTACAATGCACCACACACACACGCAAAACATTATTCAACGCGTGTATGTAAGGGGGGGGGGGGGGGGGAAGGGGAGAGGGGCTTCGCGCTCCCTAGACGCCCCTCCTCCCTCCTCTTTCCCGACAAGGTCTTCGCCCCTGGACACCACCGGTGTCTGAACCCTGGCCACAATTTGGAACCACACTCCCCCCCCCCCTCTTCTCCCTTCTCTCTAAGGGGTTACCGCCCCTGAATGTGGTGTATTGATGAACTGTGATATTTTATTAGTTGCTTGCATGAATTTATTTTTATATTTCTTATGTGTTTGTTAGATTACTAAGGGTTGATTGTAATGCTGTGTCCATTTAAGACATAATTATGGCTTTAAAACGTACTTTCCTTGTTATGTCAAATGATCTAGGATTGCGGATAGGTGGGGAGAAGGGGGGTAGGGTGGAGACCGAGAAAGAGGTGGGAGGACAACATTCGAGAATGGACTGGTTTGATTGACACTGAGCGAAGCCATCAGGGTTGCTGAGGACAGAGAAAGATGGAGTACGCTGGTTAAACGATCGTCTGTGGTGCCCCTACGACCTCCGAGGTACGGGATAGGATAGGAATGGATAGGATCTACGCTTGTGCAAATTCCTTATTTGAGGTAATAAAGACGTGTTGTGTTGTATTGTATTGTATTGTATTGTACCTTAGTGTATGCGATCTGTTTTGAGATTGTTCCGGTGTTGAACAAGAGAAAGTGAAGTGCAACATTTGTCGCTGCAACAGTTGCAGCTGTGTTGACATGCACCTTTCTCTTTTTCACCTTTCGACAGTAATGGAGAACACAAAGATGTGTACAAGCAACAACACAAGCAGCAACACAAAAAGGAGTGGCAAAAAATAAGAAGAAGAAAAAGGAGATGATGATGATGATGTCATCTACGATGTTAGTCATGATGACGCCGATCATAGTGATGATGATGATGATGATGATGATGATGATGATGATGATGATGATGATGATGATGATGACGGCGACGATAGAGATGACATCGACTTTGTGATAGCCATGATAACTTAATTATCTATTTCAAGAAATTACAGAGATAATAAAGTTTTCTTATCTTACCTTCATCATCACGTTAGGATGGTGCGCTTGACGATAGTGATGCTGCTGATGAGGAAGAAGAAGAAGAAGAAGAAGAAGAAGAAGAAGTAGACGTGAGAGGGGTGAAGGAAGATGAAGAAGAAGGAGGAGGAGGAAATTCCAGAAGAACACGAAGATTGAGGAATGAGAAAAAACGACGGAACTGCTGAAGATGACGGTAACTTGATAAGTTGACAAACAGGTGCGTTCGTTGATCGTTTCTCTCACCTTTCTCTTCTATCTTCCAGCCATTGAAATTCTTTTCTCGAAAGAAATGAGAGAGTGAGAGAGAGTGGGGGGGGGGGAGAGAGAAAGAGAGAGAGAGAGAGAGGTCTACTGTAAGAGAAGTACAGAGAGTAGAGAAAGTAGAGTTAGTTAATCGTTCATAGGGTCCAGCAAAGAGCCGAATCAGGATCTAGGATCACAACTTGGTTGAAAGAGGACTCACCCCCATCCGTATAAAAGATCTGCTGAAACAATCCTAATGGTAACACTGAAGGCACTCCACCAGCCGGTCACTTTACAATACAGGCATCCCATGCAAGGGACGGTGACTCTGTACTTTAATTTATCAAACCCCCGTTTACAAAAACAAAATAGAATATAAAAATCAATTTAAAAATCTTAACAAAACACATATAAAAGGTCTAAATTGCTAAATAATAATAATACCATAGAAAGCCCTAGTAACCATTTGGCAAAAAGCTTCCAATATCCCCAAGTTGACCCAACAGATCCCATACACCTACGACGAGTTTAGGGAGAGTTTTCAAGTAAAAAGGTAGGTGACTTATATAGCGAAGAAGATAGCAGATTGATAAAACAGATTAGGAATGAGAAAGAACAAAGGTGGATGGTAGAAACAGTGGGAATGTAAAGAACTAAATTTCCACAAAGTGGGGATACTTTTTTTTTTTTAAACGGTACCCAACGGGGATAAGCAGGGACAGAGAAAGAGAGAGAGAAGAAAGAGAGAGTGATAATAAAGAGAGAGTGAGAAGAAAGAGAGAGTTAGAAGATTGAGAAGAAAGAGAGAGAAAGCGAGAGAGAAAGAGAGAGAGAGAGAGAGAGAGAGAGAGAGAGAAACAACCAACACTTCTTTTTTTCTTTATTTTCTCACAATATTTACTTCAACGAAAAGGGTAACAACGAATGATTTTAGCAACAATAAGAAAAAGCCACAAATGCTATCGCTTAGACAAATCGCAGCCATACTATATGAATCAAACTATACAACATAATATGTACATATTTTAATACACTGCTTAATGTAAACTAATTTATTTGAAATGACACAATAACAAGTATTTACAATACATTCTCCCAACCCCACCTCCCACACACACAAAAAAACAGTTATAAGACAATATTGTTGGAAAGGTCAAATTATCAATCATCATCACTACAACGATCACCATAAACAAAATCATCTCCCTTTGCCCCCTTCTCTAATCCCCTCTCGCCTCTCCTTGGGCTACCTTCCACTCCCCCGAGCCATCAATACCGCACACAGCCATAACTTGACAGCAACATCAAATACTATCACATTTTATTTAGTCGTTACAGCACCTTTTCTTGTGACATTTTATTTCATGGACAAAATTTCACACAATTAATTACAAACCTTTTCCTACGGGGAATTTGTAAAGGTTTTTTGTACATTGTATTATGTGGCGTTTGTACTTCACAATTTTCATTTCACATTATAAACGACAAGATTGGCTTTGACAAATGTGCACGTTTGAAATGCCTCGAGACCTTCACAACACAAGGATAGGGCCTGGGGCATGTAAATGCGTGGTCACTCACGCCAAGGGAGAGAACACATCAAACCGGTTCTCGGAGAAGGCAAAAACAATTACTTCCCTTCAATAAGGGTTTAGGTAGTCGTTTAAATTGATTTTTTTTTTTCATTGCACGGTGTTTATTTTAAACCAAAATTAGTTAAATTAACAAAAATACAAGATTCAAATAAATTAATGAATCAAACACATGTTATAACTAAGAATGCAATAAATAATAATGATAATAATAACGATAATAATAATAATTATTAATAATAATAGCAATATTAATAATAATAATAATAAACTAGTAACATAAATCCCCTAAAATTAAATAATATCAGATCTGAAACAAAACGAACATCACTGTACACTGTACAACTTCCAAAGGATATGGATGGTCTGTACAATCATTGCAATACATCAATAAAATTATTGTGGATTTTTATGAAAGACTTTTTTTTCCATTTCGCTCTCAGAACTATGATCCTGGGTGTGCGCACTATACTACCTTTTTTTTAAAAACACTTCATACCATTTGTTTCTCCATTAACCGATATATTTTAAGTTTCAACTCATTTATTTGAGAAATCGCTCTACATGAAAGCATTTTATTATAATTTTTAGTATTATTTTACAATTTGATTTCACTTTTACTTTTTTTTTTCATTGTCAAATCTATTCCTTTTGCAATATTATTTTAGCATGTTTTTCATGTGGCTTCAATTTTTCCTGGCACTCATTGACTTACTGAAATAATCAACTTTGCTACCAAATGTATTAATAATATCAAAGCCAAAAAAGAAGAAAATTATTTTGAATAGAGAACTATAATTCTATCTTAGCGAGTCAAGCCACCACTGCCAACTACCAATCCAGCCATTATTATTGTGTGTTAAACGTTGACTGATCTAAAATTAATTGGCAATAGCAGGCTTGGAAGCAGAGTAAAGTATTGATTTTGTTAGCACACTTTTCTGGCTGGCAGAAATGCTCATGGCAATTGATTCAGTTATGGGTTCAAAAGCGAGGGTTAGAAGCATAGGCAGTTTGAATGTTCATTCTGACCGCACTGTTGAGGTGTGACAGTAATTGTTGCAGAAGTAGTAGTAGCCATAGTAATAGTAGTTGAAGGAGGAGTAGCAGTAGAAGAAGTAGCAGCAGTATTATTTGTCAATATAGTAATTAGCCATTGTAGTTATAGTAATCATAGTAGTAGTAGTAGTAGTAGTAGTAGTAGTAGTAGTAGTAGTTGTTGTTGTTGTTCTCATTATAATTAGCAGTAATAGTAAACATAGTAAGCAGAACTAGTATAGTAGTAGAAGTTGTGTAGCAGTAGAGGTGGGATGTAATATGATATATAACAGCCTAACATTAGTTTAATGTATCCACCATCATGACCCCTTCTCCCTCCACCCCACTCCTCCCCCTCCCTTCACACCTCCATCAAGTTTACTACGGTAGCATAGATGGAATGACAGTAAAGACTTAAATCTACCAATTATTCAATAAATCAATACATCAAAAGTGGCATATCAAAGCTAATGCAGAATAATGCGTGAATGTTTGTTTACAACAGTTTATATAATAAACGAAACTAATTGATAATGGTAAGTCTTCTGATGGATGTAACTGTAAACTGCACACTGTATCAAAAATCTGCTCGTTGTGTGTTTGCTAGATCTGTAATACATGAAACACACTTGCTCTGCCCACTAGACACTTTCCATGAAACGCACACAAACACCATTTTCCCCCCCACACACATACACAGACACACATCCACAGAGACCCCTCCCCTCCACGCACACACACATAGACCCCCTCTCTCACCCTCCTCCACACCCCCTCAGTCTTTATGACAGGCACATAGTATTTATGAGTCATTCTTGCTATCAACATTCAAAATTCATTTTCATTTGTTTCACCATTCGGTACATTCCACCCAGGTAGGCTTAAACATCCACACAGACAAGCTGTTCAGTTCTATTTTCACTCACATTTTCGTTTCAGATGGTCATTGTCCATTTTTGGGAGGTTACAAAATATTAAGTCTGATCTACTTGTATTCCCACAACAATCCAAATTCTGAATCACCTTTCCACCTCTCTGCTCAGTTCAAAGTCTGACCCACAAAAAATGTTTTCCTACTCAAAATGTTCATCCACTGTTGGTTTTTTTCCTTCTCAATGACAGTCCCCAAATCGGATCCACTGTTTTAAATGGTCATCTTCTGCTCAGCGGGGTCGTCACTGTGTTCAGCATTCAGCAAGGCATGAGAGCTGCAGTTACTGCCAAAACTGGATCCCTCTGACCCCTGACCTTGGCTCAGCAGTCCGCCGTCGCTAGAGGTCACCACGTGCAGGGGCTCCATCTCGGGGCTGGACAGCTGCCCAGACAGGGTGCCCGACGTGCAAGACTCGGAGGAGGCCAGACCACGAGCGTCAGACAGGGTGTAGCTCTCTGGAAGGTTGGGCACACAAAACCAGTTGAAGAGGTGGGTGTGGAAATGATTGCAAAAGCTTGTACAGTGTTTACACACATCAATACAACTAGTGAAAGCAGTGATCATATACACACACCAAGGGTTAACTGGAAAGAGAAAGAGGGGAAAACTTGTACAATCAGAGCATGGAATTACCCCTATTTAAAAAAGAGGAAATACCATCCCCCCTAGAGGGGACCGGGGGTATGCTCCCCCGAACAATTTTTAAAATATATATTAAAATCTGTGCAATCTGGTGCATTTTCAAGATAAACTTAGCAGTTTAACCCCATAAAAATGTTGCCATTTTTTTCCTTAAAAAAATTTAAAAAATATTTATTTATTAACGTTTTCTTCAATAAGATTTGATTATACAGGTGAAAACAAGGATTTTTCTTTCTCTGGTCACCGAATTATAAAAAAGGTTGTATAGAGTTCAAAATAACTTGATTATACTTGACTGGAAATACATTTTAATGAATTTATTCATAAATAAAATAAAGAGCATTTTAACAATATATCTATATACACAGTTTATGTGTGTGAATTCCAGTTTATTTGAAAAATAAGAGCAAAGAACTCTGCTTCTTTTTTGTGGGGACTGGTGACTGGCTGGCAGCATGAGCACAACCTGTTTCCACGAAAGATGATTGGATCTGGCTGGTTCAAGATCTAGATTTGTTGATTCCACAGGGGCAAAGCAGGAAGATGACACTGCAAGAGATTTCTGATGCTTTTGCCTTGCTCTCTCATTTGCAGACTCAATAGTTTCTGTTCCCTTTCTTTTGGATGGTGGTTTTTTAAGTGTAACGTTGAGCTCTTCTGCTTTCTTGCTCTTTGTCTCCCGGTTTTTCTCCTTTCTCTCCTCGTTCACTCCCCAGGCTGCATTGCTGTAGCTTTCTAATGTGAAATGAAAGCAGTTCTTCTCCGACTTTTACTTCTAACCAAGCCCACCTCCACCCATTTCTAGCAGTGTCATCCACGAAAACTTCACCACGATTCACAATTCGCCCTCCGCCATCTTTGACAACTAAAGCTACCCAGCTACACCAGTGTGAATCGCGCTTTTTGAGATCGGCAACCAGTTTAGAGATTAACTGGATCAGAACAAGAAAAAAATAGCTGTCACACCTCCATACAGATTTTTTTTTCCGCAGAAACTTAAAAGATTTATGCGAAAAGCAAGGCCCTGTACCGCGGAAAATCGCGGAAACGCGGAGAATTCCATGCTCTGACAATACTCTAAAGACAAATATCCAGAACACCTAAAACAATAATAATAATAAAAAGACACCAGAACAGCAAAAGCGACAGAGAAGAAACAAAAATAAAGAGCATAAGATTCAAATCAGTTGATCCGTTGTCTGACTTGTCTGGTCAATTCAGCCATGCAACCCCTTTTTCAACCATTTAGCATAGCATGGACTACAGGTTATAATGAAAATAATGTTGTACACTTGTACAGTGTTTTCCTCTGCAGCCTTCATTAGCACAGCCCGTTCCGTTGTAGTATTGATATTATTAATGGTAAAACCAAGTAAACATAAATCAAGTTTCCTATGGATGCATGTTGTGATGGCATCAGACCTGCCTACCTCAGATTTTCAGTTTCAGTATTCTAACTGGCAAAATGTGGTATTCTGGGACCAAAATTTGTATTTTCACTCTCGACGAATCGATGCATTCGCAAGTAGGAATTTAACAATTGTAAATGTAACTTAGTGGAGATAAAGAAGAAGTAATCACTGCATTAAAAAAAACTCAAACTGATTCCTTAAATACACTGTTCCACGATTTATTTATTTATTGACTACAGAACAAGCGCAAAACCGTCATTGCTAGAGAGCAAAAATTCAGTTGATAAAAACTTAAATTGGAATTGGAAACAAAAAAATAATTTATCTATAGTGACGGACTAAGTAATTTATATGATGTGCAAAAATGTCAACATTGTTTTCCTTCAGCTGCTGGCTATAGCAGCTCTTGAGCCTGTCTGGTTCTTTGCTACAAAATAAATTATTTACAGTAACTGACTGGGAAAAATTATACGCAAACTGTCACTCAGTACTGTTTTTTTTCAGCTGCAAGCTATAACAGCTCTTGAGTCTGTCTAGTTCTTTGCTGGTGTACACTTTAGCAGCAGGTTTGGACTTGAAGACTAGCAAACTCTCAAGTGTACTGTCACCTAAACAGGATCGTTGATCTGTACGATTTTTTTCTTAAGCAGGAAAACACTCGCTCACAATGAGCGCTTGAATGGGGGATTGTCAAAAGCCCCCCATCACAGCAGCCAGCTCTTTGTAGGGCTCAATCTTCCCAACTGCAGCCCACTTTTCATCCATTCTCTCAAGGCTGGTGATTCTGGGGTCCAGATATTCAGGTTGAACTTAATGTAGTAATCTCTGACAATGAAAAGTTTCAATTGTTTCTGACTTAAGTAGGCCTATGGCGCGCAGTATGGCGCCGTGTGAAATGTCTTAAAATCCAAAACAAACGTCTTATTACAAAACAAAACAAAAAACTAAATAAAAAAAATAAATAAAAAAAGGTGCCAAAATTTGTATTTTTTAAGGCCTTTGCGTATATTCGTATTCTAGGTCTCAAATCCGTAAAAATACGGGAAAATCCGTTACGGTAGACAGGTCTGTGGTATTGATATTAGTGGTAAAAACCAATAAAAACCATTCAATTTTCCAAAACGACGGCTTATGAATAAACAGATTGCAGTCATGCGTAGTACAAGGATGGCATCATGCAAACATATGGTAGATGTGAGACGGTGAATCAGTCCCATTAAAAAAAAAACATAGTGCAACAGAAAAATCTCCCAAATTCTAAGAAAACCCCTACAACAGCACCAATGAAAGTTCTATAATTATTTGATGATGAAAGCTTAATGACTAATTAATGTAAGTATAATGACTAAGTCCCCAAAGCCACAAAAGTAAAGTGTGTCTTTGAAAGCACAAGCAGGGTCCTGAATAAAATGCACTTGCAGGGTACGAGGACAAGCCAAGAAATTCTAATCAAATGCCCTTGGGTATATCCAAGTGTAGCATTTTGGTAATATAGCGCAAATTATTCAGTTGACAAGTTTCTCTGTTTACTGTACCATAACCATCAGTACGTTTCTCTGTTTATTGTACCGTAACCGTCAGCACAAAATTAATACAACTCATGCATACAACAAAACAACAGAAACCTTCCACAAACTAAAAATTTTGAAAGCAAACTACAACAATCTAGTTTTTTTTTGTTTTTTGTTTCATGCACTCCTCTTTTAAAAAGGCCATCAACGGTAGTTAGTACTACCACCATTCAAATATAACTTCAATTAGTTGTACATGGAATTAACAACAGTTAGCATGAAAATTGAAGAAAAAATCATGTAAAAAATGGGACAAAATTACGTCAACCCAATTTTTTTGTGTCACTATTATTATTTTGTGTTATGTTGATGTTATTTTTCACCTGTCCATGTTCAGAACTGAAGATGAAGATTATAACGTATCCCAAATATTTTAAAATCAATAGGTGTTTTTCTTTTTTTTTCTTTTTTAAGAATTGACACATATATGCCAGCTTATGTTTTGGAGCATATACTAAACAGGGAGCATACGCCATGTGTGTGTGTGTGTGTGTGTGGGTGTGTTTGCCAGTGTGTATGTTGCGTGCTTGCTGTCTGTTCTGATGTTTGCTTCCCTAGTACTGGTCTCAGTTTTATATCCGGATTGTTTCACTTTGATGTGATTGTCACATTTGAATAACTTATATAGTTTTAATATATTATGGGGCAAAAATGACTGTATTCCGGATTATTAATAGCAAAGTTTGTTTTCAGTATGGCTTACATGTGTAATAGGAGCGTATGAGGTGTGTGTGGATAAGAAAAACGAATGAAACTCCAAAATCGTTTTTTTTTTTTTTTTAAATACGTAAATGTTCGTTTTTAAGCATTGTTGTTTATTTTGCACAGGGTGGCCTCATGGCTCAGTGGATTAGTCGCCGGATTCCTATGCCGAAGGTCGCGGGTTTGATTCCCGCAAGGGGCGAACATATGCGACTATTGAGGTCACCGAGGGTTTTCTCCGGGCACTCCGGTTTCCTTCCTCCCTTCAATAATGGTACTAAACGCAGTCAATATAAAATTTCAAAAATAAAACTTCGATTTGCTTTCCGTCTTCCAATAGCAATCTCCCTGCCTTTACCCCACCTGTTTGAGTGATGATGTGTATATGTTGTGTGTGTGTGTGTGTGTGTGTGTGAGGGTGGATGAGACAGGTGAGCATGTATGTTGGTACAGATCGCCGCGCTTTGAGCCTGATTGATTTGGGGAAAGGCGCATGTATAGCATCCATTATTATTATTATTATTATTATTATTATTATTTTATCTATTGAAATGTGACACAAATGGCTGTACATGGTTCCTTTGATGGTAATAAACATTGGTTGAACTGAATTGAACTGACTTTGTGCAGTAGAAAGATAGTTGAACTAATGTCCCAAATTCTCAATTAAAAAATGTTGATAATACATTTGGACAATGGAAGCAAGACCTTTTTATCTTTCTCTTTGAGATGTTTTCCAACTTTTTTTTTTCAGTACTGATGACAACGGTTTTAAGTTGCTTAGTCCTATATCACAGACTTTCTTTTTTTTTCTTTTAAATGCAGTAACAAACATTTTAAATTTTACATAATGGTTCAAATATTAAAGAGATTAGAGCACAGGAATATATCATTAATCTGTTTACATCATAATACATACAGTATTTTTTTTTTAATATATCAAAATTGGGAGGCAGGTTTAAGTTTATTAACTGTTTACATCTACACGGGAATAATGTAATGATACGCTTCTTTTTGCAGATGATGATGCATCTACTTACTCATATATTATGGTTATAATACCAGAGTGCTCCTTTAATCACTCTTTTTTTTTTTTTAGAAGTGTAATATGTGCGCAGTATAAATTGATGAATGTGTATAATTATAGTATTATAATTTTCAATGGTTGGATATAGAGTCTTGTTCACAAGAAAACCTGTTGTTGTTCTTGTAAATATTAATAATAAAAACAACAACAACAATAATAATAATAATAATAATAATAATAATAATAATAATAATAATAATAATAATAATAATAATAATATAAAGTTATAAATTTGTTGATATATTCTGGAGTAGAAAAGAAATTCTCAGAAGATCACTACAAACAAAAAGTAACAAAACCAACCAGTTAAACAGAAAACAAAAAAAATCCTTTGTATTACAGGTTGCCACATTAACAACAGGTTGTCATGGCAACATCAAGGTCAATCAGACACGGACTTATAAGGCAAAACATCATCAACAACAACAACAACAACAAGAGTTCACGATAACAAGTTGTCATAGCAACAACAGCAAACCTGGATCAATTTAAAAAAGAAAACAAAAAGTCTGATCTGATAAGCAGTTCACCACAGCAACAAAAGGTCACACAACAACAAGAAACGGTTGTCATGGCACCATGGACCGACCTTCAACTTCCTCCTCCTCTTCTTCCTCCTCTTCCATCTCGTAGTCAGGCTCCGGCTCTGTGGAGCTGTCCTCCCTCTCGTCATCCGCCATGTCCCCTGTTGACAGCTGCAATCGCATCTCCCCCGGCGTCACTGCCCCCTTCCATCCTTCCACTCGCTTCTGCAATTTCACACATCAAGCGTAGCTCAATCACAATCTTTGTGGTCCCCAACTCACGTAGCAGCGGGTACAATTTTCTCGCAGTGTACAAAACAATCATCGACAATAACATCCAAGCAACACCGTCAGTGTAGAATACAATATCAGCACATCTGAACCACACCAACCCTCCTTTCAATTTCATCCATTGTTGAGCTAAAAAAACCAAACTCAACATTCAGCTCCACCCTCCCCTTTTTCTCTCCACCTCCCTCCTCTCCGCCAACATCCTACCCCCTTCCGCACCATGTGCAGCTTCTGGCCAAAGTTCACAAAGTTCAAAGAGGCACCGACCCCCATATTCACTTCATGGTCCAGGGACTGCCTTGGCGGTGGTAGAGAGTGCGGGGGAATGCTCCTTCCAACCCACATCCCCCACCGCAACGAATACGAATTTTAATCGTGCATTTTTGATGACCAAAAAACATAACATAGTGAAAGGAAAGACTTGCTTGCATACACACAGCAGAACTCTTGAAGTAGCCTGTCTTTATCGATGCATAGCTTACAGTTATTATTCACCAACAAAGTCCAACTATAATTGTAAATTTAAACACACACTGGTGCCCCGCTGACAGTCCCCTATTCACCAAGTCCACATTTAGATTTTTAAAATGTCATACATTCTGATGCACAACCCAAATCTTGAAACAATGTTTTCACTGGCAATGGTTTAGTTGGTATGTTTGAAGAATTTGGAGAGATTGGTTTGTTTGTGACTGCAGTTTCCCTAAACAGGTTTTTGAGGTGCTTTACCAACACTAACTGAATGCTGGTTGCAACACACTGGCTTCACAGATTGTGTATCAGCAACACTAACTGAAGGTTAAAAGATGCACATTGACTTCAGAGATAGTGCATCAGCAACACTGGCTGAAGGTTGAGTGCTGTACACTAACCTCACAGTTGCATGAGACTGCTTAGCTTTTTTTAGCCTCAGACAGCAAGTATGTAATGAAATGTTTTCTTTGACATGAAACATGTTTTATTTCAATGCGATCAATTGCATGACAGTCTACCTAACAATATGATAGCTTTGGATAATATTAGTTTTGATGTATGCATTAGTCTAGCAAAAACGTTAATTGGTTCTCCAATTGGTCAGTATCTATGATAACTGATGTTTAATTACAATTCCTTCTTTTCTTTTCGTTTCACTCTTTTTTTTTCTTTTCTTTTTTTCTTTTTTAAATTTATTTATTATTATTATTTTTTAGTTTTTTTAATTTTTTTTTTTATTATTTTGGTGAAAAAGACATTAAAATCAAACAAACAAACAAACAGCAAGTTCTCCATTGCTCGTATTTGATTTCCGACTGGCACACTGTACAAAAGGCTGTTCCATTTCTTGAGATCTTCCTCAAATATTATCCTAGTCATACACTACGCACTTTTGTTCCCATTCCTTTCCACCGCCATGCGTTTTCTACGCCTTTATTATTACCTGCCTCGCCACGCTGAACAATCGATGGCATCCATTTTACCGGCTACGATTCGGACCCGCTCATGAGTAGTTCCATGTGTCCTTTTAACTTGAGGACACGCACAAAACACCTTTTTGATTGGAGGAAAATCGTTGTCAAACTTTTTTATTCCATGGAAAACCACACTGTTCTCGTGGAAAATATTTTTTTTTTACTAAATCCACTCAACCGCAGAAAATTACAAGCTATGGTGGTTATCTTTTACTGACAATGGCAGCTAACTTCTCTCTCTCTCTCTTTCTCACACACACACACACACGCGCGCATACACTGCAATGTCTATTTCTCATTCCCCTTTCTACTGTACAGTCAACAACAACAAAATTAAAGATGGGGCACAGCAAGAGAGAAGGGGGGGAAAAAAATCATCGGCATACCTGGCTGTTGGTTCGGACTGCAGGGACTGGGGGTTCTGTGCCTGTGGTCTGTTCTGGTGACCTGCGCCTGTGGCACAACACACACCAGGTTTTAAACCTGACTTTTCCACAACCCCAGCACGTTTCATGTAATGCAGACAGACACCATAGGACACACTAGGCCAATCTCCAGTTATTACCGATACAAGACAGCTTTCTGGTTTCCTGTCTGCTACCAGACGAGTCAAACCACCAATGGCAAGCATTCTCATAAGAGTATTACAAAAAGGAAACAACTCGAGTTTTTAAGAGTAAAGTTAAAACACATGCCTGCACACACACACAAAACATTTATTAAAAAAAAAGAAAAAGTGCTGACCTTTCAGAGTTGTCAAGGTCACGAGGCCGTGGGAGGGAAGAGTTATCTTCACTGTGATCTTCCTTCTCCGATTCTTTCTCCGACTCTTTTTTCTCTGCCTTCACGGAGGCATCCATCTCTTTCTGGTACTCAATGGATGTAGACAGTGTCATCCTGCACAATAAAGCGTCATTGAATAATCGTACAAATTTAGAACAAGCATTGCATTTTATTTGGATTTTTAAAGTACATTTTTGACCTTTAGTCATCAGTGTCACCCATGCATGTGAGGGTGAGGGTGAGGGGTGGGGTGGAGTGGGAAAGAAGGGGAGAACAAGACCTGGGTGTATTGGTGCTTTAAGCACATACCTGTCTAAGACATGAGCATCAGGATCTTTTAAAAGTCCATATAGTGGAATGCATCCGTACACAGACTCAACTTCGGTTTATAGTATACTCTCATCCGAAGACATTCAAGGCAAACTTTTGATCTTCTGTACTATTAAAAAATGAGGATAAGCATTGTAAATCAGGCAGTATCGTAATTTACTCATTTACTATTACACAAAGGCAGACAAGATAGGAAAGGATCAAAAGGAGCTAAAACACTGCAGATTAAAAGATTTTCCATAAATATACTTTGGTACTTAGCTAACAGAATCATCAGGAAGTTACAAAACAAGATTATTCGTTTTTGAAATAGATTCTGGATGTGGGTTATGACACTCTTGCCAGTCAAAGATCTTCTCCGCAACAAATCGATGGCCAACTTCGTTGCCTGCTCACTTACATTAGGGCCAAACTTTGACAGGTTAATCCCCTGTCCAAATGTCGCTAAATGTTGCTTGACCAAGCTGCAGTTATGTCGCTTCGCACTTGTGTCTACATCCCACAGCTACATGAGGGTCGAACATTGGACAGGGTTATGTCCCATCCCAAATGTCTCAGACAGACAAATGACACCGATAGTATCACTAATAACAAACAATTAACAATACGCACGTATGCCAAAGGAATGCTAATTTCAACCAAAATAAGGCAAAACGACACAATGCTGATGTTTTGAAGCTCAGCTCTTCTTCAGGCGGACACAACACCAGAGACAACAAAACAAGACATCCCAACAGAGCTCCAAGAAAGAAAGAAATTATATTTAGAAAGGAGGCAAGAAGAAGAATGCCACAAAACATTGATGGAATCAATGTTTCATACAATCATACTCTTATTGAACACAAAATTACTTACATCATCTGACATACTTGACATTTAGAAACATACTTTGATAAATTGTGTTTTCATGTATGTGCATGTTTACATAAGTGTATGTGTTATGTTTGTAAAAGTCTAAAATCATTTTATAAATGAAAAGACTTTAAAGTTTTTTAAAACAAAAATCTGAATCTGAAAAAGACCAAAAGCCTGCCGCCCTGTACTCACATATACACAGAAAAACATGTACAGAAACAAACTTATAAAGGCATAAAGGCGCGCACACACACACACACCCACACATACTGTTACGTTGAAACGCGAAGGATATTAGGACTGAAACGCGCACGATAGATCTAATCGTTTCGCTTTGCAAAGTATTCAATAATAGAGTGTATTTACCTTTGATTTGAGTTTGCATTGTTGTTAGGAGAGGCTTTGTATAACGTTGATAATTTTCGTTAGTCGATATTATTGGAGAATTCTCTAGATTTACTTGTTTACTGTCGATCGAAGTTTCTTGATGGGCGTAGATATTGGAGAACATTCTTTTGACAGAAAGGAAGGTTGTATGACGTAAAACAGTGATGACGAAGTTAATTCTGATTGGTTGTAACGCGTCATTCTAGAACGTCCTGAGGTTATCTCGAGTTGAGAGAAAAAATATATAATGGACACACTGTGTTGTGAAAGAGAGAGAGTGAAAAGGCGATTGTATGCAGTTGTTGATGAACGCTGAATAAAGTTTGAAAACTTTATACAACTCTGTGCCTTGTGGCTGTTTGAACGGGTTGCGTGGATAAACGAATCTGGGCTATACTCATCAGTACTTCAGCATTGGGGCTGAATCAACTACTGATAAAAAAACACTAACATCAAACCAGTGTAACACATACATACATATTAACACAAGCTAAAAATGTCTAAAATCACAAATTGAGTAAAGACGTACAATGAAATAAATAAATAAATAACATAAGCACTTGGGCACACCTGCACACACACACACAGAGACAGCACCAGACATACACAAGCACATGGGCACATTTGCACACACACACACACACACACACACACACCCACACACACTTGCACACAGACAAAACATAAAACACACTCTCACTTGGTTTCTTTGTGCCCCTTCTTGTCCATGGACAGCAATGATGGCGGTACCCCAATAGGATGGTTGATGCCTGCAAGAACAAACATACAGTATATGCCCACTATTGCGATTGAGACTCGCACAATAATTGCATCGTGTTTTGGCATGAAGCGTGCAATGATAGCACTTATTGACCTTTGTTTTGGGATCTACATTGTTCCTGGAAAAGCTTGGTATCATGTTTGTCTTTGTTGGTCAGTATTGTGGTAGCAACGTTGAGATCGTTCTGGAATTGCTTGTTTACCACAGCAGGAAGGTTCTAGATCTATTTTGCAACTAGTAGTCAAATCTTGGAATTTCGTATAACATTCTACGACGTAAGACAGTGCGTGCGTATTTCTTCTTTCTTTGTTCTGATTGGTTATTGTTTACCTCATTCTGGAATGTTCCAAAACTTTTCGCACAGTACAGTAAGCCTATTTAAACAGTTTTTTAAAAGCGCTGCCTGGGCGTTTAGATCCAATCTTTGAATGCAGTGGTTGGTGATGTTTGCGCCTCTGGCTGAATAAAGTTGGAAAACTTTATAACAACGGCCCTTGCCTTGCTATTGAGTGAGCAGGCTGCTTAGATACAAATGCAAGTCACCCAGACTCAAGCATCTGGGCTCAATCGACCTTTGGCATGTAACACCTACATTCAACAAAGTCTTCATTTACACAGCACTATGGCCTAGCAATATAAACAGGACATTAACTCATTCTATACTGATGCGGGTTGCTTCCCTTTTTATCGTTCAATACTGACCGATTTGTACGAGTTACATATTTAGTAAAACACAAGAACTGTAGTAGAGACTTGAAAGTTTGGGTCCATAAAGAAATTGGAATGGACTAACCAATAATATAATATAATTATCTTTGCCATTTACGATTTAATTTTTAAAAATACCCTGGCCTCCACCCCCTCCCATTTTTTCTCTTCCTTCAAATTTGCACATACAATTCCCATCGTAAAAACTACAAATAGTGTAAGGGAGGCAACAATTCAATAATAGGCCTTTCCCTGGTTGATATGGAAATCAGTGTTACCTCCCTCTAATTGTAGCATGTAGCTTGAATTATGCACTTTCTTCATCACTTTGTTCACTAGTAACACTTTTATCATCCTTTTCCATGTTAGAAGCCCACTCTCTTTGAAACAACAGTAGTCAATGCCAGACGAACGTTGCAAGAGTACTCTAAAATGAAAAATATAAGAGGTAATGTATATGCACCTTACTTTTGTATACTGTGCTGAGTCTACTCACTACGATTTTCGAAAATAAACGTACGCATATGTCATTATGGAAGCGTTGTGAGCTTGCACTGTGCAATAGCGTAGCATAGTATAGAAAGAGTTAAGCAAGTCACCAGTGGATAAAATTAGATTCCACTCTGAATATTAAGAGTTAGGTTAACAAAAGAGAGAAAGTGAAAGTAGAAACACCAAAAGAAGAGCTTGGTAAAACTGTCAATATTTCAATTATTTAAAGCCTTGCCAAGACACAAGTCACCCAAGTACAGGCACACCAATCAGTTTCAAGTGTTATTAAAGGAACTATCATGCTATTATGTCCTGCAAATAATACTGGAAAATGCTCAAGCTAGGCAACGCCCACTGCATAGAGATGATGAGCAAATATGATCATGAAAAGGAAGTTCTAGAGCCTAGAACCTAAAACAATATTTATTCAATAAATAAATCAAATACCAGACTTTCTTTGTCTAATAAAAATGTACACAAGAGAAAAGAAAGAAAGAACGAAGGAAAACAAAAACATTAGTATAGTACAGTACAGTATAGTATTAGTATAGTATAGCTTGTATCATATAGTATTGTATCGTAGAGCAGGGTTCTTACACCTTCCCAGGGACAGAATTTAGGGCCTTTTTAGGGCCAAAATAAAAAAAAAAAAAAAGGGCCACCTTTCGCGCAATAAAAGAAGAAATTAAGTCCTAAAAGGCACTAACCAACTCACCAAGTCAATTGTTCCACATCTCTTTTTCTTGGCAAAACAAACTAAAATCATTCAATAAAAGATGAACTAAATTTGTTGATAAAATATTTAATAAAAGGCACACAAATTGCACAGAGCTCTATAGATCTAATTGAATTCCTTTGATACTGTCCAACTCTGAGTCGATGTTCTGTTGTAATATTTTGATAGCGTTTTGCTTCTCCCGTGACTTTGACCTTAAGGCATTAGCCTGGCACAGCAAGGACAGTGTGCCTTTCTCCTCTGCCTCCTCACATAGTTTGTCTGCCTTTGTTATGAGGTTAGTAATGTCCTCTTCATATCTTGCCCGTTTGGCTCGTAAATCTGAGACTTTGTCAAGTGTCAGCTTCCTCTTCTGCCCACTCTGATCAGCAGCTTCCTTCTTTCTCTCATCCTCCAGGTGCTGGTGATATCTGCTCCTAGCAGATGAGGCCGAAAAAAATGAGGGCCAATGCCATACGTGGCCAAGTATGAAGTTTTGCTCTCACCAGACTTATACTGTCCTGCAATTATACTATCGGGGAACATGTGAGAGAAAACTTCATTAATTCCTTCACAGGATCTGAAGCTGTAGTGCGATGAGACCACCTTTAGAGTCCAGATTATTTCGGCCTTCAATACATCTGTCACTGAATGGCTGAAAGAGGTGATTGATGCAGACGCTGATGCTGTTGATGATGTTGACGATGATGATGCAGCCTGCTCAGAGTTGGATTGACTTGCAGTCGACGTTGATGGTGCTTGATTATTTAAAAAGTCTCCGATCGGCACAGCAGGTTTACTAGCTTTGAGAAGTTCGATCCAAGTGTTTTTTGCTCTTGGCGAGGGACGACAGTGCAGCTTCACCCATTTTCCCTAATTCTATAGCTTTTTTGCAGAGAGCGCATTGTGCCCTATATTTGTTCTTGCCAGGACGAACCCACGTTTTAAATGTTTCATGGCTCAGCCAAGAGTCGTTAAATGTACACTTGCCCATCCCGGCATAACACTCAGGCGTCAATGATTCAATCGCAACTCAAGATGAAGCGGAGCCGAACGTAACTCACAACAACAAACACATTCGGGTACTGTCAAGGGATGTAACCGAAACGATGCTAGGGGGTAGTCTCCCTTGAACAGAGCAGACGACAATTTAGCGTCGTACTCCATGTTCGATTTCCACCCCCAAAAATTATATTTTTCCACCTTCTTTATTTTCGCTTCAGCTTCAAACCTTCACTTTCATTTTTTCAACAGCTGTAAGTTCTATTTTTAGGGGCTTTTAGGGCCTCTGGGTCTTTTTATCCGAAAATTAGGGGCTTTTAGGGGCCCTAAAATGAGGATCCAAAAATTAGGGGCTTTTAGGGGTTTTTAGGGATGCATATGAACCCTGTAGAGATAGCATTGTATGATGTCACCCTTTTGCCCTCTAGTTGGCATGCATTAGAGAGCACACTCGTTACTTGTTACCAGGGTATCGGTTGTATGAAGAATTTGCCTACCATGATGAGTGGGGTAATAAGATCCCAACGTACGTATTCATTCATTCACTCTACAAAGAAAGTCAAAAGCCTACCATCTGGATGTAAATTCTGTGAAACCACCTGCCCGTTGAGGGCTTCCACCAGAGAAATGGCCTCGTAACCTGCCGGCACCCCTTCCTGACTGACCGGGTTCTCGTCCGTCTCTGTTTGCTTTACATAAAATAAATACTTTCAACACTTGCCATCCAAAACATCTAATAACAGGCTCTATATGAATTGACATAACTGCATACTATTGTTTTAATATGAAGATTTACTTAATCTATTATTTAGAACTATTAATTAAAATCTTTCTCAAGTAAAACCTATGGACAGGCACAGTTTTATTCGTTTTATTATTTCCTGTGCTGCACAACAGATTCTTCTATATACGATATTTGAAGTCAATTAAAAAAATCGTACGCCTTAAGCCCACACACACACACACCTAAACGGTGATGCAAACCCTTTTCTACAATGTATGTCTTATTTGTAACTAAAAAATAAATTAATATTTTCACATTGCCGATAGTTTAAAATGTATAACACTCACTTCTGATTATAAAAATAAATATTTTAAAGAACGAGTCACTATGGAAAAGTTGTACCATCACTGCACCCACCATCACTACCACCACCACCACTGACAACACCTTTTAGGATATTCTCGTATCATCACCATCACCTCCACCTCCTCTTTTACCTGCTGGCCAGTCACAGGGGGTGCTTTTCGCCGCATGGCTCGGATCTGTAGCAGTGCTCTGAACTTGACACGACAGATGGGGCACATGCTGGCTTGGTACCTGTCACATAACACACGTTCTTTATTGCTCAAGAAGGAATGTTCTCTGGAATCTGGAAGAGCTGGTCCGACCACAGTCAAAGAATGGACAAGCGTGACCATGGCCAGTCCTCACGTCAACGACTACCAACAGAATGCTTTCAAAAGGGTGAGGCATCCTTCTTCTGCCCTCTCACGACCACGGAAGTCAAAGGGACAGGTGAGGTGAGGTGAAGAAGATCAAGAAAAATATATTGTTGCAAGGGGGAAAGGGAGAGTTGCACTGAGAGAACGTCCAAGCCTACCTGAGTGACTCAGCACAGGCACTGCATAAACACAAGTGTCTACATGGCAGAATCAGCGTGTCACGCATGTCTGACATACAAATGACACACTCTGCCCCGCTGTCCTCCACATCTTCGTCTGGGTCAACCTCCTGTCAACATAAACATTTCATCATTGCCAGCCAACAGCATCATTATCATCAACGACGTCCATCTCATCAATCATCATCTTGTATCGACGTAAACAAGAGTTCTTTTCAGTCCATCTTATAAAAATTATGTCAATATGTCATTCTTGCCTTCTAGACACAACAACAACAGCGCACACACACACACACACACACAAACCCCATCACTCCAACTCCCCTTAACATCAACTCCACCACAACAAAACTACCAATATCAACTACTACTTATACTTCAACACTGTACTGTCATCTACATGCTTACCACTGCCATTATCATCATGATCAGCACCATCATCATTATCTTCATCATCATCATCTACTACTTCAACACTGTAGATTCATTTTCATGCTTACCACTACCATCACCATTATCATCATGGTCAGCACCATCATCATCACCCCCACCTACACCATCACAACCATCATCATCATCAATCCGCTTCATCACCACCATATTGTGTCATTGCTCGCCTTCATGCGTTCCATGTTCTTGTTCTCAATGCCGTAGATTTCTTGTAGAAGGTAGCACAGGCCATCGACGAACTGTTTCTGTTTGAGTGGTTTGATAGAAAAACTTCCCTCCGCACTCTTCTCCAGCACTGCATACAACAAGTGGCTGTGACCAGCATTCTCTGTAACCAAGCAATCAAACAGTTTAAAAAACCCAATCCAGGAATTAAATACTGCCGAATCTTTGACTACCAACATTCTCTGCCTAGTTGGATTCTGTCTTTTATTTCTAGCAGATCTGATCTTTCAGCTAAGCAACTGACAAAATGACCAATCCAACCACGTTTGTAGAGTACACACCATTAAAATGGCGACACAAACGATATTGCACGTTACCAATTCAAGCATGAAAATACATCATTTTCGTGTCTGATAATGTAGCCTACAATACAAATCAACTGATTTTTAATGGATTCTTCCCACTGCTATAGAAGACTACAGCGAGCAAGCCTTTCTTGTGATTCCGTCACATGAAAATGTGTGTTATCGACTTTTTCAACGTGATTTTTCCAGACTCCCGTAAATTGCATCATTGAGATAGAGAGGGAGAGAGAGTAATCTGGAGAAGAAAAAAAAAGAAACGGCTTTTTTTGTTGTTTGTTTATTAAACTGTTACGTTTGCGACGTGCACGACAGTACGTGTGAGACGCGCACGATAGATCCGATTGTTTTGTTTTGCAAAGCATTCAATAACAGAGTGTATTTACCTTTGATTTGGTTTTGCGTTGTTGTTAGAAGAAGCTTGGTATAATGTTGATAATTTTCGTTGATCGATATTATTGGAGAATTTTTTAGGATTGCTTGTTTATTATCGATTGAAGCGTCTAGATAGATCTACTGGTAGCTGAGAAATTCTTGGAACGTAAAGAAAGTTGTATGACGTAAGACAGTGATGACGAAATTTATCCTGATTGGTTATAATTGCGTCACGCTGGAATCGTCGAACGTTCTCTAAAGTATAGAGAAACTATATATGTGCCGCACTGTTTGAGAGTAGAAGTTAGAAAGTGATTGAGCGATTGTATGCAGTTGTTGATGTACGCTGAATAAAGTTGGAAAACTTCATGCGACGACTCCTGCCTTGTTGCTGAGTGAACAGGTTGCGTGGATAAACAAATCCGAGTTACACTTATCAGGATTCAAGCATTGGGGGCTAAATCAACTACTGATAAAAATCAACAACGAGTGTAACATAAATCATAAACTAAACATACCTTCTTCCTCTACTTGACAGTGAATAACGATAGGAAACACCTCCTTCTCCCAATGATACTGCCACTGTCAAACACATATCATTACATTATCTAAACATCATCATCTTCATTATCATCGTCGTCATCATCATCAGCAGCAGCATCATCACATATCTTCATTATTATAACTGCCTGCTAATCTGTCAGTTACTACATTCAAGACCTACAGTGTGGTTGAAAAGTCAAAACTCCCTATAGAAAAGTAGGACTGCATTGGTATGAAACAAAACGTATTGCGATCCTTACAGCTGTAGAATTTGATTGTTGATCTCCAGTTTCATCTCACCATGAGGAAAGCAGCCCGTAATGACCTGTCACCTAACTCGGCAGGAGCGAGCAAGCCTAACATAAGAGCCTGTCTTGACCTGTTGTTAACCCATTTCTTACCAAATACACGCGGGCGAGTAGAGACTCTATTGTGCCAAATATGTGCTGGAGTGTGTGGGCAAGGTTATAGCAAACACTCCTCCGCACTTAGTTCCGAAAAACGGTGCAATTCAAGGCAACCCCAAGGAATTCCACGACAAAAGATACCCTGTTTTATACCTTATTGGAAAGCCTGTTTTTCCTGCCTTTCTACTGATTGTTAGGTTTTTGTTATCATGCTTCTGATTGGCTGTCAACAAGACAGAGGAACAAAGGGTAAGCTGTGAGACGTTCTGAATGGACGAGTCAAAATATCGCGAAAAGCCCAGCAGTTTTTTTTTTGTACATAGCAATGGACAACTTGATTTTGAGGAGAAATAAACTAGTCAAGGTAAAAGAAGACTGCTGCGTGAGCATAATCAAGCAACACATTGATTAATATTGTGAGAATTAAGCTGCACATTGATGTTGACAGTGGCCAGAAGTCACCCGCCGAAGGATTCTTCAATCTTTGTTCACTCATACACTGCCTGTTTGATAGGCATTCAAGAAAAGATCAGGGTTAATTTGATTATAAATCTGCCGGCCTGTAATCTGCCTAGTCTCCTGTGTTTATTATGTGTAGTCAATACTTACATCCTCTTCAGGGAACTTGCTGGGGTCAAAAACATGGGCAGGCTGAGAGAAAACCTGGCTCACTCCTCTCTTGTAGTGGTACGTCTCTGAACTCATCGATGATTGTCGAGACTGGTATCTGATGGGGGAAATGTTTACGTTATCATCAAATACACTGGCAATAGAACTTCCATCGACTTCTTATTGTATAGTGCTTTTTTCCCAGCTAGTACAACCGCTTAAGGCACTGGAACTTACTAGAACAAGCATACTGAGTGGATGTGGAAAATCAGGACATGGTCACTGTTCACTGCTTCCCCTTACCATATACTGAAGAAATTATAATACTGCTGTTAGTGTCAGCATGTACGTGTTAGCCTGATACAACACTGTTGTTAGCATGGTTTAACAATGCCGTTAGCATGGTACAATACTGCTGTTAGAAAGGCATACCAAAAAAAAACGTTTAAAAAAAAACGTTACAAATCCAACGCAAAATGAAGCAACGCTCTTTCAACAAACTGCTGATCTGTTGACATACTTGTGTGATCTAGGACTAGTAATTTCTTGTTATAAAAAAAGCAATGCATTTTGGCTAGCATTTTAAGCAGGTTTTATTAGCTAGAAAGTGAACTATATAAATAATAAATACTCTGTACAATATAACCTTACATATTATATAAATACTACTCACATAATCTGTCCAAGTAAAGAATTATGGCTAGCACTAAGGGCAACTCGATTTTTAAGCTTGAAAATAACTTCTTCTTTTTTTTGTTGTTGTGTATAGCGAGAATGTAAGCTGTACAAAAAAATTACATGTTACACAATCACTACTCACATGATCTGCCCGCCTGCAATTTCTTCTGTGGCAAAGTAGTGGATGGTGACCATGCATCGTTTAAAAAAAAAAGTTACAAATCCAACGCAAAATGAAGCAACGCTCTTTCAACAAACTGCTGATCTGTTGACATACTTGTGTGATCTAGGACTAGTAATTTCTTGTTATAAAAAAAAAGCAATGCGTTTTGGCTAGCATTTTAAGCAGGTTTTATTAGCTAGAAAGTGAACTATATAAATAATAAATACTCTGTACAATATAACCTTACATATTATATAAATACTACTCACATAATCTGTCCAAGTAAAGAATTATGGCTAGCACTAAGGGCAATTCGATTTTTAAGCTTGAAAATAACTTCTTCTTTTTTTGTTGTTGTGTATAGCGAGAATGTAAGCTGTACAAAAAAATTACATGTTACACAATCACTACTCACATGATCTGCCCGCCTGCAATTTCTTCTGTGGCAAAGTAGTGGATGGTGACCATGCATCGGACGTCAGAGTCAAAGACAAACTCAATGTTGTACAGTGTGTTGGAGTCTTCCTGATCCGCACTCAGCTTCTGAGCACTCAGCGCCCTGTGCACAAGGATAATAATAATAATAATAATAATAATGTTCGTCATTTGTAAGGCGCCTTAGCCTAAGGATCAAGGTGCTGGCCGATACAGGATCTAACTCAAACCGCCCGAGACGCCCACCCGCAGCCTTTGGGCGCATGGTCTGACGCCTGGACAACTGAGCACAATCCTGGGCAGCCAGGGATGGGGGAGAAGGACCAAGTGCATGCTGGGTGTGTTCTTGTTACCGGCACTCACCCGTCTAGGACATGAGCGTCAGGATCTTTAAAGTCTGTTATGATGGAATGTATGCGACACACAGACTAGACCTCGGTTTATACTCTCATCCGAAGGAGTAGGAAAACAGGAGTAAAGTGTCTTTCCCAGGAACACAACACAATGACCCGGCCAGGGCTCAAACCCGGGACCTTCAGATCCGCAAGCCGAAGCACTACCATTAGACCACAGTGCCTCCCCAATGATAGTGTTAAATTAATTATAAATAAATATTATTAAAACACCAAGTCCTATCAAAGGCAAAGTCAATGATGCATCGATAGTCGATGCTCCAACACCTCTAGACGTTCACGTTTGGAATAATAATACGGGATGCTATACATGCCTTATTTCTAAATCAGAATCAGCATGGCAATCTGTAACCATCATACATGCTCATATGGTACACTCACTCCTACATTCACAACAAACACACATTCATCACTCAAACATGTGGTGTAAAGCCAAGTCATTATTATAAGAATGGTAGTGAAATAAGATTCTTTTTCCTCAATACTTTTATAATCTCCATTCATTCACACATATTTTTCCCATTAGAAGTGTCCCCTTTAGTTAAAAACTGTCACACTCAGTTTTATTTAAATTATTACTAGACCCCTGTAAGGTGGGAAAGTACCGGAACTTTGTGACCAGTAATTATTTTTTAGGAACTTTGAGCAGAATTGTTTGTTTGTTTGTGTGTTGTTTTTTTAACCTATCCTATCCCGTAACTCAAAGGTTGTTGGGGCACCACATATCATTGTTTAACCAGAGTACTCCATCTTTCTCTGTCCTCAGCCACCTTCTTGGCTTTGCTCAGTGTCAAGCCAGTCCATTCTCGAATGTTGTCCTCCCATTTTTTTTTAACAATGCTCCTCACTTCCTGTGGCTCAGAACAAATTCAATACATTAATTACTCACTTTACAAGGCGGAGTGAGTCTTTACGAATGTACACCAGACTTCTCAACGTTTTGGTCGGCTCATTTCCTGAAGGCACGGCATAGGGAAACTGCGAACACACAAATAAATTATAACACATTAGTTCTTTTGTAAGTAATTTCAACAGAAATTAGACTCTGTGTAGCGTAGTGATTTGGGCACATGCAAGCAATGCTTAATCAGTTAATCACTTAATGTTTTTAAAAAATGTCGGATGGGATTAGTACCTGGAAGGGTGACCATACTTGGATGCAACCACCAAACGACACAAAAAGATTTAAACAAGCACAAGACACACCCCAGTCACCTCATCTTTGAATGGATACCTAGATTTGTTTAGAATTGGGGAATGTACAGCAGTTATGGAGAGTAGATCTATAGGCACCGCCATCATTAAGCTGACCTAGAGAAAAGGAAAGTCCCAAAAGGCTTCCCTTCCCAACAAACAAAAGGTTATGGGGACACCTTTACCTTTTCAAATTGAATTCCTCATTATGTATATACATATATATATAACACAATTATGTAATATACATATAACACAATTATATATAAGGTTGTGAAACTTCTAAACAGCAACAGGGGTGTACGATTGTGATCATGGTGTGATGGTAAAGCTGACTTGTTTTCAGACTGAAATACAGATAAAAGTCTGATAGATTGTTTAGAAACAAAAGTCAAGTACTGAAGGTTGCACCATGCCCACAGAGCTTTTCTCAGGCTCAGCAATGATCAATGACAATTTATTAACCGAAAAACAAACAAGATTGCTGGACCTTAGTCAGTGGCTATTTAGGCCTCTGCATTAACACTTATTTAACAATCGGATCCACTTACAGGAACTGGCTTATTGCCAAGAAAGTTAAGGTCCTCATTTTCACCAAACAGATATTCGCCAGGCTGTGGTGATTCAAACCGCTCACCTCCCATGATGAAGTGAGTTCCGAAGTAGCTCCCTGAAAACAGCCAATGTCAAACTTGTATATATGCACATAAAAAAACAAAATCATTTAATGCTATACCTACATATTCAATACAGCATTTAACTATTCAATGAGTCTACTTCTACTTATTTATAATAAGCTTTTTAAATAAATGATCATTCAATCACTTTGTTCCTTTTATTTATGGCCCACTGAAACTGTCAGTTATTCAGAGATCATTTATTATTGTTTTAGTGTGTATTGACATCTAGAAGGTTAATTGTAGATTATACTTTATACTATCACATGACACCGGAGCTGGTCACATATTCTGACACTAGCAAACCAGTTGATGGTAAAGGGAAAATAATATTGTCACACGTTGGCCAATCTGGGATTCGAACCAAGGACCTTTCTTTTACCACTACCCAGTAAGCCGCTCTACCAACTGAGCTACCCGGCCCCATTTTGACGTCTAATTTAGGTGGACCGTGGTCATATAAATATGAATTGTAATGAGTCGGATGACTAATGTTGTACGGCTGCTTAGATGGACTAATAAAAAGGGTAAAGGACACTGCTATCAAAGAACTAAATCCTGAATGTTGGTCAAACAATAGCTACAACAATGACAACAACTGGATTAAATGTTCCCAAGATCGATACGAAGTTGAAAAAAATCATAATTTCATTAAATCATTTATTCTTTTTACTGGCTTGGAAATCTAAACAGCAGGAACACAAAAACATTTACCTGTTTTGGGTGGATATCTGTAAGCATTGGCGGACGATAAGTCTACTGATTCAACACCAGTGTTGCGCCTACTGGTAAGAGTCGACCCCATGGTAGTGCTGTGCGAAGGATCGTCAAAATCAGTAAAGTTATGTTGTGTCAAAACTGTCCGTTCTCTAACCCGTAAACCACCATTAACAATCAGGAAGTGACGTCAAGGGTACATTCACAATGTTATGATTTTGCAAACATCAACAAACGCACCAAAAATGGCTGCTATATGGCAATAGTTACCTAACAAAGAGATCAGATGGTGTAATTGATTACATTATTAAATAGTAGTGTGGTAAGAACGTAGTCTGTAATATTATGTGTTAGGAAAATTGTTGTATCGCATTAGGTTCTTAGAAAATTTTGGCTGTTCCATTTCCCTCCCCATGCAGTAACTTTGATTTAAGCCAATCAGAATGCGTTTTACAAGTTGCCAATCCCAGTTGATCAATCGCACGTTCCGACACCAAGCCTTTCGGGCTGTGTTTACAGTCGGGTCAAAGAGTGAATCGCTGGGACTTTTTTTGTCAAAATACTCAAATTATTTTCATCATGGATAATCTCAAGCAGCAAGTTATGATAAACCAATTCGTTATGGCAGCAGGATGTCACGCAGAGCAGGCAAAACAATGTCTACAAGCCGCAAAATGGCAGTTCGAGGTAAGGTCGTTTCAGAGCGGATGTAAACATGGCGAATGTTTATCATTGAAGCAGTCTAGTCTGGTGCGCAGACGTGGCTTGAAAACGTGATTTGTCATCGGTCTTTTATTTTTGTTTCAGACGGCCCTTAGCATGTTTTTCCAAGAGACAGCAGTTCCTACGAGGTGTAGGACGTGCAATGGACATCACACAAACGGCAATTACCCGGTAAGGGAAGTTGTTTTATCTTGATCCATTGTGAGAAAGTTACTATGTTGATGACATCATGCTGCACTAGCATAGGATGTTTTGTCTGTTGGTTGCCAAATAGACCATGACACTCCCTTTTTGCGCAGCAAAGCATGTCTATTTTGATTCAAATGTTGATGTGGTGCAGCATGCCAAAACTGTTTTTGGAATCAATTCAAGGGCATAGTTCGCAAACAGAGATAGGAGTTTAGTATTGCTTCCTTTAGTGACCCATTTGTTTCCTTTTGGCACAGCAAAGCATGTCTGTTTTGATTAAAATATTCAAATGGTGCAACATTTTGGGAACCAAGTGCGTAGTTCCTAAGTAGAGTTAGGAGTCTCTTTCATCAACTTGTCTAATATTACATCCATAGTCAGGGATCAGTTTACTAGCGCGCCCTGCGCCATTGACGCATACAAATTAAAAGTGACCCATCTACAATTCTTGCCAGGGGCCGAATGGCGCTTCGATTTTTGGTACCAGTGCGCCACCACAATAACAGTGCACTGTATTGGAGGCGACAAACGTGCATTGCTAAGGCAAGTTCAGCGATTGGCTATGAGGGCCCGGATGTTGATCTTTCAGCCAATAAGAAGTGTTGTACGATTCTTCGAAATCGTTTGCGCATATGTTGTGTCCGTGCAAGGAGGATTTTGTGTTTTTCTTTGTGCCGCTTTGAAAATACCCCCCACCCCACCCCACCCCCCAAAAAATAAAATAAAATAAAATAAAACATCTAAACTTGAGGTAGGACAGTCTAGACTGTCGTTTGCTGCTGTTAAACC
The DNA here is from genome assembly GCA_036898135.1 of Oncomelania hupensis. Taxonomy (NCBI): domain Eukaryota; kingdom Metazoa; phylum Mollusca; class Gastropoda; order Littorinimorpha; family Pomatiopsidae; genus Oncomelania; species Oncomelania hupensis. The sequence goes on from CM072512.1 coordinate 12,538,419, forward strand.
ACAGTCTACCGCCGCGAATCCTACGCAAGACGATTGTGTGAGCCCTGAGTCAAGTCAAAATACCGAAATGTCGGACGCAGATAGGCCTACGCGGTCGTGTTCAAGTTCAGTAAACTGATCCCTGTTCTGGTTAGTGTTTTGTTTGTAAACATGCTTCACAACACATGCACACTCACAATAATCTATTTTGTTTTAATTTCTGTAATAATATCTCCAGGTTATCTTTTACATATATACGTAAATTACTGCTGAAATCATGGCCCATTGAAATTTGATCTGAGGGGCCCAATGGCCCATAGCTTTTTTGTGTCAGGCTGAACCCTGCATAGTGACCCATTTGTTTTCTTTATTCAGTTATTGAATTATTCTGTTACTTTGTGTTCTTTCTCTCTCACTCTCTCTCCCCCCCCCCCTCTCTCTCTCTCTCTCTCTCTCTCTCTCTCTCTCTCTTTCTTGCTCCATTCTTGTTATGATAGTTGAAAGATTGTGGGCAATGTCAGAGACTAGTTTGTTGCAGTTTGAAGTGTTTGTCTGTTGCTTGGCCGGTGTAAATTACATTTCACTCTTTCCTGTTTTGTTTTAGTAGTGTCAATTGCATACTATTAGATTCAGACCCCAGTCAATTCTGATTTCCTGTACTGTGCTATGATACTAATACAGGGTTGATACTTCTACAATCAGTTACTCTCCACTCTCTCCCACACCCCTACCCTACCTCACGATCTTGTCCTTGACTGCTTGAGGGCTCAGTCAGTAGGATATAGTTGTTTTTTTCTTTCTCTAGGCAAATTACCCACACCGCCACAGTATGCTAAAAAAGAAGTAGAATGTTTTCTTTGGTGTTTTTTTTAAACAATTATTATTATTATTAGTGATTCGCATGCATAGCAGTGTGAGTCTGTGTATTGTATTAATTAACCACTCCCAACACTCTCTAATAAAAAAAATTTTAAAAAAGATGTTTGCAAATTTGTGTGAAATGAGTCATAACTGTAAATTGTCCAAAAAAATTTCATTTAAAAAAAAAGTTATCCGTCTGTCCTTCTGTCAGGTATGGATGTGCAAAACTTGCAAGTGGATTAATATCTCAGAATATATTTAAACTATCACAACCAAATTTGGTAAGATGGTGAGACCTCATAAATGATCAGTGAATGAATGACTTCACGTCAAGGTCACAGGGTCAACAAATGCAGGTCAAAAAAAGAAAAACATTTGAAAAAATATCACTTTTTTTGTAAGTCCTCAATATTATGATTCTTTGATGCATGCTAGATATCAATTATTTAGACACACATCCTATGCACATTTTGATCAACCTCACTCCAAGGTCAAGGGTCACTGGAGCTGTCCAAAGTCAGTTGGTATAGGTATTTGAAGTGACCCTAAACTATGAGAAATATGAAGTTCAAACTTGTTGTATTTAGAAAAAAATATATTGTTCTTTCACATATGTTCATTTTTTTCGTTGACCTTGAAGGTCAAGGTCATTTTAGGCCTTGTTTTTTGTTTTTTTAAAAAGGTTATTGCATGGTGGAATGGCTCTACTTAACCCATAGTATGCATCAACGTTAGGTTATTTGATCAGAGGCCATGTGAAGATCAAAGACATCCCAAGGTCATGATCATCCCATCATCCCAAGGTCACAGTTTTATTTGCATAATACAACTTTTGCTGTAATTTAGTTGATGTTACGTGAGTATATTTTGAGCTGGATGTCAAGGGCATCACAAGGTCAAGATCGTAGAAAGATCAAAGTGTGTACTATTACTTTAATGCCACTGTTTCATTTTTTTTTCTTCTGGGCAGTCATTTTGGTGTTAATATTGCGAGTTTCATAAGGAGCATTTAAGTCATATGGGCCTTGCCCTTTTAGTTATTATTATTACTATTGGTGTTGTATTATTATATTTACGTATAAACCCATTTTAAGGTTTTCGAACAATGGCCTAATTTGTGTACAGTATCATATTTTTTGTGCTGCAGCATTGACAAAATCAAATGCATTCCCTGTGCTTTCACTTGGCTATCACATACAGTATGTTGTGTCCTGGTGTTACATAGTTATTTATTATAAGTTGATTCAGCCCCGATGCTTGAGTCTTGATATGTGTAACTCGAATTCGTTTATCTACGCAGACTGGTCACTCAGCAACAAGGCAGGAATCGTCATATAAAGTTTTCCAACTTTATTCAGTAAGCATCAACAACTGCCTACAAGATCGCTTTCCGAAAATCACTACAAAGATCATCCTCAGAAGAAGAACGAACGAACGAAAAACGATGCTTAACGTCCTATTGCATGAGCGTTAAGGACAATAAACAGTGCATTAGGCTACTTATATATAGCCTCTGCGATCAAGAATGCGATCAAGAAAAAGTTCAAACGTTCCAGCATGATGCAATAACACCCAATCAAAATAAAATTTGTCACCGGAACTATGCACTGTCGTATGTCATTTAATGTTTAGATTCGACCAGCTCTTTCCCGTAAGGTCTAGAAGCTTCGATCGATAATAAACAATTCCAGTCTCAACAATAATGACAGACGAAAATCATCAACACGCCACAAAGCCCCCTCTAGCAACAACGCAAAATCCAATCAAAGATAAATATACGCTATCATTGCACGCTTTGCAAAACCAAATTATCGGATCTATCGTGCGCATCTCAATCGTAACACCTTGTCAGTTATATAAAATCGTTGAAGACTGAAGTAGAGGACTGGTTTTCTTCAGTCAGGAAAAGAATGTGTGTAATGTATAAAGAAGGGAAAGCTACTGATGTGTACGGTAAAAGTTGGTTGGTAAACAGACTATAAGTTAATATAAGTTCCAAGCAATTTAGTACTCCTTGGTTCCAAGCTTAAAATAATACCCAAAGCCGCTCAGTCATTCACACAGAGCTGACCTCTAGCTGAACTTCTCCCCTCCATTCTAGTCAGAGTGCTGTAACAGTCCCTACTACTGGTATTAGTATAAGTTAGCGGTAGTTGTAGTACTCGAGACTCTGTCACACTAGGTATTGTTGTTGGTAGTACAGTAGTACTAAACTAATTTTCTCCATGCCACCCAAAAACACTCGCCCCACTTCACACAGTTCAACTTCAACAGGAGGTTTAGACTGCAGTTAGAAGTGGTGATTACAATGCAAGCCTTATTGTTTGGTCATACAATATATAGCCTGGGGGATCTAGAAAAAAATATGCTATGACCCTAAACAAATTGTTATAGAAAAGATTTTTACTGCATTATGACGGCACGATCAGTCGCTACTTCCCATAAAAAATCGGACACAGTTGGTGTGCGGCATACTTTTTAGCGGCTATTTAAAGGTCACGGTCAAGGTCACAGTCCACAAAAATCGTTAGAACCCTATCAAGTAGCACCTCGTTTGAAAGGTAATAAAAACATTATCGAAAACATTTTAATAATTAACGATACTGTTAACTGGTTAAATTTAATGATGTAGAAAGGTTATGTAAATGCCCTATGAGAGATAATAAACAATGAACAATATAAAAATATTGATTACACTGCAAAGCATTGTACTATGCAGTCAGTTTCTTTAACTTAATATGATAACGCAAAACCATACAAGGCTGACTGAACATTTGTGCTCCAATCCTACTACACTTCATCGGGATGGGGTGGGGGAGTGTTGCAGCAGCTAAGACCCCGGCACTCCTTGCAGGCAGGAGAACAAAGAAGCCTGTACCTCCTGCATGAACAGCGGGAATGGGCATCAGAATTTCCCGAGCATGAGCATCGGATTATCTTCAGCAGCTTAGGTGGAGCAGCAGGAAGCATAGTTGTCACCAGCAGTAGCATGCTGCCCTCCAGCTTCCATCCACATGTTGTTGGGCATGCGTCCTGCTGCTTGCCCATCCACTCTTGTACTTGCCAGTAGACGCGATGACTGTAAAATCGTGCAGCCGCAGACGTTGGGGGCAGCGTATTCACCTGAACAAAGGGCCACTTTCCTACAGAAGGTGCGATAGTTCGTCTATTCTATCGTGTTCTTTGCCGCGCCACCATAAAGGAGTATAAGGGCTGTCTCTCCTGCTACTTCTACTTCTGTCACTGAAGATGCCTCCAGAAACGTTTGGGCAGCCTTTTGAAAGCAGGTGCTGGACCTCAGTTTTGTGAGAGCTACAGCCTTGCCAATGCCAAAGGGCCTGGACGTGGTCTCACAACCTGTAAGGGCGTGCAGAACTAACAGGAGATGACGTAGCGGGAACCCAAGGACATCAGCAAGTCGTTTTATGTCCCATACTTTCTTCTTTTGCTGTTTTTGTCTGAATAGAAGTAGACTTCATGGTCTTCGGCACACAGGTAATACTTCAACAACACTAACAGGTCCGTGTCTTCATTTACCACAGCCGCGCTCTTGTGTTTAGCTGCCTGTTGAGCTGCCAGGACAATCTGCAAGTCAGCGTCTGACTTCGCTTGTATGACTGTGCATGTCCGCTCCAAGCATGAACCAAGGAGAGATATGAATATATGATTGTTCTCCTTGTGTGCAAGAAATACTTCTTTAGTAGACAGCAGGGCCATGTCATGAGTAAAATGAACCGGTACTCCTTTTATTCCTTTTGTGCGTCTTATATGGGTCATATCCTTGGTTGAGGGTCCAGACTCGTATCCACCAAAGACTACCACGGCATGGGGATATTGGCTACTTACATAACTGACGTAACAGTCAACAATGCTTTGGAATGTGGAGCCCCGCTTCCATGGTGCTTGTACTCGTTGTAGTAAGGAACCTCCGCCCACAACATACTGGAGGTCACGGGGTAGAGAACACATGGGAGGTTCAGAAACCATCTTCCACAGCTCATCGGCCAGTGATGCCTTGTTTGGTAGTCTCATTATTTCTGGAGATTCAAACAAAGATGATGGATAACAGACTTATGTCACTTTTAATAAGCTCTGTAGCTGCCTTGAGTATCTGTATCTTCTGGGCCTCCTCGTCGTTACTTTGTCTGGCATAAAACGAGTGCAGAATAGAAGATGCAGTTTTTTTGCACGCAACAACGTTAGCCTTCCCATCCACACATGTGATTATAACGTCATCGCCAAAGTGTTTCTTTAATTCGTGTTTCATCTTGGTATAGCTGTATGCTTCATCCCCTCCATTGATTTATTTCATCTTTGAGATCAAATCATTGAAGGTGATCTGTTCATCGTCATTTTCTTCAAGAAAACGCGCAACTTTCTGAAAGGCCTCAGCAAAGGCTTCATTCTTTCGGCGGCCACGTTTTGCTTGCTGATTCTGCTGATCTGAAGCAGTTTCCCAAGGTCTCTTCAATGACTGAAATCGACTATTACAATCTTTGTGATACACCGCATCTGCAGCAACTAAATCATTGACAAGTTCCAGTCTTGCAGTGACCTTTTGTGCCCAGTCATCATTACTGCGCTTTGCACAAGCCATGTGAAGAGTTTCTTTATATTCTAATGTTCGAACTGTATACCCCTCATCTTTTGGTTGTAGACGCCTTTTTTCAGTTTTGTCTACAGTTTTTGAACAAAACAAACAGCTGTTCTTCAAATCGAACTGCGCTGTGCTTGAACAACTGGGCCGTGAACTTGATTCTGAAATAATGTTGTTCAAGTTTGTCTTTATACTTTTTTGTTAGTATAGTTGCGACGACAAGTAACGTGTACAAAGTCAACCTCACTGATCTCCTCTTGTTTTGCTAGCAAGCAAAATACTAGAAATTCCTTTTTTTGTCGGATAAATGATGGCGTCATCTTGGTTCCTTGATTTTAGGCAAATGCGCATACAGCTTTAGAAACCCTGGTGACAATTATTACTAAACAATCTAATAATATAGCAGATCTACAACGAAGAATACAAAGCATGGAGATGAGGTGCTACAGAAGACTTCTGGGCATTTCCTATACCCAACACATCACCAACGACGAAGTCCGACAGACCATCACACAAGCCATTGGACAACACGATGACCTGCTCACAGTGGTGAAAAAAAGAAAACTCAGATGGTATGGCAACGTCACCAGATCATCAGGCCTTGCAAAGATCATTCTGCAAGGCACAGTGCAAGGAGGTAGAAGAAGAGGGAGACCGAAAAAGAGGTGGGAGGACAACATTCGAGAATGGATTGGTTTAACACTGAGCGAAGCCATCAGGGTTGCTGAGGACAGAGAAAGATGGAGTATGCTGGTTAAACGATCATCTTTGGTGCCCCTACGACCTCCGGGTTACGGGACAGGATAGGATAGGATAGGAATCTAATAACTGAATTCTTTGAGCTTATTAATATAAGACTAAATCGTTAATAATAATAATAATAATAATAATAATAATAATAATAATAATAATAATAATAATAATAATAATAATAATAAAATTTTGACATTGTTTTATCAACCATACATTTACGTTTAAGTAGCCCTGGTAACAAAATATATATTACTATAAAATCTAAGAAGTGAATTCTTTGATTTGAACAAAAAAAATACTAAATCGTAAAAAAGAGAGAGAGAGAAAAAAAAAGCATATACATATATATAATTATCTATATAATTATCACATTGTTCGCCTATCATACATTTATACTTCACCTCACTGTTTGCCGCCATTCTCTGTAAAACAATGCTGTCTAAGGTCAGAATGAGTTCACCTGCGACCCACTTTTGTGGAATGCACGCAGTGCGATGTGTGGTAAACGAACAGCGTCAAAAGGGGGCGAACAAGGAAAATAACGATTTTCAAAAATTATTTTAATATATTTCCCCTACGTCCCTGTCGGCCGATTTTGAACCATAAGCTAACCCAATTATTCTCTACCCGATGCAGTAAGTTTTGCTTCTATAACAATTAGTTTTGGGTAGCCGATTTCCCCCTCTAGAGTAATAACACTGTGAAGAATAACACTTGTTGGGAGCTCATCTGACTGTTTGAACTTGCCTGAAAAGTGAATACATAAAATAATAATTAAAAAAACAAATAGTTCCCCAGAACTAACAATAATACTAATGGTTTAGTGTATATGTTCCGCGCTCAGGGTGGAGAATTTTCCTCGGATCCGCGGATTTCCGCGGAAGGCATTTGCATTTCCAAGAAAAAATATTGAGTTCCGAGATTTTTATTTTTCGTCCGATATATTTTTTGCGGAACACCTCCGTGCCGCATCCAAGTTATTTTGTCGGTCATTCAATGCGTTCAGAGAGCCCGCCCGCGACTGTTATACAGAGCTATGCTATAAGGCCTATTATATAGGCCTACTATGAGCAAGAAAACAAAATCGGGCGACCACGACTGGGAACAGTAAAGCGTTCGCGTCATTCCTTTGTGTTACGCTTCAGCGATTCTTTTCAATGTATTAGCAGTCTTTTGTAATCACAATGTCTTGCTCTGCCGAAATTAGATTTTTTGAACGAGTAACCAACAAATCAAGATTCTTAACTTTTTTGAAAGGCATGTGCATAAAACATTCTTTTTTTTCGTTGTTTCTAGACTATCCATGTTTACTTTGTGCTTTTTGCTTTCAGGAGAGGCCCTAAATTACTTTCAAAATTGCATAAATTCATGTTCTTCCAGGGGCTTTGCCCCCATGGACCCCCTACCAGGACTTGGCCCCTGGCCCCCACCGGGTCCTAGGGCGGCCCCTGGGCCCCCGCCGGATTTCAGAGATTTCTTGATTCAGTTGTTCTCCACCCTGCGCGCTTTTTTGGAATCTGGGCATTTTTGGAATTAGTAGTATTATAGAAGGGGCCGCCCGTATTTTTAATGGCAACATTGGCCGCCAGGGTTAGGGTTAGGGAAAGGGTTAGGGACCTAACCCCTAACATTTCCGTCACCCTAACCCAAACCCTAACCCGAACCAAAACCCTAACCCGAACCAAAACCCTAACCAATGTTTGAATTCCAAAAATGGGCAGGCCAATTCTAGAATTGCCCAGATTCCAAAAAAGCGCGGAACATATATAAGCCACATGCCCATTACCCATGAGAAAGCAAATATACCTATTTGAGATATCCATGAAAATGTCATTGATCAGTATCAGTAGCGCAGTACTGTCTTTGAATGTGTGAACGAAGAACAAGGGTTTAGTGCAAAGCGCTGCTATGCTGGATGGTTGGGTGCAGTCTAAGGTCACTGATTCAGCAGTCTTGGGCTGTGCTCACTCATTGATAGTGTTTATACCATGTGTGGTTCACTTTTTAGGTTGATCAAAGAGTTTATTATTTTTAATACTAAACTCTATGGGTTAATTCAGATATATAAGACTCATTATGAGGGGTGTGATTGTCACGAAGTAATACTGACTGTGTAGGAGTATTGGTTTGTATGACCACAGGCCGTGTTTGAACAGTCAGGGCTGTGCATCAACTATTGTTGAGTGACCTCTTAGGGTCAGGTCAGCCTCTGAGTGTTATGTTTCTTCGAATATTATTTACTTTCGATGCGGGCAACGTCTCGGGGGTTTTCTAAGAATACGCCTTTTTGCTCTTCCAGCAAAATGTCAAGAACACAACTAAAATTAGGTAGGTTGGGTTTGGGCGCGGCCCCGTGCTGTGGCTATGCCTTCCCCAGGGGAGGTGACCCAGAATTTCCCGATAAAATGGGACAAAGTGTCAAAAATCAATATAGGGTGTATTGCAAAGGTTATGAGGGCTGTGGTTATATACTAGTTGAACAGTTAGTAGTCTTTAAGAGGAATTTAAATAACTCTCAGAGCCGTTTTGAATAACTTGCAGGAACATTTGACTAATTTGAACAGAAAGATCGTCTGGGTTTCCTATGAATCTATTGTGTAATGGGGACGCTTGTACCGAAAGTAGGACGTGCATGATTAGACTAGAATTAAGAAAATGTTGCTAGCTGGCTGACGACACATGTGTGTGTCCTAAATGTATTACCTTTGGAAATGGAGAAACGAGAACACTCGGCTGAAATGTAGGGCACGCTGTGTGTCTATTTATAGAGAGACATAAGCTGAGAAGATGAGAAGCATTAGGCTTTGCCCTTCACCTTCACACTCAACTACTTTTTCTTCTTTCTGCTGTGAGTGTATTGTGCATTAAGATCCGATATGACGATTAATGGTGACATGTCAGTTTTGACCTACTTACCTAATAATTAATCTCTCTCTCTCTCTCTCTCTCTCTCACTCTCTCTCTCTCTCTCTCACACACACACACACACACACAAACACACACACACACAAACGCGCTCACACACTTTGTGAATATAATTGTTGCCCTGTACAGAGATTACCACTAGATCCAGAAGAAGAGAGAATTGTTGGTTGTGATAAAGTTGGGTTGTGCTCCAAACTGTGAGCAGGAAGTTCACTGCACACGATAAGGAATAATGGACAGTAGTCACTCAGGTTGTGTTTGAATGTTGACTGCTTGTTGCTATGTATTAGAAGCACAGCAAGCACAGAAACGTAGTTATTCATGATCCTAATTGCATTCTCCACTGCTCACAGCTGTAGTAGTGGTAACATACATTTGTTATGACTCTCAGTACCATCATTTTATTTCATTGTCCATATATGCTTATAGCGCTTTACCAGCTCAAGAGTTGCTCAAGGCACTGGCCGATAAGGTTCTAACTCAAGCCACCTGAGGCGCCCATTTATGGCCTTTGTGTACACTGTCTGGCACCCAGACAACTGAGCACAATCCTGAGCGAGCGGGTATGGGGTTAAAGGGACCTGGCGTTTGCTGGGTATACTTGTGTAGCCGGCACTCACTCATCTTGTACATTAGCATCAGGATCTTTAAAGTGCGTGCAATGGAATGCATGTGTGCACAAACTAAACCTCGGTTTATTCTCTCATCCTAAGGAGGAGAGGGGGCAGTGTCTCAGGGTCATGTTTTTTTTTAAAGTTTTTTTAAAAATAATGTTTGACTCGCATAGCACATTGCACACAGACGACATTTTATTAAAATGTCTATAGACTCACACTCTCTCCCCCCCTCTCCCCCCCCCCTCTTCCCTAAAATAAATATTTTCAGATTTTTGCAGATCTGTGCAAGACAAGTCCCAAAATAGTCCCCAAAATAACATTTTAATAAAATGTCGTCTGTCTGTCTGCCGCTGTCTGTCTGTGCAAAACTTTAAAGTTGCTAAGTACTCAGAACCTATTTCATTTATTACAACCAAACTTGGTAAAATGGTGTCTACCCATGAGGCCTCATAAATGATAAGTGAATGATTGGCTTCACTTCAAGGTCAAGGTCACAGGGTCAACAAATGGTAGTTAAAAAATGGCAATTTTTAACAAAAATTTGACTTTTTTTCTAGGTTATTAATATAGTTTTTTTTATGCATGATAGACATAATGAGACACACATACTATACACATTTGATCAACCTCACTTCAAGGTCACTGGAGCTGTCTAAAGTCTGTTAGTATAGGTACATGTACTTTGAAGTGACTTTGGCCCTAAACCATGAGATATATATAAAGTCCAAACTTGTTTAAATTTAGAGATGATTGATTGATCTTTCATATGACATGTGTTCTGTTTTTGCTTTGATCTTGAAGATCAAGGTCATTTTTGCCTTGCTAACACATTTTTAAAAAAAAGGTCATTGCACATTAAAATGTCTGTTTATTTAACCTATAGTGTGCAACAACATTGGGTTATTTGATCAGACATGCATGAGAGGTCACATTAGGGCAAGGTAATCCCAAGGTCAAGCTCACTATTTTTGTGTGTGTGCATAATGCAACTTTTGCTGTACTTTATTTGATAGTACATGAGTATATTTGGAGGTCAGTGTCAACTCAAGGTCAAGAGCATAGAAAGATCAAAGTCGATATTTGCATTTAACGCCAGCATTTCATTTTGTGTTTTTTGGGCACTCGTTTTCATGTCAAATATTGCGAGTTCCATAAGAAGCAGGTGAGTCATATGGACTTTGCCCTTCTAGTTTGTACAGGCCGCAGTGTTATCACTTTATATTCAATACTTCTCTTTTTCTTCTTTTTTTTTTTTGGGGGGGTGGGGGGAGGAGGGAGTGGGGGTTTGTTTTGTTTTTGAGGAAACAACTGAGCCAACTTAGGGTCATGTTATTTTGTGTTTTTGTTTTGGCACTTGAGGCCATCACCCAGCTTCGAACCATTGTCTGTACTAGCAGTCTAGCTGCAATGTAACCGCTTAACATTCATTATACAAGATACAAGAAAACCTTATTATCTCACTCTGAGAAATTAAGACATGTTTTGCATGCAGGCTTATCTTAATTATTGTGATGTTGCATACACCGCTGAGCCAATTGCGCGCCCCCCGAATTATATAACTAATATATTATTGTGTTATAATCATGTATTATTGCTTACAAGATTTATTGAGTACCTAAGCTGATTGTAACACAGACTCACTTCATAGCAGGCACTCCATTGAAATCTTGTTCAGCTTCAAAGCACACATCTTGAATGTAATTATGCATGTATTGTTATCCTCATAATCCTTCAGATGGGAGTATAAACTGAGATGTTGTCTGTGTGTTCATCTTAAAGATTGTAACGGGTGAGTGCTGGCTAAACTAAAACACACAGCAACACTAGGGACCTTCTCACCAATACCCGGTCACCCAGATTTTTTATTTTGGTGTGTGAGTGTTTGTTTCTGTTCTCCATGTCTAAACTTGTTTTTATGATTTTTTTTCTCTCTTTAGACCATGATGGCAACGAATGACTTTGATAGCTGATTTTGCATTAATTGTGACAACGCTGACTACTATCAGTTGATGTTTTGTGTGCAGCTCTGTGCCCCTGCCAACACACCAGCCACTCCGCCTAACTTTCCCGACGCTCTTGCTGCTCTCAGCAAGCTCTCCACAGGCGACGGCGCAGGCAGCCGCATGTTTGGATCTCCCGCCTCTCCTTCTTACACAAGCCACGCCCACAACTCCCCCTGGGCAGTGCCAGCCGCCTCCCCCCAGCAGCAGTGCTCCCCTATGGCCACATCCCCCAAAGCCATGGAAGTGATGATGATGATGGACTCCCAGCGATAAAGACGCTAATAGATATCTCGTTCACACACATCACTGGTATTTTATCTACATCAGTCTCAGCTACTACAAATAACTGCACCCCCCATCAGAAGGGACAACAGATGTCGACATTAGCCTCAGCCTAATAATTAAATTTTTAAAAAATAAAAATCAACAAGAAGACAGCTCTGCAAGTTTTTTAGCAAGATCTTTAGAAAGACGTCAGCACTTTCTTCACATACGAACAAAAAGCATCATCACCAGCTGAGCCACATCATCATCTGCAGAGACAAAAGCATCTTTTGGGTGGGATAGTGCATCAGCAAGTTGGGGAAAAGGGGAGGGGGGGTGGGGAAGGGGCCATATCCTTCTACTTTGAGCAATTTTACAAAGTTACTAGGATGTGTAACCACTGCATCACGTGGAGCAGTTTGTCACACGGGATAATAAACATCCCAGTCAGCTCAGCTAGCTGTGATTGGGTATATGTAGGGTAAAGCACCAAGAGAAAGGAGACGGGCACTGTGCAGCTCGAGCTGGCACGAAAGAAAAGAGGATGCCTCAATGTTTCTCTTCCTTCAAATAACCCATTTGAAGATATTAAAATAAAATATATATTTCAAGTGGATGCAGATTCCTCCATCTTTTAGTGTGTAATATTGAGGAGCTGTGGCTGAATAATTAGTCCATTTCTTCAGAGCATTGTGCCACCGTAGCATCAACAGCAGCAATTTATCTTTGATGTTCCATATTCTCTGGACTGTATTTTTGAGTGTTTCTGTTTTCCCTGAGCTATTTAGAAAGATTGTGAGCTTGCACTTTTAGTGACCAAGTGAGGATCGACATGTATTCCTTACCAGCTATTGGGGGCATTTTGAGAACGATTTAGGACAACCATGGAAATTTGTCATAGATTTCTATAAATTAGGACTTTAGTACCAAATTTGTGAGGTGTTGACAGAAAAAAAAAAAGAAATTGAAGTGGTGTGAAACTGGACCGGACAATGATTATTCAGTGTCAGTGTATCTTAACGGTCATTCGTCTGGTCACACTGGGACTTTGTGAGGAGAAGAAGAAGGCAGCCATTACTGGATACTTTTGTTGGTTTCATTTTTTCTTTTTCTTTTTCTTTTTTACTTTAAATTTGAGAGAATTTCACAGAAAACTTTCAAAAGACTGAATGAGGCTTTTGTTTTAGAAAGTTTTCAATGACTGATTTTTTTCTTTCCAAAGAAGAGTTTGTAGTACAAATTTTTTTCGTGTTTCTATTTTCAATGTTTACATACATTACTTTTTTTTTTTTTTGTGCTTACGGAGGTAGCATGATATCAAGTGTGACTTAGCACAAGCATGTAGGAAGTGCAGTGTAGCACTGTTAGTGTTACACTACAGTCTTAACTTGTAACACTCTTCATTGATGGTCATCATTTGTAACATTATTCATCAAATGTGGTAAACCTTATACCTTTTTAAGACAGCTTGTGTTGCAGTCTTCAGCAGCACAGACTTGGTGTAGCCTTTCCTTGACGGTGAGTGGCTTACAGAATCTAATACCTATTTCCTCCATTGTTTACCTTTGCATACTGATGGAGTACGCTGGTTAAACGATCATCTGTGGTGCCCCTACGACCTCTGTGTTATGGGATAGGATAGGATAGAATTACCTTTGAGCTAAGCTAGGTTCTAAAGCCACTTAGTACAAGGCTGTATCTTTGTTTTGTCTTGGCTTTATCAATCTCTTAATGTTGATGACATTTTGTTCCTTCCTGTCACCTACTTTTTGTTTCTTTTTTTTTTTTAAAGGGGAAGAGGAGGAAGGAAGGGGGGAGGGGGGTGGTGGAAAGAGAATGTCATGCTTGTAAAAATTCAGTTTTAATATATTTTGTATAAGAAATCAGGTATTGCTGTTTTATTCCCCCTACCCTCCACTCCTCATCCCACCCCACTCCCACTAATTCTGTGTGGTGTTGCATGTTGATTTTATATTGTGTTTATTGACTGACTGTTTTAAATTTCTTTGTGAATATCACGTTACAATGCAGAACTTGTTGTCAAGACTCTCTGTGCTAAAACCATTTTATTACACATTATTTTTTACAAGCTTTGTAAGATTTTATACGATGCTAACTGTTTTGATCATCATTATCACTATGTCTATGGGTATGAAATGTAAATCATTTTAGTTTGTTAGTGTAACCTCCTCTTCTGTTGGACATTGGAAATTGTGCAGGCTCTGTGTCTTTGTCAAATTGTGTGTTTGTTTCTTTGCTTTGAGTTTTGAGTCTAGTTCAAGGGTTACAATTTGAACCTGCATCATTGTACGTAAATCGTAAATCGAGTGTAAGCCAATTGAATAGAGAGGAGAAAATGCAACACGGAATATATATATGTATATATTTTGTACGCCTGTTTGATCGTAAATTTTTGATTTGTGAAAGAGCTGCAATACTAAAAGTGGGAAGTTTCTTATTGAGCTAATGTGTAATAAAGGTTTTTAATGTTAATTTGGTTTTGTTTTTTAAAATAACATAAATAGATCTCCATGCCTATTTTTTCCTATACTTTTTTTTTTTACAATGCACAAGTTCTCACTTTTTTTCCAACCCATTCTTTCCTCTCCCATTTCTTCTTTCTTTCGTTGATTTATTTTATTTTTCTCTACCATCACCTCCACCCCTATTTCTCTCTCTCTCTCTCTCTCTCTCTCTCTCTCTCTCTCTCTCTCTCTATTTTTTTAAAGAAAAACCTAATAACCATTTGGTAAGACCTCTTTTTATCTCTCAGTCACATGCGGTGATTCATATCCTAATAATAATAACAGCTAATACAGTGATACTATTCTTAGCCATCTGTGACCTTTCATTCTAAAACTTTCATTGATTTTTCTCTATTGTGTCAAGCTAACATTGTACCACGACACATGTATTCTATCAACCTTTAGAACACTACAGTTACAAAAGATGTTGTAGACATTCTTTGCTACTGCTACTGTATTTTAGTCTGTAGTACTTTACCCTGATATAGCAATCACCTCTTCTTACTGGCCAGACAGGGAGAGGCACAGTTGACCATAGCTTCAACACACTGCACTAACTTGCAGCAGGTGTGAATTTTGAAAGGCGTGGCTGTAGATTCGATCCTCAACATCCCAAACTGTGTGTTTATAAATAATGCCCATGTTTGTGCATAAACATGAGTGTGTTAGCGTGTGTGTGTGCGCGCGTCTTTGTGTGCATTGATATATAAATACATGTGTGCTCAGTGTTTTTAATGTAATAAAATATGTTTATACTAGTTTAAATAGTACTTAGTATATTATTGAATCAGGAACTGTTCACAACTTTTTATTAGTCCAAATATTTCAACCGGTGAGGTTTTCTTTTCTTTGTGTTGACTGCCTTCTGTTTGTTTAGCCTATTTTGTATCAAATTTAAAACTGATGTTGTTTTTTTTAGTTGTTGTTGCTTTTGTATTGTTGAACTTGGCCCTCCTCTGAGATTGTTAATTTTAATTATTATTATATTTTCTGTAATGAGTGTTTTGTTTTGATTGTCAGAGTAACTGTCACTGGGAGAGTTAATGGGTGAAACACAGCATAAATAATATAATAATAATAAGGTTATTTATATAGCGCTTTTTCCCAATGAACAATGTCAGTTCAAAGCGCAGTACTCACGCATTCATTCTAAACATCCGGCTTCAAACAAAATAAAATCAGACATTCGCTAACGAATAAGAGACGAGGGAGGAGGGGAGAGCTAATGATGGGTGGTGGCGGTGGTCTGAATCAAAACAAAAAAAAACAAAACAAAACAAATGGAGGAATGACGACGATGATGATGGGAGGCAAGATCAGAAACATTTAAGGAAGAGATGAGTTTTCAAGTTGGATTTAAAAGTAGCTATGTTTGGAGAGCTGCGAAGAGAGAGGTCGAGGGGAAGAGAGTTCCAAGTTAAAGGGCCAAGTACTGAGAAAGATCAACGGCCAGCAGAGGAGAGTTTGTAGCGGGGTATGTGAAGCATGAGGGTGACTTGTATAACAGAGTTGCAGAGGTTTAATGCTTGCCTGTCACTGCAGCTATTAGTGAGAGGTATTTTGTGAGTCTCTGTTGCACTGTGTGAGTTCATTATTGACCTACGGCTTAAAAGGGAATACGTAAAAGGAGGTAAAGGAATAATTGATGTGGTCGCTGTGGTAATCTGGGTACAGGGCAAAATACACCACATTTCACACTTCCCTATATGGATAGTTCATCACAAAGTCGATCAACCAGGCCCCTAGCAAGGAAGCAGCTTGTAACTTTATGTATGGGTATTGCTGAACAGTTGCTTTTATGTTGTTGTTTTTAATTGGCAGTTTATTTTTCATTGAGCAACCTATAGCTACATTTTTTCTTTGCTGCATAAATTATGCTTCGCATGCTGCCCCTGGGAGGTGGGGGAGGGGGGGTTCAGTTTAAATAGTATCCCCACTTTCTAGAAATTTATTGCTTTAAATTCCCACTGTCTCTCTTATCTCATTTGTTCTTTCTAATGCCTACTCTGTTCTATCAATCTACTATACTGTCTTCTTCTTCGCTAGACCAGTCACCTACCTTTTTTCTTCAAAACTCTTCCGAGACAAAACTCCTCATCATGTGTGAGGTCTGTTGGATCAACTTGGGAATATTGGACGCTTTCTGCCAAATGGTCACTGGGGCTTCCTGTGATGTTATTATTTGGCAATGTAGGCATTGTATATCTATATGTTTTGTTGATATTTTATAATGATGTTTGTATTCTATTTTGTTTTTGTAAACGGGGATTCGATGAATTAAAGAGTATAGCCTCAGCGTCCTTTGCGTGGGATGCCTTTATTGTAAAGTGACCGGCTGGTGGAGTGCCTTCAGAGTTACCACTAGGGTTGTTTTGTCAGATCTTTTATGCAGATCGAGGGTGAGTTCTCTTTCAGCGAAGTTGTGGTCTTGATTTTGTGGTCCTGATTCGGCTCTTTGCAGTCTGCTGGGCCCTGTAAGCAATGAATAACTAACTAACTCGCACACTTTTATTGATGGTTTGTATTTCATTGAGCAGCCTATAACTAAGTCCTTCAGTTACTACTTGATGTTTCCCTCGCTTTTGTAATTTCTTTCATTTGTGAATTAGTGCCCACATCTTCATAATGAGGTTTACATGCCATGCGTGTGTTTGGCGTTTCCAGGTGAGTAATTCTCCACATCATATTCTTATTGTCTTTTTTTTTAAATAGTTGGATTATATGTACAGGGTGGAGAATTTTCCGCGAATCATTTCCGCGGAAGGCATTTGCATTTCCAAGAAAAAACTATTAAGTTCCGAGTGTGAGAAGCTGAGGGGCTACCCTTTACTGGGCATAGCGGCCAAAAGCGGCCGAATGTCTTAACAGGCAAAACGTCCAAAAGCGTGCGTATCCACCATGTGGTTATATTCTCGCGTTGTTTGAAAGATTGCGAGACTTCCGGCAATTGACTTCCGGTTTATTCTGTTGTGAAAACATTCGACTGCATTTCCACAAGTTTTCTCTGTGATGCGTTCGTTTTTTCGATTTTTTTTTCTCAAATTTTCTTTTGTGTGTGTCTAAAATGGATGGTTTGGATTCTTCGACTGATGAAGGGGAGTTTACAGGCTTCCATTTATCAGACATTAAAGTGAGAGAAATGGACTTGGAGTCAGAGGAAGAGATCGGTACTGACATTAGACAATTAGTGTCAGTAGTGTGCATGCATACGATCTTTCAGACTGGCATAAAAGTAAAGAAGAGGAGGGGGCTTGTTTGGACTTTTTACAACTTTTTTTTTTTGGTATACACATGGAGTAATAAAAAACAAGACATGACAAGAGAAGTATAAAAAGGTAGATAATTAAAAGAGAATTTATTTCTGTTCAGTTTGCATTTTATTTAATTTAAATCTATACACTAGTCACTAATACCTAAGATGTGGTGTTTTTACTAACGTACCCCTAAATATCTCTAAAATTATAAAAATTCTTGCCTGTTTACAGCTAAAAAAATAGACAAACGTGTGCCCAGTAAAATTGGAAATGTGGAGTTTGTGTGTAACAGTGGTGGACCTCAAACTTTGTTAGGCCTACAAATCAAGATTCTTAACTTTTTTGAAAGACGTGTGCATAAAACATTCTTTGTTGTTGTTGTTGTTGTTGTTGTTTCTATTCATGTTTACTTTGTGCTTTTTGCTTTCAGGAGAGGCCCTAAATTACTTTCAAAATTGCATAAATTCATGTTCTTCCAGGGGGCGAATACCGGGGCTTGGCCCCTGGGCCCCGGCCGGATTTCAGAGATTTCTTGATTCATTTGTTCTCCACCCTGTATGTAGTTACCACTATACTTTTTATTATCTGATGAATTACTTTGTGTGTACAACAATTGTTTTCCAAAGCACTGTTGATGTGAGCGCCTGCTGTTTTGTTATTCATTGGTGTTCTTTGATACTGGTCTCAAGATACGAAAGACTCTGAATGATTGTTAAATATTTGGGGAATTCATTCTTCTATCACTCTGCGTTTGTTTTGATGGGTTTTACTTAACTTGCCAAATTATGTCTTTACTTGTTATGAGCTATTGTACTACCTAATTTTATCTTCTCTATTTTGGCACCTCAGGCAGCACCTCCTTTGGGGTGCTGGGGGTTTCTATATAAATAGTATCCCCATTTTCTGAAAATTTAGGGCTTTAAATTCCCACTGTCGCTCGGCTGTCTTTCTCATTTGTTTTTTCTCATTCCTACTCTGTTCTATCAATCTATTATACTATCTTATTCTTCGCTAGATCAGTCACCTACCTTTTTTCTTGAGAACTATTCCGTGGGTGAGGTCTGTTGTATCAGCTTGGGAATATTGGATGCTTTCTGGCAAATGGTCACTAGGGCTTCCTATGAAATTATTATTTAGCAATGTAGGCATTTTATATGTATGTGTTTTGTCAATATTTTATAATGTTTGTATTCTATTTTGTTTTTGTAAATGGGGATTCGATAAATTAAGAGTATAGCCTCAGCGTCCCTTTCGTGGGATGTCTTTATTGTAAAGTGACCGGCTGGTGGATTGCCTTCAGTGTTACCACTCGGGTTGTTCCAGCAGATCTTTTATACTGCAGATCAGGAGAGAGTTCTCTTTCAACCAAGTTGTTGTCTTGATTTTGTGGTCCTGATTCGGCTCTTTGCAGTCCGCTGGACCTTGTACGCAATGAATAACTAACTTAACTTGCCAAATAATGTCTTTATTTGTTAGGAGCTATTGTACCACCTAGTTTATCTTCTCTATTTGGGCAACTCGGGCACCTTGAGTTAGATGCTGTATGGGCCAATGCATTGAGCATCTCTGGAGCTAGAAGACTATATATATACAAGAATGACACATTAAAAAAATAAATATTTGTTTTTATTCATTGTATGTGTTTATTGATTTCATTTGTGTTAGAACCAGGCATAGTAAGATAGTGATGCAGAGAAGACGGGTGGTACCCTCCTTACATAGCTGCCCCTGAGAAAATGGAGATTCTGTTTCATTTAAACTCTTAAAATTTATACTTTGTTTGTACTGGCACACGCGTGCAGCTCTGAAAAAATATTTCTCAAGTTGTTTTGTGATATTATTTTTGTTAATTGTTTTTTTTTTTTTAATTGTAAGGTGCTGTTCAATATTTAATTCAATAATTGTACAATGTATATATATATTGTGTCTTGCGATTCAAATTTCAATGATTATTACACAATATCTCCCGATGGAGTGCCGGGGTTTTCTGTATATCAATCTACTATCTTCTTCTTCTACCTTTTTTCTTGAAAACTCTCCCAAAACTCCTAATTTGTTTATGGGTTTTTTGGGGGTAAGCTTGGGAATATTGGACACTTTCTGCCAAATGGTCACTAGGGCTTTCTATGGTATTATTTAGCAATGTAGGCATTTTATACATATGTTTTATAAATATTTTATAATGTTTATATTCTATTTTTGTTTTTGTAAACAGGGGTTTTGATAAATTAGTACAGCCTCAGCGTCCCCTGCATGGGATGCCTTTATTGTAAAGTGACCGGCTGGTAAAGTGCCTTCAGTGTTACCACTAGGGTTGTTTCAGCAGATCTTTTATACCGATCCAGATTGATTCCTCTTTCAACAAAGTTGTGGCCCTGATTCGGCTCTTTGCAGTTCTCTGGACCGTATAAACAATGGCGAACTAACTAACAAACAAATTATTACTTAATATCTCAAAATGATGCTCTCTCTTTCTCTCTCACTCTCTCACACATCCTCACCCCCACACCCATTGCTTTCAACCCCATTCATATTTAGTTTCAAATCACCATCCTTTACACAGTTTGAAATTAATAAGACTTTAAAATCCTTCTTATGACAGGTCATTTCATAATGGACCTGATAAACAGTGACTAACTAGGTCAATTCATAATGGACCCTATAAACAAAAACTAACGAGGTCAGTTCATAATGGACCCTATAAAACAATGACTAACTAACTAGGTAATTTCATAAGTTATTATAGTATTTGTTCTCTTCCTTACCTTCTTTGTCTGTTTCGATTTGGCTCACACAATATGATTGGATTTGTGACTGAGCCAAATCGTAAACAAGTCTGCCAGTGAAAGGGAGTAAATCTGTCAAGATCAGTAAAGAGTGTTTTCATAGTTATTATCAATTTAAAAATCATATATATATAATGGTATATATATATACATTTTTAATGAAAATATTTTTTTTGCGTTAAATTTTATATATAATTTAACTCAAAAAAATATTTTCATTAAAAATGTTGTTCCTATTCAAATCGTGTGATTCTTTTGTACTGTTTTCATAAACTATTCATCAGCAAACAAAAAAACAAAAGAAAAAGCTACTATATTATTAATCTACATCACTTGAAAACTCACTACATATATTGGTGAGCATACACCTTCAGACTGTACAGATTTTCAGGGGTCTGAGACTCTTGGAGTTTGCCAGATACAACAATCTGGTACTGGCAAACACGCTTGGTCTCCACAAAAACTCCAGACGATGGACATGGCACAGTCCTGGCGGGGAGCATCACAACCAAATAGACTACATCATGGTCAAGAAACGCTTCAGATCAAGCATCAACATTGGCAGGACACGTACTTTTCCAGGAGCAGACATCGGAAGTGACCACGATCTCGTGATGATGTCTTTCCGGCTCCACTTGAAGAGAGTAAATACAGCAAAGTGCACTAGACTGAAGTTCGACCTGGACAAACTGCAAGACCCGGAGGTGGCAGAACTATTTCAGGCCACAATTGGAGGGAAATTTGCACCACTGCTCATTTTGGGGGCTGGTGAAGTAGATGTCAACACCATGACCACCACCTTCAACTCAGCTGTGACAGATGCCGCCACTGAGATCCTTGGCAAGCACCGACCAAAGAAGAAGCTGTGGATCACACCTGAACTTTTGGATCTGTGTGATAAACGAAGAGAGATGAAAAAGAAAAAGAACACCTCACAGGGAGCTGATGTCTACCGAAAAATCAACAATGACATCCGAAAAGGCATGCTCACAGCAAAGGAGAACTGGATAGAAGATCAATGCCAGGAAATAGAGAACAGTCTGAACAAGAACAACAGCAAGAAGGCCTACCAGACTGTGAAGCGGCTGACAAGTGTCAAACAGCCCAAAGTCTCCACTATCCAAAGCAAGTCTGGCATATGCCTTACAGAAGAACAAGAAGTCTTGGACAGATGGACAGAGTACTGCTCTGACCTTTACAACCATACACCAAATGGAGACCCATCAGTTCTAGCATGTCCCGAGAACAGAGAAGAAGAAGAAATCCTCCCAATTCTCCGGGAAGAAGTTGAGGCAGCAGTGCAAGCGCTAAAGAAAGGGAAGTCAGCGGGAGTGGACAACATACCCGCGGAACTGCTACAAGCAGGAGGAGAAGCGATGATTGATGCCCTCACCATTATCTGTAACAAGATCTGGCAGAGTGGGGAGTGGCCTATACCATGGACCCAGTCGCTTGTCATCACTCTTCCCAAAAAAGGTAACCTTCAGGAGTGTGAAAATTACCGGACCATCAGCCTAATCAGCCATCCCAGCAAGGTCCTCCTGAAAATAATACTCAACAGGTTGAAACCCCAAGCTGAACAAATCATAGCTGAAGAACAAGCAGGATTCAGGGCAGGGCGAAGTACCACTGAGCAGATTTTCAACCTCAGAATAATCTGTGAGAAATACCTACAGCACCAACAACATCTATATCATGTGTTCATAGACTTCAAGAAGGCGTTTGACCGAGTCTGGCATGCAGCTCTATGGGCAACAATGAAAGTGTACAACATCAGCCCTAAAATTATTGAAGTCATCAAAAGCCTGTATGACAAGGCTACCAGTGCAGTCCTCCACAACAGAGTCATCGGGAATTGGTTCAGAACAACAATCGGTGTGCGTCAAGGATGCCTACTCTCTCCAACACTCTTCAACATCTTCCTAGAGCGCATCATGTCGGATGCTCTTGCAGACCATGAAGGCACAGTCAGCATAGGGGGTA
This sequence comes from Oncomelania hupensis, assembly GCA_036898135.1. NCBI lineage: Eukaryota > Metazoa > Mollusca > Gastropoda > Littorinimorpha > Pomatiopsidae > Oncomelania > Oncomelania hupensis. The sequence goes on from CM072512.1 coordinate 12,560,966, forward strand.
GAGCAATCTCCAATCTTCGTTTTGCAGATGACATTGATGGATTGGCTGGAGAGGAACAAGAACTTGAACAGCTGGTACAGAGGCTTGACACCACCTCCAAAGCCTATGGAATGGAAATAAGTGCAGAGAAGACCAAAATGATGACCAACAACACCAATGGCATCAATACGGACATCAAAGTCCAAGGCCAATCCCTCGACACAGTTCATAGCTTCAAATATCTAGGAGCCATTGTATCAGACAATGGGTCCCGACAGGAAGTCCTCTCCAGGATCGCACAAACAACTGCTGCCCTGACAAGGTTGAAGCCCATTTGGAAAGACAGGACCATCAGTCTACATTCCAAAGTAAGACTGCTGCGCTCCCTTGTCATCTCCATCTTCCTATATGCTTGCGAAGCATGGACCCTCACAGCAGATCTCCAACGAAGAATACAAAGCATGGAGATGAGGTGCTACAGAAGACTTCTGGGCATTTCCTATACCCAACACATCACCAACGACGAAGTCCGACAGACCATCACACAAGCCATTGGACAACACGATGACCTGCTAACAGTGGTGAAGAAACGGAAACTTCGGTGGTATGGCCACGTCACCAGATCATCAGGCCTTGCAAAGACTATTCTGCAAGGCACAGTGCAAGGAGGTAGAAGAAGAGGGAGACCGAAAAAGAGGTGGGAGGACAACATTCGAGAATGGACTGGTTTGACACTGAGCGAAGCCATCAGGGCTGCTGAGGACAGAGAAAGATGGAGTATGCTGGTTAAACGATCATCAGGGTGGTGCCCCTACGACCTTCGGGTTACGGGACAGGATAGGATAGGATAGATATATACATTTTTAATGAAAATATTTTTTTTGCGTTAAATTTTATATATAATTTAACTCAAAAAAATATTTTCATTAAAAATGTTGTCATCTATTGTTCCTATTCAAATCGTGTGATTCTTTTGTACTGTTTTCATAAACTATTCATCAGCAAACAAAAAAACAAAAGAAAAAGCTACTATATTATTAATCTACATCACTTGAAAACTCACTACATATATTGGTGAGCATACACCTTCAGACTGTACAGATTTTCAGTGGCAGGAGCTTTGTTGTTTGCTTTTCTGGTATGTATTGTTGGTAAAGCATTGGTTAGTTTTAATATCAATTTAATGTTTTTGTTTTGGGATAACTGTTTTGGTTAGTTATGCTATATTGGTGATCGACTTACCGTATGACACAAACATACCTCATCGTTACAATGTGTTACACAGTTATTGTTGCATTGTATTTGTATCCATTACTGGTTTATTTGTATACTGCTTACATATATTTCAAGTTTCTCTCTCTCTCTCTCTCTCTCTCTCTCTCTCTCTCTCTCTCTCTCTCCCTCTTAAGGTGTCATGGTTACAGACTGACTGACATAAGATTTGTTTTTAGCAGCAATTGATATTTCTATCTATTGTGATATAAATAGCAGCAGGAGTAGTCGTCATTATCGCCGTGACGATCATCGTTTTCTTCAGGGTTATTACCTTCTTCGCTATCATCATCATCATCATCGTTTTCTTTATCATCATCATCAATGGGATCAAGATGTATTAAAAAAAAAAAAGTTTGTTGAATGAGTGTTTGTATTTCCAGATAAATAATAATAAATACATTTCACTTAATAGTGAAACACCAACCCCACCTTTCCATCTTCCTTTCCCACCTCCCTCATTCTTATTGTTAAGCTTATATTATTATGATTAGTCAAGTCTAGGTTAATACTAGTCAGCAGTATTACACTAGAGGAGAAACATACCTAGATCTATGCACAGGTCTTAACCTCTGTCTTAAGACCGAAGCCGAAACGAAAATAAGAGGCATGCATTAGGTTAATGAATACTTTGCTCAGATTATACCACAAGTCATTTAACAATACTTATTAGCTGTCAGATATTTGAAGGAAAAAAAAAAGCAACCTATTATTATTAAAACTATATAACTTTATTTTAATTATTTAAATAATAATTGTGCTTTTTTGTTTTTTGTTTCTTCATTGAAATAAATTATTACTACTGTCTATCTTTTGAAATCATTGATATTTTGTATATTTATATTTGAATTAATTATTATTTATGCTTTTAATAATTCAAATGTACTTTTCGTTGTTCGTTTCTATGTATTACATTTAATATATAATGTTGTTGGTGTATTCGTCTCTTGCTTCTGATGGTCAGCATTGACGTAGTTTGCATCTTGACATATTTTTTGCTTGAATATGCTTTTGTTGATATCTAGATGTACTTGATTGACGTGTCTATATGTATTTGGACTGATGTTTCTTAGTGTTGATCAGTTGTCTCTTGCTATGAAACATATTTGTCTGAAATGATGTATTATCCTCCCTTTAAATTTGGAACAATACTATCTTCTCAATTTGGAACATGTGTCTATACATGTATCAGTATGCTAGGAAATAAGATATCACTGATCCTGGTTTTTTTGGAACACAAAGATGTTGTGTCTTATTTTGAAACGTCAAATACATTTTATATTCTATCTGATATTATTGTAACTGCATATTGTTTTCTTATTTGAAACTCTGATGTACTCTTTTTTTTTCTTTTAGGTGCATGTGCACTTTTGTGTTTGTTTAACGGGAGGAGTGTGAACTATTTTTTATTGGGTGAATGCGTGCCTTCCTTTTTGACTGGGTACATGCTTTGTAATACAGGCGTTAATGAGTACTTTTGTCGGTGTGTTGCTGTATGAAATTTGAACCCCGTGCTGAGTGATGTGTTTATTTGTTCTCTCTCTCTCTCTCTCTCTCTCTCTCTCTCTCTCTCTCTCTCTCTCTCTCTCTCTCTCTCTCTCGTGTTCTTTATTTTATTTTATTTTATCAGTTTTGTAAAGTGCGCCCTTTCTTAAATCAGTGTTGTTATCATTTTACTGACCTACAATATCATTTTAATGACACGGCTTATCATTGGTGTGACGTGAATACGTGGCTACTAAATCATTTGACAGACGTGTCAGCGTTGACTGTTGTCAATGAAAGAGTTTCTCCTTTCTCTGGCTGTTTACACTTTGTGTTTTGTAGAGACTTTATTACGGTCACTGTAAATACCTATGATGTATGTACAATGTAAATTAAGTGTATAATAGTGGTCAGCATGTGTGCAGAGTGTTTCTTCCCACTAAATTGTCATGGGTGATACACTGTGAGGTCGGTTTTTATGGTCGGTTGTCAGTAAAAGATGACTGTTTCAATACCTGTGTTTGTAAACCTATATTGTGTGTGTGAGTGAGCGCGTGCGCTGCTCTCTCTCTCTCTCTCTCTCTCTCTCTCTCTCTCTCTCTCTCTCTCTCTCTCTCTCTCTCTCTCTCTCCATCACGATAATCTTTATCGACGGCTCGCGAGCATTAACCTTGTCAACATAAGTAATCATGACTGTATTGTAGTCATCGCAGCAGGTATGGGCTTGCTAGCGTTATCGAAACACAAGATCTGTGACTAGACCCCTGCCATTCCCGAAATGTGGGATCAACACGTGAAACTAGTTCTATCTGCGGCAAATCTCTTTGCTTCGTGACCTTTTCTTAGATGGCTGTTCCATTAAATGACATTATCCCCAGCCACCGCACAAACATAAACAAACAAGTGCATGCGCACGCACACAAGCTAATGCACGCACGTACGTGCGCGCGTTCGCACAAACACATGTACGATTTGTCAACAATCGTTTTATAATGTCGTAAAACAATCATTTGATGAACAATTAATTTTAACAAGTCGGTACTCAAAATGCATTACAACAAACGAAATCTACGTACGGTCTTTATTGAACGTCCGGCTCACAGGCGCTTGTATCTGGACACGCGAGCGCCTATGCCTGTGACGCGCCTCCCTCTGGTTATCTATAATGCGCTCGCGTGTCCAGATACAAGCGCCTGTGGTCCGGCTATAGCTGCATGACCTGGCGGACCTTGATCAAGATTTCTCTCTCTCTCTCTCTCTCTCTCTCTCTCTCTCTCTCTCTCTCTCTCTCTCTCTCTCTCTCTCTCTCTCTTTCTCTCTCTCAACAAATTACTTTTTTTTTCTCATAACGAAGAGATCGAACGATACAAAGCGTGAATACAAAAAGAAATCATACTAGGCATCACTAAATATGGAAGCCAGTGCAACATCTCATTCGGGTATTATCTGCTTGTATTACATTTTCATTTAACGCTAGTACAATTTCTAACATAATCTGAACGATTTGTATTGTGTACGTCCTCTTAAAAAGTATTATAATTGGCCACCTATAATTGTCATTATCCCTTAATATAATCATTTTCGCTATACTTTAGTAATTCATAATAACCCTACTACTATTGCTAACATAACGCAATTCGATTTATATTCCCCAATATGTGTAGTAGACTTACTATTTCTCATAGTAGTCTCTATACTAATTTGGTTGTTTTGTGGGTGTCCGTGCGCTTGTTTATTTTTTTTAAAAATTAAGTTTTAACATTTATTTACTTGCATTTTGTGTATTCCTCGAATGAAATTGATATCAAAATAAAATTTTATTTGATTTTAAATTTATATTAACATTTCCTTTACTAATTGAGTTGTTTTTCTTGCCCTATTGGAACATCACCACCACCACGCCCTCACACACACACACACACACACACACATACACACACACCCTACTTACCCTTATCCCCCCACACACCCCAAACTGTATGGGCCGGAGGCCTAATATAACAGTACCAAAAGTCAAGTCATCCTCTGTCCCTCAGTCTCTCTTTCTTTCTCTCTCTCTCTCTCTCTCTCTCTCCCTCTCTCTCTCTCTCTCTCTCTCTCTTGTTCATTAATATTAATTTGTTAAGGGACAGATTGCAAGAATAGACTTTTTAGTCTAAAATCTTTATCCCTAATAAAAAAAAAGTTTAAAGTTTAAAGTTTCAAAGAGTTTTAAGTTTCTCTCTCTCTCTCTCTCTCTCTCTCTCTCTCTCTCTCTCTCTCTCTCTCTCTCTCTCTCTCTCTCTGTGCGTGCTCAACACGCTAGCTGCGTGTTAACAAATTGATAAGAAAATTATGACTGACCAATATATCTAAAGTAAACTAGTGGTAAAAGGCGAACAAGTGCTTTGATATATGATTTTATCGCCAAGCTATAATTACAGTAGCTTAAGCGAGTCCCATTTGTAATTGCAAAATAGGCGATAATATTTATATTTGTGGTAAAGAACTAGATGTTGACCTTCATTGATTAAAATCCACTTACCTTGCAAAACCACTTTAGTTTACCCTAATGAAGATAATAAACTAATAATAAAAAATTATTCATTCTATACCGATCGAGTCTATATAAAAACGATTACATAAATAGTCTATTCACAGACTTTATGATGATGCCATTGCTGCTGATGATGATGACGAAAGACGACGACAACTACGACAACGACGATGATGATGATGACGACGATGATGACGATGATTAAGAAGAGATGATAAGCCTAACAATGACGACGCCGATGATTGACTGACTGATTGTTGCATACTTATGGTGATCGTCGGCGCAGACACTGGATCCATACTTGTTTATGCAAACAAAGAGCTAGGTATGCCTATTCAGGATTAAACCTGAAACGAAACAAACATCTGTTGCAAGTTTGCGCACCGCTTTGCGAGAATTGCTTCTAATCCACTCCAGCCCTGGATCTACTACTTATCCATTACCTGCATAATCATATACAGTCATAATCTTAAAATACTGCATGCTGTTAATACAGTACATTTGTATCGCGCGGTACCTCGCAAACGGTAAGGAAAGCGAGCTCGCCGCGCTTGACAACACACGTGCAATCACACACACACACACACACACGCACACACACACATACACACACGCACACAGAACACGTATACACTTATCAAATGGTTAAATAATTACAGTAAAACATGGCCATGTAAAACAACAGATCATATGAATACCAAGAACCGAGCCGGTGCCGCCACCATCTTTGAACAGATGACGTGACTTAGTAAAAGATTACATATGGGGATGGAAGGGAGGGGGAGTGAAAATTATTGAGTTTGCATGTTAAAAAGGTGGGTCTTTAATTGGCGCTTGAAGGAAGAAAGTGATGGAGCATGTCGGAGTTGCATCGGTAGTGAGTTCCAGGCAGTTGCAGCAGAGAAAGAGAAAGATCGTTCACCATAGGTCTTTGAGTGAACACGGGGGATAGAAAGCAGTCTTGTATCAGCAGAAGAGCGGAGTTGTCTTGCAGGAGAGTAGACAGAGAGAAGGTCAGTAAAGTATGAAGGGGCTGAACCAGTGAAGAATTTGAAAACAATAGTTGAGAGCTTGTACACGATGCTGTTCAGTCAGTGCGTTCACTCTGCGTAACAGAGACCCGCGAAGGCTTACGTTTGCATCTCCATCACAAGGACAAAAAAAGATGGTCCGCAAACAGGGGATCCCCGATAGCACAGCTAGCAGTTGTTGCGTACTAAGCCCACACATCATGGTTAGGAGAGTGGGATCAGACCCACAGATGCGCTTATCCGCTGCGACGGAGGATTGGCCGCGTTCTTTTCAATTGGTTAGATTTGAGTTCCCGGACACTGATGCGTATAGGGGACTGTAGTGCAGATGTCAAAACATAGCGCACGAGGCGGCTTGAAAGCGAAGTAAGAAGACGAAGTCGAAGGTAGAAATGTAGGAACGGGACGCTCGAGGCGGTACTTGGAAGATGTAGCAGACGCGCATACAGGAGGAGTACTCAGTATCATTTCTCTCTGGTATCGTGAAGTGTGGCGAAGAACCCAAGGAAGTGACGAGAGGCCGCGTGGGGAGGGGTGGACCATTGCTGAGTAGGGCTGGCGGCGCAAAGGGGCCTGTCGTCCAGAGGAGCCACTCTCCACAACCAAACCCAGGAAGTCCAAACGTAGAGAAAGGGTTTGGGCAGCCAAGGAGCGGGCCGCGGCGGCGAAGCGTCGAGGCGCCTTTCGTCGATAAGCTGCCGCCGCCCAGTCGAAGGAGCCCAACAGGAGGAGAAAATGAAGGTTGATATGTGAGGTGGAGTTTCGGTTCGGCATTTGAAGTGCTCCCACCTCCGTGGCAAGATAAAGTGGAAGTCCTCCGACGAGGCGGGTAGCGCACCTGTAGGACTGACCGCCTCTTAGAGCAGGTCTGCCAATCTCGCTGCCGCCGAGTGAATCGCCGCGTTCTTTCCATTCTGAGGTCGAGATATAGGGGTCCGAAGTCGTGGTGGCGACAAGACCCTATGGGAGATCCCACCTCCTCCTTCAACCTCCACTTTCTCACCTGTAGGGCCCCCATCGACTGAGCGGGGGCGGCTTATCGACGAAAGGCACCTCGACGTCTCTGTCGCCGTTGCTTTGCCTGGCAGCCCTGAATCTTTTTCTATGAATGGGATTAGTTATGGAGAGTGGCGCCTCGGGACAACTACAGGCGTTTTACACTGCCAGCTCTTCTCAGCGACAGCCTTCCTTCCCCTATTCACACGGCTTCATCGCAGGGTCCTTCGGCTCATCGCTACATCTCATTGAGCAACTCACTTTCCTCCTGTCTGCGCGTCTGCATCATCATTCATATCACAGTCGCTTGTATCTGGACACGTGAGCGCCTATGCCTGTGACGCGTCTTCCTTTGGTTATGTATTATAGATAACCAAAGGAAGACGCGTCACAGGCGTAGGCGCTCGCGTGTCCAGATACAAACGCCTATGTCACCTATGTTGCCGCCTCGAGCGTTCCGCCTTTTCTTGACCTCTTCACGTTTGACGACCTCTCCTGTTTTTGTGCAGCTGCCTCGTTCGCTACCCATCTTCATGTTGGCTTCAACTTCTACTTGACTTCTTCATTTCGACTTTTTGCCCTATTTTTGGCCTTCACTCCTTCGACATCTTAACTTTGATAGTCCCCTTTACGCTCAAGTGTCCGGGGACTATAATTTACTCAAGGTGGGATCAAACGAATCATCCGCTCAAACGATTTATTCTGAAACCGCGTATCAACGAACCTATAATATCTTTATTTACGTCGGAAAATAGTCCTATATCTGGGAAGACATCGATATAGGCCTATTTTATTACAATGCGAAATTTCACCTATCATAGGCTTGTATCATCGTTTCGATTAAAAGGAAGATTACATGACTGTGCGTTCTTACGCGGTTTGAGAATTATCATTAGAGCGGCCGATTTGTTTCGCCAAGAAAGACTAGTCTGATGCCATCCTTCCTATTTCCTATCCTATCCTATCCTATCCTATCCTATCCTATCCCATAAGGTCGTAGGGGCACCACAGATGATCGTTTAACCAGCGCACTCCATCTTTCTCTGTCCTCAGCAACCCTCATGGCCTCGCTCAGTGTCAAACCAGTCCATTCTCGAATGTTGTCCTCCCACCTCTTTTTCGGTCTACCTCTTCTTTTATTTCTTTGCACCGTGCCTTGCAGGATGGTCTTTGCAAGGCCTGCTGATCTGGTGACGTGGCTATACCACCTAAATTTCCGTTTCTTCACCACTGTGAGCAGGTCATCGTGTTGTCCAATGGCGCCAACGACGAAGTCCGACAGACCATCACACAAGCCATTGGACAACACGATGGCCTGCTCACAGTGGTGAAGAAACGGAAACTCCGATGGTATGGCCACGTCACCAGATCATCAGGCCTTGCAAAGATTATTCTGCAAGGCACAGTTGTCCAATGGCGCCAACGACGAAGTCCGACAGACCATCACACAAGCCATTGGACAACACGATGGCCTGCTCACAGTGGTGAAGAAACGGAAACTCCGATGTTATGGCCACGTCACCAGATCATCAGGCCTTGCAAAGATTATTCTGCAAGGCACAGTGCAAGGAGGTAGAAGAAGAGGGAGACTGAAAAAGAGGTGGGAGGACAACATTCGAGAATGGACTGGTTTGACACTGAGCGAAGCCATCAGGGCTGCTGAGGACAGAGAAAGATGGAGTATGCTGGTTAAACGACCTCAGGGTTACGGGTCAGGATGGAGGACAGGATAGGAATGGCTATTTGCTATTTATTATATAAGTGGGTGTGTGTTGCCAACCGCTGAGCGATCGAAGATCCACTTTGTTTTTGCTACCGCGGATCTATTCTGCTTGGTTAATTCCCCTGCACTCTTTACTCAGCGTCGGCTGGTCTCAGCTACGCAGTGTGAGCAATCATGTGCCCTTAACGCGGTTATTCACGCTTCTTTCTTGTAATGTAATATAGTGTTGCAACAAATAATGGACTATGCTCGTCACGACACAGAAGCACACTTTAAGAATAAGAGTACGTAATTTATTTTTAGGCCACCCAAAAAAAAAAAAAAAGTCTGTTTACGGTAACATTAGGGGGTGGGGGGAGGAGGGGGGGGGGGAAATAAGGTCGGTAGGTCGGCTTCCCTTTTTTATTTTAATTTTTTCAAAGCTTTTTTCCACCTTGAATTGCCTTCGATTTTTTCTGGCCTTTAACAAAAACATTTCCAGACGACCCCCCTCACCCCCCCCCCCCTCCAAAAAAAAAAAGAAGACAAAAACCTTTAGGGTCGGGCCAAAAAATTAGGGTCGGTCGGGATACCGTAAACAGACATTTTTTGTTGGCCTTATCGGGATTGTAAAAAAAAAAAACGTTTTTGTTATTGTGGCTTATAGTTTTGCCTGTTATTATGGTTGTGATTGTGTATGTTGGGACCACGTTAAAAGTTGTTAATTATTCTACTTCTGTTTTACGTCTCTGTGCAGTCACGTTGAGGTACAGCCAGTGGGCACTCGATCGAAAACTCAAAATAGTTACCATGATAAAAAATAAAGGAATTTTTATCTCTTTCTCTGTCTCGTTCTCTCTATCATTTATATAAAAAAAATGCAGCTCTTAATGTAGCTCCACTTGCTCCTTGTCAAGTTCCGCATTGAATACAAAATTGCTGTACTAGCTTTCCGTCACTTCGACCAGTCACTTCCACCATATCTGTCTGAGGTACTCACTACATACACTATACAACTCGTTCTTTGCGCTCATCAGATGAAAAACTTTTGAAAACGCCCAAGCGTCGGCTTAAAACAATTGGCGAGCGGTCTTTTAGTTTTCAAGCACCCAAGGTTTGGAATGCGCTGCCTGCCGGTTTAAGACATTTTGCAGACCTTGTTTCCTTCAAGAGCTGCTTAAAAACGCACTTGTTCCGCAAGGCGTTTTCTGTGTAAATAGTAAGAACATTAATAATACTTTCTGAATGATGCTGGGCATGATGTGTAGTGCGAATGTTGTGATGATGCGTACGAATGATGTGTGTAAGCGCATTGAGTTGTTATTCTAATGAAAAATGCGTTGTATAAATGCAATTTATTATTATTATTATTATTATTATTATTATATTCAAGGTTTCAAATTCAAATTCTGTTTCAGACCTCTCTCTCTCTCTCTCTCTCTCTCTCTCTCTCTCTCTCTCCCCCCCTCTCTCTCTCTGTAATTAAACTCGCATCATTCTCCATTTTGTCTTTACTTCCCTCGGTCACATTCTTTTCAAGTTCATGTGTTTGAGAGCTCTCTATAAGATTATCTATGCTATTTCCTCCGCGTAGTAACTAGACACAGGTGCTTGTATATGGTCACGCGAGCGCCTTTGCCTGTGACGCGTTTATCTAAGAGATAAGCAAAGGAAGACGCGTCACAGGCATAGGCGCTCGCGTATCCAGATACAAGCGAATGTGTAACTAGATAACTGAGGACCTTGAACGATTATTCTGATAATAGGCGCCGCTCTGAATGAGAGAGATGCCGAATAGCGCCGCTCTCTCCTTTACTATTACATTATATTTTCTATTTACTGGTGTCCGAGGGATGTTGATATATAAGATTGAGGACTATAATAAAAGTGGAATTAGTTGTACGCTGTATATATTTATTTGAAGCGCGGTATCATACTTTAAGTGCGCTCACCGCGCTTGACATCTTTAAAAAAAAAAAAAAGGGTACTTCGAAACATAACGGATAAGTAAAATGACATGATCAATACAAGCACATTTCCACTGACAATAAATCGGCGTGTTTTGCACAACATCTCGAGTAAATATAGGCCTACATCTATAGTTTTTTCGGTGAGATACTGTCAGATTCGGTATAGTCTCATCACGCCTCTCAGTAATAAGAATTAAGAAATACCCGTTTTATTATCCTACCCTACTCGAAAGTCGTTGGGGCACCACAGATGATTGTTTAACCAGCGTACTCCATCTTTCTCTGTCCTTAGCAACCCTCATGGTTTATTATTATTATTATTATTATTATTATTATTATTATTATTATTATTATTATTATTATTATTATTATTATTATTGTCATGCAGAAGGTCGTGAGTTCGAATCCTACAAAGGGAGAGTAGTCCTGATTCGGCTCTTGGAAGTCCGCTGGACCCTATAAACACTGAATATCTATTTATCTACAATTAAAGCAAGAACTTACTTGACTTAGTTAGGTAGAAATCAGAAACAAAATACACAAAAAACACCAAGAAAAATATAAACTCAAAGACTTTCGGGCTACGCCCTTCTTCAGTGATGGTAAAAAAAAACAAACAAAAAAACCCCATGAGGTCAGTGATGATGACGTAAACACTAAACATGCGTCATAGTCAGAAGAGGCTCTCTCTCTCTCTCTCTCTCTCTCTCTCTCTCTCTCTTTCTCTCTCTCACACACACACACACACACATACGTTCAAAACTATAATAGTGGGTTTATGTTCAAAACAAGGCAAACTGGGTTCCATCCTTTCCCTTCATTACAGACCATTCCTATTCACTCAACGGATACAATAGCCTCTTGTAAGGTTATCTGTCACAACCGTTTTCATTTTTGACAAAAACAAAAGGAGAAATTGCGCTATGAAATAGTGGGTTCATTTGATACCAGTGGGTTTTTACACATGCATATTGGACATCTGGGTTTCTGTGGAAAAACTGGGTTTATCACACACACGGACACAACCAAAACGTATAAATGGCCAAGGTTGCATTTGCAAGATTTTCAGTACGTGAGTGCAGTACACTGACACTTTTAGTTTAATTCAACTAATGAAACAACTTTTACTATTGCTCAGAATTTCCTCTGATTTTGTTTTTATAATTTCAATTACAATATTTTCAGTTGATATATAGGCTACTGTATAGAATTAGAGCTGTTATTGAAGGATAGACTTTTGCCATTTACTTTAAGAACTGGGCGGTAGCTCAGTGGTTAAAGCATTGAACTGAGAACCGAAAGGTCTGAGGTTGTTACAGTGTACCTCTGGATAGGTCAGTGCATGACCCTCTTTTTCTCCCCATAGCCCAAAAAATAAATTATTAGCTGGTGTCAGTAAAAATCGAAAAGAAAAATTCGGCATTAAGCAAACATTTTTGTCATATTTACTTTGCTTACATTTACTTTGTATTGTATGGTTTTAAAGTTTTTTTAATTTGAATCCAGACTGGAAGATCTGCAAAAAAAAAGATATCTCTCAAATGTTAACTGTGGATAATTTTTTCATGTTCAATTTATTACTTTACTTCCAGATTTAAATCAAATCATTGAAGAAAAGGCAAGAAGGAGAAAGAAGAAAAAGTATGAGGAGTATGAAGAAGAATTAATAGAAAGAATGATGAGAAGCGTGGAGAAAAAGCATAAAATCTCCAGAGGAAAAGAAAGAATGAGAAGGGTGGAAAAGTATACAAATCTTCATTGGAAAAGAAGAGGAATGGAAAAATAAAAAAGCAGAGAATTGGTAATGTAAAACAAACATGATATGAACAACATAACACAGACATAATTTGTTAACATTTTTATTTTGAAAGTGTCTAGTAGAGCATAATTTGTATATATTATTATTAATTTTTTATCAACTTCATTTAGTTAAGTTTTACATAAATTGTTTATGGTTTCCCGTTACGTTAATATATTCTGAATAAGGATCAATTGAGTGCAACCACTTATAATTCGTTTTTTTTCCAGCACCTCAAAGGTATAATAAAACCATGTGAAGAGCAGAATATTATTATATAGTCATTAGTCTTGACATTGCTTTTTGATGAACAAGAACCCCGAGAATAACATACAAATATAATTTGGTACTTTGCCAGATTAATCCACGCTTTCTCTTAAGTTTAAGACAGAAATCTACTACATAACAAAACGGGCCTAAAAACTAGTCTACACAATACAGAGCAGTAAATTTCCATTACTTAATGACAAGTAGCACCTCAAAAAGCTTTGAACATGATGAACACCATCAATCACTGGAAAGGCAAGTCCATATGACTCACATGCTCCTTATGGAACTCCCAATAAATAACACAAAAATGAGATGCCAGAAAAAAAAAAGTTAAATGATTGAAACGGTGGGTTTAAAATGCAAAGTAATACAAGCTTGGATATTTCGATGCTCTTGACCTTGACCTCCAGCTATAAATGCACTCATGTACGATAAAATGAACTACAGCAAAAGATTTTATTATTTTGGACATCTCCAATGACCTTCACCTTGAAGCAAGGTTGACAAAATATGCATGTGCGTCTCATTGATACCTATCATGCATCAAACAATCTGAAGTTTAGTTAATATTAATAACTTAGGATTAACAAGAAATTTTGTGGAAAATTGACATAGCTTGACTAACATTTGTTGAACCTGTGACCTTGACCTTGAAGTGTAGTCATTCAATCACTGATAATTTTCGAGGTCTCGTGTAATTAGCCACTTTAAAGTTTTGCACAGATGGAAGGCAGACAGACAACATTAACTGAAGGTCCCGGGTTCAAGCCCTGGCCGGGCCATTGTGTTGTGTCCCTGGGAAAGACACTTTACTCCTGTTTTCCTTCTCCTTCGGATGAGAGTATAAACCGAGGTCTAGTCTGTGTCGCATGCATTCCATCATAACGGACTTTAAAGATCCTGACGCTCATGTCCTAGACGGGTGAGTGCCGGTAACAAGAACACACCCAGCATGCACTTGGTCCTTCTCCTCCATCCCTGGCTGCCCAGGATTGTGCTCAGTTGTCCGGGCGTCAGACCATGCGCCCAAAGGCTGCGGGTGGCGTCTCGGGCGGTTTGAGTTAGATCCTGTATCGGCCAGCGCCTTGATCCTTAGGCTAAGGCGCCTTACAAATGACGAACATTATTATTATTATTTAAACATGCAATTTTTTACTATTTAGGACTCATCTTGAATAGATTTGCAAACAAATTTGAATATATATTCTATATCTAAACGATTCATGGCACTTGGTTCAAACCCTGGAGAACGGGGTAGCACTGATGGCAGCAACAAAGCTGATGATGGGGATGTTGTATGCATTTCGGTCTGCTGGCTTTGACGCCTTTTTCTAGCTTGTTTCTTGACTGAACCTTCCGATGAATTAGAGTCTTTAGAATCCTCATGCTGCTCTTCAGCCCTCCTGCGAACAAGTAGCAGCATCAGAACACAGGGTTTAAACAACAGAACAAATTCAGCGGCATAAGAACATTTTCAAACCAAGGTATGAGGATGGTCAAAGGGTGGGGTGGTGGGCCTGGGGTGGGAGAAGGGAATGGAAGTTGAAAAGAGTAGAGGCTTGAACTGGCTCAACTACAAAAAGGGATTGACTGACAATACTGTCTACTGATTCATCAATGAGATATTATATTCTGGACTTTAATTTTCTTGTACATGAATGTACTACTCACCCTCTTTAAAGTGTAAAAGAAACAAGCAAAACACATTTAAAGTTTAGGGGGTAGAGGTTGGGGAAAAAAGGGCACAAAAGCCCGGAGGAAGTGGGACAGCATTTTTTCCCACTAACCACTTCGACACACTAGCTACTAGCAACCAAGTTATAAAATAGTTATAGAAACTCTTATGCTTACTAGCTACTCAGTAAATAATAATAAATAATAATACAGGATGCTATGTACGCGCCTTTCCCCAAGGCTCAAAGCGCGGCGATCTATACCAACATACACGCTCACCTGTCTCATTTACCCTCTCACACACCAAATACACATACATCACTCAAACAGGTGGTGTAAAGGCCGGGAGATCGCTATTAGAAGACGGAAGAAAATCGAATTTTTTATTTTTGAAATTTTTATATTGACTGCATCCTGTACCATTATTGAAGGGAGGGAGGAAACCGGAGTGCCCGGAGAAAATCCTCGGTGACCTCAATAGTCTCGTACCTAAGTCACATACGTTCGCCCCTTGCGGGAATCGAACCCGCGACCTTCGGCATAGGAAACCGGCGACTTATCAACTGCGCCACGAGGCCACCCCATGAAAGCACAAGTACAAAGGTTCCTCAACATGCCTGCTTTTTAAAATCCAAAGCATATCTATACAACCTGAAAAGCCCAGAGCGAATTGTGTACATTATAATAATGTAATCTGCATTTCATGTGCCCCATTAACAACTGTAAAATTGAGCTAAAACTTTGATCTTATTCAACAAGGATGTCTAGCTCTGCCATGTACACTAATGTTCCCCCCCCCCCCATTCTCCTCCCTCATCCAAGCTCTCCTCACCTCCCCCTTTGCAATGTAGAAACAATATACCACCAACACCTTGTGTTAGCAGGTCACAGTTTGATCTGAGGCGTGGAGCTGCCAGTTGTTAACTGCTTTGCTGTGGCACTGATTTTATACAGCAATCAATGAGTGTTTTTTTCAAAGCGAACAACAATATTATAAAATTCAATAAGTACTGACACACACCAGCTGTCACCTGATGAGTACAATGAAGGCGATGAAGATGTTGATGGTGATGGAGTGGGACGTCTTCCTTCCAAACGCCTCCTGGGTCGTCGTCGGACTACAGCGACTTCTCCGCAACCGGATAAACTCGAGGCATAACAGGATGTTCTGGGAAAAAAAGGAATAACAGAATTTATTAAAATAATTATGCTTACTCAGAATTACAGCTAACAATTTGGGAAATGGAGTAGATGCAGATCTGAAAATGGTGCTCTAGCTATTAATGTGGACCCCACTGCAACAACGAGACAAATGACAGGGGTCTGAGACTGTTGGAGTTTGCCAGATACAACAATTTGATACTGGCAAACACGCTTGGTCTCCACAAAAAATCCAAATGTTAAGCAGTTTAATGCATCAATCAGTTTTCACATATTCTATTTCCCTTCATCCAAGGAAAACAGACAGGTGAACCATAAACCAAAAGCTATAACTTATGTAGGTAACGGCAGCCAGAATTTTGTATTTTACTGTTTGTTGCAACATGTGGTTTTTTTTAATTACATCAGAACACAAGGAAAATACAGAAAAATAAAAGTTGCAGTATAATAAACGGTACACGTTAAAAGCTTATTGTTTTTTATTCTGATAACATTGCATTTTGCCTACTAAAATTGTTATTCTGCAAAAATATTTTTAAACATTTATTTAATCAATCTACATATGAATAAAATAACACATCAATACCTCCCTTATTTACTTCTTGTACTATCTTCACTGACCGTATTTTTTGTAAATGAGAAAAAATGCAAGTTTTGAAAACCCCATTGTGAACAAAGGAGACATACATTTCTCATGGTAACTGTTTCAATGTTCAAGAGACTTCACAAGACTCTTCATTAATATCAGATACAAGGACGCTTAAAATGCAGCAAATTTATTTTTTTGTTCTTCAAAAAATAACAAACAAAAATGCAGACCCTGTGTTGACAATCGACCACAACATCCACACGAAAATTGATATGATTTTAAAAGTACAAAAGCACACCGAAAAAGCTTGAAATTTTAACAAGGGAACATTTTAAAGCCACATCCTAGAAGCACAAAATATAGATTAAAGAACAATTTACAGAGACAGAAGGACAAAATACAACTGAATAAAACGAAAAAACACGTACCTCCATCTTGCCAGGCGGACACGTACCGTGTGGCGTTCCGAGTTACTTCCCCTGACAGTGCGTGTATTCGACTGGTTGACCAGCGGGAACACACATCGCGGAGTGTTAACTGGCTCAAACTCAAAGTTGACTCAACCGCAATTGTGGGTTTCTCGCTCAGATTTTGCGTATACACTTTTTTTGTTATTCCTATTGCAAAGCCGGTTTTAAAAAAACTGAGTTTCAGATTTTGGAACCCAGTATTTTTTTAAACCCAGTTGCACGTAAGTGTAACCTATGCATAAACCCACTGTTATGGTTAGGTACGTACACACACACGCGCGCACACACACACACACACACACACACTCTCTCTCTCTCTCTCTCTTTCTCCCTCTCTAATTAATAAATTGACTTAGTTAGGTAAGAGACTTTTCAGGTCATCGAGGCTTTTTCTCCGTGTACTCCTGCTTCCTCTCTCCCTTCAATAAACATGGTATTGGTTGCAGTCAATCTAATTAAAAAAAAAAAAAAATTCTCTTCCGCTTTCTGTAATAACCATCGCCGCCCTTTGAGTTCGATTGAAGAAAAAGTGCGTGTATCGTTATTAACAGGAGCACTCTGCGTAGCTGAGACTCCGGCGAAGTCAACCAGTGCTTGTAATAAAAAATAAAGAACGTAGCTTTTTGTATCAATATTTAAAGAAAGCGAATATAATTTTTAATTGTTGGTTGAATAACCAATACAGTACATTTTTAAACTCTAATTATGTATGGTACTTTAAATTTAAAAAAAAACAGGACCTGGAATTAGTCTAAAGTCACCATGGACGTTTCGGCGGCGGGACGATTCGGCGTCACACCCTGGACGTTTCGGCGGTGGACGTTTCGGCGCTAGTCTGGACCATTCGGCGGTGCCGTCTTTAGGCTTATTTATAAATAAGTGTTATTACTGTTTTAAGTTCCAATGGTTACGCAATCAATTCTTATTGATGTCGGCAAGATTGTCCCCTATACGCACTGTGTCCGGGGACGTAAATCTATCCACTGAACTGAACTGTGGCAAGATACGATTATCTGCCTTTGTCCCGTGTGTGCGGAGTGTCCGTTTCTACTGCAGAAAATATTTTCATAAGCTGGGTAAATTTTTGCCTCTTGTATTTAATAATAGAGAACGTTGGTCGAGATTTTTGTAAATATAAAAGTTATAACGTGTACTATAAATGATACACAGTAAGAGTGGGTAATACACATAATTATTGTACATGGATAGTCGTTTCGGCGGCGCTGTATTTTATACATTGCTATATAGATGGACGTTTCGGCGGTACTATATATTTTATACATTGCTAGAAGGCTGGACGTTTCGGACGGTACTCTATTTTATACATTGTTATATGGCTGGATGTTTCGGCGGTACTATATTTTATACATTGTAACATATCTGGACGTTTCGGCGGTACTATATTTTTATACATTGCTAGATGGCTGGACGTTTCGGCGGTGCCGTAATTTATACATGGCGACATGGCTAGGAGCATAGGTCACATATTTTTTTATACATTGCTATATAGCTGGACGTTTCGGCGGTACTACTATATATTTTATACATTGATGGAAGGCTAGACGTTTTGGACGGTACTCTATTTTATACATTGTTATATGGCTGGATGTTTCGGCGGTACTAGGCTATATTTTATACATTGTAACATGTCTGGACGTTTCGGCGGTACTCTATTTTATACATTGCTAGATGACTGGACGTTTCGGCGGTACTATAATTTATACATTGTAACATGTGTGGACGTTTCGGCGG
This sequence comes from Oncomelania hupensis, assembly GCA_036898135.1. NCBI lineage: Eukaryota > Metazoa > Mollusca > Gastropoda > Littorinimorpha > Pomatiopsidae > Oncomelania > Oncomelania hupensis. The sequence continues at coordinate 12,579,651 of CM072512.1, forward strand.
TACTCTATTTTATACATTGCTAGTTGACTGGATGTTTCGGTGGTACTATATTTTACAAATTGTCACATGTTTGGACGTTTCGGCGGTACTATTACATTGTAACAAGTCTGGACGTTTCGGCGGTACTCTATTTCATACATTGTAACAAGTCTGGACGCTTCGGCGGTACTCTATTTTATACATTGCTATATAGATGACTGGATGTTTCGGCGGTACTATATTTTATACATTGTAACATGTCTGGACGTTTCGGCGGTACTATATTTTATACATTTTTATATGTCTGGACGTTTCGGCGGTACTCTATTTTATACATTGCTAGATGGCTGGATGTTTCGGCGGTACTATATTTTATACATTGTAACATGTCTGGACATTTCGGCGGTACTCTATTTTATACATTGCTAGTTGACTGGATGTTTCGGCGGTACTCTATTTTATACATTGCTAGTTGACTGGATGTTTCGGCGGTACTATATTTTATAAATTGTCACATGTCTGGACATTTCGGCGGTACTCTATTTTATACATTGCTAGTTGACTGGATGTTTCGGCGGTACTATATTTTATAAATTGTAACATGTCTGGACATTTCGGCGGTACTCTATTTTATACATTGCTAGTTGACTGGATGTTTCGGCGGTACTATATTTTATACATTGTAACATGTCTGGACATTTCGGCGGTACTCTATTTTATACATTGCTAGTTGACTGGATGTTTCGGCGGTACTATATTTTATAAATTGTCACATGTCTGGACATTTCGGCGGTACTATATTTTATACATTGTAACATGTCTGGACATTTCGGCGGTACTCTATTTTATACATTGCTAGATGACTGGGTCTTTTGGCAGTATTATATTTTATAAACTGCCACATGTCTGGACATTTCGGCGGTACTATATTTTATATATTTTAACATGTCTGGACGTTTCGGCGGTACTATATTTTATACATTTTAACATGGCTGGACGTTTCGGCGGTGCCATTTATACATTGCTACATGGCTAGGAGCATAGGTCATAAATTTCCTAAGTCAAAGATGCTTGGAGCTGACCTTTTTTTTCTGTTTGTCTAAGCTCTAGAGTTTGATAAATCTCTCCTGCATTACTATACAGGACTGTTAGGGCCTGCGGTAAATTGTTTGACTTATTTACGCACTGAAAGTGTTTTCTGCATTTTGTTTTTTTAAATGGTACAGAGATACCAGTAGAAAAACCTTCCAATCCAAGTGCATAGAGGGCCACATTTAGCATACATGTGTAAGTTACACACGAATGGAGGTTCAACATCCGATCAACAGATCGTGGAAAAATCTGATCTACCACAAAAGTGAGAACCCAGAGACTATATTGGCTGATAAGGGATGTAGTGTCCAAAATCTGATTGCCGCAAGATACTGTTGAAGAATGTGACCTGTACCGGTGTTATGCAAATTTCCATGCTTGTGAGAGTATGTACTATTAGCTGATAAGACATGTTTATGTGCCTGCGAAAGTAATCACAACATAGACATCAAACACACGCATACTCACACATAATTAGGCAACAAAAACAATGGTTTAATGGTGTTTAGAGCCTGCAACATTTATTTTTGACAACTCTTATCCCAAAATATTTTTTCAAAAATTAGAATTAAAACAGTTAATTAATTTGACAAATGGCATGCAGAAGTACAGCAAGGAAGATAATAATGAATCTGTTTAACATTAGAAATTCTTTCAACCATCTGGAAAGCATACACACATCCATAACTTATACAAACAGAAACAATGCTATCAAACTCCTAAGGAATCAACTGCACACACACAAATTGTTTTAGATTTAACATCTTTCTCTCTCTCACTTACACACACGCACACATACCTACATACACAAATACACACATGTATGCACAACCACACACACTCGCACAAGCATACCCAACAATAACAGATAAACAGAAAGATATAGTAAAACAAAAATGACTAGGACTACTAGGACTTGAAAGACTATGTTAGGCATCACACACATAATGCACACAAATTGTCAATATCAGGCGATCAAATAACTAACACTTGCAGCAAACACAAACATTCATAGACACTAACAGATGGCTAGGTTAGGCATCACAGAACATATTGACTAGAGTATGCAAAGAAATCAACTACACACATTGTCAATATCAGGCGATCAAATGACTAACACATGCAGCAAACACAACAATACAACACAATACAACTTTAGTCATCTTAAACTGAGCAATTACAATGGCAGCATCAGCGCAATTAGCAGAATACACAAGAATTTAAAATATTACATACACATGAGAAGTAATCCAATCAATAAATAATAAATAAAACAAATAAATAATAAAATATACGGTTAAATACATACAATAAACTAGAGGTGAATGTCATAAAAAGTAAACTGCCCCGGTATATCACAGATAATAGTTTATCCGCAGAAAGCTACAATACAAAATGTACATCCCAACAATACAATACCATACAATACAACACAATACAGCACAACACAATGCCACACAACTTCATTCCTCTCAAGCTGGGCAATTACAATTACAAAGGCAGCGATGGCGCAGAAATAACCAGTAAGAATAAGAATAAAAATTAAAAATGACCATACGTACACACTGAGAGTACTCCCAATCAATAAGTAAATGTGCTGTTAAATGCATAAGTAAACTATAAAATATAAACTATAAAACAAATATCACAGATAATAGTTTCTACCAGCAAAAATCTCCTCACTCTCTCTGGAATTATACCCACACTCACCCACTCACGCAGCAGCTTATATCGAGCCGAATCATCTGTACATGTAACCTTTTTATCAGAGTACAATTCATTAACAAAAACTCGTTCTCTAAAAGTCAAGAATTCCAAAATGCACAGTACAAGCTGGTGAGGTAATTCAAAGTCATCAATCAATCTTTGAATCAGAATATGAGGTTGCATGGTAACATTCATAGACGCTAAAATATTACTAGGTTAAGCATCACAGTACATCATGTTGACTAGAGTATGCAAAGAAATCAAATGCACACACACCATCACACATATAATTCACACAAATTGTCAATATCAGGCGATCAAATGACTAACACATGCAGTCAACGCAAACATTCATAGACTCTAACAGATGACTAGGTTAGGCATCATAGAACATCATGTTGACTAGAGTATGCAAAGAAATCAACTACACACATTGTCAATATCAGGCGATCAAATGACTAAAACATGCAGCAAACACAACATTCATAGACGCTAACAGATTACTAGGTTAAGCATCACAGTACATCATGTTGACTAGAGTATGCAAAGAAATCAACTGCACACACACCATCACGCATATAATTCACACAAAGTGTCAATATCAAATGACTAACACATGCAGTCAACACAAACATTCAAAGACTCTAACAGATTACTAGGTTAAGCATCACAGTACATCATGTTGACTTGAGTATTCACTCACACATATAACATATCAATGCAATACTTCAGCTTCTTCTGCATTCTCTTAAAAACACTTTCCACAGTACACACCCACCTGCGGGTTCACACACGCACTCGTATGCATGTACACTTGCACACATAATTACGACTTGATTTAAAGTACATTTATATCAATCCAATATTCAAAGAAATGCTCTTCATTTTCACCCATTTGTGTTACATATCTATCATGTAAATACACATCGGGGTATATCTCAGACATGGTTTATTTTATTTGAATATTAATAATAAATGTAACTGGCAAAGATTTGGCTAATAATAGTAATATACAGTGACTAATACAACAGATAAAAAAGCTAATGCAAAAAGTGTATTATGATGTTCATAAATATTATTCAATCTGGTAAAGAGAATAGTATTAACATGTAAAAGAAGAAAATACCTGCACAGATAATAATTAGTGATACTGAAAAAAATAAATTCAAATATTAGCAAAATAAAAGATATATATTTTTTTAACTCCACTTAAATATAAAATGTACTGAAACACAAAACTAGTTAGTCATCACTGGATTGTAATGCTTGAAGCTCTGCAACTTTATGAATTAGCTGAGCTGGCCTAAGTTCTCTTTTTGAATACTGATCCCAGAAGGAAAAGATCTTGGCCTGATAATGAAGGAAGTCCTTGCGCTGGTGCTTCATGAGCTTCTCTTCAGTCACAAGCTGAACATCAGTTTCAACCTGCTTGGAAGATTCATAGAGAACCTCGACCAACTCATACATGCTCAGATTTACGTTCTCATTGTCTCTTCTTGATACCATCCTGTTCAAACCATTATGCCATCCCTCAACATCATTATTGGTGCACACAGCTTGGTGACAGCAGACTTGCTAAACAGTCAGCCACCTGAACAACAGAAAATCATGAATCGATGGATCAATTTAAGAAATGCTAATAATACACACACACAGCAAAAGGTATATTACTCAATATGAAGCAACTAAATGATATAAGCATATTTTTTGGTAAATATACACATTCAATTAAGATTATTTATATTATTTGTTACGTATAAAACACTGCTTACAAGGACAAAATATAGATTGCTATGTACCTGCTCAGAACAGGAACTGGAATGAATAGTAGATTCCTGTAACAGCAAGAGTGGTGCTTCAGCAGAATATTGTGCAGTTGAATGCACAGCTTCAAACTGCTGCATCTCAGGCAGATCTGGAATCTCTTCACAGGTCAATGATGGTCTTGCTGTAGCTGCTGGCAAACAGAATCTGCAAGTCCAGCTTGTGAAGCCCTCCTTCCTCCCCTGCATATAAGCTTTGTGCGAAATACCTGTGCGGCAAAGCCTATGTTGCCATTTCTCACACACATCACATTTAGCATGCTGTCATGGACGCACGACTTTTGTGCAATCAATGCAGGGATAAGTTGCCATCTGTGAAACACAAATAATATAATTAGGAATTTTCTATGGTCATACTCCTGTGTTTAATCATTGTGACCCATGGCATGAAGAACATCAAATGAATATTAATTAAATTATGGAACTGATACGTCAATCATACAATACACAATTAAAATTAAACAACGCAAAATATGCAAACAATCAGTGTAAACTCTTACGCTTAAAGCAGATCTCATCTTTTGTCTCTTTCCAATGCAATTCCCCTTTTTCAGTATATTTTATGCATTCTTTTATTTAGAAGTTTACTGGAATACTCGTCATGTTAAATACAACTTTTTCTAATCATTGATTGATTATAATAATATCATACTAGTAATAATTACAAAGTTTAGTTTACAATTGAAATACTAACAGGCTACTCTGAACTGAAATAGCAATGATCATCAACATTGTTCTTCATTACGGCAGATTAAGCCTTTTCCCATTTTTTGGTGAAGTTGAACAGTTTATTCCCGAGATGAAAATAAATGATGAATGATTGATGAAATATAATCAAAATAAAGAACTAATTTCATTGATTAAAACGGTTCATTGATTAGACCACAGGCTGGAAAATCTCATCTTTCGTAGGGCTCAATTACATGTTATACATACTACGTACGTATGTAGGAGGCCCACGAGTTTACAAAGAGAAAATAAAACTGAAAAGACTAAACTAAACACACTCGATCACGGACTAAACTTAAGACTGACAGTTTACTGTGACTCGATCGAAAGATATTTATCATGAAACCATCATTATCAGCGATAGAAGATTGAAAAAAAAAAACTAAAATGTTAGATACTTACTGTATAAAGTCGTAAAAATCAGCGATTGTCGTACTGAAGCTGTTGAACAGACGCAATACAACTGAGTGAGAAGAATGCTAAAGGCCGCCAAGTCACGAGCAGAAACACATCATGCGAGATTTGGCTTCTAAAATATTTAGCCAAGTGAAACGAAACGTGCTTCCGCATACAAAATAATACAAAAACATACCCAAAAAAAGTTTATTTTAGCGCGGCTAATATCCAATGCGCTTTCGAGGAACTTTCTTCAGAAATCATATGGACGATTCGGCGGAAAAATAGATTGGACGTTTCGGCGGTGTCGCCGAAAGTGCCCACCGCCGAAACGTCCAGATACCTTCTGAACTACCTTATATTTGTTGTAATAAATAAATATTACAATAGCTTTAAAAAAAATTGTAGCGTGCAGCACTTTAAGGTTTAAGGTCCTATTGCATGAGCCTTAAAAACGACCTGTAGCCTACTGAATTATCAAACCCTGCATACCTATGAATCCGTATAGCCTGAAAACTAAGCCTGTGCACAAGTACCGTAGTTCGGTTTGTGACCCCGGCGTGACCCTCCGACATAGCACGTGACCTCACTGTCCTACTCTTGGAGGAAAGATATCTTTCCTCCAAGGTCCTACTACGTGGATCACAAGTATATCAACTAACAAGTTAGTATCTCGTATTGCCACCAGTCGACGTGCGGTGGTCCCGTTTAGCCACAAGCTGGAACGGGGATATCCGAAACCTAAAAATAGAATAGAGAATTCTGGGAAATCTGTTCTCGCGTAGATGTGCTCGCTGAAATAAAACGAAAGTTGGGAGAGGAACTGCATATTTCTGGTAGTGAACAAAGGCAGAAACTTGTCAGCAGTATTATCAGCGATGGAGTTATAATGGACGAAGTGCTCCATACCTATGAGGTTGCCTTTGCTCGAGCAAAGAAACTAAAGAAGGATTTGGCCGACGCAATTGTGCGTGGATGTATGGTTCAAGACAAATAGGTACACGTGCACTTTCAGTTGTTGCTTAAGGAGCTCTTGGTACATCTGCCCTATTACATTTTGATTTGAATGAATGAATGAATAAATGAATTACAACTTATGCAGCGCATTAAAAAAAAAAAAAAAAAAAACACACAACTTCCACACACGGAGGCGCTTGGTTTTTGAACGAAGAAAATGGAAATACCTGTAAGCATTAATAAAAGTATTACTATTTAATTAATATCCATCTCAGTGATAATAAACAGATGATGATGATGATGATGATGATGATGATGATGATGATGATGTAAAATATTGAGGCCTTATCGAGCTCAATAGACATTTTTTCAATAAAAGCAAACGCAAACGTAAGTCATCGACCTTCACCTGTAACGAGAGTGTTCCGGTTTCGTTTCTGAAGTTGTCTGCCATTTGTAAACACTGCAAGCATCACGAGCAGTGTATGTAACAGGCTAGTTTAGTGATCTATTGCAGCACTTAAGATCGCAACAGCTCTGCTTTCACTTTTGAGTAAGCTTACCGTTTCCTATTTGTCAAATTAACGTTATTGTTTGCAGTCGAATAGTTATGTCATCTAGCTGTTGCTTTGCGACTGTTCATTTTGGAAACTTTGTTGCTTACATCATTTTGAAATTGTTTTGCGGCATAATTATATGCATTTCATACTTAGTTTTCGATCTCGGCTTGCTTCCATTTTTCCAAGCCCCCAGAAAAGTATACGGGAAAAAAATGTATTGGGCTACCTATGAGAATGAAAATGATGGGAATTTGTTAGGATAAGGGACATAATTATAACGTTTGTAAGATTATCCAACTTATCATACATGGCAAACCTAAAGTTGATCTTAAAACTAGCCCCAGCTATTTCGATTAGTTCCTCTTTTTAGGAAAGTGACTTTGAAATTAGAACCCCAAAAATATATATTACAATTTTTTTTAATGACTTGTAGTTATTCTGTATATATATATATACATGAAATGAAAACAACAACAAAAAACCACTGAAGTAATGTGTGCCCACACAACCGCTGCATTTATCATCTTGTCGATTTGTTTTGACTTCTAGATGGGTTACTTGTCTTATATGATCAGTAGAAGCAGTGTTCCCTCCACACACAAAAAATGAGAGTCCTTGGGACTCCCAGGTATAAAGTTTTAAGAGTCCTTGTGCAAATTTTGAGAGTCCCCAAATCGGTGGATGAACAGGTTTTGGGCCCAGTCAACCAAGTCAGAAGTGACATGATCGTGTATGATAGAATCAAAGAATGGATTAACGAAGATTTCTTTTGTTCAGTGAATGTATTGCTTGGAGGAAGTTTACAATGCGCGTGCATGCGATTTTTAAGGACGACAACTCCCGACACAATCTTTAATCGTCTGCAATGGCAGTCTCAGTTGGGTTCTGATTCTGATTATGCCGTGAATTAGTTCGCCACTCGTTGGTCGTATTTATGACTTCAGCGATTCCAAAAAAATGTGTGCGTCAGGACGCACACATGCAAATTTTCCTGCGTCATTTTTCATATTTTGTGCGTAATTGACGCACTATTGTGCGTAATCGGGAACACTGTAGAAGCGAATTGTATGTTTCAGAATTGCAAGGACTTGTATCCTATCAATGTATTTGTTTATTGATGCTATTGTTGCAGCAATGGGTGTGAAGATGGAGAAGCAAGGTCACAGGTCCAAAAGATGGACCGAATGTAGCTGTCTGCTGATGATATTGTTGATGCTGGTGGTGGTGATGATAGTGGGGCATGTGGCCTTAAGCAAGTTAGTATCATGTCTGATTTTCTTAAATAATTTTCATAATAAATGGAAAAGATATAGTTTTTTTACTTGCAAAAAGTTTTAATAAATCAGAAGGTTGAATCACGTTACGATGATGTTTATAGCTTTTGTTTCTACATTTTTAAAAATTGTGATTGTTTACCGACTGAGACTTTATTCATCTATGAAATTTATGTAGAAATTCGCCTTTCTACTGCATAAACATAATAAATGTAAAATGATGTTATTACATGAATGATACACCTCATAATTTTCTCTTGGTCATTGCAATTATTGGTCATCGTTATATATATAAATATAAAAAATTATATTCACCAAAATGTCCAAATTATCTTTTGATACCAAACATAATCAATTTTTTCACTGGATTTCCTCAAACAATTCTTTCCTGGAGATAGGCTTATCTCATGGTGCAAGGACAACTCATGACCTGTCTACTCTCCTGATCTTTCTCCCGCAGACTACTTCCTATGGGGGAACATGAAGGAGAGAGTGTATTACAACAACCCACAGACCATTGGGCCCTGAAGACCAACATCCATCAGGAAATTCGGAGAATCCCACTTGAGATGTGTAGCAATGTCGTCACAAACTTCAATGTGCGTGTTGCAACTGTAATCCAGAGAAGAGGAGTGTGGATTGATCATATCATCAATTATTAAACTGTGTACAGAACGAGTGAAAAAGTGGGAAACCTTTGGTATCAAATGATAATTTGGCGCTTCCGTGACATTTCTGTGAAGAAAATGTTCGAAGACTTTCTCATTGTAAAAACTTATGTACTATTAAAAAGTGGTAACATTTTATTAGGCCACCCTGTATATATATATATATATATCTACACATTTTGGGTTGCTATCCAGAAAGGTTCTGCAAAGAATTGACACCTTCAGCTAATTGTATGCCATGAAATAACTTGTATTTTCCATTTTCAGTTGCACGCGGCAAGCAAGTCTTGCTGAAGATGCAGGCACAAACGATGCCATCAGCAACAACAACAATGATGACAAGAGTCAGTGGAGTTTAACATGGCGATCTGTGCTGTGGTTCTTGCCTGAACTGTCCTTCGCTTCGACTGTGCCGAATAATGATCATACAAAGAATGCTGCTGTCAATCACTTTCAGTCTCTCATTTGGGACAGCACGCTGAACCAGCATGACGGCAGCGAAGGTCAGGGTCATTTTGTTGCCAAGGAGAGCTTGCAAGGTCAAGGCAGAAGACAGGTCTTTCCCGAGGACAGAGCTGCTTCCTGCTCTGTGCCAGTCACAGACCGCTTCGACTGTTACCCTGACAAGCTTGAGCCTAAGGCTGAAGAGTGTGAAAGCAGGGGCTGTTGCTATGACAACGCGCCCCAGGAAGGGACCCCACCCTGTTTCTTCTCCACAACAGCTGCGGTCACCGACGGATACCAGTTGATCTCTCTGACCCCCATTTATATAGACAGTAATGTGGTTGGCTTGAATGCCACCTTGACCCGAAGTTCAAGGTCAGCCTTTCCGAATGACATTATGACCTTGTCTGCAGTATTGTTGTGTGAAACTCGCTACAGAGCTCATTTCAAGGTAAGTGTTTTGATTATCACGATATTTGTGTATTCTAGATTGTATCTGTCTGTTTAGTTTCAATTACTGTGATTATTATTGTATTATTAATTTATTAAGTTCAAGTTCAAGAATACGTTATTATCTCAACAGAGAAATTATGACATACAATTGCTAATCGGTATAAAACATTAAAACAATACATACATAGATAAAACAAGTACACAGTAGGCTACATGTAATAGTAAATTTCCAGTATTAAAAAACAAAAACAAAAAAACCCATCTCAAACATCAAGATCTTATATACAAAAATAGTACTTAGTGCTTATTTTAAAACTCAATAGATTTTGGGATAAAACTGTTTTTCGTTCTTACAAGAGAACATTTAGGCACACGCAGTCTGCGACCAGAAGGCAACATTTCAAAATACTTTGCTGTGAAGTGTCTTTCATAACCACTCCCGCCTTCCTCACCACACAGTATTAATGCAGTTCTCTCAGACTGTTTTGTCTTTCACCTGTCACTCTCGCACACACTCTCACCAATCTGTCAAGCACCCTCTTGTTCTTTACACTTAGCCCTCCAAACCAGCAGATAAAACCAAAAGTCAAAACTGATTCAATAAAACAGCGATAAAAACAAGAAAGAATGGGTCGGCTGATGTTCAAAGAACAGAGTTTTTGAAGGCAGTACATGCAGTCAAGGTCGGCATTTCTTTTCTATCGCAGCTGTGTTTTGGTCAAAGGACAGTTTGTTGTCGAGAATTGTCCCCAGGTATTTGTAGTTTGTCACTCTCTCCACTTTCACACCATCATTATCATCATGACCATTATGATGCGGCCTACCCAATAGGAAGAAAACGTTTCAAGGTGAGCCAGTGAGTATTTCACTCTGTTACAAAGAGAGGGTGTGAGAGCGAGGGAAAGCTGAATCAAGTGATGCTGATGCGATCTTTTGACTAACAAACTTCAAGCAAATCTGCAGTTCCTAATAATTAGGTCTTATCCCCGTCTACTAAAACTGGACAGAGAGAGAAAGGAAGCCCCATCAAGTCTCCACCACATTGTAAGATCATGATGTAGACTTGTATTAACGTGAACACTCCACACTGGCAACATGCTCAAAAAGAAGTAATAATAGCAATAGTAGTGGTAGTAGTATTAGCAGTAGTAGTAAATGGAACCACAAGAAAGAAACTGTTGCCAGTTAATCTAGAGTGTTCATGTGATATAAATTGCCTGTGATGCTAGAGTGTATCATGTGTTTGTAGAGCTGACGGGTCTGTGAATCAGTGTAATATCATTGATTTGTCTTTTTTTTTAACAAATGAAATACTGTATACTTTCTTTTTATGTGTACGGTAGTGTGTCCCTGGACTTCTTGTTGCTTCCATTGCAGCCAGTATGTTGGTCTTCTGTAGTGTGGGTTTTTTGCTTTTGTTTATTTACCTATTTATACTGTATTGATTTTGTATTATTTTGTCTATACTATTTTTACTATAATTTTCTTTGCATTATGTTGATGCTTGCAGCTCACAAATTTCCTTGTATTTTTAGGAAGACAATATAGATTCTGATTCTGATTCATTTTGCTAAGGATTACGATTCTGTGTGCAGATCTATGACACCACAGCACAACGCTATGAGGTCCCCATTGACCTAAACGACGATGAGCCGCCCATCCCAATGCAAATGGCTGACTACACAGTCAACATTGGCCGCAGTCCTTTCAGCATCACCATTACTCGGAACAGCACTGGACAGATCCTGTGAGGCGTCATCATCATCAGCAGCAACAGCAGCAGTATTATCATCATCAGCACCATTATCATCACCACCACCACCAGCAGCATTATCATCATCACAATAACCATCATTATCATCACCATTAACATCACCATCATCATTATCAGCAGCAACAGCATGTTCATTGTTGTCATTGTTGTCATTCTTATTATAATCATTTTCATCATTTTTATACGAATACGATCACTTTATTATCTCAATCAAAGAGAAATTCACACGTGGTGCCACATATAAATGTTACAAGACGATAAAGGAGACAGTATAACAAAAATAAACAGTCAACAGTAAAACAGGATAAAAGTATATCAAGAAGACACTACTGAATCAACCTGTTTGTCGTTTGTCGTCATCATCATGATCATCTTTGTCTTGTTTGTAACCAAATGTTATCAGTGCAACATTTACTGTTTGAATGCCCCACACTAACAGACATGTATGAAGACTAAGGTTTGAATATGAACAGTTTTTAAACATAAAAATATTTACGTTGTTCTGAACCATCTATTTATGGATTGCGTTTGTTGTCAGTGGATCAAATGTAAACCAGTTGTAATTTTTTAAAAAACTATACATTACAATGTGTTGTACACACTGTGTAGCTGAGACTAGCCAAGACTTAATGCTCGACTTCCTGCTAGTGAAGAGCTGTGTGTTGCCAGCACTCTCCACTGGCTTCCTGTATTTCAGAGGATTACCTACAAAATCTGTACTTTCTGTTACAAGTGCGTCCATCGATTAGCCCCTTACTACCTCACCCAGAACATTGATTTCCACAAGCCATCTAGAAATCTTCCTTCTTCCTCTGACACCCTCATGCTACAAATACCCCCCTACAAAACTCTCCTCTGAAGGCTGTCAATCCTTCTCAGTGCTTGGTCCTTCAACTTGGAACTCTCTTCCTCTCTCTCTTCACAGCTCTCAGAACATAACCACTTTCAAGTCCAACTTGAAAACTCATCTCTTCCTTAAAAATGTCTGATCTCACTTCCAATCACCATCATCATTCCTTTTCTGATTCAGACAACCGCCGTCACACCGCACAACCCAAGCCCCATAACTCTTGAGCTGCTATCCATCTCCCCCTATCTCTCTTCTCGTTTGTAGTTTACTTGTAAATATTCTTTTTCATGTTTGTATTATGTCTTGCATGAATTATTAGTGTCTTGTTTTTGTTTCACTTTTTCGTATTTATTTCGATGTTATCGTTAGAATAAATGAGTCAGAACTGCGCTTTGACCTGATATCATTAGTAAAAAGCGCTTTATAAATACCCTTATTATTTTTTAGCAGTAAGGATATTATGTAAGAACTAAAGAAGAGTGACATGTTTTAGTTTCACTTATTGTCGTCAGATTTGACACGACAGGCATGGCACCACTGATCTTCGCTGACCAGTTCCTTCAGATTGGCACTCGCCTCAGCTCTAGCCTGATCTATGGCCTGGGCGAACATCGCAGCAGCCTGGCCATAGACACCAACTGGCAAAAATTCATCTTTTGGTCACGGGACCAGCCCCCAGCTGAACACACCAACCTGTACGGACATCACCCGTTCTACCTTAACTTTGAGCAGGGCAGGAATGCTCACGGCGTGTTCCTGCTCAACAGTAATGCCATGCAGGTATGCACTGATTGATTTGGGTATACATTTTTTTTAAAATTTAAAACACTTTATTACCCCTTTTTTATCGGGAAATTCTGGGCTGCCTACCATGGGGAAGGCGTAGTCGCAGCCTGTGGCTAATATTAGTTGTGTTTTTGAATTTTTGCTGGGAGAGCAAACCGGAGCACCCGGAGAAAACCCCCGAGACGTTGCCCGAGTCGAAAGTAATTAACATTCGGAGAAACATAACGCCCAGATGCTGGATCGATCTCACACCTGTCAGGTGCCATTGGTTTCTAGCCTGTGGACAAGGCCAATTAGTCCTGCCTTAGACCTCTCGGCCACTACGCTCGCTATACGCAAAGGTGCTCAATATATATTGCCAGTGCAAAGCTGTGGGTTTGGGCACTGAATAGAATAGTTACTGATAGACGCCTTAGCGTTAGAGGATAGGACCATCCCCTTTTCCATTTTAAGATTTTTTTAACCATAGCTGGGGATAATTTGGTCAAATTTAACTGAATTGTTCACTTTGTTACTCGTTATTTATCAATAGTTGATTCAGCCTCGATGCTTGAATCTTGATATGTGTAGCTCGAATTTGTTTATCCACACAGCCTGTTCACTCAGCAAACAGACAGAAGTCGTCGTATAAAGTTCTCCAACTTTATTCAGCAAACACCAACAACTGCATACAAGATTGCTTTCCTAAAAGCGCTACAAAGATCAGTTTTCAAGCAGACAGTGCATTATATAGCCTCTCTGCAATTGAGAAAAACTTTGAACATTCCAGCATGACGCAATGACACCCAATCAAAATAAAACTCATCGCCGGAACTATGCACTGTCTTACGTCATAGAACATTCTTTAGGTTAGAAGAATTGCTTAGCTATTATGAGACAGATCTGGTAACTTCAATCGATAAAATAAACAAGTACTTCCAGAAAATTCTCAACCATATCGACTGACAAAAATTATCAACAGTATACAGAGCTTCTTCTAGCAACAGAGCAAAATCAAATCAAAGGTAAATACACGCTATCATTGCATTCTTTGCAAAATAAAATCATCGGAACTATTGTGAGCGTCTCGATCATGACACACTTTCATCTCGCATTGATGAGAGCAGCCCAAAATGGCCCCGTAGTCGCTTGACTCTGCCTGAGCGAGCTTCGCAGAGATAAGACATAAGACTAAGTGTCTGTGGGCCACTTTTATTATTGTGAGATAGAAGCAGAGATCGGCAATTCAATTCTACCACTGTATGGATCACAATACCTTTTGTTTCATGTGAATGATGTACTGTTTGCAGAAGTTGTAAGCCATTGTCAATAGAAAGTTACTTTTTAACCACCCTGTAGCTGACAGTTGTTTATTATTATTATTATTATTATTATTATTATTATTATTATTATTATTATTATTATTAACATTTGGAAACACCTAATATTGACAGCTCTAAGTGTGTATAATACAATAATCACACACAGCCAAAAAAAATGTAACAATGCCAATGATAAAGATTCAAGCAGATTAAAGGTAACAATCTTAAAAGGCAATGGCAGTAGATAGAAAATTACTGACTTCTAATGGCTAATGAGAATTTTGGAAGACTACTAACTTTGGCTGGTTCACTAGTCTGGTACTAGTGGTAGGCAAGTTAAACATTCTGGCTTTCAGCACCTGTGTACATACATAATTTTTTATTGTGATAAACATTTTATTATCTTTTTAAGTCATTTACATTAAAACATACTTTGATAAACTTTATTTTCAGCTTGGAAGGACATGACCCATTTTATTTCAACCGAATCACTCTTTGTTGATTATGACAATAATTGGGTCTTAAGTGCTGCTGATATCCATACTAATGTTACATTATGTTACAATGAGGATCGTATGGTTCATACAGTCATACCTATTTCCTGTCCCAAATTAAACTTTCAGACAAATACACTCTATTTAATAATCGCAGTTTTTGCCTGCTTGTCAAATAATTTCAAAACTTCCAGAACGCGCTAGATTGCATAGATTTTAATGTAGATTTTACAATTTTCCAGGAAGGGCAGAGGGCAGGGGGGGGGAGGGGGGGGGGGTTAACCCTTGACTGCCTTAGTTTTCAATCTTATTTTTTACTTTTCCAATTGCCATGCCTGAAAACACAAAAGAGAACAAAACAACACTTCCCAACAGAACTCCAAGAAAGAATGAATCGAAATTTATTATTTTATTTGTCTTATTTTTGTAGAAATTAGCATTCTTTTGGTTCATGCTCGCATTTGTTTCTCATTATTGATTAAGTAAATAGAATAACACCCACAACCCTGAAAGCAAGGTTCACCTGCCCTGACCAGTGGTTAATGTTGAGCTATAGACCTTATGGTGCTCATTGCTTGACATGAGGATGTACGTGTATCGAGGTACTAGGTCCTTATTTCAGCCTTTCCTTCGGATGCGAGCATATATATACAGGAGTGTATTCTGTGCTTACCTATCCTTTAGTGCTTTTTACATATTGTATGCCAATGAAGCGTATGACACGATGAATGCATGTGTGACTGTGAAAGAAAGGATGTATTTCATTGTCGCCATGCCACACCAAAATCCTTGTAACGTTTTTACTTGGTGAATAAATATTCTTATCTTATCTCATCTTATCTTATCTTGTCTTGTCTTGTCTTATCTTATTCCATGGCACACAGCAAGCACTATGACTGATTCACTGCGGCAACAGTACCCCCGTTGGAGTGCTGGGGGTTTCAGTTTAAATAGTATCCCCACTTTCTGGAAATTTAGTGCTTTAAATTCCCACTGTCGCTGTCTTCCTCATTTGCTCTTTCCCATTCCTGCTCTGTCCTATCACTCTGCTATACTATCTTCTTCTTCGCTAGATCAATGACCTACCTTTTTTCTTGAAAACTCTTCCTGGACAAGACTCCTTGTTTGTGTATGAGGTCTGTTGGATCAGCTTGGGAGTATTGGACACTTTCTGCCGGGTGGTCACTAGGGCTTCCTATGATGTTATTATTTAGCACTATAGGCATTTTATATGTATGTGTTTTGTTAATTTATAATGATGTTTGTATTCTATTTTGTTTTTATAACCGGGGGTTCGATTACTTGGGGTAAAGCCTCAGCCATCCCCTGCGTGGGATGTCTTTATTGTAAAGTGACTGGCCGGTGGAGGGCATTCAGTTTTACCACTAGGGTTGTTTCAGCAGATCTTTTATGCGGATCGTGGGTTGTCCGGTCCTGATTTGGCTCGGAAGAGTCCGCTGGACCTAAAGCAACAATCAATCAATCAATCAATCAATCAAACTCAGCAAGCACTAAGTCTTTTCTCCTCCATCCCCAGTCACCCAGGCTTGTGCACAGCTGTCTGGAGTATCAGACAGTGCGCCTAAGGCAGCAAGTTGGCGCCTTGGGCAGTTTGCGTTAGATCCTGTTTCTGGCAGTGCCTTGAGCTGTTGTTGAGCTGGAGAAGTGCTGGATGGAAATAAGAAATAAATTAAATAAATGAAATAAATTTATAAAAAAAACATTTCAGAATACAAGATGAGGTAGTGTCCTCATTCACACATGTATGGCAATTTGATTATCATTTATAGGTGGACCTGCAGCCGTACAACCAGACAGGAGCCATCACATACCGTTCTTTGGGCGGTGTGTTAGATTTCTTCATCTTCCTGGGTCCCTCACCCGATGAGGTGGTCCAGCAGTACGTGACTCTGATCGGTCTTCCCTTCATGCCGCCCTTCTGGGCCCTTGGCTTCCACCTCTGTCGCCATGGTTACGACAATAGCTCCAACTTCTGGAACATCATTCAACGCAATCGTGCTGCCAACATCCCTTATGTGCGTGAAAGGTTTATATATATATATATATATATATATATATATATATATATATATATATATATATATATATATAGATATAGATATATAAAAAGGTTAATTACAAATCCTTGAAATAGTTAGTGGTCACACTGGGTAGGTGAATACTACTCAAAGAAGAACGGAAGTAGAATAGCTATTTCTTGCATAATGTCTCTGCGGCAAAAACAAAACATTCTGCTGCTCTGAATAGAAGACGAACCAGTAAATCACAGTTAGAGCCTGTGGCTGGCAGGGTTGGAAGATTTAACGATTTAACGATTTAGCGAATTAAATTTTTGGTTAAAGAAAATTTAACACGTTAATGTTTCTAAAAAGTTAAAGAAAATTCAACGAATTAAAAAATAAAAGTAACGATTATCTTTTTTTTTTTTTTGTTAAAAATTTCGTTACTACAGTTTGTTTTTCCGCCACAAACAACAGGCGCCTATGCGTGAAGCCGGTTCGACCCAGTTGCAGCCAGTTTGATGCGGTTTGGATTAGCCTATGTAGACATTGTAGCTAGCCTCAGTCCAAAGAATGGGTGTTTTTGTCTTGATTGTGTATGCCTGTCTGAGAAATTATGTACAAATTTAAAATTCAACCCAAACTCTGTAATGGAGAATTTTGGGGAATTTCTGTAAATATGTGTATATTATAAACATAATGTGTATGTGAGAAATTCTTTTTATTCTAGCTGCTGTATTTGAATGCTTAGCTTAATTTCTTTATCTCGTTGGTGTACGTGGGTTAAAATGCTTGGAAGGGGTGTAAATGAGTGTTGTAAGGACAGATTAGAAAAAAAAAAGTCTAATATCTCTATTCTTGTTAATAAAATATCAAATCAAATCACATTGTTTGTTCCTGATCTTTATTTTTCTCAGTGTGTTCATAGATTACATAGGTCCTAAAACAAGTTGTATGTAATTTTTTTAAACTGCATACCACATTTTTTTTTATCTCAGCTGAGCAATAAAAAAATCATTCATGTATTTAACGCAAATTTATATCTTTGAAGAAAAAAAAATAAAGAAAATTTATTTCTTTAATTTTCAAAACAAATTTAACGTTTTACCCAAATTAAAGAAAATTTACTTCTTTAAAGAAAAAAAAGTAAAGACTATCAACCCTGGTGGCTGGCCTGTGTTTCTATAAAAGCTTTCCAATGTGCCTGTGCTGTTTTATTCATTTTACATCTGCCTTTGTTTTTAATGTTCTTATTTATTTTAACAGTGCAACTTTTTCCAAATTACAGGACGTGCAGTGGAATGACCTGGACTACTCTGCAGGCAGTCGCATTTGGACCTGGGACAACGACACCTATCGAGGTCTCCCCGGAATCATCGCCAACCTCCATGCTCATGGCCAGCACTACATCATTATCGTCGACCCCGTGGTGGCCTCGGACCAGCCCGCCAGCACTTACCCGGCCTGGGACAGGGGGGAGGAGCTAGGCGTGTTTATCAGAAACTCCACCGGGCAAATTCTTCTTGGTCAGCTGTGGCCGGGACCCGCCGCCTTCGTGGACTTCTTCCACCCTAATACCTTTGACTACTGGCTGAGCATGATTGTGGATTTCCACAAGGTCTTGGCCTTTGATGGACTGTGGATTGACATGAACGAACCCTCCAACTTTGTTAATGGCTCTATCTACGGCTGTGGCACCACTTCCATTGACAACCCTCCGTTTGTGCCCCAAGGTAAGGTATGGTGGTCGTGGTGATGATTCTCATCATGAGGAGGAGGAGGAAGACGAGGCTTATGATAATAATAATGATGATGATAATGATGATTGATGGCGATGATTTAATGACAGATGGATGAGGATGAAGGTGATGAAGAAGACAGCAAATGCAATGACTGATTTTATTTTACTGATAGATGTATGGATGAAGGTTGATGATTATGGTGAGAATAAAGTTGCTGTTTTTTTGGACTGATTATTCTTGATAATGCTACAGGGATGACGATGATGATAAAGAGGGTAATAACAGAAGGAAGATCATATTTGTAACTTGCTACGTTTAGACTTTTGATGTTTTCAGGGATAAAAGGAGGTACGCTGTACGCCAACTCAGTGTGTCCATCCGCCCAGCAATCAGAAACCGGCTTGCACTACAACCTGCACAGTCTCTTTGGCTGGAGTGAGACTGTTGTCACCATGATGTGAGCGAACTGACCGATTGATTTGTTTAGCTTATTTTGGGATTGATCAGCAAAATCAATTTCAGTACATTGCTACCTACCAAAGCATCGTCTCTTTAAAATTGTTTCCACCGATTTTGACTTATTGGGTGCTCTGTTGATTAACTGAATGAATGAATGTCCAACAAGGTGTTCTCCATGCACAATCTCTTCAGATGAAGCCAGACAGCAGATGCTTCTATTAACTCTTGTCTCCTGATTCTGTGCTAGCTGATAGGGGAAAGGAATGCTAACCAATGGCAGGGTAAAAGAACAGAGAGAGACAAAAAATAGCTGAACAGACTGACAGCTGTTCGTATTACAGTCTAGCGTACCAATAACATGACCTCTCACAAACTTACATACACACAAGCACACACACACACACACACACACAGCATAGTGTCCTTCTACTCCCTGGGATGAGAGTATTCATCTAGGTCTAAGTTTAGACTGTGCACACAGGCATTTCACCGCTAAGACTGTAAAGATACTGAAGCTCATGTTGTAGATGGGTAAGTGTCACCATACATCACCATACTCAGCTAGCACTACTTCCTATCGCCCTTTGTCTTGGCGAGTTCTTGTTTTTGGCTGCAGCGCTTCTGCTGAGAACAAAAATTTCTCCTGTGTTGGTGATGAGATTATCCAAAATCACCTCCCTCCCCCCCCCCCCCCCTCACTCCTCCAACCCAACCTTAATAAAATCCAAATCTAGTCCTGTAACTTTACCTGAAAAAAAGGGCGATTTTCTACAGAATAGATAATGTTGATTCCTTTGATAGGATAAATGAAGAAAAATAAACAGAGGATTGCTAGCATTGAAAATGTACGATAATGACAAAACAAATGTGAACAAATGTTGGAAAGTATTGTTTTATTGTCTCTTGCGTTTTGTCCGCCTGATGAAGAGCTGAGCTCAAAATTATGCATTGTGTCCTTTTGTCTTTGTCTTGTCGTTGTCACCGTTAGCCTTCCTTGATTTTCATGTACACATTTGTTTCTCATTATTATTTTTGATGGGATAATTTTTTTTTTTAATGCCACATTCAAACTGAACCATTATTTCTTACTGTACAAGATACAAGATACTTTATTTCCAAGTGAACAATGCACAATGAATGCATTTGGTCAGCGTTTCTGCAGCACCACACACAAAAGCACGCATAAAACATAGTGAGCTAGTTGAGCAAATCGCAATAAAAGGATAAGAAGATTAAAATCATAAAACGGATGAGCTGTACAAAATGGCAAATATATGGTTCTAGTCAACACACACACACACATAGGTAGACGACACACACATACAAGCCCACAGCTAGTCCACACCCACACAGACACCCATATTAATGAATTCTTACCATCCAGTTTGCACACTCACTCCATTCGACCTTGTGTTACCTTTACATTAGCACACATGTGCGCAGAGAGTAGGCCTTCTTTGTACAAAACTAGCCCTGATACAAAATCACTGGCTTTCACTACAAAACATTGCGTCAACGTGTACTTGAGGCAATGGGCAGAGAACTGGATATATACGATACATTTGATAAACTGTGATTCGGAAAGAAGAAAGACTACACTGTAGGAGTGCACTGACACTGGATACACTGAAATTGGATACAGAAAAAGAATAAGAAGAAGCCTAGCATGAGAGGTAAGGGAATAGTATGCACCTATCCTATCCTGCAACTTGAAGGTCTTTGGGACACCATAGATGATCTTTTAATCTGCGCACTCCCATCTTTCTCTGTCCTCAGCAACCCTCATGGCTTCGCTCAGTGTCAAGCCAGTCCATTTTTTAATGTTTCCTCCCACCTCTTTTTGTGTCTCCCTCTTCTTCTGCCTCTTTGCACCGTGCCTTGCAGGAAGGTCTTTGCAAGGCCTGATGCTCTGGTGATGTGGCCATATCATCGGAGTTTCCATTTCTTCACCACTGTGAGAATGTCATCGTGTTGTCCAATGGCTTATGTGATGGTCTGTCGGATTTTGTTGTTGATGTGCTAGGTATAGAAAATGCCCAGAAGTCTTCTGTAGCACCTCATCTCCATGCTTTGTATTCTCCGTTGTAGATCTGCTGTGTATAGGAAGTAGGAGGTGATAAGGGAGCGCAGCAGCCTTACCTTGGAATGTAGACTGAGGTCCTGTCTTTCCAAATGGGCTTCAACCCTGTCAGGGCTGCAGTTGTTTGTGCGATCCTGGACAGGACTTCATGTTGGGACCCATTGTCTGATACAACGGCGCCTAAATATTTGAAGCTATGCACTGTGTTGAGGGATTGACCTTGGACTTTGATGTCCGTGTGGATGCCATTGGTGTTGTTGGTCATCATTTTGGTCTTTTCTGCACTTATTTCCATTCCATAGGCTCTGGAGGTGGTGTCAAGCCTCTGTACCAAGTGTTCAAGTTCTTGTTCCTCTCCAGCCAATCCATCAATGTCATCCACAAAAAAGAGGTTGGAGATTGCTCTACCCCCTATGCTGACTGTGCCTTCGTGATTTGCAAGGGCATCTGACCTGATGCACTCTATGTAGCCTTGTCAAACAGGTTTTTGATGACTTCAATAGTTTTAGGGCTGATGTTGTAAACTCTCATGGTTGCTCACAGAGTTGCATGCCAGACTCGGTCAAACGCTTTCTAGAAGTCCACAAACACATGATATTGATGTTGCTGGTGCAATATGTATTTCTCACTGATTATTCTGAGGTTGAAAATCTGTTCAGTGGTACTTCGCCCTGCTCTGAATCCTACCTGTTATTATGTTAACCAGATTGGGCCTGCTTGTTTGCTGTGTGCTTCCATGCTGTTGTTGCTGTGGCGCTGTGCTATGGTTCCACGATGTTCTGAAACGATCCGTGAAGCTGAGAGGTCGCGACTGCCTGGTAGGCCTTCTTGCTGTTGTTCTTGTTCAGACTGTTCTCTATTTCCTGGCATTGATCTTCTATCCAGTTCTCCTTTGCTGTGCGCATGCCTTTTCGGATGTCATTGTTGATTTTTCAGTAGGCATCTTTTAGGTGATCTTTTTCTTCTTCATCTCTCTTCGTTTATCACACAGTTCCGAACGTTCAGGATTGATCCACGATTTCTTCTTTGGGCGGTGCTTGCCAAGGATCTCAGTGGCGGCACCTGTCACTGCTGAGTTGAAGGCGGTGGTCATGGTGTTGACATCTACCTCACCAGCTCCCAAAATGAGCAGTGGTGCAAATTTCCCTCCAATTGTTGCTTGATAGTATGCACGGCATGCAGAAGTTTATTTTTAGCCTAGAGCAGAGGGAGAAACTGTCTGCAATAAACATGAGTTCCAGTTGAAACACAACGCAGCATCTATCACCCTCCACACATGAAACATGCAGACTCAAAAATAATATGACATAATCACAGCTTTAAAAACTACAGAATCCCAGTAGTAGGTATCACCATTGCCAAAAACTACAGTACACAAATATCACAAATACAAACACATCAGTATTATCACAAAAACTGCACCATCCTCATCAAAAACAGTAACGTAAATGTCTTTATAAGATATACATAATAGATACCACCAATAAAACACGTGAAATGATTAAACTTGTAGCGAAATGTTCTTGTTAACCAATATGATAATAATAATAATAATAATAATAATAATAATAATAATAATAATAATGGATGCTATATTATATACGCGCCTTTCCCCAAATCAATCAGGCTCAAAGTACGGCGATCCGTACCAACAAACACGCTCACCTGTCTAATCCACCCTTACACACACACCAAATACACATCCATCACTCAAACAGGTGGTGTAAAGGCAGGGAGATCGCTATTGGAAGACGGAAAGAAAATCAAATTTTTATTTTTTGAAATTTTTATTTTTTGAAATTTTATATTGATTGCGTCCTGTACCATTATGGAAGGGAGGGAGGAAACAGGAGTGCCCGGAGAAAACCTTCAATGACCTCAATAGTCTCATACCAAAGTCACATACGTTCGCCCCTTGTGGGAATCGAACCCGCGACCTTCGGCATAGGAAACCTTCGACTAATCTACTGCAGTGTTGTCATGAAATGAATGTTCTGCCTTATGACAGGAACCTACAGGTATTCTACCAGAAGCGAACGTTGGTCATTTCACGCTCTACTGCCCCCGGCTCTGGCCGCTTCGGCGGTCACTGGACTGGAGACAACTTTAGCTCTTTCAAGGACATGTATTTTTCCATACCTGGTGGGTTGAGTATCAGTTTTAATAGTTTTATCATGAAGAATCTCACTAGCCCTGTAATTTTGACTTTTTTATTTGATATTTTAATGTTCTTATATACCACTTTTCCAGCTCAAGAGCTGCTCAAGGCGCTGACTTGACTTATCCAATGCTTGAGGTTCCTTGTGAACTTGTTTGTCATTCTATATTATAAACAAAAACCTCCTCGTATGCAAACATGCATGAAAATTGCATCCACTCTCCCCAGAAATTTGCATCTATGAATAAAACAAATGTATTTGTATACAGAAGTTTGCAATTAGAAAGACATCTGAAGTGAATAGATTAGTGAAAGCCTACTGCCTGTCCTTTGAAGAAAAAAAAATCTTCTGTGTTTTTTTTTCAGCCATTCTGAACTTCAACATGTTTGGCATGCCACTGGTTGGAGCAGACATATGCGGTTTCATTGGCAACACCACCCGTGAGCTGTGCATTCGGTGGATGCAGCTTGGCTCCTTCTATTCCTTCACTCGCAACCATGCTGAATATGAAACCACAGTAAGTGTTTGACTGGTTGATTGAATGAATAAATGAGGGAGTGAGTGAGAGATTGTTTAATTTATGGGTTTCAATAATTGGTCGATTGATTGATTAGGGCTAGGGATGAAGTTTGGCTATTTCTACTCACTCACTTCTCTCGTATTTGAGTATTTAACTCTACGGACACAGGCATAGCTAGTATTATATACCTTTAATATGTAAGGCATGCAGCCTTAATATCGACACTACAGATTGTATTTGATCAGGTGTTTAATGGGGTGGCTGGTAGCACAGTTGATAGCAAGCTGGCTTCCCAAGCCAAAGGCCGTGGGTTCGAACCCCACATGGGGTGAAATTAGGTGACTTAGTTACAAGAGTTTTCAGGACACCGATCACAGCAGCTCAACCAAAGCTTTTCAGATTTTGAGGTTAGGTCAGCCAGGCTAGCTATAAATAGACTTGCCAATGCTTTCTTTCACTGGAAGGGGGGTACAGGCAAGCTATACATAGCCCGCAGCATGTGAAACGTGGATGCACTGAACAGTGCTGTTCACATAGGAATTGAGCTGGTGTGCGATGGTTTTCTCCTCCCTTCCTTCAATAATGGTATCAGAGACAGTCTATTTTACATTTCAAAATTAAAGTTTGATTTTGATTTCTGTCTTCTGATAGTGAATTGCCTTTACACCCCATGTTTGAGTGATGAATGTGTGTTTGCCGTGTATGTAGGAGTGTTTGTAACATAACATGTGAGCGTGTATGTAGGTTACAGATTGCAGTTCTTCGAGTCTGATTTAGGAATAAGGCATGTACAGTGTCCAGTATTTTTATGAATGCATTGAGCTACACATATCTAGTAAGGCATTTTTATTATTGGTGCTACAGTTGTGTATTTTATCATATGTGAATGCATTGCGCTATAGATTCAAGATCCAAGATTCAAGATTCTTTATTGTCCAAACACATGGCATGGAAATTTGTTTTGCAGTGCAAAACATAGACCTACAATATTAATACATTTGATACACTATCATACACAACTTCCAAACCGAAATACAATATATATGTGTCCTTATGCATATAGAAACTTGTCTTTTGGCGGCAAACCATATTACACTTTTTAAAAAGAGAAAAAAGAATGTGTCAGAAATTACAATCAAATAGAGAATGCGCTGATATAATAATACGACAGATGTACACTCTAGTGCCACACATACTATCCTACATAGTACATAGATTACTAGTCAGGTTGACAAAACCTTATTACCCACAATGGAGAAATCAAATACAGCACATTGCGTTTTAGCAAAACAATCCTTAAACCATAATATGACGATGGGAAATGATCAAATTCCAATAATAAAAATGAAACATGGTAATAGCCCATATGTTCTTAGTTCATATGTTAATAATAATAATATTAATAATAATACGATTAATATGTTAATATTAATTAAACTAATTGAATAATATTAATAAAACTCGCTCATATCTCACCACAAGGTGACTCAATATACATATTCTTTCGCGTTAACAATTCAAGCACATTGAAATACCCTTGCGCATAAATAACGTGAAGATGGCAAGGCAACAATACAAAGACATGGCACTCAAAAATAAGCATAAACACCTTTCAAATAATTATTATGTAGATAGCCGTTTACAGCTGCTCTGATTTAGGCTTGCGGATGAGATGGGTTGGGGGAGGGGGAGGAAGGTGGTGTTGTGGCGCACTGTAGTCTGAGGATTATTTAGGCCAGATTTAAATTCTTCTAAAGACTGTTGTTGACGGAGGTGGGGAAGTAGGGAATTTTAGTTGGTGGGGGCTTGAAAAGAAAAGGAGCCTTGGCCTGCAGTTTTAAGTTTATTATGAAGCATGTTGAGTTTGAGATTGTCGTTTGAGGAGCGGAGTGGTCGGGAAGATTGTTAAAGTGAGAGGGAATCGGAGAGATAGGTAGGAGCAACACATGGAACACATTGTGTGTAAATACCTGGAAGTGTGTTGGTATGACTATACATTATCTGTTCAACAGGAGCAAGATCCAGGTGTGTGGGACAGCGAGGCACAGGGCATCATGAGGTCAGCTCTGCGTAAACGTTACAGTCTGCTACCCTACCTCTACACCTTGCTCTTCCGGGCCCATCGCACCGGCCTGCCTGTGCTCCGTCCCCTGTTCTTTGAGTGAGTATTGCCTGCACATGTATATCTTTGGAACGCCCTTCCTCTTGAGTTGCAACAGAGTGACAGCGTGTCCCTTCATTCAAGAAGCCACTAGAAACTCATAATTTTGTCATGAACCTCAGAATTGTATATATACTAAATTTACATTATTCAAAATCTGATGGCTGCTTCGCTTTTGTCTTTGGATATTATAACTAACAATAAGCATATCTACTGACGGAGAGAAGGGGGGGTGGGTGGGGGAGAAAGGTGAGGTAGGAGGGGGGGGGGAGGGATCGAGCTATGCACGACGACAACATTGACATCATAATCTCTCTGTCTCTTGTCTCTCTCTCTCTCTCTCTCTCTCTCTCTCTCTCTCTCTCTCTCTCTCTCTCTCTCTCTCTCTCTCTCTCTCTCTCTCTCTGTCTGGATTCAGGCCAGCACACCAAGTAGCTTACACCCACAATACATGTAAACAATTGGCAGCCTCAACACCTTGTTTAACACATTTCTGGATGAAGATTTTTTACTTTGTAATGTGCCACCCACTACAGCAGTGTTTGAAGTTTTGAAGTTTGTCCTTTCACAATACATTATGTGTGTGGCAATTCTTTCAAATGGTTTAACTATGTTGTATTTATCTTTAGCTACCCTGGCACGGAGAGAAATGACCGCCAGTTTTTGTGGGGACATGACCTACTGATCTCCCCTGTGTTGGAAGAGGTAACACATTCATTTTTATTGCCATTAACCCTTTGAACCCTGGATGCCCCACCCCCTGCCCATGCCCATCCCCTGGGCTCTCCGGAGAAAAATGGCATTTTTAGCATGCTTTTAGTAAAACAACGAAAACATAACCAAAGTGTTAGACAACCCAAAGTACTTCAAATGTCATCTCTTCATCTTCATTATCATCCCACAATTGATCGATTACTTCCTGAGTTGTGTACAGTCGCTTAGCGACGCTTCCTTGATTTGTAGACCTTCGTTTCATGACGCAAAATTGATAAAAAAAACGTCACAAAAACACGCACTGTGCTGCACTAGAGCGCTGACATTTTGCTTTACCTTATTCCCAATAACCCTCAATAACCCTATTCCAAACAGCAAGTACTAGAAAGAACAGTAAGCTGTGTACCGACCGCAAGATTAACGGTAAGGTTACGAGACCATCGGGGCACAGCTGTTTAAGGGCTAGACCGATATATCGGTCTTTCGGGTTCAAGAGGTTAAAGTCTTCATTTATTAATTATTGTATTTATTTATTTATTATTTTTATTATTTATTTATTCGTTCATTTATTCTTTTGTTCACTCATCCATTATTTTTTTTAATTTTTATTTTTGTTGGTATTTCGAGCAGTCTGTAACTAGGTACATTAGGAACATTCTAGAACACAGGAAGTGGTTATTTTACCGGCAGGGTTAGATTTTGGCTTCAGAAATATTGTGCAGGTACTGTTATTTCTTGGATTTTTTTTTTCAAACTATGGTCAGCAAGTGTTATGCTTATGTCACAAATATTCTCTAAATACAGAAGGAGGGAGGCACGAGATTTTCTATTGTTACAAGACAAAACTTATAATAATAGGCCTGTGTCCACTGGTGTCGGCCTTTCTTTTTATCTGTGTGCAAACTTAGTGTCAAAGATCTGTCATGCTTATGCCATGTAAAAGAGTATGCCTCAACAGTCTCTAACACTATGTCAGTATTGTCTGGGGTATGCTGCTTTGACAGGCTCTATATACACTCTAAGTAGCACTCCACGGGTGGTGTGCACGAACGCCAGTATCACTTGCCTGTATGTACACTTTAACCATAAAGTTACGAATGGGCAGTTTGGCCAAAAATCCATTTGCATGAGCGTTCATTAGTCTCCAGTGGTTCGTAAATTCAGTCGTAAATTTACCCTATACCCAGCATATCGCCAGCAACAAAGTCCGACAGACCATCACACAAGCCATTGAACAACACGATGACAGTGGTGAAGCAACGAAAACTCCGATGGTATGGCCACGTCACCAGAGCATCAGGCCTTGCAAAGACCATCCTGCAAGGCACGGTGCAAGGAGGCAGAAGAAGAGGGAGACAAAAAAAAGTGGTGGGAGGACAACATTCGAGAATGGACTGGCTTGACACTGAGTGAAGCCATGAGGGTTGCTGAGGACAGAGAAATATGGAGTAGGCTGTTTAAACGATCATCTGTGGTGCCCCTAGCAACTTTCAAGTTACGGGATAGGATAGGAACTTTACGGGTGCGACCCCGTTGTTGTAACTCTGTCCGTAAATATGTATGCCCATATCTTCACTCAAAAGTGCATGCGCGAGAGCAAACATGGCTTCCACCAGGCTTGTTTATCAACTCATGTTACAAAGAGCGTTTCAACGAGGGCTCGTGTTTAGGGATCATTTTGAAATCTTTTGATTAATATGATCAAGAAATTTGATAGAAGTTTTGGTTTCAACGTGCCGACATTATAGATTTAGGTGAAGTTGAAGACGACCTAGAATTTGTTGTAGTTGTTCGCTACAAACTGCAGTAAACAACTAATTTCTGCATCACTCCAATTGGCTCCTCTATGGCATTTATTTATCGGTTCCATCGCATCAAATGTAGCTGAATCCCTTTTCCTCGAGCTTGAAGACGGAAGACCGAAGTACTAAACTCACAGCTACGGTCTAATAAATCAAACTAGCGCTGCTTTTCTGCCTCATTGCATAGCTGGGACTGGCTGAGGCCTTTGTTGCCTCTCTTTGCTGCTAGCCTACCTATTACGCGGGGCGGTGACATAACGTTGCTGGCTCTACAGTCTCATGGAGAGGTGACTTATCTATTGCTCGTAGCTACGGACAGTGCTCTTATGCGCACCAGTTTCTAGCTGGTTTAAGACCGTCTCTAGCTATGGCAGATTTTGGGGGTATGGGCAAACATTATGTACAACTTTTATGTAAGCTTCATGCACACCACCCATGGTTGCCCAACCCTGCAAATTTTATTTCCACAGATAATCTATAAAAGATCCACATATTTATATATAAACACCTAGGATACATTTAGCCTGATGTTGGCAAGCAATCATACCTGCATCACCATCATCTCTCTTCCTTTTCTCCCAACAGGGTGCTGTCTCAGTGCAGGCGTATATTCCCAAAGGGTCATGGTACGACCTTGACGACCTGACCTTGCTGAATGTGTCAGGAAGCGGAATTACTCAATTGGCGGCGCCACTGGAAAAAATCAACACCCATGTGAGAGGTGGCAGCATTGTGCCTATGCTGGAACCTGCCGTCACTACCACACAGATGTGAGCTCAGATTTTTCTATTTGTATATTTATTTATTTATTACTTTTTTTTTTTCGTTTTTATTTATTGTTTCACATATGAAACTTTATGTATTCATCCCAAAACAAAACAAAATATCCAGGTTTTTGTAAATGTGTGTGAGTCCGAAATAGGCGGCAACTGATGTTTATGAAAAAAATGTCTATCCTTCCATCTGGAAAAACTGCTGCTATAATAAATCTGTATTATGTAATTTTGAGTTACAACGGTAATGTTTATGGGCGATGGTATTAATTTATTATTGTGTTTTTTTCATTTGACGCTTGTAGTAATAAAATCGTGGCTCTTAAAAACAAAATGATTGCTTGTGTTGAAGGCGCCAGGGGAATATGGAGTTGCTGGCTGCCCTTGATGTTCAGTCTGGTTCAGGTTCAGCGGAAGGTCAACTGTTCTGGGATGATGGTGAAGTGCTAGGTAAAACTTTCTCGCATGTTGTCGTTTTGTGGTAAGCGGGACCAATAAACAATAAAGATTACATTTATAAGTATCCATGTTACAAATTGTAAATCTTCTTGTATTTATTGGAGGGGGAGGAGGGAGGCAGGTGGGGTGCCTGGTAGCACAGTTGATAGAGTGCTAGTTTCCTAAGTTGAGGGTCGCGGTTTGATACCTGCATGAGACGAACTTACGTGACTGAGGCACAAAACTTTTTCAGGACACAGAGGGTTTTATCTGGGTACTCCAGTTTCCTCCCTCCCTTCAATTATGGTATTGGGTGCAGTCAATCTACATTTCAAAAACAAGAATTGATTTCTTTTCCGCCTTCTGTAGTAGTGATCTCTTCACAGTTCAATTGAAGAGAAAGGGCATAGATAGCGTCCTGTGTTATGATTACAAGTAGTCATATTTTTCTTGCAGCGAATAAATTTGGTTCGTATTGTATTGTGAATGTAATTGCATTGTATTGCATTGTTTTGTGTTGTTTTGTTATTCTGTAATATGGGTTAATTCTACAATTCTTGAATTGAATTGCATGACCTAGCATTGTATTGTGTTTTGCTTTATTAATTGTATTGTGTTAT
This sequence comes from Oncomelania hupensis, assembly GCA_036898135.1. Lineage (NCBI taxonomy): Eukaryota > Metazoa > Mollusca > Gastropoda > Littorinimorpha > Pomatiopsidae > Oncomelania > Oncomelania hupensis. Next base: position 12,610,427 of record CM072512.1, read on the forward strand.
ATTTTATTACATATTTCATTGCATTACAAGGCTGGGGAACAGTCCACAGTCCAAAGCAAAAATCTCTGAAATCCAGCCAGGGCCCAGTGGTCAGGTCCAGGGGCGAAGCCCCGGTGGGGGGATCTGCGGGGCTTCGCTGCCAAGAAGCTAAACATTTCATAGCATGTACACCCAAAAAGAATGCTTTTTGTGAGAGATAAACGTGGATGTTTTTCATAATATTCATCATGTGTTCATAAGGACATTATTATTAGTAGTAGTATAAGTAGTAGTAGTAGTTACCCATGACATGGAGTGCAGTTACACTTTCGCCATCTTTTCAAGCCATTCCCATTTCCACTTGTTGATTTCCCCTTCTTCAAAAGGGTCTCCGTGGTTAATAATATGTGAAACACATAACTTGACCATGATAGTATAGTGATTATAAACTAACATGGCGGACAGTGACAATTAAGGACTGAACTTCACGCGAACCGCCAAACATTCAACATTGCCTTCGCCCGCTGTAGTCAAGTGATGCTAGTAAGCCTTATTGAGCAGTGAATTCGATGTAACAATAGCGGGCGCGGGCGGCACTTTTAGTGATGAGAAAGAAAAAGCTGGACACGGACATGGATCGAGACTTGGACTTGGATAGATTGCGTTTTGTGATTTTTTTTTTCTCGTAGCGATTTTTATTCTCGGACCTCTATTTAATTTTCTCGGGAGTGACGGTACCTTTTCTCAGAAAATCGCGGATCCAAGGAGAGTTCCCCAGCCTGCATTATGTTGTGTTGTATTTCATAGTGAATTGCATTGCATTGTATTGTGTTGTATTTATTGTATTGTAAACCTGCAGTTCTTGCTGGTTTCAGATCTGGAGTCATGGAATACATTCACATTAGTCAATTTCACTCTGAGCAAGGTGAGTAGTATGCACACACATACACTCATGTATTACTACTCTCTCTTACACATACACTCATGTATTTACTCTCTCTCTCTCTTACACACACATTTACTCTCTCTTACACACTCACATACACTCATGTATTTACTCTCTCTCATATACACTCATACCCTCAAGTATTTACTCTCTCTCTTACACATGCATACACTCATGTATTTACACTCTCTCTCTCTTACACACACATTCTCATGTATTTACTCTCTCTCTCTCTCTCTCTCTCTCTTACACACACATACACTCAAGTATTTACTCTCTTATATACACATACACTCATGTATTTACTCTCTCTCTTACACACACATACACTCATGTATTTACTCTCTTTCTTACACACATACATTCATGTATTTACTCTCTCTTACACGCACATACACTCATGTATTTACTCTCTCTTACACACACATATTTACTCTCTTACACACACATACACTCGTGTATTTACTCTCTCTTACACACATACACTCATGTATTTACTCTCTTACATACACATACCCTCATGTATTTACTCTCTCTCTCTTTCACACACACAGACTCCTACGTACACACACACAAACATGCTTTCTTTCAAACCTGTATCTACGGAATGGAGAATGGGAACTAGCAATATTTTTAAAAGAAAGAAAACAACCTAACAGTTGACCTACTTGATTTTAGTTATGGAAATTACAAACTGTTCTGTATTTTATTTAATATTTAATTTGTATTTTTCATGTGAGTTTACATAATTGAAAATGTTCTTGATAGAGAGAACCAAATTCTTTGTTTAATTACAATAATTAATTTACTTGATTAATTTCTTTTTTTTATTAGAATACGCTGACAAGCAAGGTGTGGTTAGCAAAGTACAGCCCTGTGACTTTGGGCAAAGTGACTGTGTTAGGGGTCATACCGACTCCGACCAAAGTGACCATGAATGGACAAGCAGCATCGTTCTCCTACAACAGCACCGCAATGGTAAAGTCTCTTTTCCTTCTTTTAAAGTCAAAGCATTCCTTATTCCACAAAAAGGAACATTCATGGGTCTCTGATACATATAAACCACGATGTACACATACAAACACACACACACTCACATTATTAAGAATAAAGCATTTCCATTCGTCCATTGATAAGTGTGTCACACATGTAGGTTTTTAGATGAGGACAGAAATTCATCTTTTATCTTGATGAAGTTGATGAGGTAGTCTTGTATAGTGCAGGTCTCCAATAAAGAAAAAAAAAAGGTCACATTTACAATAGTTTTAAACTGATATATGGTGTCTGCTCCTCAACACTGTAAGATGAAATCCGAGGTCTGCAATTCACCTCTATCTTTGTAATGATCACAATACATTTTGTTTCCTGCTAATGCAGTACTGTTTACAATACTTATTAGCAATCAGGGTGGAGAACAACTGAATCAAGAAATCTCTGAAATCCGGCCGGGGCCCAGGGGCCAAGCCCCGGTATTCGCCTTTTGGAAGAAAATGAATTTATGCAATTTTGAAAGTAATTTAGGGCCTCTCCTGAAAGCAAAAAGCACAAAGTAAACATGAATAGAAACAACAACAACAAAAAAAGAATGTTTTATGCACATGTCTTTAAAAATGTTAAGAATCTTGATTTGTAGGCCTAACAAAGTTTGAGGGCCACCACTGTTATACACAAACTCCACATTTCCAATTTTACTGGGCACACGTTTGTCTATCTGTAAACAGGCAAGAATTTTTATAATTTTAGAGATATTTAGGGGTACATTAGTAAAAACACCACATCTTAGGTATTAGTGACTAGTGTATAGATTTAAATGAAATAAAATGCAAACTGAACAGAAATAAATTCTCTTTTGATTATCTACCTTTTTATACTTCTCTTGTCATGTCTTGTTTTTTATTACTCCATGTGTATACAAAAAAAAAAAAGTTTTAAAAAGTCCAAACAAGCCCCTCCTCTTCTTCACTTTCATGCCAGTCTGAAAGATCGTATGCATGCACACTACTGACACTAATTGTCTAATGTCAGTACCGATCTCTTCCTCCGACTCCAAGTCCATTTCTCTCACTTTAATGTCTGATAAATGGAAGCCTGTAAACTCCCCTTCATCAGTCGAAGAATCCAAACCATCCATTTTAGACACACACACAAGAAAATTTGAAAAAAAAATCAAAAAAACGAACGCATAACAGAGAAAACTTGTGGAAATGCAGTCGAATGTTTTCACAACAGAATAAACCGGAAGTCAATTGCCGGAAGTCTCGCAATCTTTCAAACAACGCGAGAATATAACCACATGGTTGATACGGACGCTTTTGGACGTTTTGCCTGTTTAGACCTTCGGCCGCTTTTGGCCGCTATGCCCAGTAACTTCTCACACTCGGAACTCAATATTTTTTTCTCGGAAATGCAAATGCCTTCCGCGGAAATCCGCGGATTCGCGGAAAATTCTCCACCCTGAGCAATCTTTAATAGAGGGGGCTATACTTTTCAACCATGTCATTGGTGAAAAACGTGCCTCTCTTATTATATGGACCTATCCGACAAGAGGCATATTTTTGCGACATAGGAAGTGTTGGATTGATCTGACTTGGGGCAGTCAAGAAGGTAACCAGACCCTTTATGTCAATCAATTTTTTTGAGGGGGGGAAGGGGTGGCAGGGGAGAAGGAAGAGGGGGGACCTAATAGACCAAGATGTAATAATTTTTGCCTGGCATCTTATTAATACAAAGTACTGCGATTGTGCGCAGGTGCTGAAGGTCGAAGGACTATCCGTCAACTTATTGTCTCCCTTCAAAATGACCTGGCAGTAGCGGCCCTTGTGTCCCAACAGGGCTTTCTCCTCAACGCCACAACCTTTTCTTTGATAATCTATTTTCTGTTCTGATTTGCTTTTGTTTATGTGTGATATTTATTTGCCCCTTTTATCATTCCATATCTGATGTGCCATACATTCAAGAAACCATATATATATATATTAAAATGGTTTCATTTTAGTGTTTTTCAGATGTATTTTAACATTTATAGTTGTAAGGATAATCTTGCTGCATGTCTTGAATACTACTACTACTACTACTAATAATAATGTTATTTATTAGGAACCTTTTCTTGAAAGAAATATTCAATTCAAAGAGCACATCACACTGTATTATTTCCGGGCAGAGATCTGGTGAATGAAGACAAGGGCAAGCCATAAAATTGAATTATCTCGCTGTGTATTACATTACATTACATGATTATTGCTCTTCCGAGCCAAATCAGGACCGGACAACCCCCAATCCGCATAAAAGATCTGCTGAAACAATCCTAGTGGTAAAACTGAAAGCTCTCCACCAACCAATCACTTTACAATAAAGACATCCCACGCTGGGGACGCTGAGGCTGTACTCTAATTTATCGAACCCCCGTTTACAAAAACAAAATAGAATACAAACATCATTATAAATTATCAACAAACCACATACATATAAAATGCCTACATTGCTAAATAATAACATCATAGGAAGCCCTAGTGACCACCTGGCAGAAAGCGTCCAATATTCCCAAGCTGATCCAACAGACCTCACACACAAATAAGGAGTCTTGTCCCAGAAGAGTTTTCAAGAAAAAAGGTAGAAGACTGGTCTAGCGAAGAAGAAGATAGTATAGCAGATTGATAGAACAGAGCAGGAATGAGAAAGAGCAAATGAGAAAGACAGCCACAGTGGGAATTTAAAACACTAAATTTCCAGAAAGTGGGGATACTATTTATACTGAAACCCACGGCACCCCAACAGGGGAATCTCGCTGTGTATGACAGTGGAATCCATGAGAATAAATTTATCTGTGCAATATGCAAGTTAGTTGTGATTGTCTTTGTTCTTCAGTTTCTATTCTTTGTCACATTGTTAATTTGGGCATTGTAAAATGTACAGCATCACATTTTTTTTTTGCAAAGTACTATTATTAGCATTTTAAACATTACATTGCAATATTGTTAACATTTCAAACCTTATTTTGTAATATATTTTTTAAAACATGTCAAATATGTTTATTTACAGTACAGCTGTTTGACAATGTGTACAGATTTAACTTTTGTTATTTAAAACAGCTGCATTTGAGAAAGGGGCTGTTGAAACCGCATTGAGGGTATGAGCGACTTCAAACTCGTTTATTTTTATGATCATGTATTTTGCAGCAGCTTCATCGCTGTTATTACATTTGATGTTTTTATTATGGTGGTGTGAGAGTAGAAGCAATTAGAAGACTTTTGTGTGTGTTGCTGATTATTTGTTATTTTAACATTTCAAACCGGTGATGATTATTATTTGTTATTTTAACATTTGAAACCGGTGATGATTATTGTATAAGAATGCGAGGGACGTCAAAATTTTCGAACGATGAATTTTTGAACATGTGGTACATGTCCAAGTTTCTGTGATACTTCAAATTCAAAAGTATGCTTGATGTATGTATTCTTGACAAGTTTTCAGGTACTTAAAAATTTTTGAATTTGAATTCATGTTTCTATCTTTAGTGTTTCTTTATTAAATAAAGTTATTAAGTAATGCAAAAGATGTATGAAGCAAATTATTGGGTGTGAACATGCTTTATACACATTTGGGGTTGTGTAAATAATTTGCTTGCATTTTGTGTGTGTGGAGCTTATCAATAATTTGTAATACTCGGGAGTCCATTGAATATAGAATTGAGACAGGGTGAGTGATTATATATTAATTAACATCATTGTAATAATTATATCTGTTTTAACTAAATAACAATGTTTGTGTACATTATTTTGATCATATCCTATTCCGTAACTTGAAAGTCGTTGGGGCACCACAAATGATCGTTTAACCAGCTTACTCCATCTTTTTCTGTCCTCAGCAACCCTAATGGCTTCGCTCAATGTCAAGCCAGTCAATTCTTGAATGTTGTCCTCCCACCTCTTTTTCTGTCTCCATCTTCTCCTGTCTCCTTGCTACGTACATTGCAGGATGGTCTTTGCAAGGCCTGATGCTCTGGTGACGTGGCCATATCATCGGAGATTTCGTTTCTCCACCATTGTGAGCAAGTCATCGTGTTGTCCAATGGCTTGTGTGATGGTTTGTCTGACTTTGTTGTTGATGTGCTGGGTATAGGAAATGCCCAGAAGTCTTCTGTAGCACCTTATGTCAGTGCTTTGTATTCTTCGTTGTAGATCTGCTGTGAGGGTCCATGTTTCCATAGATGATACACTATTATTAAAACAAACAAAAGTGTATTTTATTTTCTGTTAGTGGTCTGAATGATTAGTTAGTTAGTCGTTGTTTATAGGGTACAGCGGATTGCAAAAAACTCAATCAGGACCACAACTTGGTTGAAAGAGGACTCACTCTTGATCGGCATAAAAGATCTGCTGAAATAACCCTAATGGTAACACTGAAGGCACTCCATCAGCCGGTCACTTTACAATAAAGGCATCACATGCAGGGGTCACAGGCTGTACTCTAATTTATCGAACCCCAGTTTACAAAAACAAAATAGAATATAAACATCGTTATAAATTATTCACAAAACATATACATATAAAATGCCTACATTGCTAAATAATAAAATTATAATACCATAGAAAACCCTAGTGACCATTTGGCAGAAAACGTCCAATATCCCAAGCTGACCCAACAGACATACACAAATGAAGAGTTTTGGAGAGTTTTCAAGAAAAAAAGTAGGCGGCAGGTCTAGCGAAAAAGATAGTAGATTGATAGAACACATTAAGAACGAGAAAGAACAAATGAAAATGACAGTAACAGAGGTAATTTAAAGCACTAAATTCCACAAAGTGGGGATACTATTTATACAAAAACTCCAGGCACCCCAACGGGGGAGTCTGAATGATTGAGCGAATGTCTTTACTTGTATTTTTTGTATCACAGAGCATACTCATAGAACACAACTAGCTTACTTTCATGTATTGCAAAATTTGATTTCGCATGTGCCTGTATGTCCTGGCACACTACATTGGTGCACACACACACACACACAACACACTGTAGAGTGAAATAGTCACAACATTTATTGGTCTAAAAGTTTGTGAAATCCGGAAACCGATTGGCATATCAGAACAATCTAACAATATATATTCGCGGCAGTTGATATGATACAATGTCAACAATTTTTGTTTTTGTGTTGTGCACAACGCTTTAACGCTATCAGCTGAGATGCCAATCTACAATTACATCAAATCGACCTCAACGTGTGATGCACAAAGTGGAAATGCAACATGTCAATTGCAAACTTTAAAAATGAGCAACGTGCAAACTGCAACAACAATTTTCAAAACGATCAACTACTCAAAATGTTTCCTGAAACCACAAACTTTATATGAAACACGCGTGATACCGGCACTAAACCTCGCAGAGCAGAAAGCGAAATGCAGAAAATGTACGCACTCTTATTGGTTCGCAAGTTTGAAATGCCATTGACGTCGACCAATGAAAACGCGTGATTTCATGCTACACTCCTCGGTGCCAGAATACCATACCGAGTGGCTGAGACTAGTCAAGGCTTTCTCCGTCTCTCAAGTCTCAGCAGATGTTTGGTTGCGGATTTCAGGTTTGCTTGCAGCATTAAGTAATGTCTTCCCTTCCCAGTTAGCTATTGTATCTCGTTCCATCATGCAGCAAACAGCCAATGTCCGCTGAGTCTTGAGAAAAGGAGACGGCTCCGAACAGTCTTAGCTACGCTGTATGCCAAAAAAACCATGTCAAACTGCTAAAACATTCGTTATAAACATCATTGTAAAACAGTTGCCTAAAATTCACTTCTTCGTTCAGTTTTTCCCTCTACACACATCTTTCATGCTGTCGATTAGGCTATTTGATTTTGTGATTCAAACAGAAATAGTCAAATACATGTATTATTATCTCTCACACCTTCATAGACCTCTTACAAACACTTGCTCAACAGTTCTCACAAACATGCTCTACTACTGCAACACTGTACAACTATGATATAAAAATCCAGAGCTCTCAATTTCACCATCATTCTCCCTATTGACGGTCACACTATAATTTCTATTACTTGGTCTCTCTCTCTTTTTCTCTTCATCTGCATCTCTTTCTCTTGTTTCTTTTACTTCCCCCCCCCTCCCCCCCTTCAGTCTCACTTATAAAAAATTTGCTAAAAGGAATTATAAAATGATGGTGTAATGCAATGTCTCACAGAAAAGTCCCACCATTATCAACATCTAGACAGTCAAAATGGGATTTTCACTCTCGACATGTCACATCAGTTTGTTCAAAACTTTGTTCCGACATTTACAGATAAAATGTCTTGTCCTATGTGCGTGAACAGTATTAATTAATACTTCGGTAAAAATGCCATTTGTGCCGAGGATTTCTTTTTCTTCCCGAAAAGTCAACTTGGCAACTGCTATCCAGATGGCAATATTAGAGAGATGTACACATGCTTCGGAACAAAGTCCTACTTGAAAGAATGTTCCCAATAGCATGTAATACTTTACAATACAGTGATGCTTGTAGGAGGGGACAATAAACAAGAACTGAAAAAGAAGAAACAAATCTCCATTAAGGATGGCCCATTTAACCAAATGATATCGTCAGCAATATTGAGAATCAATAAATCATTATTTAGTAGGTGACGGACTCACATCTGCTGCTGTACAATTTATCGTTTTGCATTATGTTTACTTCTGTAGTTATAGGGTCTGGGTACAAAAAAATAAAACCGACATCCGTTTATAGTCTTCACAACAGGGAGATAAAAGGTTTTTCCAATAAAACTCTGTTGAAATCAAATGCAAGAAAGGAGCACAATTAACAGCATCCAGACTGTAGAACTGACTGAGTGGTGACAAAGACAGTTTGAAAAAATGAATACATTTACAGTATAACTATTTTCAGCACAATTGGGAGTATTATAATGCCACACATGACATAGCGTTCAATGGTCAAGATACTCGTAATTGACTAGTCAAAACAACACAAACTTACAATAGAATTATTTTCGAAAAAACAACAACTGGGAGTGTATTTATAAACAATCCATTTTTAAAGGTAACAAAGTGGTTGAAATCAGCTGATGTCTACAAGTCCTAAAGATGCCATACGCTTGAGGTTAAAAGTCAAAGTCCAGTCAAATGACTTGCCTTTTGGCTACAAACAGGCACATTGTCCCGTTGTCAAAGAATGGCAGCTGAAAAGCCGCAACAAGTCAAGTGTGGTCAAGTGACTAGCTAGCTTGGTTTATTCAAGCTATGTGTGCAGTATTGAAAACTAGAAGGGAAAAGCCCATATGACTCAAATGCTCCTTATGGAACTCGCAATATTTAACATGAAAATGAATGCCCAGAAAAAAACAAAAAGAAATGTTGGCATTAAAAATACAAAAGTAATACCGACTTTGATAATTCTATGCTCTTGGCCTTGAGATGGCATTGCCCTCCGGCTCCAAATACACTCATGTACTATCAAATAAAGTACAGCAACAGTTGTATTATACCAAAAAAACTGAGACCTTGGGATGACCCTGACCTTCAGTGACCTTGACTTGGGATGACCTTGACCCTCACGTGATCTCTCATGTATATCTGATCAAATAACCCAATGTTGTTGCATACCATGAGTTAAATAAACAGCCATTTCACAGTACGATGACCTATTTTTTTGTATGTTTGTGCAAAGTCTAAAATGACCTTGACCTTCAAGATCAACGCAAAAACAGAACATATATAAAAGATCAATCTATTCTCTCTAAATACAACAAGTTTGTACTTTATATCTAATAGGTTAAGGTCACTTCAAGGTACCTATACAAACCAACTTTGGAAAGTTCTAGTGACCTTGACCTTGGAGTGAGGTTGACAAAATTTGCAAAGTATGTGTGTCTCATTGATATCTATCAAGCATCAATTCAAAGAATCATAAGTTCAATATTAATAACATAGAAAAAAAATGTGAAATTTTGTGAAAAATTGTAATTTTTTTAACTAATATTTGATGACCCTGTAATCTTGACCTTGAAGTGAAGTCATTCATTCCCTGATCATTTATGAGGTCTCATGGGTATACACCATCTTATCAAGTTTGGTTGTGATAGTTGAAATACGTTCTGTGTACTTTAGTCACTTTAAAGTTTCTGCACCCACGGCAGACAGCCGACATACAGACTTTTATCCTATATCATTTTTAGGACTCATCTTGCACAGATTTGCACAAATCTATAATTTTTTTTTTTTGGTTTAGGAGGGAGGAGGTGGGTGGTGTGTGTGGGGGGAAGGGGAAGGTGGGGAGGTAATCAGCAGGCTGCATGGCCTTACAGATACACAGTGTTGGAATATAAGTCAAAGTCAAATCCATGAAGCAAGGCGGTACAGGTAACCAGTCAGCAATAGAATATGTTGTAGAGTTTGTAAGCGCAGAAACCGCCTGCTAGGAGAGCGACAGTGTTGTGAAGGATCTTACGACGCTTGTCATCCTTTCTGACCAGAATGACTGGGGTGGTCGTGGTGAGGGAGTGTAGTGGCAGCTTCGGTACTTTGTTCATGTCTGTCTCCACTTGGTATTTGCAGCACGGGTCAAACTGCCAGGAGACAGCGTACACCCCTGCACACATCAAGCTCATCAAACCCAGGGGTACATAAACTTCAAAACGATAAGGCCAGGCCTTGATGCATGCCAGTGAGGACAATCCCGACAAGACAGCTGTTTTGTGAAGGCAGTTGCCGCACATGATCCACCGTGCTGCATCATCACCCAGTTTGGATGGTTCAATAACGATGGTCTTGATGCCCGTCTCCAATGCCCGATCTAGCTCTACTTCAAACTCCTCTTGCGACGACTCATGTTCGTAGATCTCACGGATGACAGTGCACTCTCTAAAACCTTTTCGCTCCTTGTTGTTGTTCTGTGACCTGAAATCACAGACAAAATACTTCAACAAATGTATAGCCTACTAAGTTAAGTGGGTTTTTTGTTTAAACATTTTTTTTTTATCATACATGTATAAATATGATACAATACTAACTGCCCGAAATGAATTAAGATAAATTCTGGTGTCGATTCAGATAACCATGACTTGACGGTCTTAGAACAAGCGACCAAGAGTTGTTTTTGTTGTTTTTTGGCTTTTCGTAGGCGCCCACAATCACACTTGTTGATTACGCTGGCACTTTAAAAGGAGTATAAAGCCCTCAAAATTGGGTCCGTGCTACTCATTAACCTAAGGCTGTTACTCTTAACCTGAATGTCAAACCATACTGTAATACTTTGACTTGAGTTGAGTAAAGCACAGGCTGTGAGTAAAGTAGAATTACCGCGAGTTTTGAAAGGGGAAAACATTTCACACCAACTAATCATAAAAAGTAGTGTAAAATACGATAATACACTGGTTAACGATACTCAAGCACAATTATAGACCAACATGTTCAAAACAGTTCATCATATGTAGCTTTCCAGTACCAATGCACACTATGAAGATCAAAAGAAAAGTAGCTATGTTCACCTTGGTGCCATAGCTGCCATATTTCACAGGAAGTGGATTCCAACGGCCAAAGAGTTATCTCTCTTCCCGAGAAGTTGTCACGTGAAGAGTCACATGATCACAATGTAGAACCGAAAATAAACCTACCCATTGTGATATCAAAGAGCAAAAGGACTGTCGCGTGATTGTGGTAATACACCCAGTCGAAAACAGCAGACAAGTTCTTGAAGAGTACGCATATGAGTATTTTAGATAACGGGGATGCACCGGCTGTCAGTTAGTGGTGACTTTAGAACTGTTTAGCACAATTGAATAGTATAGTGTCGCAACATATATTTTATTTGACATTTGTATTATTCATTATTGTAATTTGTAAAACTATCACAATGAAGGGAGATGACGAGGAATGCTTGCTAGGAGCTGCCCCACACAGAGATGAAGTGTCCGTGGCTGCAGCAGTTGCTCAGTTGAAAGAACAACATCGTCGTCGTGAGCAGTTCAAATTCACACTGGGGATGATCTGTGGGTTGATGGTCAGCGTCACTTTGATGCTGTGCATCGTGCTGTACCATGTCCGCGCAGTTAACAGGGATGATGACCGACCTAGTAATCCACCCGCAGAAGGACTGACAGCTCAGCAAATGGAGTTTGACGTGATGACATTCAAAATAGAAATGGAGGAATTACATTCCAAAGATGGTATCATCAGCAATGAATACGTTTTGATGCACAAGGAAGAAAATAAGGTTGGGCAAGGAGAGAAGATCATGAGCAAATGTAGCACTAAAATCCCCAGCCCAATCTCCTAGTAATGCATCATGCGGTGTGTCAGAAACAGATCGATTCGACTGCTGGCCAGAGTTTTGGGGTGCCTCAGAGGCCGGCTGTGAGCAAAGAGGCTGCTGCTGGGTTCCCAGTCTAGACAACAACGTTCCCTTTTGTTACTACCCAACAGACTTTGTTGGTTATATGGTGACGTCATCGTCAAACTCACAGACAGGAATGACGCTAAATCTGGCGTTGAAGCAGCCGTCACCTTACCCTAACAACGTTCAGCAACTGCGCGTTGATGTCACGTACCTCACTGAAGGCCTCCTCAGGTTCAAGGTCAGTGGATTCACTTTCCTCTATTCCCTCTCTCTCAATGCACTGAAAAGCTTCAGGACTGCCTTGGTTGACAAACTTGGAAAATAACTTGCATTGATTGATCAATCTGAGCCCGTATTCATGAAAAAGGAATAGAGCAGTTATTCCGGAATAAGCAGCTATTCCAGAATTGCAGACCACTATTTTGTATGCATAAAAACATAATTTTGGCTATTCTCTTTTCTTATTCCGGCTTAAAGTTATACCAACTTTTCAGTCGGGATAAATCTATTATTCCTATTTCCTTCGCTGAAACAAAATGGCTGATGTTATTGTGTATCGGCAAAATCACAGACAACAATATGTCAGAAATCACATTTTTTGTGATCTATTTCACCCCTTCGAAACTTTCGATGATGTGGAACTGTACAACAAATTTAGATTCAATAGGAACAACATTATAGACCTAACGGAAAAAATGTCTGAGGCCATACAAGTTGTGAATCAGCACAGATCTTTGCCACTACAAGTTAGTTCATTAAATTAATGAATGTCCCCAGCCACATGAGCGCGTAATGGACATAAAATTAAATGTTAAAAGTTCATTAAGATGTGGCAAAAAATGTTCTGAGGCCACTTCCTTTCAAGACCACTTTAAAATCAATTTATAAATCAAGAGGGACACGTTCGTTTGTTTGTTTGTTTGTTTGTAGATTATAGTCACACGACACTTTCGCATATAGGTGACTACTGGACCGATTTATACTGACACCAGCGGGCCAGTTGTTGGTAAAGGGGAAAATAATATGATCACACGTTGACCAATCCGGGATTCGAACCAGCGACCTTTCGGTTACTAGCAAGACGCTCTTACCAACTGAGCTACCCGGCCCCACACACGTTCGTTCTCATAGAACTTCGCTTCTCATAGAACTTCGCTTTTATGCTAGTGACACGGTGCTTTGTGGGATATGGCACATGCGCAGTAGCAGGAATTCCACTGTTCTGAATATAGCACATAGGAATAGCTATTCTGTAAAACCTGCTGGATTGAGTCATGCATACCAATTTGTTTTGAAAAATATTCTGGAATAGCTATACTGGATTAGCCGATATTCTAGCAACAAGTTATTCCCTTTTTGGCGCACACATCCCTAAACCTGTCTCTACTGCATTGTGTGTAATTCGAAATCTTTGTTTACTTTTGACAAAAATGAGTTTAGCCAAAATTTTGCATTGTTATAACTAAGACAGTGATAAAATACCTAAGTGAGCTCTTGTTGCTCAAACCAACCACTAAAGTTTTGAATTTTCCATTTCTGGTCTAACAGGGAGTGGTTTCCCCTGTTAATCTGAACTCCAGAACGCTCTTTGATCTACTAAATGATATTTTTAGTGCTAGAAGGTAACTAGCTGTTGATATTAATAGGCATGCAACTACATGATGTACATCATTTATTGATTTTAAAAATAACTATACTTTGGAAAGAGTTTGTTTTTTTATTGTACAGTGTGTTGTTGTTGGGAATCATTAAGTATGAATATGAAACGTATCTGTCGGTGAAGGTGGGTCCTCTTAATATATTGTTACTCCTTAATTTATTCCTCCATTGATTTAATGATTTATAAATTGTTTGGTGCATTCATTTACATTCTTTACTATTGAACTATTACAGCATTTGTTTTAAACGGGAATATTAAATGTATGGATATCATCTCCCCAGATCTATGACGCAAACAACCAGCGTTTTGAGCCACCCTTGAACATAACTCAATACAAGAATCCTCCGCAAGACATGGATTATGCAGTGGACATTCAGAACAGTCCCTTTGGCATCCACGTCTACAGGAAGAGCACTGGGACCACGATGTATGCATTTCACGTCCTTATTTTTATTTTCTATATATCCCTCCCCCTCTCTGTTTCTCTCTGTCTCTCTCTCTCTCTGTCTCTCTCTCTCTGTCTCTCTGTGGTCTTGATCGGCTCTTTGCAGTCCGCTGGACCCTGTAAGCAATGAATAATTAACTAAATCTTTTTAGTTTGTTAGTGTAACCTCCTCTTCTGTTGGACATTGGAAATTGTGCAGGCTCTGTGTCTTTGTCAAATTGTGTGTTTGTTTCTTTGCTTTGACTCAGAAGTTTGAGTTTTGACTTTGAGTCTAGTTCAAAGGTTACAATTTAAACCTGCATCATTGTACGTAAATCGTAAATCGAGTGTAAGCCAATTGAATAGAGAGGAGAAAATGCAACAAGAAATATATATGTATATAATTTGTACGCCTGTTTGATCGTAAGTTTTTGATTTGTGAAAGAGCTGCAATACTAAAAGTGGGAAGTTTCTTATTGAGCTAAGGTGTAATAAAGGTTTTTAATGTTAATTTGGTTTTGTTTTTTTAAAATAACATAAATAGATCTCCATGCCTATTTTTTCCTATACTTTTTTTTTTTTAACAATGCACAAGTTCTAACTTTTTTCCAACCCATTCTTTCCTCTCCCATTTCTTCTTTCTCTCGTTGATTTATTTTATTTTTCTCTACCATCACCTGTACCCTATTTCTCACTGTCCCATTCCCACTCTCAAGACCCATCTCTCTCTCTCTCTCTCTCTCTCTCTCTCTCTCTCTCTCTCTTTCTCTCTCTCGCTCTCCCCCCTGCCTCCCTTCCTACCCTCCTTTTTTCCCTCCCTCTCCCTTTCTTTCTCTGTCTCTCTTTCTCTCGGAATATGGGCTTATAAGGCTTATAAACAATTTGTTGTTTCAAAGTGTTTTATTTTATGTGTGTGTGTGTGTGTATATATATATATATATATATATATATATATATATATATATATATATATATATATATATATATATATATATATATATATATATATATACTCTTATACGCACCGGAATGTGTCAACATTTTACTTTGTGACGGAAAGAGCGCTATTTAAGGGGAAGGGTTCGGGTAAGGGTTAGTTGCAGTTCTATCACTAGCCCTTGCCCTAACTCTTTCCGCTCTTTCCGTCCCAAAAACCCATCTGCCTTCTTGGATTCTTAAATTGTATGAAACCAAGTGAGGTTCGAAAATATTCCCAAACGGTTGGTAAAAGTCCCCTGACCTAGATACAACTAAGCGTGATCTACTTCGTCGCCTAGAGGGGACGAAAGTTACTTTTTTCTCAAGTTTCTTTAAGGACTTCGGGGCCTCCCGGTATGTGGCAACTTGCGATGTTGACACTTTCCAGGAGGCCGTATCACAACGGCCGTTGTACTAACGGTTGTGCAGGTTGACACATTCCGGTAAATATGAGACTATATATATATATATATATATATATATATATATATATATATATATATATATATATATATATATATATATCCAAAATAGTAATAAACTATGCGTCTAGCACACACACACACACACACACACACACATTGATACAAATGAACTAGTAGAAAAGAAGCATATACAATTACTTAGCCATTTTTCATTTTGAATGGCTTCATTTCCTGAACCCTCACTCAGTCAATGACAATCTGGATCATTGTTCAAAGAACAAAACATTGAACATTGAATTTAAAGTGGGCTGCAAGTTTTGGATAGTTCTGTCACTGAAAATTGTCATTTTTACTAGCTTTTATATACTAAAAAATTTAGATGATCATGATATTATTATTATATGTTTTTTAAATTAATTAATTTTAAAAAATCATTTTTATGTAGAGCTTTTCCAGCTCAGGAGCTGCTCAAGCAAGCATCCAAGATGCCCACTTGCTGCATTTGGGCACATTGTCTGACGCCCTGACAAATGTTTATATTCTCTTTTCTCCTTCCTTTTCACCAGCCCCTTATTATTATTATTAGTAGTAGTAGGTAGTCAAAAGCCATTTTTTAAAAATGATTTCCTCATCACAAAACTGACATAGATTTAAAGAGCTTTTCATTCTGAACACAGTGGTATATTTTTTTCCCCCTTGGACAAATAGGTAAAAAGTTATTAATGTTTGAAAATGCCGAATGTTGGTGTTTTTTTGGCAACGTTTTGAAATTGAAGAAATTGACAACTTTGGAGTCTCAAAGTGAAGCCAATATTGATACCAGAAAGCTGATTTTTGACAGGTAACCCCTTCATATGTTATACTCCAAGCCCAATTTTCTTCAGGCCTATCCCATGTAATGTTCAGCCGTTTTGGTGCTTCAAAGTTGGGAAATCATCAAATTCGCAGTGCGTGCCGGCAAAGTATAGGCCTACTGGTGTGCTACTACGCTCAGCACTCGTGTCGCAGAATAGGCCTACGAGTCGGCCTTGGCCGGAAAAAAACCCGAACACCGTTTGGGTACACTTTTCTACGGCAAAGCGCTCCGCGATACAGTAATGCACAAATTAATAAATACCCTAGTTTTATAAAGGAAAGTCTGCTCTTTATTTCTTGCTAAGTTTTAAACTTCTAGTTAAAATCAAACTTACATCAAAAACCGCTTTATCCACTTTGTTCGGCTCGTAACAAAACTTTTACACACGAGAGCCCCACAATACCTATATGTAAATGAAGCTAAGTATCCGAACTTCTCATTGGTTCTTATTTTTAGGCCATCCAATGAAGTATCGCAAAGCGCTTAGACTTTGAAACGAGCCCCTCTCAGCAAACGACGCTGACAACCTTTTCCGCACCGCCATTCAGCGCTCGGATAGGGGCGTATTCAAAAGCTGTTTTCTCGGAATCTTTCGCATAAACATGCATTAAAAACAACACAGATGTAAAGATAAAGCTTTCAATTTTTATTTGAATACAGCCACTGTTCGTTTTGATGCAGTTTTACATTAATAATAAGTGTTGAAAGTGAAGTGAAAACTGAGTCAAAACTGCCGACCGGACAAGAGCCAATGCAGGGCTTGGAGTACCTAGTAGTAGTAGTATTAGTAGTAATAGTAGTAGTAGTAGTAGTATTTGTAGTACATCATGTATTGCACTATAACACAAAATTAATTTATGTAAATAATTATTTAATTTGTATTTTTCAGGTTTGATTCTCGCAACATGGCCCCGCTGTTGTTCGCGGACCAGTACCTGCAGATTGCGACCCGCCTGTCCACATCAGATCTCTACGGTCTGGGGGAACACCAGTTTGGCCTCAACCTGGGCAGTGATTGGAGAAAATTGGTCCTGTGGAACCGCGATGAGGCACCAGATGTAAGTAGACTAGGAGATAGAGCGGGAATTCGGTGGCAGAAATGTCCAACTATTTCCAGTAGATGGCGCCGTTGGCTCAGTGGTGTACGCCGTGTACTAGATTGTCAGGAAATAAACATTGTAGCATGTACAAGCAGTGGTTCAAAGGCCATTGACGGCCTGGAGTAAAAATATTTTATTTAAAAAAAAATAAAATAAAATAAATTACCAGGAGATACTGCGCTCCTTCTCTTTTGGATGAGGGTATAAACCTTGGTCTAGTTTGTGCACGCATGCATTCCATCGCAAGGACACCAGCTCTTGAGCTGGAAAGGCTCTATGTAATAAGAGCGATTAAATAAATAAATAGTATTCAAGTTCCCAAATATCAGACACAGAAATTGTGTAACTTGATAAGCAGATAGTTGTTATCTTAGCATGAATTAGACATTTTATTAGTGTTTTCATTGTGATCTAGGGTTCAAATTCACTTTAGGGCTGATAATAATTAAAAATAATTATTGTGTTAGTTACATTACTACTACTACTATACTACTACTACTACTACTACTACTACTACTACTACTACTACTACTATCAATATAATAATAATAAATAATGGATGCTATACACGCCTTTTTTCCTGAATTGAAGTCCAAAGTGCTGCGATCTGTAAACAACACACACACTCACAAGTTACACACACTCCTACACACACAACAAGCACATCACTCAAACTGGTGTGAAGGGTAATTGCTATTCATAGACAGAAATCAAATTTTTATGTGTGAAAAATTGTTAGATTAACTGCATCCATTTTCACTATTGAAGGGAGGGGGAAACCGGAGTACCTGAAAAGCCTTGTAAATAAGTCGCATAAGCTTACCTCTTGCGGAGTTTTAACCCGCAACCTTTGACATAGAAGACCAGTGTCTTCTTAACCAACAGTGCTAGCAGACAATAATACAATAATAGTAATGACAACTTTATTTTGGGGCCAGCAAGGAATGAGAATAAACCATTCATTAATGTGCGATGTGCTGTTCAGGAAGGCGGCAACTTGTACGGCTATCACCCATTCTTCTTGAACCTGGAGCCCGACGGCAATGCCCATGGTGTCTTCCTGCTTAGCAGTAACGCTCTGGGTAAGTTTGGTTGTTTTCAGATTCTGTTTCATTTCTACTGTCTGTGTCGACGTCAGAATATTATCAGCCTGCACAACCTCACACTGGTCACTCTTTAGGTTGGCCACGGCTAATGCGTAAGTGGCCTTAAAGCATGCGCCAGCCCAGCTCCGGCAGCGCAGTTGAGGCATTGGCCCAGCCGTTTTCTTTCCCCAATCCTTCTTAAAATATTAATGTCTTTTGACTCCCCTAACAAATTTCAATCGCTGTTAATAAATTCTGAAAGATAACTCATTTTTATTATGAACAAAGTGTAAATAAAAGACTTTGCGAGCTTCTACCTATCCCACAGGCAAATGCAGCACTTTTTAAAGCTATGCTGTTCGAAAAGCCTGACTTTTCCCAACAACATGCAACCTCTTTTTCTTAAAGGCCTACCCGAGACACCAGCTATGTTTGGTCTACATTGAGGGCTTTGCTAAAATAAGACAATTACAAAATATGAAGGTTTAATTCGCTTTAGATCGCTTTTCGTTGTTCGATAAAGATATGAATTTTTACCTGTAATCAACGTTAGGGGAAGTAATTTTATAAAACTTCACATGATAATTTCCCTTAGTTTGTGACGTAGCGTATTGTAATGGAGCCACAAGACCACGCTGAAAGCGATTCTTCGTGTAGTTCTTCTAGTAGTAATATTAGCGCCGAAGAAGATGATAATGATTACGGAATTATACCATATCAAGCTTCTGGAAATGACAGTTCAACTTCCAGCGAAAATGACGACAGTCTACATCTGAATCGTCTTTTTTCTACAGATTGGTAAGTGTGAAGTCGAATGACAAAACTCTGAAACTAAGTTTTAGGCTATTTACTAAATAAACATTCTAATACTTTGGGCCTATTTGAGAATTGAGTAGCCTAAATCAGGCATATTTTTTTTAAATAAATGAACAGTTATAATATTACTAACCGTATTACTAACGTTATTGCTTATTAGTAGGCCTATAACATATTACTTGATCAGTGTGTGTAGTATTATACTTAGAGAGTTAATAATAATAATAATATAATAACGGATTTTTATATAGCGGATACTCCAGTCTATGACCAGACTCACCACGCTTTACATAGTCATTACATATAAGTACATGCACTCGATAAAACATCGCTTTAGCTACAATACACCAAAACACAGAACAGTAAGGGTACAAATTATTTACACTTATGTACACAAATTACAATTTACAACTATGTACACAAATGACAGAAAAGACAAATAGAATAGCAAAACATATTCACAGCTATTTACAACTATGTACACAAATGACAGAAAAGACAAATAGAGTAGCAAAGACATATTCACAGTTAGTCATAGTGAATAAGTGATGTTTAACGTTTAGGCCTACTGGTAGTGTTTACTTTTGTTCTTTCTCTTCCTCTCATATGTGCATATCGTGATCATACTGATGATACTCTCAAATCTACTTTATCTACACTCTAGTAAAAAAAATATATATATAAAAATGTGTTGGGCTATAATTAGTATAGTTCAGTAATGAAGCTCACATGATACTCAAAATAAAATGCCATACTTTATATTTATAATGCACTCAGCAACCGCACAATACAAGCCCAGAGAAGTTGGATTGATTCGTTCACGTTTAGGCTGCGGAACATTACTGTTGACATCTTCGCTAGTACAGTGGAACCTCTCACAACGACCCCTCCTCCCCCCCCCCCTCTATAACGACTCCCCCGCCACAACGACCCATTTTATTTTAACCGATGTATTTTTTTATGTAGCTGTCATCAGTATAGCGACTACCTCGCTCTGACATCTAACGACCGATCGTTGCAGACCGTATAGCAACTTTCTCGGCCTGACTGCACAATAAAAACTGTCTACGATCTTGTTCAGTACAGTCAGACAGGTACCTATATGTGACCGATAAAGTAATCTTCTATAAGTTTGACGTCGTCCTGTTACATCACATGCCTGCGTCTACTTGTATGGGGTGTTTTCAAGTGATTTACATTACAAGTGCAGCACAAATAGGCTGTGTAGTGATCTTCTTTGCCTGACCACACCGGCTACAATCTTACGCCAGCTGTTAACCTTCCGTAATTTTGACATCGTCCTGTTACAAAAGCGGTCAGCCTCTACTCGTATGGGTTGTGGATTTCATGTGATTCACATCACATGTGCGGCACAGACAGATGTCTAGGCCGTGTAGCGAGAAATAAAAGGAGCAAAAGGGAGAGAGAGAGAGAGAGAGAGAGAGAGAGAGAGAGAGAGAGAGAGAGCAGAAGAAAGAGTGAGAGAGAGAGAGAGCAAGAGAGAAAGAGAGACAAAGGTTTGACTGCATCTTTCATACTTTTGATGTCATCTTGTTACATCACATTCTAGATTCTGCTCGTTTGGGGTTTGCATTTCACTTCATTCACATCACGAGCACGGCACTGAGAAGAAGCAAAGAAAGCTTGATGGGATGATGGAGTCTACAAAGAAAAGAAAATTTTTATCTCTGGAAGATCGAGTGAATGTTGTAAACAGACACAAAAAAGGAGAGACTGCCATCGCGATCGCAAAGAGTCTTAAAGTTGGAAAAACACAAATTCAAGGAATTATCCGAGACAAAGATGACATTCTTAAAAGGTGGGAAAGTGGTGATAATTCCCATCGTATGCGATCAAAACGGAGGAAGGCAACATACTCGGTAGTAAATGAGAAAGTTTGGGATTGGTTTCTGGATGCTAGAAGAAAGTTCTTTATTGACTTTAGTTTGAGATTTCCAGTTTTATTTCTATTTTTATTATTAAATGCAATGTGCTGGATTCAGTACACAAACAGTTTTACTGAGTGTATGTGTGGTGTGTTGTAAACAATACACAGTTGGGTTTATTTCTTTAATAACAGAAAAAGATGTAGTGAAAGGTAAACTCTCTACCCCTCTGTAAAGACCCCCCTCTATAAAGACCGATTTTTGTCAACATTTTCAAGGTCGTTGTAGAGAGGTTACACTGTAGCCATATTGAAGCGCAGTACAGTACTCGACATCACATCCGGAAATAGGCATTTGCCAGCTAATGGCAGGTGTGAAAATCGTTGTAAATTAAGTTTTAATTAAATTAAAAATTGTACGGGTATTTAACAAAAACAAAATAACTACTGTTTGATTATGTGACTCAAACACGTTTATTTAACCAAATATCGCCGATGTCTAGGGTAGGCCTTTAAAGCCACACATGTCTGCTTGCAGTAAAGCCCATTATTTTTTAAAGTACTATTTTATTCTGAAAGGAGATAGAAGGCGGTAGTGTAAAGTACACTATCCATTGCCACTCTGTAAAGCCAGTAAGTAGGATGTTGGCTTTAATGAGAAGACAATCTATCGCATAAAGATCCTGACGCTCATGTTCTAGACAGGTGAGTGCCAGCTACACAAATACACACCTCTGCCACTAGGTCCCTTTTCCCCATCTCCAGTCGCCAAGGATTGTGTGCTCAGTCGTCTGGGCGACAGGCTGTGCTTCCAAAAACTGCAAGTGGGCGCACCAGGTGGCTTGAGTGTATCGACCAGCGCCTTGAGCAGCTCTTGAGCTGGAAAAGCGCTATGAAACGGCGATATAATAATAAATAAATAAAATAATAATTAAGACTTAAAAGGTGAGAATGAATGCGGACAGACATTACATAAGTAATTATGAATATGTGGAACTTCAATGTAAACTTCAGTGTTTGTTCATTCATTCAAAACGAATAAAAGGAAAGAATGGGTTTAAAAAAAAAAAAAGGTGAGGATTGAGACAGAGAACAAGGGGAGGAAGAGGGACTGTGTTTGTGCGGGACTGTGTATGTGTGCTTTGCCGCTGAGCGCGCACTTAACACCTGGATTTTGCTGGTGTTTTTATTGTCTCCTGAAACCATATTTTTCATTAAAATAATGAAATGTGGGTTATTTCAATTTTCAAGTCTTTACTGATGTTGTTGCATGTTTGGACGACATGCCAAAGGCAAATTTCAGGTTTTTAATCGGACAGTAATGTTGTATTGGATTGGATTGTATTGTAAAGAAACCCACCTGTTTGATATTTGATATTGTGTTCAACAGAGGTGGCCATTCAACCCTATGGGGCAGGGGATGGAAGCGTGACGTATAGATCACTCGGAGGAATTCTTGACTTCTTCGTCTTCTCTGGCCCCTCCCCTGTTACAGTGGTCGAGCAGTACGTTTCACTGATTGGTCGACCTTTTATGCCACCGTTCTGGTCTCTGGGGTTCCACCTGTGTAAATACGGATATGGCAGCGCTAAGAACCTCAGTGATGTCATCCAACGAAATAGAGCTGCTAGAATTCCTTATGTGAGTTGGCATGAGAAGATGACGATGGTGATGGTGGTGTTGATGAAGGTGATGATGAGGAGGAAGGTGATGTTGATTATGACTGATGCTAGAAGAAGATGAAGCTAAACATTTATTCATTTATTTAATCGTTCTTATATAGCGCTTTTCCAGCTCAAGAGCTGCTCAAGGCACTGGAAGATTCCAGATCTAACTCAAGCCACACCATGAGGATGATAATGAGGTGATGATAATGATAATGTTTTTCCTCTTGGGTCTAACCGGGCATATAAATAGCTGTGAATAGGTTTTTGCTATTCTATTTCTGTCTTTTTTTTGTCATTTGTGTACATAGTTGTAAATAGTCTATTTATGTCTTTTTTGTAATTTGTGTACATAGTTGTAAATAGTTTGTACCTTTACTGTTCCGTCTTTTGGTGTATTGCAGCAAAAGCGATGTTTTATCGTGTGCATGTATTTATATGTAATGACTATGTAAAGCGTGGTGAGTCTGGTCATAGGCTGGAGTACCCGCTATATAAAAATCCGTTATTATTATTATTAATGAAGGTGATGGTAATGATGATGATGAAGAAGAAGAAGATGATGATGATGATGATGATGATGATGAGGATGACAACATAATTTTCAGCAAAATGATGTGATGTTGCTTATTTGTTGCATATTGCAATGGTTGGTATTTTCCAGGATGTGCAATGGAATGACATAGACTACATGGATGCTTACAAGGACTGGACGTATGACGCCAGTAACACCTACCAAGGTCTGCCGGACATTGTGGACGACTTGCACAACAACAACCAGCGATACATCATGATCATTGTGAGTTTTATTTTTTAATTTTTTTTATCATTGTGGGTCTTTTTTTTTAACATTTAAATACTTGTGTTGATTGTTTTATAAACTCCAGCCCATTTTCTTTAAGCGAGACAACTTCCTTTCTATATTTTACCTCTAAGAAGTTGTGACCCTTTGTTTTTTAAAATTCTCTTCCCTTGATATGGCCTTGTGTGGACTGAGAACAGTTGTCAAATAAAGTTAAAGAAGTAACTGAGAGAAAAATTTAATGTTAGCAAAGGGAATTTTTTTTACTGCCACAAAATTAACACCAAAGGTTTACACTGATTAATAATGATGGTGGTGATGATGATGATGATGAGGAGGAGGAGGAGGAGGAGGAGGAACTTTCTTCCCCTCTCTCTTAGCAGCTCTCCGAACATAGCCACTTTCAAGACCAACTTGAAAACTCATCTCTTCCTTATAAATGTCTGATCTCGCCTCCAATCACCAGCATCATTCCTTCTTTTCTGATTCAGACCACCGCCATCACACCGCACGCCCCCAACGCCTTTACTCCTTGGCTGCTCTCCTCTGCCCACTCCCTCCTTGACTTTTATAGTTTGCTTGTAAATATTCTTTTTCATGTTTGTATTATGTCTTTGCATAATTTATTAGTGTCTTGTTTTTGTTTCACTTCTTTTCGTATGTGTTTCAATATTAACGTTAAGCATAAATGCGTGAGAACTGCGCTTTGAACTGATGTCATTACGAAAAAGCACTATACACATACCATTATTATGATGATTGATGTTGATGATGATGATGATGATGATGATGATGATGATGATGATGATGACAGGATCCAGGTATCAGCTCGGTGCAGCCAGCAGGAACATATCCTCCGTACGACGATGGCGTGAAAATGGACATCTTCATGAAAAACGCATCTGGACAAATTCTTGTGGGCAAAGTCAGTTCTGATTTTTCATATATTGATAATTCAGTTTGAGTGAATAACAAATCTGATTGCTGGTGGAACATTATAAACGTCAAAGATTAAGAAATGGTGGATCTTGGAGGGTTCCATTTTTCCTAGCTAACTGGGGCCAGATTTATTGTGTAAAGAACACCATTCCTTTTTATGAGTGTTTTATATAATGTATAAGGTAAACAGTATGCTTTTTTCAAATATCGCAGAAAGCTGTATTCTTTCTGTGAAATCTCACAGCAAAAGGTATACTTGTTTAAAATCTCACAGAAAACAATTATACTTTTATTTACAAAATCTCACTGAAAATGTCGTTGTTGTTTTTTAAATTAACAAAAACAAACCCAGTTGACTGTTTTTTTTTAAAAATCTTGCAGAAAATTGTATACTTTGTTCCAATCTCACCGAAAACAGTATATATTATTTTTAATCTCGTAAAATGGTATACTGTTTTCAACTCTCACTGGGAAAAGATATACTGTTTTTAACTCTCACAGAAAATTGCATTTTAAATGGCATATACAATATTGCATTATTGGCATGATTTAAGGACTGCAAACAAATGGAAAGAAATTGCATTTATGAGTACCATTATAATTATTGAGTATTGGATTTTACAGGTTTGGCCAGGGCTGACAGCCTTTCCTGACTTCTTCCATCCTGACTCATCCCAGTACTGGCTTAACCAAATGACCAGCTACCACAAGCAGATTAACTTTGATGGAATCTGGATTGTAAGTAATGATGAAGGTGGAAATGGTGGTGGTGGTGGTGATGATGATGATGATGATGATGATGATGATGATGATGATGATGTATACTTTGGGGTTGTATCGGATGACATTAATAATAATAATAATAATACAGGATGCTATCACAGCACGGCAGTGCAGCCCTGTGTAAAACTTGACTCTCTGCCTGCATGTGCAAGCTATTTTTAGCGAAGCTTGGAACCTAGCGCATGCAGATCCAGATGCAGACGCCAACGCCACGCTCTCTGCAGTACACAGCTATGAGGAAACGTATGGCTCACCATCCTATTTTTGTGTGCTAAAAGTGATCGTTTTATGTGGAATATCCTTTGTATTGTGATAATGGTTTGCATTTAGTTACTTCCATATCTGTGTTTTGTGTTAGCATAATCTATAACCACGAAGTCGAATTGGTTTGTGTTATATTTAAGTTCATTTGACGGCACTAGCTGTCCGGTCCTGCACTATAAGCTTACTAGCAGTGGACCGGTTTTATGTTTTCGAGTGTGTATACGTGTACATTGTAATTACACATTTGAATCCTTCTTACAATGTTCACCATTTGAAGTCACTTAGTACAAAGTTTGAACTTTCTGGTGATGTGGTCGACATTATAAAAGCTCTTCTTGTGTTTGGTTGCTGGCCTCTGTAAATGCAGCAAATTTACGAAAGTCTCGTGGAGCTAATGGTGCAAGCAATAGGCACTCAATTGCATGTAGCGCAGACGCCCGGCCAGCCGCCTGCCTGGCCCTATACAGTAGGCTACAGAGCTTGGCGCGTGGTTAAAGTAATTATAAGCTTCCAGGCGAGTGCCAGTTGCATAGCTTGTGCTGTGGGTCGCTGGCCGTTTCTCAGCTGGTTATAAGCAGTCCAGCCTGCGTTAAGGGACCCTACGAGGCGGAACTAAGGGAGTTTTTAGACACAGTCTGAAAGTACTTGAATGCACTGCCGTGACAGGCTTTTTCTTTAATCGAAATCAAAGCAATGACAGAAATCCATTTTTGTCTTTTAAAAAATGTTGATTGATTGCATCCAATACAGTAGAACCTCTGGTATCCGTCTCTCTTGTATTCGACTCCCTCGGTTATGTGACCTCAAAATTTCTGACAGATTCACTTCCAATAATAAATGACCTCTGGTATGCAACAACCTCGTTTATGCGACCAGCGACCGTGTCTTAAGCCATTTATGCGACCGTCTTAGGCAATTTAAAAGAGATATCAGTTAATTTATTGACTAGACCTTTCATTTTTCTCCATGTTAGTGTACGCCTGCTGTTGTCTGCTATTTCTGGTTCGGAAGTAAGGGACATTACTCGCCTACACTGGCTTGTCAAAATGGAGTCGCGCAAGAGGAAAGTTTTGAGTTTGGCAGAAAGAATGAAAGTGATTGAAAGAAGTGAAAAGGGGGATAGTTGTTTGTCTATTGCTAGAAGTTTAGACGTTGGGAAGACACAAATTCAGCTTATCATAAAGGATACAAAAGTATGACTACATACCCCTCCGACCCTGACCCCTCTCCCCCTCCCTCCTCCCTTATTTCCGGTATAAGACCACCTCTATTATAAGACCGTTTTTTCTCAGATTTTGGATGGTCTTATACCGGAGGTTCCACTGTATCATTATTGAAGGTAGGGAGGAAACCGGAGTACCTGGAGAAAACCCTCAGCGTCCTGAAAAATCTTGTACCTGAGTGATGTAAGTTCACCCCATGCAGGGTTTGAACCTTCGGCATAGGAAACCAGCTCGCTGTGAACTGATCTACCAAGCCTCCCCCTAAATTATTATTATTATTATTATTATTGTTATTAATAGTATTGTCATTATTATTTGTAGTCATCATCATCACTATCATCATTATTACGATTATTATTTTGCCAGGATATGAATGAGATTTCCAACTTTGTGGACGGCTCGACTGTGGGATGTACCAAGAACAACGAGGACAATCCACCTTATGTGCCAGCTGGTGCGTTGACTTCTTGATCTCTTTTCTTTTTTCAGTCATGGCCATCTGCTCACTCCTAATCAGTACTGACATCTAGGGTGGTGGAAAAGTCACTCCCTATTGGGAGCTGCTTATAACTATTGAAAATAGCACTGCATTGGAGTGAAATAAGCTCAGGCTGCAGAACTCTCCGCAAATCCGCAATTTACCGAGTAAGAATTAAAAAAATTCCGAGATAAAAAAAAATTTAAGAGAATATTTTTTTACCGAGTGTAACAAACGGACGATCTAGCTCTGGCGCTGGCTGCGTCCCATCTTCATTCCCTCACTCGCCGGCCAAGTCAACTAAGCCCCGCCCCTCGGGGATCGCCCTGAAGCTGCCAACTGGCCAAGTTTCTTAGTCAGTCTTCAGCCGTCAGCCGTCAGCCTCCGTATGCACAACTACCTGCCCCGGACACGCCACACCACGTTGTGACCCCTGAGCCTCGGCAATATTCTTGTGTTCTACCCGTTCTTGGTCAAGGTAAGAGAGGAAATTTACTTTATACCATTTAGCATTCCCATCACCCGTCGATTGCCCAACATGTCCGTATGTCCTGTAGATATGTACGTTCGTGTTTGTGGTTTTGTCTTGATGTGTTGATCGTGGTATTCCTTTTATTCCTTGTATATATTATCTGCATTTTGATTGCTGTTCTTGCCATGGTTGTATTTATACTTGTATGTTCCCTGCTTGACCCTTGTACAAATCTCCCATGCCATGTTGTCCCACCACCTAGATTAGAATCCCCCAGTACAGCACCCTTGCCTACAACCCCCATTGTCCTGTAACTATCCCATTTGCTTCTCCCATGTTCCCATTGTATAGATATCTACCCCTGTTGTCCATCGCCCCATCTTAAGGCGCCGGAGTTACTATATATTAGCGGCCGCCAGTAAACTCCACTAAAGCCCCTTAGCCATTGTTGCAATTGTTGGACTGTTGGTACGAACCGGTCAACTCTTGGCCGGTCCGTCCAAGTTTGAAAATCTGATTGGCATGCGCGCAAACCGGCGCCACATCCAGAGTGTATGTTCACCGCTGATATTGAGTCGATACTACGTTACAGAACGGGCTCCTGTACCGGCTGCAACAAGACTCAAGACCCGCTGCGTGCGACCCTGACAACCCGGTCGTCACTGAGAAGCGTACCAAACGAAACTCCGCTATCAGCCAGCAACGTAGGCTGTATTGCACCACCAAACCTGTTATCCAAGAAGTTGACCCAGTGCCCTGCATTGGCCAAACCGACGCCAACCACTGGACCCTTGCGTCATCGCCATCCAGAAGCCTGAGACAACCACCGCCCCACGCTAGTCCAGCTAAGTGCCCACCCAGCGCACACCACAATCCTGAGATAATCTGGCTAACCCACGCTCAGAATCCAGATACCCTCCTGCCTAGTGATGACATCAGTCCTCAATCGCCTTAGTATCCCCCAAACCGCCACCCCAGAATAGCTCCAAGATACTCTGGACGATTATAGACAATTTCCAGTGACTAAGCCTTAAGCTTATCTAATACAGCCGACCTACTTCTATTTAATAAAATTGACTAGTAACATATTATAAGCACCTGACTTCCCCCTTGTTTCAAATTCTCTTCTAGTTAGTTTGTATTCTTCTCGTCTGGCCTTTTGACTGTCTATCATTCTCTAGTAGTTCCCAGCATTATTTCCCTGAATGTCGCCGCAAGTTGGCCTAAACAAGGGAGGCAACACAGCGCGGGGGAATAAGTGCTAATCCTCATCCCCCCAACCCCCTTTATTCGTGACACCGAGTACCGATCCACATTTTCATGTCGTCTTATTGACAGAGAGGTGCGCCGCCCACTAATACTGCTTCACTGTTATAGGCTACAACTTTAGCGGGCGCCTCTTATACTGTACATTTCGCGCGTATTGTTGACCTACTGAAGGAAAGGAGCGCCGCCCGCGTATGCTATTCTCTGAGTTTCTCTTTTAGTCTATGCGCTAAGTCTGTGAACATCAACGGAGACATTGTAGAACTGTGATTGAAATTTTGTGCGTTAGACTAAGCCGCTTCTTCTGTGATGAGCACGCTTCATTACCTTTTTTTTTTTCAAAATGTCGTGTGCTTCTAGAATTGTCAATCGTGGCAGGACATTTAATGAAAGCAACATCCAGAACAAATGGGAATGGATGGAGAAGTCAACGAAAGTTGGAGGTGAAGAGCAGAGGCTTTCAGCCTTTTTGCGAAAGGTGGATTGTGCAGGGATGATGAGATGTATATTGTGCGATAAAACATTGAGCTATGTCAATAAATGATTTTTTTTTTAAATTTTAAAGGCAATTTGCACTTCTTTTTTTTTTTTACCTGTTCATACTTAAAAAAAAACAACTTTTTTTTCCCCAAAACATAGCTGTACATTTTTCAGTATTTCCATCAAGGAAATACAACAAAATGGCCTTAAAAAGTGCCATTTTTCTTTTCCTTCGGGGGGCTTGGCCTTCCTGAAACCCCCACCAGGGCTTAGCCCCTGGAACCCACAGGGGCCTAGGCGGCACCTAGACCCTGGCCAAACTTAAGAGATTTTTTTTCAAAGTTGTTCTGCAGCCTGTAAGCTGTATTGTAATCCTTACAGTGGTAGACTTTCATTGCTAATCTCTGATGTCGCCTCAACATTGACAAGCACTGGTCATAAGGGCCTGTTGCCAGACACAGCGTGAACTAGCTCCGCTGACGTAAGACAATATATGACCAAGAACAAGGCAACAGGCCATTACTTTATGGGCTGTCCCCTGTCGCTGTGATGGCAAGCGAGCATTGTGGCCGAGGGGTCTAAGGCGGGACTAACTTGCCTTGTTCACACGCTAGACACCAATTGTGCCTGACAGGTGTGGGATCGATCCAGCATATGAACGTTGTTTCTCCGAATATTATTTTCCTTCGACTTGGGCAATGTCTTGGGGGGGGTTCTCTCTGGGTATCAGCAAAAATTCAAAAACACAACAACTAACATTAAGTAGGTTGGATTGGGCGCATCACAGGCTATGACTACGCCTTCCCCATGGGAGGCGACCCAGAATTTCCCAATAAAAAATGAACAATAAAGTGTCAAAAAGAAAAAGAATAAAAAGAAAATCAATAACAAAAAATCTGATGCTAAAGTTTTAGAATCATTCTATCGATGCTCTAGATTCACAAATTTTAATGCTCTTCTTTCACCTTCTCCTCCTCATCCTTCTTCTCCTTCTTCTTGTTCTTCGTGTTTTTCTGGTTCTTGTTCTTCTTCTTCTTTTCTTTCACCTTCTTGTCCTCATCCTTCTTCTCCTTCTTCTTGTTCTTGTTCTTCTTATGCTTCTTCTTCTTAGTGGGTGGTGCAGTGGCACTGTGGTTAGGGCACATATCACTGTTTCAGGGGTGCCACTCTGCCGGTTACGGTCCGGAATTCCGTTTTTTTTAAATCAATTTCGCCGGCGCTGCCGGTTTTTGAAAAATTAAAAAGCAACGTTGTGTTTTTTTCAAGGAACGATATTTTTGTAACAGGTTGCGTTCAACTTCCAATCCGACTTTTCTTTCGCATTCGGTTGCGTCCCCTGCCCGATCCACGTTTTTAGAACCGCAAGTTAGCGCATGCTGCTTCCTGCCTATTTCGATCAACACGAAGCAACAGTGGACCGGTGAAGCGAAAACATTCAACAATGCCGTACATTTCCAACCGTAAAGAAGACGCTGTGAGACTGCAGGAGGTGGAGAAAGGAGTGAGGAATAAATGGCGATGGGAGTGGTTTCAAGAAAAGGACACGAACAACATAGCTTTCGGCACTTGGGTGAAAAAGATTGACTGTCCCGGTGTTGCATTCTGATTCTGCACTTTCTGTATGAAGACCTTCAAGTATGACACCAGCGGGAAGAAGAAACTGAGAGAGCACGCCGAACTTGCGGAGCATCAAAACAGTATGAAGGACATTATTTTTCCGTTTGATTCAAGTTTAGGTCTGCCACCCCCACTCCCATTTTTATATATAAGGTAGCACCGACTTTTCTCTTTTTGCATCATTCCCAAGGTAGGAATATTCTCTTTTTTAGTTTTTACCTGTCTCCCTCACAACACTAGCCTATGCATCATCCCCAGTATAGTCTTATCTACTACTACTTATTATTAATGATTAATTGATTTTGGATATTCACTAAAAATAAGTTAGCCTAGATCAACACATTGTTTTTATTTTTGCTTTGACTTTTTAAGGTGGAGCTCCAACAATTTATGCAGATGCCTACAGGTCTATTATAATCATCATCTGTTTGATATGATGTAGTCTAAACAAGTGGATGCTGTTGGTATTAGATTTTTTAAAATTGTCACTGATTTTTGTGTTGGGATCCTCAGTTATTTTTGACCACTCAGTAGTCTACCCTTCATTAGTCTATTGAGTCACTGTCAGTGAGTGTCAGGTAGTGATAAACTGTCATGTATTTGAATTATTAACCTATGTAGTAGGCTATGATTTAGTTTGAAATAATTTTTTTTAAATATTATTTTTATTTTGGGGGCTTTGATTTAAAAAAAAGTGATTTATTACTGCTAGTAATGTAATGGAGGTTTTACTTTTTTCTGTTTACAGTGTGCACATTTATCATTATAATGACCTATACAATTAAGCATAGGTCTATTATAATCATCATCTGGTTGATATGATGTTGTAGTCTGGTTATTCTAAGCCGGTGGATGCTGTTATTAGATTTTAGTAAATAATCACTTTGATTTTTGTGTTGGGGTTCCCAGACCAGTTATTTTGATATGATGTAGTCTAAGCTTAGCAAGTGGATGCTGTTAATATTAGATTTTAGTAAATTGTCACTTTGATTTTTGTGTTGGGATCCCCAATTCCCACTCAGTAGTATACCCTTCACTAGTCTGTTGAGTCAGTGAGTGTGGTAGTGATACACTGTAATGTATTTTAATTATTAGCCTATGTGGTAGACTATGATTCATTTTGAAATAATAAAATTTTATTTTTATTTCAGGGCCTTACATTTTTAAAAATTGTTTCTGCTAATTCAGGTTTTAATTCAGTTTTTTTTTCTGTATGTGCACATAATTACAATGGAGCCCTGTTACTGTTAGTGTTAACACAGTTATGGATAACAAGTTTTTCTGCCTAACACAGGCAAATTTTCTATTTCCTGTGCAGTAATTTTACAATATCAGCCATGTTGGTTAACAAGGAAATATGTTTAATACAGTCAATTTTACTGTATCCCCAAGAAAACATGTTAACTGGGTTCCACTGTATATTGACAATTTATTTTAATTTTTAATGTAATGTGTGAAGTTTGGCTTAAAACTGTCAGCCAACTGGTCAAACCCTATTGAACTGTATGTGGACATTTCAACTGTGAGAGTAATTGCAACATGGGTCAAACCCTACTGAACTGAACTGCATGTGTGATCTTGAAACTGTCAAGACTAAATGAACTCTTCAATTAGGAGTGTAGTGGGACTGCTGGGTAAGTTTGCTTACATTAATAAAATGTTATAAGTGTTGATTTTTGGACATTCTTTTTTCTATGTAAAATGTACATTCAGATTGCAGGAGAGCCTTCCAAATCACTTTTAATTTCAAATTTTTCTTCGGCTTCAGGGGGGCAACGCCCCCCTGCACCCCCCAACGGGGAGCTGCCCCTGGACCCCTAACTTTCAGGTTTTTCATATTTTCAGAGTGGCACCCATGCCAGTGTTTTGAAGCTAAGCAAAAACCTGTCCAGTTAGTACTAAGATGGCAAGGCACTCTCCCTCCCCCTTCCCCCCTCCTCCTTGCAACTTTGTACGCAAGATTTCTTAATTGAAGTCTGTCGCGTCACCCGAGCGGGTTCCGCTACGTTCAGCCCAAACAACGAGTGGAAAGGATAGAAACTCAAATAAAAGAACTAACACAAAATGCCAGATGAACAATCACACTCTTTTATTCAACAATGACACACACACTCACAGGATAAATGGGGTGCTAAACCACCCTCCACCCCTATCAAGACCCCCAACCCAGTATTTACTAAACAATTACCTGCCTTGTCTAACTGAAAACCCCAGAACTATACACAACAGAATGCCCACAACAATATACAACAATGGTGACAATCAGTTAAATTCCAAATAAACACAATTCAACGTTAAATCCACAATCAGAAGAAACTTGAAATTCAATCGTATGGAATTAGCTAGCTTTATAGTTCAAAGTCAACGTTCGGAACCTAACTATCGATTAACTGCTTGGAGTACTACTGCAGTTAATTACTCAAGTAAGGAAAGTAATTTACACTAGATATGTTTTTAGGTGCGTGAATGCGAGTCTGTATGTGTGTGGATGCGGTGTAGTTGGGATCCTGTAGCTGACGGAAAGCCTCGTCCGAAGCAACGGCGGGTCCGGGCGGTGATTGAGGGTCACTCCCAGCAGCGGCGCCGATAGCAAAACGGGGACGTAACGGTGGTGGCGGTGAGCCCAGACAACAACCACAGTCCCCGGCGGCAAGGGTAGAGGTCCCAAAGCTGACGTCACCCGTCACAGTGGTACCGCAGAGACACATAGGAGTCGCAGAATTATACTGGTAGTAGGGTGTAACAGAAGTGGTAGCAGTAGATAAAACCAAAGATAACAGTGATGGCAAAGGTGGAAAATCGAAGCCCAATCCCCTGTGGACAAATAAGGAGTCTCACTAGTTTGTCCACAAAAACTTAAACACTTCATAACAGAATACGCCTTTCGCCGTCCGCCATCTTGACCTATCTATACATGCATCTCAAAACACAATGCATTTCTTAATTCTCTACTTTATCTCTTTCATGACACATGGTTGTTTATATTAAATATACACAATTGTTACAACTGCACTCCACTTCCATTCACACCATAGCGATTCATCTCAACCACACCTCCATCTTCATCACCCCTCTCCACGTTATAATACATTATCTTTTCCCATTCACAATTGTTTCTATCACGCTATAATACAAACGCGCTTCCCTCATACTCATCACCTTCATCACCCCTCTCCAACGCAGTACATTGTCTCCCTTCCTTCATATTCATCAGCCCCCTCTCTCTCTCTAACATGCATACTTCATTGTCGCCCTTTGACCCACTTGGCAACAACAGCAACGACATTATTTATACACATATTCCACCAAGAAAATCATATGAAAATAATATAAAAATGAACATACTACTATTTATCGAAAATACATCCCTTTGCCCCTCATTCACCATCGTTCACTCACGTACGCAGACTCGGAATGCACCGCCACTAAGGAAAAGAATTGCAGGTTTCAACTCACCTTTTAGGTCCTCGGCTTGTGGCACACAGAACGGTACACTGCACAACACAACACTATAACACACACAGTACAGTACACCGGTTAGTCTGCGAGTTCAAATCCGTTTCTGGCTAATGCTTAGCTAATGCCTGGGACATCTCAATACTTGCGAAGTACTTGAGCATTGGCAGGTGCCCAATCGAGGGCCACACAGCTTTGGAACTGAACTCTACACCTATCCTACTCAATAGATGGCAGTCACAGTCCTCCCACTACAGACTTTTTAACATCTTTGTCCCGACAAGGGCAACAAGACCTTGGGTGGTTCGAAACACTGCGAACAAAAACCCTTACAGAAGACGTTACTCTAACCTGACACACAGTCGCAACGTTACTTCTGTCAAAAAGACCGTCTGCTTGCAAAAGCAACCAAAATGACTCTGCTAACTAAATCACATACCAGCACACAGGACAACCTCGAGTCGAGCTCAGTAACCCCGTTTCCTAATTCCGCATTAAGCCCTTTTCGCCTTAATCACGTGAAACCACACATACCTAAATCTTTCATACGCAGTAAAAGAAACTGCCGATTCGACTTTGTACACTGTATCGCTAGAGATGTGCAACTCTGCACAATATATACTATCTCTAGTACGTGCTGAAAACTCGTGTCGTCACAAAGTCTTAATAGGTGTTGTGTGGAGTGCGTTGGTGTGTGTGTGTGTGTGTGTGTGTGTGACTGTCTACCAACATTGGAGCTATTTCCATGGGCAATGTATGTTGTCATTGGTCTGAATAAATGCTGTATTCTGTTGAACATTGATGAGGCAACGCTGTAGGATTGATTTGCATGCAGGGATCAACGGCAAGACCCTGTACTCCAGAGCGGTGTGCCCTTCCTCCAAACATTACCTGTCCACAAGCTACAACCTGCACAATATGTATGGATGGAGTGAGATGAGAGCTACCATGGGGTGAGTAGTTGAATTAAGTAATCACTTAATTTAGTCATCTGCTTCAGTTGATCAGTTTTAGGCCCATTTCATTTCATCAACCCGAATTTTGTGTCATCCACAGTTTTTTAATTATATTTTTTTTAGGGGGTCAAGACACTTAGACAGATCTTCACCACATTTTAAATGAGTGACATTTGGACGGGAGAGAAAATCCTGTCAAATTTAGCTGTGGTGGTAAACAAGGGACATAACTGCAAGACACCTTTATCACTTGTGTCCTCTACAGACTTTTTGTTTCCCTATTTCAACTCGCCCACAGTCACTTTCCAAACCTAAACCTTGTTCGAAACGACCTAGATTGCAATCCTATAGTTTAGAACTTTTTTTGCCAATAATTCTCTTTCAAAAAGTAAGGTTCCTTCCCATTTATGTTGCCAACCAGCCTCATTGTAAATACCTTTTTCGCATGAAGATGTTTTTTTCCCTGAAGACTTCATTCAGGGTCGTTTCTTGCTTTTCATGATTTTCAACAAGCCTAGTAAAATGAAGAGATCAATGGGATCTCATCTTTGATACGATGATGATGATCATTGTTGTCAGGGTGGCGACGTGGTGATCGTCCTTAACGCTGATGCAATAAGACGTTAAGCTTCGTTTTCCAAGCGTAGTAGATACAGTGACCAGCTGAGAACACACTCCCACCACTCTCCCCCCCTCCTACCCCCACCTACATTCTCCACCTTCTCTTCCTGACATTTCTGCAGCTAAGTTGAACCATATGGAGCAACATTTAGATGGGATCTAATCCTGTCAGTTGGACCCTGCTGTAGCTGTACCATTGTCACGCTTTGATCGCCTTTCTCAGGATTCAGAGTTTATCAAACTAGTTTATATTTCATTCACGAATATTTGGGGTGCTGAAACCACTTCAATAATGAAATTGGATGCAGTCTATTTTAACATTTCAAAAATAAAATTCGATTTGGATTTCCATCTTCTAATCGCGACTTGCTCTCTTACCCCACATGCTTGAGTGATGAATTTGCGTTTGTTGCGTACGTAGGTAGTGCCTGTAGGGTGCGAGTGTGAATGTTGGTTACAGATCGCCGCGCTTTGTGTCTGATTTAGGAATAAGGAGAGTATAGCATCCAGTAATAATTAATATAATAAGATAATTTTTATTTGTATTGTAATTAAATTCAAATATTATTATGACATGGGGCAGGGGTCTGAACCAGCTTCTTGGCAAGCGCAGTTTTGTGTTGTCACGATCCACCTATGCCGGATCTGGCGTCTACGGAGCCCACTGGACAGGAGACAACAGATCTGCCTGGTCTGACATGTACTACTCCATTCCTAGTATGTATACTCAATCTCTCTCTCACACACACACACACTCCCTCATACACATGCATTCAGGCACACATACACACGGATGCCCACAAATTACACATGCGCATATTGACTCAGAGATTGACACTCAAAATCCCAGAGGTGTGAAAATCGCTTGCAAGCTCACCAAATGCGAGTAAAACTCCGCTCGGGTGAGCTAACCTTCTAGCTGACTCAGCAGACTGGCCACCTTTTTTATTACTACCATTTGGACCCTCGATCCGTTTTATTTTCAATAATTTTTTTGAAGCTTTACTGAATGGAAAAAAAACAACACACAAAAAACACAGCTAATACCACCAAGTTGTTTGTAAAATATTTAGGACATTTCATCCCCTTCTTCCGTTGGAATAGCAAACATATGGACAAGTTACTGAATAGACCATGCTCGGAAATACGAGGGGAAACAACTTAGGGCGGCTTGCCCGCATGTTGCGCCCCAGTTTCTCACCTACAATTTCTGCTCTGTCCGCCATCAAACCTTCCGGGTCAACCGAAAGGTTGATTTTTGTTGCAAATCCTATCTAGCTCTGCTAGTTGCAGCCTAGCACTGCCAGGTAACCACCACCACCCTTTCCCGAAAAAAAGCTTGCAGCCCGGGGTAGATTTGATAGTGTTCTGAGATTAGATGTCCGCCCGGATAACTCTAGGTAAATAAAAACAAAAAGACAAGTTACCTCCCATTTCCGAAAATGGTCTATTGCAAATTGTGTTTTGTTACAGTTTGTGAAAGTTGTTCATGAACTAGCAAGAAATGCCCAGGACCAATAACTTGGCCTGAGATATTAGCCCTTTTGGGCCAATTGAAATTTCTGGTTTTTAGGATCCCCTGGAATCCACATACCTAAATGCACATGGATTCAAACGCGCACACACATGCTTTCACACACACACACATGCACACACATATTTCCAGATTTTATTATTTTTAATTTGGAAATTACTTTTGATTTTCAGTGTTAATGTTTATATATGATCGCTTCTCCACATTGTAATCTGGTATATTATTAGATTGCATGGTTTTGTGGAGTGAGAATATGAAAATCTTAATTCTCACATAGAGTTAATAGAATAATGTTGTTGACATTGAGATTTTTGATGAAAGGTTGATGCAGTCATTTCCGCCATTTGCATAATTCTTACTGAATAATGATAAAATGTTGCAAATGCTGTGTTTTTGGTTTACCTTATGTACCTGCATTTACACCTAGTGCCGAACTGTTTATACTCTTGTGCTTATGCTTCGGTTGTTTCAATGAGGAATTATGCTTTCTTTGACTGGTTTATTGTATTTTACAGTATGATGCTGATTTTAGATTAGCTTTTATAATTAAAAAAATTAATATGCACTTTGAATGATTGATTTATTTTGCAAATAATGATTGTACAGAATGTTTTTGTTAAAGGTTTTACTTTTTTGTTGTTGACAACATTCACTTTTGCCCGGTCCTGATTTGGCTCGGAAGAGTCCGCTGGACCTAAAGCAACAATAAATCAATCAATCAATCATTCACTTTTGCAAAGCATTTTACCCATAATTCCATTTGGCCATTTAGCTAATAGCATTTTGCATTTTCAGGTTTTAAACTGCACAGCTTCTTGCACTGATTACAAGCGTGGGTGTTCCCCCACACCCTCCACTGCCCTCCCTAACAACCTTTTTCTCCTGCACATTGATTTGCCATGCCCTTTTGAAGTGAAACAGTGATAATAGAGAAGAATCGATAATAGTTAATACAAGCAAAAATGTTTTTAAAATAATTAGAGAATGCCTGTGGCTGGCTAGCTGTTTTCTCAACATGGTGAATTCAGCCTTCCTGGGCAGCTTTTGACAAGCCTTGTGTAGGAAAGAATTTACCTCCTGGAGTGAAAGAGAAGTAGTCAATTGAGATTTTGCCCCAATTGGACTGCTACTGTTGCTACTAAACTTTTTGAGGCAGTCGACCCGAGAAAGTGAAGCTGACCCCAATCTTAGAGTCAGAGACTGTGGAGGGCATACCCCTACGCACAGCCTGTGCTTGATAAATCTCATATAACACCAATAACAACAACAACAACAATAATAATAATAAGAAGAAGAAGAAGAAGAAGAAGAAGAAGAATCATATGTTACTTTTATAAAGCGCTTTTTCTACAGTCAGCTCAGTGAGCGTTTCAAAGGAAACACTCTGACAATGAGGGTAATCCACAAAAGTGATGCATATTTAAAACTCACACACACATATGACAAAAGATCAAAAGAGACAAGGTCTGTGATGCTATCACACACCCACACCCACACACTCACACACACACACATACACTAACGTCAAGTCGCCGGTTGAGAGGACACTGGCTAATATAGATTTTTCGTTCTGCTGCAACGTAAATGGGAAGATACAAATTGGGTCAAGGAAGCTAACATGCATGCTGCATCGGTCGAGGCAAGAGGAAGCAAGCAAAACTAACTAAATCACTCTGCATTTGCCTGATTGACAAATGAGCATTTAACCGACAGGCATTTTGCTGGACAGTATGTTCGGCATGCCGATGGCTGGAGCGGACATTTGTGGATTTCACGATGAGCCTGTGCAAGAGATGTGTATACGCTGGATGCAGGTCGGCGCCTTTTATCCCTTCATGAGAAACCACAATGACATGGTCATGCAGGTAAATAACATGGAGTCCGCGAAAGAAACAAGATTCACACATATTTTTTCGTCTGTATTTACATAGAAATTGAGTTCAATTGCCATAAAACTGGCTGAGCTAGGAAAATGTAAAGAAAGATGATTCACAAAGTACTTGCACAGCATGAACAGTTTTCAGTCTTTCAAGAGTCTTAGTACCACAATCTCTACATCAGAATGATTTAGAATTATGAAGTAAATATATACATAATAGACAAAATAAGCACATGAATAAATACTGCCAATATGTAGGAAGGATGGAAGTAAGAAAATAGCATTTCAAGAGAATCTGATCTTGTGTTTTATGCACTCCTGCACATATGTTGCACTCGACATTTCCTTTGCCATTTGTCCCTTTGCATTATTCCCCTTGATTTCTACATCTTTATTCACTGATAGTTTAAACTATCTGTTTATTTATTTGGAACGTACATAATCTTGAGTCGTCATCAGAGAAAGCTTTTATTCTATTTTTTTATCATGCTTGCTTTCTTGGTTATCAAGCTTTTTGTCATCAGTTTCTGTGATGTGTTAAAATACATAACTTAATAAATATTAGTGGCCTGTTGGTTTTTAGACATTGATGTATGCTGTAATAACTGTATAATGCACAAAAGTTCATGGAGTTTTTACAAGGATGTAAGCAACACAATACAATGCAACAACAGTGCAATTCAACACCACTATATTCATCTCTATTGAGCAATTACAGCAAAAGTCAGAAGGAATTAGAGGCAAGGGAATAAGCAGTTTTCTAAAAGAATTTGGAGCAAGGACATAAGACATTTTGGAAGGAATTTGAGACAAGGAAATAAGCAATTTGTGTAAGGAATTTGAGATAAAGAGGTACACAATTTTTGGAAGGAGTTTGGAACAAGGATATAAGCAGTTCTTGGAAGGAATTTAAAGCAAGGATATTAGCAATTTTGGGAAGGAGTTGGGTAGGTTGAATTTACATTTTGTTTGTATGTGGGAAAGTTTTCCAATATGGTTGACACGTCCACCAGTGTGTGACATCAGTCCTCAACCTATAGTTTGTTGACAGCACATAGAGTTTCTTCATATTTTGCACCTCGTGATTCATCCAAACCAGCGTTTTTCAAGGTACCACTTCCAGAAACTGGTTACTTGAGCTCCCCTAGCTATGCTTGTGTTTTTGCTCCCACAAGCCCAAACCCTAGGTCTGATTCTGAATCCAACTCTAACCTAACCTGATTTCAGCCCTAGAAATACCCTACCCAAAATGCAGCTCTAAACACTTAAAGTTAAACCCAATCTGTCACCTAATTCAAATCTTATAATAGAGCTCTTCAAACTCTGAATGTCCCCAAATCTAACCCTAGCTCTAGCCCTAATCCTAGGGTAACTAACTCTCAAACTCTTGACCTTATCCTAATCCTATATCAACCCTATACCTCTCTCTCTCCTTCACTCAGCAATTTTGTAAGGGTGCTGAAGTAATGTTTTTGCCCATCTGTTCCCTGTGAACTTTCAGACATTCTGCTGTTCAACATGTTTGGCGTCTCGATGGTTGGCGCAGACACATGTGGGTTTATGGGAGATGAGAACAGAGAAATGTGCATTCGATGGATGCAGTTGGCTGCTTTCTATCCTTTAATGAGAAACCATGACAACCTAAATAACAAGGTATAAATGTTGTACAACACAAACTTGAGGCTAAATGTTACATTCAGGGAAGCACTTATTTACAAAATGTTTCCTATAAAGCTCATTCTTTTGGCTGTGGTGGATAAACATTGCCATCACAGCGGATGTCATTTGCCTTTAAGAATCCATTCACAGGTTCAAAACTGAAAGGGTGAGCATGATCCTTGGTATGAAGATTGATCATAATGTACTCCAGAAACTGCAGGAATTGTATGAAATGCAAAGACCATTCTTTGGATGGAAGTGGTAGCTTTTTGTCTTTTCACTGGAAACAGTGGCATTCCTACTCATAATGAGTTGCTTACATTACATTGGTCAGGAGGCATTTCCCCGTGGAGGTGCCGGGGGTTTTCAGTATAAATAGTATCCCCACTTTCTGGAAATTTAGTGCTTTAAATTCCCACTGTTGCTGTCTTTCTCATTTGTTCTTTCTCATTCCTACTCTGTTCTATCTATCTGCTATACTATCTTCTTCTTCGCTAGACCAGTCACCTACCTTTTTTCTTGAAAACTTTTCCGGGGACAATACTCCTCATTTGTGTATGAGGTTTGTTGGATCAGCTTGGGAATATTGGACGCTTTCAGCCAAATGGTCACTGGGGCTTCCTGTGATGTTATTATTTAGCAATGTAGGCATTTTATATGTATGTGTTTTGTTGATATTGTATAATGATGTTTGTATTCAATTTTGTTTTTGTAAACGGGGGTTCGATAAATTAGAGTTTAGCCTCAGCTTCCCCTGCGGGGGATGTCTGTATTGTAAAGTGACCGGCTGGTAGATTGCCTTCAGTGTTACCTCTAGGGTTGTTTCGGCAGATCTTTTATGCGGATCAGGGGTGAGTCCTCTTTCACTTCTCTGGTCCTGATTTGGCTCGGAAGAGTCCGCTGGACCTAAAGCAATAATCATGTAATGTAATGTAATGTCAGGAGGCAGACGTATTTTTTACAAGAATGAAGTGCATAATGTGCAGCTGGGCCCACACACACAACACAAT
Organism: Oncomelania hupensis; assembly: GCA_036898135.1. NCBI lineage: Eukaryota > Metazoa > Mollusca > Gastropoda > Littorinimorpha > Pomatiopsidae > Oncomelania > Oncomelania hupensis. The sequence goes on from CM072512.1 coordinate 12,653,015, forward strand.
TAGTAAGATACTGCACATCATTATCATAAATACAAAACATACACTACCAATGCTGCTTTATATGTTAATCATTGTTTGCTTCACAATCAGTTCTTTTCTCTTGGGGTTTGTTTTATTCATTTATATTTCCCTTTTCATTTGGTCTCTGTCTTTATCGCTTTTCCCTTTAAATGTGACTATATTTGCATCTTTCTTCTTTAGTTAACACAAATAACAGTAATATATATTTTTTTAATCCTTCCTCAGTTGGCTTCTGGTTTGAAATCTTGTATATTTGGACATTATTTTGTTTGTTGGAATGGGCCGTTTTCTTGAGAGTTGTGCCCATTTTCTCTTCTCTTCACACACAAGTGGGACTTCAATTCATATTTCTGAACTTTCCTTTCACTTATCGGTTATAACGTGGTCTTAAGATCTTTTTAATCCATGGCCTATATCCTGGTAAAGATTAGCTTCTCGGGTTCTAAAGGGTATCCGGTACCCAATCGCAGCTGGGTGGAAGCTTTATTCTGGTGCACTGTTTCAGTTTTCTGCTTGCTTTGTGGTTACATCTGAATTCCAAACCACAGACCTATCCAAGCACAACCCAAGCAAGGTGTTGCGTTGCTTCTTGACACAAGAACATGTACCCTCACTACTGTACCGTGGTGCCACTTCATCCAAAAACTAGCCTTACCTCGAGGTTTAACGATTGTCCCATTGTGTAATATGTTGCTTTAACGACCTGCAGACATACTGCTGTTCAACATGTTTGGCGTCTCGATGGTCGGTGCGGACATATGTGGTTTTGGTGATGAGGCTGTTAGAGAACTGTGTATCCGATGGATGCAGCTGGCTGCTTTCTATCCCTTCATGAGAAACCACGACAGTGACCGTAGCAAGGTACTTTCACAATAATTTAATCAAAGATCAAAACGTTTGTATTAGACTTGGTGCCCACTGGTTCTGGGGGTATATTGTGTTACGACGTAACTGACTTTTATCTCACATTACCAATGACAGAGGAACAGTACGTTGGTTGGAAGTTTTTGCTATCCTAATTACAACGACTTTTTTTTTTCTTTTATTAAAAGCAGCATTGGTTCTATCTCCCACTCCCCTTTCCCTCTCATATAGTTTCTTTTACTTTCTAGAAGCATCCTCTCTTGTTTAATGTATTGCCTTTCGGGTATCCATGCAAACCAACACAGACTTTGTTCACGACTTAGTGGCTTCACCATTCAAAACTTTTCTGTTTAGAGCTTGTTTCACTCATTTTCCCCATTGATTTCTTTTGTTTCTTACTGACTTGACTGAATTTGCTTCTTAACATTTATCTTGTTAATCTGTTTGAATTTGGCTTGCGTTTTAAATATGTGGGTCGTTTTACTGGCACAGTTCTGTGGTTGCTTTTAGAGTGTAATCGTTTGTACAATAACTATATATAAGTTGTTTCCTTTTTCTTTTTTTTTTTTTTTTTTTAGAGGTGTCTTCACTCCTTTTGAAATTTTATATTAGATCTGTTTGTTGATCAAAGCAGGCTATGTTTATTGTTTGTTGTATTAGTATTTAATTATTTTTTTTGGCTATTGATGACTGTTGCTGATTTACAAGCAGTGGATCAGTTGCTAATGTGGTCAGTGAGGTGAGGTGAGGTGAGGTTGCAGGTCTTGTAACAGGTGAAGGGCAAGTGGAAGAGAAAGAATGGGTGATGGTCATACACAAAGTTACATTGTGAGGCAAAGCAAGTATATATCTCTTGTTCAAGACTGCAGACGCAGTCTGTATTTGGCCGTGTTGAGTTGCTGACAAGCGCTTTCAGAGTTTGGGGGCAGTGTTCTAGAACATTTGTCGAGTGTTCTTGAAACTTGACAGCCTGCTCTCTCCGTAATACCTAGTTTTGGTCTCCAGAATGTTATCCATGACGGGTCAGTTTGATGGAGCGGATCGAGGTGGATAATTAATGCCCTCTAAAAAGCTGACCCAAAGAAAAATGAGATCTATAATGGGCTCGGATCTCTTGTGACTGAAAGGTTAGAAGGTGTTGCTGAAAATCAAGCTTTCTGTGTGTTTGTGTAGGCATTCTGAATTTCAACATTTTCGGTATTCCTATGATGGGAGCGGAAATTTGTGGCTTTATGCTCGAAACAACTCGAGAGTTATGCATACGCTGGACACAGCTGGGATCTTTCCAACCGTTCATGAGAAATCACGCTGACAATAATATTCATAAGGTAACTTACATAATGGGACAGCCTAATGTGTGTTCTCAGTGTATTTTCACAGTAGCAGAGTGGGTGGTTTTATCACCTTTTGGTGGTTAGGGTTAAACACTACTGTTTGGAGGTTAAGAGGAATCCAGCCCATATAATACTTTGGAGGCAAAAATGTCTGGGCAAAACACAGGTAGTTGGTGTCTGACCTGGAGAGAAGAGATTCGAGAGCACCTGGGATATATAATCCTTAATAGATGCTGTCCTTCAGAGAATGATAGGAAAAGATTTATCGCTGTTAATAATCTTATGTCCCTTCTCTTCAGGTGAAGAACCACCTACTACTTGCATTTTGCACAAACGTTTTGTCTCCCTTGTTCAGCTCGCCAGCAGTGACTTTGTAGACAACATTTAAGATTTTGATAGGGATGGAGAGGGGGGAACCTTTTACTGGGTGGTTCAAAAGTAGCTCCTTATTGAACATTGCTTATACCTTGGGTAATGCATTTCCTTGAAACACAACTGCATTGCGATCCTTACAGTGATAGAATTTCATTGCTGATCTCTGATTTTATCTGACAGTGACAAGAGCAGTTCAAAATGGCCTTATTATCTCAGGCATGCCTACCCGTACAGAATTTCCCTATTTTTTCCGGAAATTGGAAAAACTCGGCAAGCGCTACAAAAAATACGGATACTTGTTTCACGGTCCGGAAATACATAAAAACAACATTTGAAAAAAGTATCGAACTCGTTGGCCTGTGGTAATGCACCGCGTGACCTTTTTATGAAGACGCCCGAACTTGGTTTAATGCCACAATGAACAGTCGCACTAGAGACACAAGGCATCGAAGTTTCCGGTAGAGGCACCGAAGTTTGGCAAACCAGTTTTTTCACAGTCGCTGTAAAGATCGGTGCTCGTGAGACAGAATTTAAAACATGGCGTCCAAACTAATGGCTAAAGAAAGTGATTGTGAATTTGAATCTTTTAAAAAAAAACGCGCAAGGGGCAGACATTTTTTGCCTCGTATTCGGAAAAGTGTCCTTTCGTTATTCGCGGCAGCACTGACTCAAAAGTACAATTTGTGCCAACCAGTTTGACATCTCCGCCGGTGATATGAACGACATCCGGAAGGCCTACAGCATATCAAGAATTACAAGGCTTTGGAGAAGAAAGAGAAAATTGTGGCAGCAAATCAATCTATCACTGGATTCTTCGCATAATATCAAAGAGGATGAGTGCAAAAACAATAGGTAGTAAAAGTAAATACGGAAATCGTAATAGTAATACTGAAATTTGAAAAGCTAATACGGAAACTTCAAATTGAGGGTAGGCATGCCTGTTATCTGGTTTTTGGTCTGATTTCTTTGAGAGGGGGGGGGGGGTAAGGAAGAGAGGGGGGGGGGGTCAACTAAGTTTGCTCTTGCCTGGTCAGGCAACGGGCTTCACCACCTTTTGCAACACAAAAATGATCTGTAATGTAATTGTTAAAGGGGTCCATTTTGACCATGCTCCTATGACAGATCCGTTTCATATTCACAGTGAATTTTTCCCCCACTGAAATCAATTAGCTTGCAACAACAAAAAAACTCTTTGGAAATTATATATATATTTTTTAAATCAATAAATCCTGTACTTTTCATGCCTATTAATAGCAACTGCTGCAAGTACCCTTTCTAGAACTAAACAGATCTGTTAGATCATGGGGCCTATTGGTGTACCTTTAAACAAGGACAATCACTCCCTGTCAGAACAGAAATGGAGAATTCAAACTGTAGGGGTTGTTTGAGCAAGGAATGCCCACTTTATCATTGTGTAATATGGTAACAATGCAGATTTTAGGCCAAACCAGTTGTCTCCAAAAAGTAAACAAAGCCTTCGAATTTGAGTCCTTTTATGCAGTGTTAGTTCTACCCACTGGTTCTTCAGGGTTTTACATTTTTTCGAAATAACAAGAATTACACCACTTACAGGCACACGAATTCAGCAATGAGGTATCATTTTTTTTAACATTATTTTTTTACTTTTTTTTTCCTCCAAAAAATGTTTATATATATATATATATATATATATATATATATATATATATATATATATATATATATATATATATATATATATATATATATATATATATATATATATATATATATATATAAAATAGGTTTCTTGACATCATTTGTTTTTCAAAGATAATCATGGGTGAAAACATAATGTTTTTTTTAATATGCTTATAGTTATACACATTTTTGCTATTAATTTATTATGATTAATTTTTTTCACATCGGTTTTACATCTTATCCTATCCTATCCCATAACTCGAAGGTCATTGGGGCACCACTGATGATCGTTTAACCAGCATACCCCGTCTTCCTCTGTCCTCAGCAACCCTCATGGCTTTGCTCAGTGTCAAGCCAGTCCATTCTCGAATGTTGTCCTCCCACCTCTTTTTCTGTCTCCCTTCTTCTGCCTCCTTGCACCATGGCTTGCAGGATGGTCTTTGCAAGGACTGATGCTCTGCTGACGTGGCCATACCGTCAGAGTTTCCATTTCTTCACCACTGTGAGCATGTCTTTCGAATTGTCCAATGGCTTTTGTGATGATCTGTCAGAATTCATTGTTGATGTGCTGGGTATAGGAAATGCCCAGAAGTCTTCCATAGCACCTCATCTCCATGCTTTGTATTCTTCGTTGTAGAGGGTCCATGTTTTGCAAGTGTATAGGAAGATGGAGATGACAAGGGATGCTCTGCAGCCTTACCTTAGAACATAGACTGATGGTCCTGTCGTTTCAAATGGGCTTCAACCTTGTTAGGGCAGCAGTTGTTTGTGCGATCCTGGAGAGGACTTCCTGTTGGGACCCAAATATTTGAAGCTATGCACTGTGTTGAGGGATTGGCCTTGGACTTTGATGTCCATGTTGATGCCATTAATGTTGTTGGTCTCATTTTTAGTCTTCTCTGCACTTATGTCCATTCCATAGGCTCTGGAGGTGGGGTCAAGCCTCTGTACCAACTGTTCAAGTTCTTGTTCCTCTCCAGCCAATCCATCAATGTCATCTGCAAACAGAGATTGGAGATTGCTCTACCTCTTATGCTGACTGTGCCTTTGTGATCTGCAAGGGCATCTGACATGATATGCCGTAGGAAGATGTTGAAGAGTGTTGGAGAGAGTAGGCACCCTTGATGCACACCGATTGTTGTTCTGAACCAGTTCTCTATGGCGCTGTTGTTGAGGACTGCACTAATAGCCTTGTCATACAGGCTTTTGATGAATTCAAAAATGTTAGGGCTGATGTTGTACACTCTCATGGTTGCCCACTGAGCTGCATGCCAGACTTGGTCAAACTCTTTCTTGAAGTCTACAAACACATGATATTGATGTTGTTGGTGCTGTAGGTATTTCTCACAGATTATTCTGAGGTTGAAAATCTGTTCAGTGGTACTTCACACTGCCTTGAATCCTGCTTGCTCTTCAGCAATGATTTGTTCAGCTTGGGGTTTCAACTTGTTGAATATTATTTTCAGGAGGACCTTGCTGGGATGTCTGATAAGGCTGATGGTGCTGTAATTTTCACACTCCTGAAGGTTATCCTTTTTGGGAAGAGTGATGACAAGCGAACTGGGTCGGTCATGATGTAGGCCACTCCACAATCTGCCAGATCTTGTTATAGATAATGGTGAGGGCGTCAATCATTGCTTCTCCTGCTTGAAGCAATTTCGCGGGTATGTTGCCCACTCCCGCTGACTTCCCCTTCTTCAATGATTGCACTGCTGCCTCAACTTCTTCTCGGAGAATTGGGAGGATTTCTTCCTCTTCTCTGTTTTGGGAACATGCTAGAACTGATGGGTCTCCGTTTGGTGTGTGGTTGTAAAGGTCAGAGCAGTACTCTGTCCACATTTTACATTATCTTAACCATAAAACTGCTTGGTTTTACTTTTAGCGTTTGTAAAGAACCATGCAACAGTAGAACCAAAGTGTGAAAGGAGCAAAGTGTGAATAACAGTCCATCTATCAAGTGTAGAGGACTTAAAAAGTTTGGTAACACACTGAATGTTGTCCTTGTTGATGGCTTGACACTGAGCGAAGGCATGAGGGTTGCTGAGGACAGAGAAAGATTGTGTACACTGGTTAAATGATCATTTGTGGTGCCCCAATGACTTTCGAGTTATGGGATAGGATAAAATAGGATAGGAAGCCACTGAAGCAAAAATGTGAGCTGCAGCTGTCTTGTATCTATCATGTTTATCCCTCCATTTTCAACACTGTCACACAGAACCTTTCTTTTAACTTTCTCAAATGCTCTTCGGTTACAATCTTTTTTACGCCACAAAAATCTTAACAACAATGTATTCAGTTCATTGAAGAGGTCATCTGGGGCTATAAATATTTGCATTATGTATATGAATAGTGAAATTAAGAAAGTTGTTATAATACACATTTTTCCCATAATGCTTAAATTTCTTTTTTCCCCATGTAGTGATCATTATTTTAATTCTAGCCAATCTGTTGGTCCAGTTTCGCCTCACAGGGGAAGCAGAGTTAGCATTAGAAAAGAAGACACCCAGAATTTTAAACTGATTTTTCCAATTACTTTTTTTTAAAGTATAAGAACAAAGCTTCTTGCTCCCAAGCCACATGGCTTCTGACTTTTCCCTATTCATATGAACACCAGAAAATTCAGAAAAATGTTTAATAGTCACTACTGTGTGTTGCATATCATCTTCTCCCGATAAAAATAAAGTTATATCATCAGCATATAAAGCAATTCAAACAATATCTTCAAATTAAACATGATTTATTTTCCACTTTTTTTTATTCCTGTTATTTTCTTCATATGTGTGATTTTACAAGCCAAAATTTTCCTTGGCTAAAATAAAGGCTAGCGGCGAGAAGGGGCATTCCTGTCTTTTATCTGACTCTACCTGAAAGTAGTTGGTCATCCAGCCACAATATTGGATACAGCTTTGAGTATTACACATTAGGACTCAAACCCATTGAACGAAGTCTAGGCCCAAAACAAATTTTTGAAAAGCACTTTACATGTACTCTTTAGAAATACACAGGGTAAGCCATAAATTTAAAGTATTTGCATCTAGGTGAATACTTTATTGTATTATTATTATTATTATTATTATTATTATTTAATGTAAAATATAATTGCCTTTTTGGTTATTAGGACAATAATTATTTCTTTTTCGCTGCTCTTGGATTTTGAGTTGAGTGAGCACCAACATGTTCAAGGTAGCTATTTTAAAAATAACTGTTTAGTGGATTGTTTTTCATTAAGTAATACAGTCTCTAGTTATTTTTTTAAATTATTGTTTATATTCTCTGTTTAATTTTTATTAGTAAATGTGATAAATATATAATGTTGATATACTTTTTGAGAATAGTGAGAATGAAACATGGAATGAAGATAGCAAGTATGGGTTTTATGTTGTGTGTTTCAGGGCTTCCTTTCTTTCTTCATTCCTTCATTCATTGAATCCTTTTTTTAAAGTATTGTCTTACCTTCTGCAAAACTATATCTTTTCTAAAAATAAACGTAGGGCAGGGGAAAACCAACCGAACGCCTTGTTTGGATTGGTTTAATTCTTCTACCTATCCCTGTTTCGTCACATGTGGTTTCAGGCATCACCACCATCTTCTCCTTTTTTTCCATTTTCTTCGTTGATCGTGATCTTTAGTGTCTCCGTGGGAAAGGAAGTCCCATTTGATCTTGACTCATAATGCTGTTTTATTTATTTGTTTCCTTCCACCCACTTCTTTCTCAAGGATCTTTGTGCCGTTAAGGTTGAGGAGAAGCCATCTTATTTCCAATTGTTTTTTTCTGAACTGGCAGCCATTGTTTCTGTCACACATGCATATGGGATACCCACTTTTGATTTCTGTATTCACAGATTTATTTCAATTAAAAGCGTTTGACCATTTTAATGAGGAAATAGTTGAAACATCAATCACACCAAAAAAATCAGCCATTATATGCAAAATTAATGAGATAAATTATTTTAATCAGAGACTTTTTTCTCGTTTTTTTTTCAATATAAATGTTTATAGTGTTGGGTTGTTTGTTTTAAAAAATATATTTTTGTACAATTAAATTACAGTGAATAGTAACAGATTTGTATTGTTGAATCCCGAAAGTAAAATAAAGAGTAATAGATCTCTGGCTCTCTCTCTCTCTCTCTCTCTTTGCCTTTCTGACCTCTCTGTCTCTGTCTTTCTTTCTATATTATACATTAATATCCTCTGTTTTTTCACAACAGCCACAGGATCCAGCAAGTTTTGACAGTGAAGCGCTGGGCTACATGCGAACAGCTCTGGAAACGCGATACAGCTTGCTGCCTTTGATGTATACCTGGTTCTACCTTAGCCATACCAAAGGTCTGTCTGTCAGGTTGTTCGTCTGTGAGTGAGTGAATAGCGTATAAATATATGGAGACTATGGTCTATGTATGTCTGTTTTGGCCAAAGTCTGCACTTAAAATAGCTGTTTCTCATAACAGTATCTTTGAGGAAGAGTGCGTATGTTAAATTGTGTAATTTATTATTTTCATTATTATTGTTGTTGAACACTCAGCAAGCACTAGATCCCTTCTCCCCTATCACTGTATCAACTAAACAGTAATGTTGTTTACGCGCAGGCACGCCAGTAGTACGCCCTCTCTTCATGATGTTCCCGAACACTGCCTCCATCGACCGGCAGTTCATGTGGGGGGACGCCCTGCTGGTCTCCCCTGTTTTGGACCAGGTGAGAAAGAGAGGGAGGCAGAGCAGGGTTGAGAGAGAGAGATAGAAGCAGGGCAATTCAATTCAATTCAATTCAATTCAAACAACTTTATTTATCCAGATATGGCAATTACAATGGGGGTATGAGTGCTCTCTATTATATTAAAAAAAAAAAAAATCACAACAATATCTGATATACATGAGGATGTCTACAAACAATAACAACTTGCACAAAACAACTTGCACAAAAACACAACGGCAGCCCCCCGACACCATCCGCACAAACACACTGCCCATGCACACACATACATCCAGTTCATAGACATGTACCCAACACAGGCATACATCACCAGCAGCACTCACCACAGACACAGGCATAAAAATAACAAGATAGAAGATTCATTAAAGGAAAAAGCAGCTAAGATTAGTTATTATCTTCAACCTTATTATTATTATTATAAATTATTATTATTAGTTTTTACTGTTAGTATTATGCATTAATTGTTCTTACTCTTGTTCATCAACTGTATTGCATGAGGCACAAACGATTTTAAATACCGATTGGTCTTGCACTGTGGCATTTTAAACCTCCTCCCAGATTGCATCAAAACAAATTCCTCAGCTAGCGCATGATGTGGCATAGAAATAATCGAAACAGCCCTCCTAAGTGTTTGTTGATCACAAAAAGTACTCAGGTCTCTTTGCCTGTCACCAATTATTTTTGAACATATATTTACTATCGAGTGCAGACTGTTCTTATCATGTACAGAAAGGCTGTTAAACCAGCAGACAAATGAAAAACACAACAAGCTTTCTATGAAAGACTGATAAAAACGGCTAAGAATAATAGAGCTAACAGAGAAACTTTTAAGTTTACGAAGAAGATACATTCTTTGTTGGCCTTTTTTTATGATGTTCGCAGTGTTGGCGTCCCATTTTAATTGACTATCAAAAACAGTTCCTAAATATTTAAATTCATCCACTTTTTCAACAGGCTTGCCATGAATCGTACTGCTCACATCCTCATCTTTCTTCCTTCTAAAATCAATATACATTTCTTTTGTTTTTAATACATTTAACTCTCAGCAGTGCTGAGAGCAAGAAGGAAAGAGAATAATATTAATAATATTAATAATATTAATAATAATAATAAATGTTATATAGGTAATAATAATAATAATAAATAATAATATTAATAATAATGAATGTTATTATAGTCTCGGTGACATGAAAAGGTTAAAAGAGAAAAGGTCTGTTAAAATGCCCTGACAAGGTTGAAGCCCATTTGGAAAGACAGGACCATCAGTCTACATTCCAAAGTAAGACTGCTGCACTCCCTTGTCATCTCCATCTTCCTATATGCTTGCAAAGCATGGACCCTCACAGCAGATCTACAAAGAAGAATACAAAGCATGGAGATGAGGTGCTACAGAAGACTTCTGGGCATTTCCTATACCCAACACATCACCAACGACGAAGTCCGACAGACCATCACACAAGCCATTGGACAACACGATGACCTGCTCACAGTGGTGAAGAAACGGAAACTCCGATGGTATGGCCACGTCACCAGATCATCAAGCCTTGCAAAGACCATTCTGCAAGGCACAGTGCAATGAGGTAGAAGAAGCGGGAGACCGAAAAAGAGGTGGAAGGACAACATTTGAGAATGGACTGGTTTGACACTGAGCGAAGCCATCAGGGTTGCTGAGGACAGAGAAAGATGGAGTATGCTGGTTAAACGATCATCTGTGGTGCCCCTACGATCTCCGGGTTATGGGACAGGATAGGATAGGACATGAAAAGTCTTGTACCCAAGTCAGGTAAGTTCGTCCCATGCGAGGTTCGAACCTGCGACCGTCGGCATAGGAAACCAGCTCTTTATCCACTGTGTTACCAGGCCACCTCAAGTGATTAAAAGTATTAAAGAGTAGGGAGGGACAGCTAGAGAAGAAGAAGAAGAGGATAGAGAAGGGGAAGGCAAAGCAGATGGTTCGGTGAAAGTTGCTGTCTAATAATGAGTGCTCTACATGTCTACTCAAGGGTGCAGTACAGGTGGACGCGTACTTCCCTCCAGGGCGTTGGTATGACCTGTACAATGGGTCGCTGCTGCAGACGGTGGGAGGGGAGACGAAGTTGCTGGACGCCCCCATCGACACCATCAATGTCCACATCCGGGGCGGCTCCATCATCCCACGCCTGCCACCTGCTACCACCACCAATGTGATGTGAGCGTGTGTTCCATGTGCTCTTAATCAACCTTTCCCTGTTCAAATAAACGTTGGCTCTTATTGTAGAACAGCCTACAGTGGGGGGTACCTGGGGGTTTCTGTATAAACAGTATCTCCACTTTGTGGAAATGTAGTGCTTTTAAATTACCACTGTTTCTGTCATTCTCATTTGTTCTCTCTCGTTCCTACTCTGCTCTATCAGTCCAATATCTTCTTCGCTAGACCAGTCCACTACCTTTTTTCTTGCTCCCCAAACTCTTCATTTGTGTTTGGGGTCTGTTGGGTCAGCTTGGGGATATTGGACTCTTTTCTGCCAAATGGTCACTAGGGCTTTATATGGTATTATTATTTAGCAATCTAGGTATGTTTTGTAATAGTGTATAATGATGTTTATATTTTGTTTTGTTTTTGTAAATCGGGGTTCGATAAATTAGAGTAAAACCTCAGCTTCCCTTGCATGGGATGCCTTTATTGTAAAGTGACCAGGTGGTGGAGTGCCTTCAATGTTACCATTAGAGTTGTTTCAGCAGATCTTTTATGGAGATCAGGGGCGAGTCCTTTTTCGACTAAGTTGTGGTCCTGATTCAGTTCTTTGCAGTCTGCTGGACCTATAAACAATGACTAACTCACTCTTATTGTAGACAAAAAGAAAATGTGTGTGTTGTATGTGTGTATATGTGAATTTCATAATATTGCAATTTTTGAAACTCGTTTGAGCTACCTGTACCAATTTGAGATTTTTTAAAAAAAATGTCTTTACCTCATGACTGGCATTACATGTAACTTAATTGTAACTTTTAATGTTTACTGTGATGTTCACACTGTGTGTTTTGTGGGTTTAAAAAAATTAGTTATTACATTAATTATAACTGTGGCCTTTATAATTGCTCTAAAAGTGTGAGATGACTAAAATTGTATTGTATCGCAGTGAGCTTTAAACTGCACATGGCAATCTCACAAATTTATGAGTGTGTAGTGGAATCAGAAATGTAAATAAAATACGCATAAGCCACTAGGATGATAAGCCACAAGAGTCTGGTCAGGTGTAAGAAGATAACAACTTACAGCCTGGGAAAACAAATATTTTATCCTTTTTTTATATAGTTAAAAATTAGTTACATGTCTATATAGTTAAAAAAAATTAGTTTCACATCTTTTAAAAATGTACGTGTTCTATGTGACAGGCGCACCTATCCTTTCACTTTGCAAGTTGCTCCTGATGAACAAACCATGGCACAGGGACTGCTGTTCTGGGACGATGGAGAGACTTTGGGTATGTGTTGTGTTGATGATGGGGATGATGAAGATTGATGTTGATGAAGAGGAGGAGAAGAACGATGAGGATGATTGATGATGTTGAAGAAGACAATGATGGTTGATGATGTTGGAGATTTAACTCTTTCCCTGCCAGGCATGTTTCCACGTTTGTGCCAGACATTTCTCTGGCACCGGAAAGAAAGTTCAGTACCTTAGGCATTTAAGCTACTGTTCTTTCAATAATAGTTGTTAAATAGACATATTTCATATCAAATTAAAGGTAAAAGAGTGAAGAATAAGAAAAAAAACCACACAAATGTTAATTTGATTATGTTATTGAAATATGTGTTTTGAAAGCATGTTGATCTTTTTGAAATTATTTTTAAAAAAAATAATATTTCTACATACCACAGTGATAAAAAAAATCTGGAGGAATAATTCCAATCACTGAATCAGCTTCACACACCAGAAAGAAAATTTATTTAGGATCAAAATACACTTTACAGTTTGAAATTATATTGATTATTAGCAGAATTTGACACACTGTCGATTGTGCCCATCACATATGCTTAGTAAAATGCACAAAAAAACACCCTAAAAGCGAATCAATTTGAAGAAACCACGCGCGTGTCGATCGGGAACGAAAGTAGAAAGAGTTATCTCTCTTTGGTTAAAATAAAACTTGGATTGGACTGCGCAAAAATCCGGAACGAAACGGAATACTGAAATCGACGATATATCGTCGATTGGCACAAACATGGCGGCTCAGATCGACGATATATCGTCGATTGGCAGGGAAAGAGTTAAGGTGATGGTGAGGAAGAGGAGGACGGATGAGGAAGCTTCTGATTATGAAAGGGATGAATGAGGAGGAGGAGAAAGACGGTGAAGATGTTTGATGATGTTGAAGAAGAGAATGATGGTTGATAGTGTTGAAGATTGATGATCACAATGACGATGATGACCTTCAGCAGGAATTTGTCCATGTCTACATCCTCGGACAGATTTGCTGCTGTTGGGCTGCTACAAAGTTAATATAGGCAGTTGGTCTGAAAGCTATGCTGACCACAAGCTGTGTGTCAGGGGCTGTTGAGGGTATAGGCCTACGACACAGCTTATGCTTGATAGATTTCTAACACTCAGCTGGTGTAAAGGTCCATGTGTTTGGGGGCCCTATTGACAAAATGTGTTTTTTTTGTGTTTTATTTTAGGAACAATCGAAAAGTTCAACTACACCTTGATCAACTTTACTTTGAATGGGGTGAGTTTTGTTGAGCTTTATAATTTCATGATTTGAAACAAAAGTGTTGTTTTAAAAATAAAATAATAATATTAAAGCACTTTTGTTGGTGTGATATTCCCCACATGTGTTGGCTCAAGTTACTGTTTCTCAATATGTGTGCCAAGCATAAACATGTAGTAAAACAAGAAGATAAAATACGAGGTGCAGGGCTTGACCGACAGCACTGTCCGACTGTACGGGACAGGTAGAACTGGCTGCTGGACCGGGACATATAGAACTGGCTGCAAGACAGGTTGGATCGCCATCCAACCTGTTTGACGGGAGGGGTATTTTTCAGCTGCCATGTCAGTCGGCGTCAATGAACTTGGCTTAGCTTCAAACTGAAAACAGACCGCTACGACTTCACAAGCGACACTGAAACAGTAGTGAATCCAAGGCGTCGCAAACATTTGACGAAATCGGAGCAGCCGTACACAGTCTGCGCAGATACATCATCTTTGATTTGGTGCTATTTTAAGCTGGGCCAATGAGAAAATACATCACAGCCAGACATGGGGAGACGTTTCCTAGTTACGGACAGGGGTGCAATCGAACAATCTGGCTCAACCAACGTTGCTTGCGCTAAATTTCACGTCTTGAAAGCGCCTGAAAGAAGAGAAGATTGAAAGCGCCTGAAAGAAGAGAAGAGAAAGAAGCAGAAGTGTTTAAACGTGCAATTTGCTGCAATACAAAAATGCTGCAATACAATTCACTTGCATATCTTACTTTTTATGTGTTTCTTCATCAAAATTAATAGGAAAGTTTGGACAAGCCGGAAATGTGGGACAGGTAAAATATTTGACCCCCCACTCCCTTCCTCCCCTGTTGCTGTGAAGCCCTGAAGTGGTTGAAACGTTACTCCCTATTGGAACACGCTGATCACTTTTGTAGATAGTACAGCATTTGCGTGCAACAAACTGTATTGTGATACTTACAGTGGTAAAATTTGATTTCATTTCACAATAATGAGAGAAATTCATAATGGCCTTTATAATAAAAAATAAATAAAATTATATATACATTTTGAAACTTGTCTTATCAGAACATCCTGGCCAGTGATGTTCTGACTCGTAACTACCCAGGAGCCAGACTTGACACTGTTCAAGTGTTCAACATACCGGTCAAGCCACTGGCTGTCGTGCTGAATGGTCAGACAGCTGTGGACTACACCTATGATGCTCCTAACAAGGTACAGACCATTGGACACTTTTTAAAATTAAACAAAAATCTGTTTTAAATTCCTGCTTGTTGACTGTGGTAGATCTAGGTTTAGAAAGGTGTGTTATATGCTGTATTTAGTCTACAAGGCAATACATTTTATAAGCCCGAATTTTCATTTTAAATGTGTATGTGTGTGTGTGTGTGTGTCTGTGTGTGTGTGTGTGTGTGCATGCGGACGCTTAGAGCAAGCTTTTAGTTTGGTTTGCAAGGATAAATATTTAAACATGCAAGTAAAGGAGGGAACATATTATGAGACTTCTGCCGTTGCTCTGAGTGAAGTGATCCTAAACTACCCACGTTCCTTCAAATGTGAAATGGTAAAATTGTTGAGGTGGTTAAAAAGGTCCAATAGAGTCCAACTTAACAGTGTGTCAAGTCGCAGGCTATTCAAAAGCCAACTGATATCAGTTTTTACCATTGTATCATAAGGCTTCAGCTATCGTCCTTCATTTTACATCAAATGTGAGTTGCTTGTGTTGATGTGAATAGCTTGAAAGTGGATTTTTCTGTGTTGAGTTGTTTTAACCATTATGAATCTTGACTTGTCTTGACCACATTTTAGCTGCATGATAGGCAGCATTTTTTATACGATGCAAGGGTCGAAGTTGGTAAAAAAAATAGTATTGCCTTGTAGTTATGGTAACTGTAATATAAGTGAATGATTTAAATTATTGTTGTTATTTTGATGATGATGATGATGATGATGATGATGATGATGATGATGATGATGATTATTGTGGGTTTTTACATTTTAATCTGGGTTAAGCAGTTATTTATTTATTTATTTATTTGTAATGAAAGGGACCCGCTTTGACCATGCACCCTTAACAGATCCATTTAATATTCACAGTGAATGTTGCCCCACTGAGAAAAAAATTAGCTTGCAAAAAGAAAACAACTTTTTTTAAACAGTTATTTTTTATGTAAGTCAATTTTGTAGTTTTGTGCCTAGTAATAGCACCCGTTAGCTACCTTTCTAACGCTAAAATTATCTTCTAGTACATCGTAGAGCGTATTGGTGATCTTTAAACAGGGGAAATCACTCCCTCTGTCAGAACAGGAATGAAAAATGTCAGATTTGAGTTGGGTTGGTTTGAGCGACTAAAGCTCACTTTATCATCATTTTATAACAACGCGGTATTTTTGGCAAAACTCGTTTTAATAATGATAATAATAATAAATTGCATTTTTCATTAGAATAACAACTCAATGCGCTTACACACATCATTCGTACGCACCATCACAACATTCACACTACATCATGTACAAGCATCATTGTGAAAGTATTATTACTGTTCATACTATTTACACAGAAAACGCCTTGCGGAACAAGTGCGTTTTTAAGCAGCTCTTAAAGGAAACGAGGTCTGTACAATGTCACCAAAAGTAAAGAAAGCCTTTGAGTTGGGTTCCTTGAATGCTGTGACTAGTACTAATATTTTGTGGGTAGTGATAACTTAGTCTACAGAACCGTCACCAATGCAGGAAGTAGTCAACAGGAAGAAGAAAAAGAAGTCAACCTCTTTTGTGTTTGATTTTTCAGGTGATGACTATTTCCCTCCCCAACCTTGATCTCCTGACACCTTTCACCTTGAGGTGGAACCTGTGAGCCTTGACCTTGGGAGTCAGGCTGATCTCCAGTTGTCCTAGCATCAGCTTTATCACTTATATTGTGTATATGCATATATATGTTATCGCCAACAGAGTTTTTGTAATAATTATAATAAGAATGAACCGATGGTATTATACTGCTCTGGTTAGATTTTTTTTAATGAGGGATTTACGGTGTTATAATATATGGAAAATCTTGACCTTAAAGGATGAAGTGTACTGTAACAAAATGGGATAAAATTAACAGACTTTTTTTTCTTCCCCCAAAATGATTGAAATTGGTGCCAAGGCTTTATTTGTAGCTCTTACCCTGGTGTCATTAGGCAATTACTTGTTGGAAACAGAAATGGAGCCCTGTTCAGAAGCATATGAACAATGAATATAAAGCAGTGTTGGAAACGTTAAAAATAAAAAAACGTGTATGTTCAGGGTTTGATTTCTAGAATATATTGGGATGTAAAATTGACATTATAGTCCAAAGAAAACGGCTGTGATCAATAGAACCAAATGACTTATATGGCGCAACGTAAGGGTAAAGTTATAGCAATGTGTTTTACATGATAATTGAACTGATAATGTTTCAAGATTTTATTTGAATACTTGTCTACACACTGGTGATCTTAAGCTAGAGGAAGCTGAGTTGAGTTGAACCTATTTGTTTAATGTCGGTGAAAATATCATGACATTGAAAAACTATCTTGCAATATTGTAATAATGTTTTGGGTAAAAATCCCCAATGCTTTTGCTTTTATCCTGCCTCAAGTCTTTCTTCCAGCTGATGGGAGCATTTGCCATTTTATTTTATTTTGAATGTAGATTGAACATACAATAGTGTGGCTGTGTTTTCATACTGCGCCACATGGCGCATGCCACAAAATCCTGACCCGCTTAAAACTGTAACAAAATGGGTACCAAAATAGAAACTGATGTCATACAACCTTGACCTTCTTTATAACGTTAAACACCCGGCTGTCTTTGTTCAATGTTTGCCGAGGGGCACGAACTTTTGCCTGTCTTTTTTCTATATTTTTTTAATCGATTTTTTAACGGAGTGTTTTAGGATCTTTTGCAATCGTAATAGCGGACTTTGACAGTGATAGTGATGATGGTTTTGTTGAATTTTTAAACAAATTACCAAGATGTCAAGCTCAAGACTATGGTTTTGACAATCAGAGTGATATTTCTGCATGTGGTGTGAGTACTGGGGATCTGAGTGACTTTGATAGTGAAATATCGATCAATCCTGAGTGTCATGGTAGATTTTGATGCTGGGTAGACTGACTATATTTGGTACCCAAATAATGAATATTTCGCTAGTTTTATTTATCTTACAAAGCCTCCAGACTGAGATGTAAAATCTGCAGAATATTTTCTGCAACTTTTATCAAACTAACTATTAGGAAAATCAGTTGCGAAGCAATCATGCAGGCAGTAGAAAATGGTGACAAGTGTTGTGACGTTTTACCTGTGGGTTATGGAGTGTATGCATTGATTGGAGCCAATGAGAAAAGTGTTGTGCATGCTTATTGTACTAAGCTTGCCTTGTATTATTTTTTCACAGCATTACCTACCATCATCATAATCACTGTATTTCTGACTTTATTAACAATTTTATTAATTTACCTGTGATAATTGATTAAAAATCCCCACAATATGCAGACACTCAAAATAATATATTTACTGCATAGTACATTCAACACTTTCACAAACTTCCAAGCATATCGTTGCAAAAATAAGATAAATTTTATTATTTTAGTTCAGCACTCCATTTTCTGGCACTTTTCTAGAATTCCTTACAAGACTGAGGTGTGTAAGCAGTAGGAGCACTACAGGATGTTAAGAGTTAATTTAAACCTCTGACTGTTGCTACAGTTATTTTAAAACAATTTTGACTGTTTCTGTTGGGTGATTGATGGATTGACTGAGCATTAAAACAATGAAGCCTACAGGGTTGTACATACTAATTTCCATATTATTGAATTTGCAATGAGACCAGAACATATGAGCCAATGAAAGTTTAATGTGTACATATAATAATTTTCCATGTTGAATTAATGCCCTGTTAACTTTATACAGCTTATGAGAATAAATGACTAGTATGTTATATCAAGGAAGACCCCCGTTGGGGTGCCGGGGGTTCCAGTATAAATAGTATCCCCACTTTCTGGAAATTTAGTGCTTTAAATTCCCACTGTCGCTGTCTTTCTCATTTGCTCTTTCTCATTCCTGCTCTGTTCTATCAATCTGCTATACTATCTTCTTCTTCACTAGACCAGTCATCTACCTTTTTTCTTGAAAACTCTTCCGGGGCGAGACTCCTTATTTGTGTACGAGGTCTGTTGGATCAGCTTGGGAATATTGGACGCTTTCTGCCAGGTGGTCACTAGGGCTTCCTATGATGTTATTATTTAGCAATGTAGGCATTTTATATGTATGTGTTTTGTTGATAATTTATAATGATGTTTGTATTCTATTTTGTTTTTGTAAACGGGGGTTCGATAAATTAGACACAGCCTCAGCGTCCCCTGCGTGGGATGTCTTTATTGTAAAGTGATTGGCTGGTGGAGAGCTTTCAGTTTTACCACTAGGGTTGTTTCAGCAGATCTTTTATGCGGATTAGGGGTTGTCCGGTCCTGATTTGGCTCGGAAGAGTCCGCTGGACCTAAAGCAATAATCATGTAATGTAATGTAATATCAAGGAAGACAACAAATGGTGGTGTAAAATCCACAGGAAGTACAGTCTCTCTTAAAAAGGATGGAAATGGCGTTTTCAAAATGATAGCATCTTGAGTATAATCCTTGTTGAATGCTATCCTCTGGGGAGTTGGGGAGTGCAAGGAAAGATCCATCTCCTACTCCCTTCTGCTGCCAGTGACTTGGCTTGTGGAACTGTGCTGTGAGTTTTATAGTTGCAGATGGCCATTGGGGCTGTGGGACAATCCCTCCTACTGAAGTCACTGGCAGCATGAAAGGAGTGGGGATAGGGTTGGGGGGGGGGGGAGGGATATAGTTTTTTCTTATCATTCCCTAACAAACTTTTTGTCTCCCTTGATACTGCTTGTCTGTGAATGCTGGTTTGGTAACTTAAGATTTTTAGTGATTACTACGTATGATTTTAGAGCGTTGTTGTTTTTGTTTTGTTTTGTGTGTGTGTGTGTGCTTCATATCTGTGCTAGACATTATTTGATTAAGCTCTTATTTGATTCTGGTTTTGAAGTAACAGCCAAAGTTCAATAATGATTTTATTTTCTCAATAACTGATTTGATGGGTGGAAAATTAATGTTCAAGACGGCGAGAGGCAGAGGGGGCTAATTGCCAAAGTAGATAACATGCATCAGATTAAATGGTGCTGCAGACAGGTATTTCGCTAAAAGTTTCTTTGAGAGTTAAACACCAACTTAAATCTAAATCCAAGCATCATCAAATTAATGCATTAATTTTTATTTTGTTTTATAATTGCTTGGCATCCTATAATAACCAGAGGAAACAAAATTAAGGTCTTATTTTGGTTGTAATTTTATTATGAAAACAAATTTTTATTTGCCATGATCGTCGTTTGCATATTTGGATTATGCTATTCCTGATTCGCATGTTGTTGTTTTGTGGGTTTTTTAATTAAAGATAATTTGTATAAATAAAACCTAAATAATTTTGGAATCTCTAACCTTTTGTCTATTCTTAAATTCTTTGTCTTTTTTTTTTCTTTCTGATTTCTTTTTTTTTTAATTTTGTCTTTTTCCACTTTTGTTTTCTTTTTTTTTTCCTCTCGTGCTTGTGTGTGTGTTATTTTATATCATGCTCTTATAGTTGATCAAAGTATATAAAATGTCAGGCAATGTTTTTCCTATGGAGAAGAAGAGGACAGCGATGGTTGCAAATTGAATAGAAAGATCACTGAAGTGAAAGCACAGGTTTAAATTACCCTTCTTTTGTTTACATTTTGACAACTGCATCGAGTCTAATTAATATAAATCTTTATGAAAGAAAAAAAAAGATTTTTTTTTCAAAATCAGCATAATTATTGAGTGCTTATTTTGTTGTTGTTGTTGTCAACGCATGCGCTTTGAAATCTCAGCCTTCTTCTTTGTCGCTTCTGTATAATAATCTCTCGAAATGTGGCTGGAAAATAGAGACTTCGAAGCCAGTGGTCAGCGACAGAAGTGTCTATTTACAGATTCATGACATAGACCTTTGACTTCTGGGCGACAAGATTTATGATGTTATTTGACGTCAATGCTTTCGTCATGCCGGCCATGTATTTGCGGAGAAAAGTGCAGGCAGCAGTAGAGGATGTGTAGACGTAGGCTTCGCACAGATAGTGCTGCTTTGTACATAAGGTGGCGCAGTCAATGCGACTTCTGACTGTCACTGGGCTGTGGACATAAACAAGGAAAACGCGTTCACTGACCAAACTGCACAGACGTTTATTTTGTTTTTATTTGAACACACCCAGAACAGACAAACACGGACCTCTCCATGTGTACACACAGAACAATTTTTCATGTGAACAAACACTTGTCGTTCATTTTTCATACAAACAAGAAGCGTGCGGCCTGAGCACACTAATAGAATGGACCACGCTGCGCAATATAAGCATATATATAGACTGTCTTTAATACTGAGACAAAATACTTTGTTTTGATTGTCTCCCCTATGAAAGAGGGATCGGAGTTAATTGAGAGCAACTTGGACATAAGACTTTTTGGAAGATGCTACCACTCCAGACTTCACTCGAGCATCTTCATATGCTATTGGAAATCAGACACTGGGATTTTCAGCAAGCCAAGCTGATACACTGACGAGCTGAGAACACAGTAAAATGGGCATCTGTATCTATGGAGAATCTTACAGGCACACAGGCAGCAGAGAGGGAGATAGATCTTTCCAATTATCATCTTTATCTCGGGAGAATCGAGGTCTCCCGATTGACGTCATAATTTCATGCGTATCCTCCTTGGTAGGGCAAAACATCGCTTCCGCCCTACATCCGTGTGCGACCTATTTGATAAAATTTTACTTTTTAAATTTAGAATGGTAAACTGTTGTTGTGTTAAAGTTTGTACCAGCAGAAGCTCGTCGAAAGATGGAACCTCTTTTCATAGAATTCCAAAGGTTGTTTCTCACAAAGGTACAAAAATGAGAGAACTTAGTGAAAAGCGCCGTGCTTGTTGGTTGACTGCGATCTTCACAAAGGCGAGTTTGTGATTATTGTTTTAAATTGTAGAGTCTATTTTCCTGTCTGTCCTTGATTATGCAAGCACATTTGTAGGCTACTATTTCTCGTAACAGTTGTCCTTTCACTCGGTTCCATGATCAACAAGATGCATGATATTCAACGATCATCATCATCTGTCATCATGTTAGGCCTACTAAGTAGGCTAGCCTTTAGGCTACATTTTAGAACACCTTTAAATTCAACATTCATTGATTCATTAAGATGATTAGTTACCAATATTTTAATTATTTTTGTTTGCTTTTGGGTATATTATTTTATATCATTTGAAGAGCTGCAAGATTTTTTGTTAGCGGACGGAAAACAAATAGCATGTACAGGAACAAGGAAAGAGGCCTATGAGCGAGCCGCAGCGAAAACTAACTTCCGCTTCTGTTGTATAGAATTAATTTTAGCGTGTGACCGGTTGCTTCGTGTGATCAGTCCTGAGGTTAAACCGCATGGAACAAATTGTATGATTTAATCGGTAGGCCTGATTGGGTTGTGAGCAGCAGCTGTTTTCTTGCTTTAAATGCCTTCATCGTGTAAAAACTCGTTCTGTGCACGAGGTAATCAACAATGTCTTCATTGTCACTGTGCAAAGTCGGAAGACTTTTTGCCTCTGTAGTCCACGATGTTGGTTCGACTTGTAAGGATCAGTACCCTTTACTGCTGCTATCTTACCTATGTACCTATTTCTTTCCGTCTCACCTAGGGTATCAACATAATTTTGAGAAACATTTGCAGAAACGAGTGCAGATTCCTTAGTCGCCATTGTTTGTTTTGCCCTCCAAGGGAGGTACGTATGTAGTCACGTGGTACACACGAATACGCAAACGGGAGACCTCCATAGCTTCCAATAAGGTTATGTCCAGGATGTTATCATTTAACCCAGGTTCCACTATCAAAAGCGAGACGATCAAAACCTGAAGTGTCTTATTTTGTCTCCCTTGTTTATGCTCCAGAGCGGTCGCTCTTCAATGCAACCCTGTCTGAATACTGTTGCTGTGTGTTGGAATGTTCTGTCAAGATCAATAGTGTTTCTGCATTCTGAGATGGCTAAAACAAAGCCTCCCCCCCCCACTACACCCCTTTTCTCTCCCCCCCCCCTCTCCCTGCTCAATAAAAACAAAAAACCGCTAATGTTACATTTACATGTAAACTCAAACTTAAGTGAAATGTCGTGTAACACCTGTTGTTTTATTGCTTTGGTTTCCATTATCACATTCTACATAGCAACCAGCATAATTATGTTAGATGGTTTGTATTGAATTGCAAAGTATACAAAGCTAGTTCCCGTTTGGCTAACAATATATGGTAAACTTACAAGCTTTACCATCAAGGGACACAATAACAGGTTGTGCACGCATAGGGAGTGCTCTTGATTTTCCATCAAATGTTAGCTTCCGTTTTGTCACACGTATCGACGTTTTAGTAAAATGTCCTTCTGTATTTATTTATTTAGCCTGAATATTTCTGTTAATACATTAAATTTCCGCCATCAAGGAAAATAATTGAAAGTTGTGTCAAACACAGAAAGAGTTATCGCCTTTAACTTTCCATCATCATGATTCGATATGCACAAGCTAATAAGAGAGGGAGGTAACGCGTGCTTTCTGTACCAACATGGTGTACAAGATCTATCGTCATCCAGTGCTTACAAACACATATATTACGACCTTTTGAATACCTGGACGCGAAGTTTAGATGACATTTTCTCAAATATTAGACAACGAAAAATATAGGAAGATATTAACTTATATTATAAGGTAATTTTAATCTGAGCAAATAGTCATTTCTTTAGAGTGGATTAGACATTATTTTTTATAATTTTTTTTTGGGCTCGACCTCAGACGC
Source organism: Oncomelania hupensis (assembly GCA_036898135.1). NCBI lineage: Eukaryota > Metazoa > Mollusca > Gastropoda > Littorinimorpha > Pomatiopsidae > Oncomelania > Oncomelania hupensis. Next base: position 12,676,611 of record CM072512.1, read on the forward strand.
GCTTTAAGTTAACATTGAACGTTTCTTTGCCGCCGCTGTCTTCACTGAGTCACTGCGCCCCCTCCCCCTCCCCCTTCTTTCCCCTCCCCCGCCCTACCTGCTGCTGTATCCAAAACTGAGAAGGCGCACGTCCCCTAGGCCCAGTTTGGTGAACGGTATGTTCTGCATCTCTGCAACATCATCAGTCTGTTATCATCACCGTTGTCGTAGGCATACATTAATTGTTAGTGTCGCCGGTGTCATGATCATCTTCGTTATCGTTGTTTGCTACCATCAAATCACCGTTATCGTCCATTTTGTCAAAATCATCGCCTTCGTCATTAAAATCATGTTCGTCGTCGTCATCGTTATCTTCACCATCATCGTCATCATCTTCATCATCTTTTCGTTGTCATCATCATCATCATTTTCATCATCGTCATCTTCACCAATATTGTTTTCGTCATCGTCATCATCATCATCATCTTCTAAGACTTCATCAATCGTCATCATCATCATCATCATCATCATCATCATCATCATCATCATCATCATCATCATCGTCGTCGTCGTCGTCGTCGTCGTCATCCTGTTGATGAAAAACTTAAGAAGGTATACCGTTGTTCCAGCGTTCACAGACGTAGTCGATAGCGTCAGAGCAGTCCTTGTCCACAGCGCCCATGCCCGGTTCCACCTTCTGCTTCATGCAGTGCTGCTCGCCCAAATTGTTAGGCTGATCCAACTCCCAGTTCAAGTACACCTTCTCCCCCCACGCTCCTCGGTAGTCGCCCCAACCCAGGAAGTCGTTCCCACTGCACCATGTGCCCAGATCACTGTCCAAAGGCTAGGTCAAATTTAAATTTGCAAAGGTTTTGTTTAAAAAAAAAAAAAGATGAAATGTAAAAAAACACGTACAAATAATACAATGGAATAAAACAGAAGAACTAGCATTTTCTTTCTTGAAGTTCTGTTGGGAAGTATTGTTTTGTTGTTTTGTCCACCTAATGAAGAGCTTAGCTCGAAAATTTGCATTGTGTCCTTTTGTCTTTGTCAAAATTAGCGTTCTTGTGGCTTCTATAAATAAATAAATAAATATATATATATATATATATATATATATATATATATATATATATATATATATATATATATATATATATATATATATATATATATATATATATATATATATATATATATATATATATATATATATATATATATATATATATATATATATATATATATATATATATATATATATATATAGGTGGTATACAGTAGAGAAAGAGAGAGAGATGACTGCCGCCTACTGACGGAAAGGAAAGGGAAATGTGGAAATGTATCACTTGATAATTGTATTTATTCCATGATATTTGTAATTATCTCATTATAGTTGTAATTATCAGGTGTTGGCGCTAGTAGGCCGTCATAGAAATGTCTGTAGTATTCTGACTTTGAAATACAGTGAACTAAGAGTCTATTGACAGAAAGGTAAGGGGGAGAAATGATTAGCATACTGCAAGAGAAAAGAAAAAAGGTGGGGTGGGAGGCGGAAGACTTTAACCTACTGACAGAAAGGAAAGAAATACGGCTAGCCTGACAGAAACAACAACAACAACAACAGAGGGGTGGAGGGGAGGGGGGAGGTATGATTACAGCCTATAATGACAGAAAGGAAAAGTACTGGACAGGAACCTGATACAACAGAAAGCGACAGAAAGTAAAGGTGGTCTGACTGTAAGCTGCTGACGGATTGATTGATCGATTGATTGATTGTTGCTTTAGGTCCAGCGGACTCTTCCGAGCCAAATCAGGACCGGACAACCCCCAATCCGCATAAAAGATCTGCCGAAACAACCCTAGTGGGAAAATTGAATGCCCTACACCGGCCAGTCACTTTACAATAAAGACATCCCACGCAGGGGACGGCTGAGGCTTTACCCCAACTACTCGAACCCCCGGTTACAAAACCAAAATAGAATACAAACATCATTATAAATCATCAACAAAACACATACATATAAAATGCCTATAGTGCTAAATAATAACATCATAGGAAGCTTTAGTGACCACCCGGCAGAAAGCGTCCAACACTCCCAAGCTGATCCAACAGACCTCATACACAAACAAGGAGTCTTGTCCAGGAAGAGTTTTCAAGAAAAAAGGTAGGTCATTGATCTAGCGAAGAAGAAGATAGTATAGCATAGTTATAGGACAGATCAGGAATGGGAAAGAGCAAATGAGGAAGACAGCGACAGTGGGAATTTAAAGCACTAAATTTCCAGAAAGTGGGGATACTATTTATACTGAAACCCCCGGCACTCCAACGGGGCTACTGTTGCCGCAGTGAACCAGTCATGCCTACAAAGGCAAGACAGGTTTTCAACTGGGGCTTTCACTTTTCCCTTTATAGGTTAGAACAATCTACAGTGGCAAGATTGCTCATGACCCCAAGGGGTGAGCTGCTGACGGAAAGTAAAGGAAAATGGCTGTGGCCTACTGACAGAAAAGTATCGAAGACGAACTGCAGCATTTGAGCAGAGTCCACGTGGATGATCGTGCTGTTCAGGGAGGTGCAGGTGTCGCGTGCCGCGAACCACCCCATGGCGTTGAACTGCTTTAGGCACGACCCGTGCACGGGGTTCACGATCCAGCCAGTGGGACACCTCACTGCTGCTGACGTCACCGCTGAAAACGGCGTCAATTTATTGTCTTCCTTATTTTCATAGATAATAATATCATAATCGTCATCATCATCATCATCATCATCATCATCATCATCATCATCATCATCATCATCATCATCATCATCATCATCATCATCATCATCATTTATTATACCCCACCCCACTGCCCATCCCCCACCTCCAAAAAAAAAAAAACAATAAAAAAAAACAACAAGATGACAAGTATTAAAATAATACCGATTACATAAATAATTAAAACAAACACGTATGCACTGTGGCAATAGTTAGTTATTCATTGCTTACAGGGTCCAGCGGACTTCAAAGAGCCGAACCAGGACCACAAAATCAAGACCACAACTTGGCTGAAAGAAGACTCACCCCTGATCCGCATAAAAGATCTGCTGAAACAACCCTAGTGGTAACACTGAAGGCACTCCACCAGCCGGTCACTTTACAATAAAGGCATCCCGCGCAGAGGACGCTGAGGCTATACTCTAATTTATCGAACCCCCGTTTACAAAGACAAATTAGAATATAAACATAGTTATAAAATATGAACAAAACACATACATATAAAATGCCTATATTGCTAAATATTATATGAAGCCCTTAGACCATTTTGCAGAGAGCGTCCAATATTCCCAAACTGACCCAACAGACCTCAAACACAAATGAGGAGTATTGGAAGAGTTTTCAAGAAAAAAAGGTAGGTGACTGGTCTAGCGAAGAAGATAGTATAGGTGATTGTTAGAATAGATTAGGAATGAGAAAGAAGAAAGGAGAAAGACAGCGACAGTGGGAATTTAAAGCACTAAATGTACAGAAAGTGGGGAGGCTATTTATACCGATACCCCCGACACCTCCACGGGCATCTGTAAACATACATCGATATTACAGATAATAAATAAGACGACTTATTCTATGTAGTCACAATTTTAACTCCATCGTTCCTTATTAGAATAATAAGAACTTAAAGTTCCAATAAATACTGCTCTGTTCCATATTGGCAGACTTAAGAAATATATAGTTCCTACCAACACCCTATTGTTCCAAGATTGACGAGAAAGAAAAAAAAAGAAAGTGTACAAAAATGTATAAGGATTATTGGCTGTTAGAATTCTCCTTCTGTTAAAATTGAAGAGTGACACTCAATAAACATTCTGAGATGAAAAGGAGTATTGCACATGTACAACTTAAAGAGTTATTGACCCCGAAAGCACCCCGTTCCAATATCGACACCTTTTCCTTATAATGTGAATGAGACGTTTTTTGATAATGACATTTAGGTGAAGTACAAGAATATTCCTACATTTTAATCCTCATTCCGTTCAAGGTACTATTGATCAGCGTTTATGGTATAATATAGTCTTTGTGAATACTGTATGGATTTTGTAGCATGCTTGAGATTGGTTCGTGCTGTCTGGCATTAGCAAGATGAATTATCATGTGAGTGAAGATACATTGTATGTTTGTGTTAATGTATAGTTTGAAATTGTCCCATATACTATTTTAATATTAAATTACTTTTTGTTTCCTCTTCTAAAATTCCATGTGATCCGAAGGTGTTGTCAGATTTTTTTCCTTCTAGAACAATGTTTTTTTGTCTTGCCTTGACTATCTGATCTTAGACTCTCTGATCTTAGAATGTGTCTTGAAGAAGGTGTTTAATGGTTTGATTACAAATTCATTACAAATAGTAATGTTTGCTTATTTGTATGATTTTCCATTACCCTTTATAAAGTGGTTTTGATATTTACTTTTGGTTCTACTTTTATTTTCTCGAATTATTCTTTGGCTTGTCGTTATTTCTCTATGCATGTGAGCGGCTCTTTTGATTGCTTTCGTTCAAATACAGTGGAACCTCTCACAACGACCCCCCCCCCCCCCCCCCCCTCTATAACGACTCCCCCGCTACAACGACCCATTTTATTTTAACCGATGTATTTCCTTATACTGCTGTCATCAGTATAGCGACTCCCTCGCTATAACGTCTAACGACCGATCTTTGCAGACCGTATAGCGACTTTCTCGGCATGACTGCACAATAAAAACTGTCTACGATCTTGTTCAGCACAGTCAGACAGGTACCTATATGTGACACGCCAGCCGATAAGTTATAAGTTTGACGTCATCTTGTAACGTCACATTCTAGATTCTACTCGTTTGGGGTTTGCATTTCACTTTATTCACATCACGAGCGCGGCACTGAGAAGAAGCAAAGAAAGCGTGATGGGATGATGGAGTCTACAAAGAAAAGAAAATTTTTATCTCTGGAAGATCGAGTTAATGTTGTAAACAGACACAAAAAAGGAGAGACTGCCATTGCGATCGCAAAGAGTCTTAAAGTTGGAAAAACACAAATTCAAGGAATTATCCGAGACAAAGATGACATTCTTAAAAGGTGGGAAAGTGGTGATAATGCCGATCGTACGCGATCAAAACGGAGGAAGACAACATACTCGGAAGTAAATGAGAAAGTTTGGGATTGGTTTCTGGATGCTAGAAGAAAGAATATTCCGATCACTGGCAAATTGATTCAAGAAAAGGCCATTATGCTCTCTGTAAAGACCCCTCTCTATAAAGACCCCTCTCTATAAAGACCGATTTTTGTCAACATTTTCAAGGTCGTTGTAGAGAGGTTCCACTGTACTTGTAACAGTAAACTTTTAATATGTAATCTCGCTGATGATTCCTTTTCCTGTAAGGGGGTTTTCCTGACTGTTAAAAATAACCATGGCTTCAAGTCAAGTCAGGTCAAGAAATATTTATTCACCAAAAATGCAGTAACAATTTGACATTGCTCGTGCTTTATGTCTGAAATTGTTTTATTATTATTATTATTATTATTATTATTATTATTATTATTATTATTATTATTATTATTATTATTATTATTATGACGTGAAATGAGGATAATAGACCATGCTCGGATTAGGAGGGGAAACAACTTTGGCCTGCTTGAAAAACATAAAGTCAGAAGAGCGGATTAATCGATTAGAAAAGTTCTTTTATTGACAGAGGATTAAAACAAAGAAATAGCCGATTGTAAAGAGGAATTAATTAAACATAGGAAAAAGAAAATGGAAGAGGTCTTACTTAGATCACAGGCTAGATGGGTAGCGGATGGGGAGAAAATAAAATATTTTTTGCGGGTTAGAGAAAAGAAACTATGTGAGTAAAAATATGAAAACGTTAATTGGGAATGACTGGTCCGAGATAAGTGAACATGGTGAGATTTTGAATGAGGTAACGCGTCATTTTTATCGGAAGTTATATAGGAAAAAAGCAGCTAAAAGAATGTGAAATATAAGATCTAATAGTAAAATTTAAATACTCTAACAGAAAGGTAGAATAACATTAGAAGAAGTGAGCTTTAATGCTTTAAAACAAAAACAAAAAAACACCATAAAGAAGTTTAAGAGCCCTGAAACAGACGGTTTTACAGCAGAATGTTGTTTAAGTATTCTGGTTGCAGATTAGGTCGTTTGTTGTTCGTTATATCTATTGCACACACACAAAAAATCATTATTACAATCCCCAAAGGACATAAAAACAAAGAATATATTACAAATTGGAGACCACTTTCATTATTAAATGTGGTATTTAAGATCGGCTCCGCCGCGTTGCTGCTTGTAGTAAACGTTCTGCTCATGGCGGCTGACCGAGGCCGGGTGTCCATTTTGACGCTGCTGGATTTATCCGCAGCCTTCGACACTATAGACCATAACATTCTTTGTGCACGTCTCCAGTCGGTGTTTGGCTGCACTGGGACGGCTCTGGCTTGGTTCCGTTCATACCTCTCTGACCGCACTCAATCTGTTCTTGTCAATGGCACTCAGTCTTCTTCTTTTCCTCTGAGGTTTGGAGTTCCACAGGGTTCTGTTCTTGGACCTATCCTCTTCACCATGTACACTCAACCTCTCAGCTCAATCATCAAAACTTTCGATCATCTGTACCATTTCTTTGCTGATGACTCTCAAATTCACAACTCCGCTCCTCCAGCTGACATCCCCAGCCTTGCTGGTGATTTGTCGCGCTGCATCAGCTCTGTCGCAGACTGGATGGCAGAAAACAAGCTGAAGATGAATGATGATAAAACTGAAGTCATCGCCATTGGTACCAACAGCAAGCTCCGCCAGCTCTCAACACACTCTCTGCAAGTCAATGATGACTCTATCCCTTTCTCAACTTCTGCTCGGAATCTGGGTGTACATCTAGATGAGAGTCTGTCCATGGAATCTCACATCAACAATCTCTGCAAATCTCTGAATTTCCATCTTCGTCGTATCAGCAAAATCCGCCAATATCTTTCTGTTGATTCTGCCAACAAGCTTGCTGTCTCCTTCATCCTTTCTAGGCTTGACTATTGCAACTCTCTCTTGGCTGGTCTTCCTAACAACAAACTTCAAAAACTTCAGCGCATTCAGAACCATGCCGCTCGGCTGGTGCTCCAACAATCCCGACGCGCTAGCGCCACTTCGCTCTGACTGCTCTTCACTGGCTGCCAGTGAAAGCCAGAGTTGACTACAAAGTTGCCTCTATTTGCTATCAGTCTCTTCATGACCAACATTTTCCTGTCTACCTCTCTGAACTTCTCAACCCTTACAAGCCAACCCGCACTCTTCGCTCTCAAGACGCTTCTCTTCTGACAGTTCCTCGCTACTCTCTTGGAACATTTGGCAAAAGAGCTTTTTCCGTCTATGCTCCTACCCTGTGGAACAAACTCCCATGCAGCCTTCGCCAATCTCCATCTCTTGACTCTTTCAAAGCCCAAATGAAAACCTATCTCTTCCTCTTACACCTGTAGAACATCCTCCCTTGCGGACACCCTGTTGCGCTGATACCTTAAATGTGTGTGTAGGTGTGTGTGTGTGTGTGAATATGGGTGTGAATGTGTGTGTGTGTGTGGGTGAATGCGTGTGTACGTGGATGCATGTGCGTATGCGTGTACTTGTCTTAAAATTGTTTTGCTTTTTTAAATGACATTTGATCCCTCTTAACTTGTTTTCACTGTAAATGAAATTAGAAACTGCTATTATTATTATTATTATTATTATTATTATTATTATTATTATTATTATTATTATTAATTATTATTATTGTTATTGGTGTTGTTACTATTATTATGTGAATCACAAATATGTTTTCTTTTTAAACCAGATTAATGCCATTACACAAGCTTTTATTCTCTTCATCTGGCCTGTCATACGTTGTAACGATGTTTTGTTATTCAACGATTATTCTACTTTTAAAACTGCTGTATTTCACCACCATTTACACTTTACATCTTAGATGAGGCATTGTTGATCTGCCTCTTTTGGAATTAACGTCCCTCTCTTAAATTTTTTCTGTGAAATTATTCATTTATTTTATATAAGTTTATTGATTGATTGACTGATTTTATACTTTTATTTGTTGGTTTGTTACCTTTACTAGGTTTACATGTTGTCTTGTTTTTAAATGCAGAATAGATTTATTATGCGTGTGTATCTGTGTGTGGCTGCGTGTGATTAAGCGCTTTGTGAAGCATTTTATGTTTGAATTGCGCTATACAAAATAAATTATTATTATTATTATTATTATTATTATTATTATTATTATTATTATTATTATTATTATTATTATAGCAAACCGTTTGAAATTAGTGTTATCGTCTCTGGTTAATAAATATCAAACAGGGCTTATTAAAGTAAGATACTTAAGAGACAATATTTATGTAATGTATGATATTATTAGTTACTTAAATAAAAAGACCAAAATGATGACCAACAACACCAATGGCATCAACACGGACATCAAAGTACAAGGCCAATCCCTCAACACAGTGCACAGCTTCAAATATTTAGGAGCCATTGTGTCAGACAATGGGTCTCGACAGGAAGTCCTCTCCAGGATCGCACAAACAACTGCTGCCCTGACAAGGTTGAAGCCCATTTGGAAAGACAGAACCATCAGTCTACATTCCAAAGTAAGACTGCTGCGCTCTCTGGTCATCTCCATCTTCCTATATGCTTGCGAAGCATGGACCCTCACAGCAGATCTCCAACGAAGAATACAAAGCATGGAGATGAGGTGCTACAGAAGACTTCTGTGCATTTCCTATACCCAACACATCACCAACGTTGAAGTCCGACAGACCATCACACAAGCCATTGGACAACACGATGACCTGCTCACAGTGGTGAAGAAACGGAAACTCCGATGGTATGGCCACGTCACCAGATCATCAGGCCTTGCAAAGACCATTCTGCAAGGCAAAGTGCAAGGAGGTAGAAGAAGGGGGAGACCGAAAAAGAGGTGGGAGGACAACATTCGAGAATGGACTGGTGTCGCGATACAAGCTCCATTGAGATACGTTGATAAGCTGTATATTATAACGCTGTTTAAAAATGATATTGTTGAAGGTAAAAGTTTTCAATAATTATTCTGTTTCGTAAAGTACCGAGACGAACACCAAAATATTGAATGACGTAGCAGATGCGTCATTTTGGAGCTTTCGTCATTTGTTTTTTTATTTTGTATTGTGTCAATTCGAGGACCAATGATTTGCAGAGAAAAGCCTTGTCGCGTAGGAACGCAAATTTTTCACGGTTGAAAATCAGTCTGCAACAAAACCTGGGAGAGGTAGGACTCACGTGCAATAGGCGCTGGCCTAACAAACGGTTTTTCGACTTTTTTACCACTAAAAAAGCGTTGTGTTGTAAATGGATCACAGCCTATGTTGATGTGGAAACATGTTGGTTTCAAATAGGACTACTGTGAAGAGCATTTAGGCACGAACATTGGAAGATTTGGTATGCTGAGGTAGCTACATTTCCATTTTGGCAAATTCTGTCAGCAGCGATAAGATGGTTGGCGATGTAAGCAACGATTCAATGCTACAGATTATTTGTGTGAAAGGCGTACTGCAGCCGTAATAGCAGGAGTATCATAGCCAGTTTATTCAGACACCGTTTGGGTATGTAAATCGTCGGTTGCGTACAATTCGTGGCTGGAAACGTCCGTGAAGTCATAGATTATCTATAGGACGGGGGATCGAGATGCGGCTTCGGCGGTATTTGTGTCGGCAATGATCGCGCGAGCGGGGCATTGGTTTCCAGTTGCGAATGAGTGAATGAATGATTTGTACGGTTCGTAAATCCGATCGTTTCGTGCATGGTTGCATGCTTATTAATTCGGTTTTTCAGCAACGAGAAAAATGTATACTTTCGTTAGCAGTTAGGGGATTGCGTAGGCGGAAGTGATGGTGAGACTGATTGACGTCATCGCGCGAAAATGGCGGCGTCTCACAATCATTTCCATATGTATCATATGTTTCAGGTTTTTTTTTGTTTTTTACTACTTTTTTGGTTTTTAGTGTTTGGGTTCGAGTTTTAGTTTAAGATCTAGTTCTATTTATCGAGGACGATATGGACATTTGCAATTTTATGAATTCTACGATCCTCGATCATTTGAAATGAACATCATTCAAAGACATCATTACAAAAGCTGAACTTTGTGAATCTACATGTGTGATACAGTGACATGACTATTCTTATGAAGATTCTGTGATATCATCGGTGTTATATAAAGACTATTACTATTGATATCAACAAATAACCTGTCGTGTGAATAACATTGAACTATAAAGATCTACGACTTTGAGGTTCAACGTATAATAACTTTTATAAACGAGTGGAAGCTGGGCTATAATAGGAGTTTGCATATTGACATTACGGAGAAGTCATATCCACGGAAGATCTACGAACAAGGAGCTATTCTACGTGTGAAAGAAAATGCAAAGACCTGACTGTCTGACTGAAAACACTCATTCTTTGATTATTACGTGTTGAAGCTGGAGCTGACAAACTGTGAGTAGATTCATAATGCTAATTATGTCTTGAATGGATCGTCGAGGAAAAATGATAAAGTACTAATCCATACTAAGATAAATAAGTAATAAGTAATACTTTGTAGCATCAATATATATATGTGCATGCATTATACCATTTGACATCATTCACTCCACCTCATTGATGTGCATGTTGTATATATGTGTATGAAAGAACAGAAATAGTGAAACATCAACAAAAACTCAGCAAAACGGTGTGGTCTTGTAAAATTTATGAGTAGTTGTACTTGAGGTCTGTGTGTTTATGTTTTCCACGTAAATCGCACGGGTCACGTGACATAATTTGGGGGCCAAGCCGGGATAAGAACACGTAAAAATTTACGTAATTCTATGTTAAGTAGCAGTACTTACCTTACACATAACCTAGTCTAAAGACAGTGCATGAGTCACGTCTAGGGATTCGAACTTGGAGTAGTCCAATTCCTTCCCACTAGTGTGTAACATCAAGGTCACGTAATTTTACTTGACCATCGTTTTGCTGATATTGTGGGCGGTTGGCGGGCGCTTATACGATTTGGGCGGAATAATAACCTCGCTACGCTTTGCGCGAACATTAGCCAATCATAGTCATCTAACCCATTGTTGTTTTCAGATCGACACCGTCGTCCGTAATTCTTTTGAATTCTGGAATGTTTCCAGCTATAGTTGTATAGCAAAACGTGATTATTAGTATTCGCGTATCATATTGATGTTGATCAATAAATCGGTTATTAACGCCGATTTGCGAACACTAGCGTGTACACGTGGAGTGGCGACACGTAGTAAGTGATTCGCGATATTAACTTCATAATGATGAATTGACTGAAAGTTTATAAGACAACTCCGATTTCTGTGAAGGCAGAAAGTATCACAAGAGGGATTGTGATAAGAAGGATCGGTTGTTTTATAATCAGTAGGGTTTTCAGTGAAGTTAATGGTTTTGAGAGCGGCATAAAGGCACGTGTCGGTGTTTACAGAACGTATGACGTCAGCTAGTAGTGACGTCGATTTTTTCTTTGCGTAAATAATTTACAGCGTGACGTATAGTTCGTTTCCAAAATAAGATGGCACCACCAAGTAAAAAGAAAAATGGTAACGCTCAGCAAAATCAAGATTCTAATAATTCGGCTGTAGAAAATACAACTCAGAGAAACAAACCAAACATGCAAGTATGGAAAGAGGATGGCGAACTCCTCGGTTTCACAGGGAAAGACCTGGCCCATTATGTTGAAGAGAGGAGGAAGGAAGAAAGAGAAAGAGACGACAAAAGACTAGAAGCAGAAAGAGAAAGAGAAAGAGAAGACAAAAGACTTCAAGCAGAAAGAGAAAGAGAAAGAGAAGCAGCAGAAAGAGAAAGAGAGCAAAGAAGAGATGAAGCAGAATTAGCTTTAAAAATGCGCGAATTGGAAGTATACGCTCAAAGAGAACAAAATGCGACAGCTATTTCATCGCGATCATCTATGAATGGAGGTGGAAATAAAGGAGCAAAAATCAAATTGCCATACTACGAAGATGGAGATGATTTAGAAGCGTACCTGTGGCAATTTGAGAAGATCATGGCAGCAGAAGGATATTCTGAAGATCAATGGGGCATACGCCTACTTTCATTATTGAAGGGCAAAGCTCGAGAAGCCACGGCACAAATGAAGCAGATCGATTTAGCGGATTATGAAGATTTAAAGCATGAACTGATGAAAAAGTTCCAACTTACGTCAGAAGAGTACAGACGTAAATTCAAGTCAGCAAAGAAGAAACCAGAAGAAACAGCAAAAGATTGGTTCGGCAGATTGTCATTGTGGGTGGAAAGATGGTTCGCTTTGACCGGGAGAAGAAAATCATTCGACGAATTATTTGACCAATTGGTGACAGAAATTTTTCTTGATGGTCTACCTCAAGATGAAGCCCGATTTGTAAGGGAAAAGAGACCTACTACATCAGAGACAGCAGTTGACGCAGCGGAAGCTTATGAACAAGCGAGAGCTGGAGAAAGACATCAAGACAAATTCCGAGTGCGACACCAAGACAAGTTAAGAACGAGACATCAAGATCACCACCAACGCAGAAATGACAAATATAACCATAAGGAACAATCTACATCAGTGGATGCTGAAAAAACGGAGCATAGATCGGCCGACAAACCGGAAAGATCGCGTTCGCACACCAGACTAGAATGTTTCAATTGTGGAGGACCTCACAGAATAGCACACTGTCCGAAAAGGAAACACAGAGCGTTTTGCGTTTACGTACCGCGTAACGGCAGTGAATCCGGTAGTGGAGATGAAGAAAACGATTCAGACCACAGCGATTACCATGCACTTCGAGTCAGTGTACCAACCAGTGAAGAACCCATCGTAGCTGTAGTGAACAAGCCACTATGCGATGAGTGTAGCAAGATCACCTATGAACCGCTATGCCAAGTGAGAGTTGAAGGAGTCGAAACACAAGGATTGCGCGACACAGGAGCAACAATCAGCGTTGTGGATACTAAACTTGTACCCAAAGAAAAGTACACAGGAGATATACGAAATGTAAAGTTTGCATCTAGTGATACTCAAGATGTACCAGTGGCTAGAGTTGAACTAGACACACCATTCTTCAGAGGTGAAGCTGACGTGATTGTAATGCCAAGACCCGTAATACCAGTTCTGGTGGGAAACCAAAGGTATATAACGTCAACAAACAAGGGGCACATCTCAGTATATCCAACAAGAGATATTTGTGCAGAAGTGAAAACAAGGGCTGCGGCGAAGACTAAGGAAATGAAAGAATTAAAAACAACTAAAGCAGACATCATCAACGTGTCAAAAGACGATTTGAGGAAGGCGCAACTTGCAGACGAAACTTTAGAAAAGGTACGTCGAGAAGCAAATGAATTTGGACATGGAAAATCCAAGCAGGCGAGAAAAGCACACTATTTGTGGAAAAATGGAATTCTGCGACGCGAGTTTGAAGAAAATGGGAACAAATTCAGCCAAGTTGTAGTACCCAAGCAATACCGTGATGAAGTATTGAAACTTGCACATGACACACCTATGGGCGGACACTTAGGCGCCAGAAAAACCAGAGGGAGAGTATGGGCAGATTTTTATTGGCCTGGAGTATGTGGAGATATCAGACGATATTGCACTTCGTGCGACACATGCCAGCGAACATCCAACAAAGGAAACAACAGGAAAATACCATTAGGGAGAGTACCAGTGGTAGAAACACCGTTCCAAAAAGTAGCAGTAGACTTGATTGGACCTATTATTCCTGCATCAACCAGAGGATACAAATACATCCTAACAATGGTAGATTATGCCACAAGATATCCAGAAGCAGTCCCGTTGAAAACGTGTCAAACGTCTGAAGTCGCAGAAGCATTATGGAACATGTGGACGAGACTTGGAATACCAGAAGAAGTTGTATCTGATCAAGGAGCTCAACTCACAGGCGAGATGATGCAGCAGGTAAACAAAATGTTAAACATCAAGGGAATCAAAACAACACCCTATCATGCACAAGCTAATGGACTTGTGGAGAAATTCAACGGCACACTGAAACACATGCTAAAGAAAATGTGTTTAGAACAACCCAATGAGTGGGACAGAATGATTGCAGCTTTACTGTTTGCATACAGAGAAGTGCCACAAGAGTCAACAATGTTCTCACCATTTGAGATGTTGTTTGGGAGAACAGTGCGAGGGCCTATGCAAGTGCTGAAACAACTATGGACACAGGATGAAGTTGAGCAAGAAGTACGAACGACTGCAGAGTACGTCATCGACTTGAGAAACAGAATAGAAAAGACTTGTGAACTAGCCAGAGAACGGTTGGAAAAGGCAAGCAAGAGATACGCGCGTGCGTACAACAAGAAAGCAAAATCCAAAAACGTCCAGGAAGGATCGAAAGTGTTGTTACTTTTGCCCGAAAAACACAACAAACTACAGTTGATCTGGAAAGGACCATTCGTTGTACAAAAGAAACTCAACGAGTTTGACTACCGAATTGCAATAAAGGGGAAGGAGAGAGTATATCACGCTAACCTACTAAAGCCCTATGTTGAGCGTGAAACAGATACTGTACGTGTGGCAGTAGTAATTCAAGAAGACAATGACGAACAAGGGGATGAATTCAACCCAGTGCTGACAAGCTTACCAACATTGTCCTTGAAACCCAAGGAATCTGCGAAAGATGTACAAATCTGCGATAAGCTAACTGGAAAACAGAGAGACCAAGTTAACAAAATATGCAAGAAAAGATCAGCAGTACTCACTGAACTACCTGGATAGACGAGATTAGAGGAGTGTGAACTGCGCGTAACGAAAAAGGAACCAGTTTTCGTGCGTCAGTATCCATTGCCGCATGCAGCAGTTGAAACAGTAAAAGAAGAAGTTCAAGACATGCTAAAATTAGGAGTGATTGAACCCTGCGTATCAGCATACAGTGCTCCTATTGTATTAGTGAAAAAGAAGGACGATTCTGTCAGATTCTGCATAGACTACCGCAAGTTGAACGATGTAGTTGAGTTTGACGCAGAACCCATTCCTGACATTGAACAACTATTTTCCAAACTTGGGAAAGCAAAATATTTCTCAAAGCTAGACCTTTCCAAAGGATATTGGCAAATACCTGTCAAGGTAGAGGACAGACCCAAAACAGCGTTTCATACACCCTCAGGACAATTCCAATGGGTGACAATGCCATTTGGATTGAAAACTGCAGGAGCAGTATTTTCAAGGATGATGAGAAAACTGCTAGGACCCCTGAACAGAGAAGATGTTGATAATTTCATGGATGACATCCTGATTGCAACAGAGACATGGGAACAACATCTGGAAGCATTGGAAACAGTGCTAAGGCGCTTAGAGGAAGTAAACTTGACAGCAAAACCTTCCAAGTGTTTCATCGGGTTTGATGAACTGGAATATCTAGGACATCAAATTGGGAAAGGGAAAATCAAACCGGAAGATGATAAAATCAAGAAATTGCAGCAAGCAACAAGACCAAGAACAAAGAAAGAAGTCAGAGCATTTTTGGGTTTGGCGGGCTATTACAGAAAGTTTGTACCAAACTTTGCTAAGATAGCAACACCACTGACCGACATGACCAAAGCGAAGCAACTGGACAAGGTAGTGTGGACGGAAGAGGCAGAAAACAGCTTTTCCAAGCTGAAGGAACATCTGACTGCAAAACCAGTTATGTTATTGCCGGACAACTCACTCCCATACACTTTGAGAACAGATGCATCAGATAGAGCTGTTGGAGCAGTATTAATGCAAGACCACGGTGAAGGACTTCAACCGGTGGCATATGCGAGCAGAAAACTGAGTCAGGCAGAAGGAAACTACTCGACAATTGAACGGGAATGCCTTGGTGCAGTATGGGGAATCAAGAAATTCGAACCTTATCTGTTTGGTCGAAAATTCACTCTCGAAACTGATCACCAACCGTTGCATTACCTCAAGAAGTCAAGAACGGAAAACGACCGATTGATGAGGTGGGCGCTACAATTGCAACAGCATGATTTCGTGGTGAAAGTCATCAAAGGAAATGATAATGTGGGTGCAGACTATCTCAGTCGCATGTACCACGATGAGGTCAACTAAAACTGATAGTTTTAGCTTCAAAAGGGGGGGCTTGATGTCGCGATACAAGCTCCATTGAGATACGTTGATAAGCTGTATATTATAACGCTGTTTAAAAATGATATTGTTGAAGGTAAAAGTTTTCAATAATTATTCTGTTTCGTAAAGTACCGAGACGAACACCAAAATATTGAATGACGTAGCAGATGCGTCATTTTAAAGCTTTCGTCATTTGTTTTTTATTTTGTATTGTGTCAATTCGAGGACCAATGATTTGCAGAGAAAAGCCTTGTCGCGTAGGAACGCAAATTTTTCACGGTTGAAAATCAGTCTGCAACAAAACCTGGGAGAGGTAGGACTCACGTGCAATAGGCGCTGGCCTAACAAACGGTTTTTCGACTTTTTTACCATTAAAAAAGCGTTGTGTTGTAAATGGATCACAGCCTATGTTGATGTGGAAACATGTTGGTTTCAAATAGGACTACTGTGAAGAGCATTTAGGCACGAACATTGGAAGATTTGGTATGCTGAGGTAGCTACATTTCCATTTTGGCAAATTCTGTCAGCAGCGATAAGATGGTTGGCGATGTAAGCAACGATTCAATGCTACAGATTATTTGTGTGAAAGGCGTACTGCAGCCGTAATAGCAGGAGTATCATAGCCAGTTTATTCAGACACCGTTTGGGTATGTAAATCGTCGGTTGCGTACAATTCGTGGCTGGAAACGTCCGTGAAGTCATAGATTATCTATAGGACGGGGGATCGAGATGCGGCTTCGGCGGTATTTGTGTCGGCAATGATCGCGCGAGCGGGGCATTGGTTTCCAGTTGCGAATGAGTGAATGAATGATTTGTACGGTTCGTAAATCCGATCGTTTCGTGCATGGTTGCATGCTTATTAATTCGGTTTTTCAGCAACGAGAAAAATGTATACTTTCGTTAGCAGTTAGGGGATTGCGTAGGCGGAAGTGATGGTGAGACTGATTGACGTCATCGCGCGAAAATGGCGGCGTCTCACTATCATTTCCGTATGTATCATATGTTTCAGGTTTTTTTTTGTTTTTTACTACTTTTTGGGTTTTTAGTGTTTGGGTTCGAGTTTTAGTTTAAGATCTAGTTCTATTTATCGAGGACGATATGGACATTTGCAATTTTATGAATTCTACGATCCTCGATCATTTGAAATGAACATCATTCAAAGACATCATTACAAAAGCTGAACTTTGTGAATCTACATGTGTGATACAGTGACATGACTATTCTTATGAAGATTCTGTGATATCATCGGTGTTATATAAAGACTATTACTATTGATATCAACAAATAACCTGTCGTGTGAATAACATTGAACTATAAAGATCTACGACTTTGAGGTTCAACGTATAATAACTTTTATAAACGAGTGGAAGCTGGGCTATAATAGGAGTTTGCATATTGACATTACGGAGAAGTCATATCCACGGAAGATCTACGAACAAGGAGCTATTCTACGTGTGAAAGAAAATGCAAAGACCTGACTGTCTGACTGAAAACACTCATTCTTTGATTATTACGTGTTGAAGCTGGAGCTGACAAACTGTGAGTAGATTCATAATGCTAATTATGTCTTGAATGGATCGTCGAGGAAAAATGATAAAGTACTAATCCATACTAAGATAAATAAGTAATAAGTAATACTTTGTAGCATCAATATATATATGTGCATGCATTATACCATTTGACATCATTCACTCCACCTCATTGATGTGCATGTTGTATATATGTGTATGAAAGAACAGAAATAGTGAAACATCAACAAAAACTCAGCAAAACGGTGTGGTCTTGTAAAATTTATGAGTAGTTGTACTTGAGGTCTGTGTGTTTATGTTTTCCACGTAAATCGCACGGGTCACGTCACAACTGGTTTGACACTGAGCGAAGCCATGAGGGCTGCTGAGGACAGAGAAAGATGGAGTATGCTGGTTAAGCGATCATCTGTGGTGCCCCTACGACCTTCGGGTTATGGGACAGGATAGGATAGGATAGGATAGGAAATAAAAAGCAACATGTTAGGGCTTCTCAAAATGTCTTGACTCTGTGGACTGGAAACTCAGGCAAAAGGTCTTTAAGAGCGTTTGGTTTCGGTAGTGACATTTGTAGATGAGTCAGTACTTCTTCTAATAAAATAAAAGCTTCACTTTGTGTTAATGGCAAGGTATCTCAGTGGTTTCATACAAAGCGCAGCTGCAGCCACGGGAATCCGATCTCGCCTTGTATTTTTGATTTTTATGCGTTGAAATATTAGCCATGATGATCCGACAGAATGATAAAATCAAAGGTATAACCATAATTGATCTAGAGCACCTGTATCACAGTGTGCTGGTGATACAGAATGAATGTTAAATGGCCACAGGTTTTGAAAAATCGGTTATTACAATACAGAAATTTGGGAAATATTCTGGACTTTGTTTTATTCATGCATGTATTATTTTCTATTTATTTATTTATTATTGTAGAAATAATTTATAATAATAATAATAATAATAATAATAATAATAATAATAATAATTTATTATTATTATTATTATTATTATTATTATGATTATTATTATAATGATAAATACATAAACAAATTAACGTTTTTATAATAAATAAATAAATAAATAAATAAATAAATAAATAAATAAATAAATAAATAAATAATGCAAGCATGAATAAAACGAAAATTATTAAAATGATGTTACCTGTAAAAACAACCAGCAGCAGCAGCAACATCATTTTCTTCTTCGTCGTCATGGTCAACCTGCGTGTCACCCCGCCATCCAGCCCTTTGTCAAACATGTACACCTAATCTTTCTCTTTTTGCCTGAAAATCCTCCCTCTCCCCTCTCTCTCAACCCCTTCATCCCCGCGCCCACTCCTCTCCCTTTTTGCTCGACCTTGCTCCCACACCTCGATCTTCCCCCACCCACCACCATCCCCCCCCCCTCTCTCTCTCTCTCTTCCCACAACGGAACAGAAGGTCATGTTTTACCTCTTGTAGCTTGATTGATCTGCTCCAGTTATAGGATCGCGCCCGCCGTATTTCTCTTTCTTACACAGTTCTTTTCAAGCTCAAAAAGCTCGAGGCACTGGTCGATACAGGATCTAACTCAAGCCGCCCGAGCAGGCGCCCGCTGGCAACCTTTAGGGCGCGCTGTCTGACGCCCAGACGACTGAGCTCAATCCTGCCCTTGGCCGACCCGGAGATTGGAGAGAAAAGGACCTAGTGCTTGCTAGGTGAACTTAAGTAGAACTTAACTTAAGCACTCCCCCGTCTGGGACATGAGCGTCAGGATCTTTAGTCCGGGCGATAGAATGCGTACGCGCACAGAGTTGACCTCGGATTATACTCTCATCCGAAGGTGTAAAATATATTTTTAAAAAAGTATGCGCGGTAGACCTATATTATACTTACTATAAGTAAGCAGACTATGTTACTATGGGTGTAACTTTAAGCGGTTGCGTTCAAGTCTGGTCACACATGCAAGTACTAGCCCCGCTCGACGTTGCTCCACGAAGCATTTCTTCGGATGAGAGTATAAACCGAGGTCTAATCTGTGCACGGGCGTATTCCATCGCCTGGACTTTAAAGATCCTGACGCTCATGTCCGGAGGAGTGCCGGCTTTACAAATACACCCAGCACGCACTGTGGCCCTTCCCCTCCCCCCCCCCCCACTCCCCATCCTGCGTCGCCCAGGATTGTTCTCAGTGGTCTGGGCGTCAGACTAGGGGCCCAAAGGTTGCAAGTGGGCGCCTCAAGCGGCTTGAGTGAGATCCTGTATCGGCCAGCGCCTTGAGCAGCTCTGGGACTGGAAAAGCTCTATATAAGAACTATTAAATTACATTATTATTGCTTTATGTCCAGCGGACTCTTCCGAGCCAAATCAGGACCGGACAACCCCCGATCCGCATAAAAGATCTGCTGAAACAACCCTAGTGGTAAAACCGAAATCTCTCCACCAGCCAGTCACTTTACAATAAAGACATCCCACGCAAGGGACGCTGAGGCTTCACCCCAACTTATCGAACCCCCGTTTACAACAAACAAAATAGAATACAAACATCATTATAAATTATGAACAAAACACGTGACATACATATAAAATGCCTTGATTGCTAAAAATTAACATCATAGGAAGCCCTAGTGACCACCTGGCAGAAAGCGTCCAATATTCCCAAGCTGAACCAACAGACCTCATACACAAACAAGGAGTCTTGTCCCGGAAGAGTTTTCAAGAAAAATGTTAGGAGACTGGTCTAGCGAAGAAGAAGATAGTATAGCAGATTGATAGAACAGAGCAGGAATGAGAAAGAGCAAATGAGAAAGACAGCGACAGTGGGAATTTAAAGCACTAAATTTCCAGAAAGTGGGGATACTGTTTATACTGAAACCCCCGGCACCCCAACGGGGGTGAACTATTAAACACAAAAACTATTAAATAAATAAAATAAATAAATAGTGTGCGACCAAAACAGGGCAAAAGTACTCCTCGGATCCGTTTGATTACGAAACACAGTATGTCCATTTTTAAAAGGGGGAAGCGGGGGTAGCGAGGGTGGAAGGGGGTAGTGATGGAGATGGGGAAGGGGTTGAGAGTGGGATGGGTGGGTGGTGGTGTCAAAAGGACATTTTTTTTAAGATCATAGAGATCGAGTGAAGAAAACACACACACCACACACACACATATACCCACGCACACACACACCACACACCCACCCATAGGTCTACTTAAAACGCAGGAAGTCTCTCTGGAAACAAAATATACCCGTACGGACATGCTATATTAAAGGTAAAGGTGTTCCCGTTACATTTAGATCGTTGGAAAGAGAGGCGTAGTTTGCGACCTCCCTTTTCCATTGGCCAGCTTAATGAGGGCGGTGCCCATCTCATATCCTTCGCGGTTTTTGGTTCCCTGGTTCTACACAGAGCCATGTACTTTAGCCGTCCTTCGTGGACTGGGGGTGTAGGTCTACGTTGTGCGCTTGTTTTTATTCTTTGAGTGTCGTTTGGTGGTTCGCTGGCAAATATTTGAGGTCTACCTGTCAACATCCTAGCCCACTGAAGGAGACTCAGTAACACAAAATAATAAATGATGCTATCACGAGCCTAGCTTTTCTTCATTCGAACGCAAAACGCGGCAATCTGAAGAGATCGCTATTGTAGAAGGCAGAAGAGAAATCAAATTTTACTTTTTGAAATTTACATTGACTGCATTCAGTAGCATTATTGAAGGGAGGGAGGAAACAGGAGTACCCCGAGAAACCTTTTGGTTTCCTGATAAGTTTCGTACCTAAGTCACATAAGTTAATTCGCCCCATGCGGGCTTCGTACCCTTGACCTTCGACATAGAAAGCCAGCACCTCTTCCGAAGGCTAGGTTTTATCTCCCTACTTCAACATCACCATCTTTTAAGGTATGAGTTTACCCTCCTCATCCACCCTCCCCCTCCCCATTGTCGCTTGGTGGTTGCCTTCCAAGTCTGGTCACCCATCCAAGTACTAACCTGGCTCGACCTTGAACTCGCGAAAAATCTCTAGCGTGTGCACAAACTACTAGTCTCTGTTACTGCGCAACCCAATAATGCCGTGCGATGACGACACCAAACAATGGGAGTGAGTTCAGCTAACGCAAGTTTTGAGGTAGTCGAATGTTACGATTGAGAGGCGCAGAGTTATTTTGCAAAGCATGCAATGATAGCGTGTATTTACCTTTGATTTAATTCGGCGCTGTTGCTAGAAAAAGCTTTGTACAATGTTACCGGTAATAGTTTTCGTCGATCGATAGTGTTAAAATATAGTTAAGAACTTTCTGGAATTACTTGTCGAATTTTCCAGATCTTACCGGTAATAGCTAAGCGATTCTTCTAAACTGAGGTTAGTTGGTTAGTTATTCATTGCTTACAGGGTCCATCGGACTGCAAAGAGCCGAATCAGGACCACAAAATCAAGACTACAACTTGGCTGAAAGAGGACTCACCCCTGATCTGCTGAAACAACCCCAGTGATAACACTGAAAGCACTCCGCCAAGCGGTCACTGTACAATAAAGGAATCCCACGCAGGGGACGCCGAGGCTATAATCTAATTTATCGAATCCCCGTTTATAAAAACAAAATAGAATACAAACATCATTATAAAATGCAACAAAACACATACATAGAAAATGCGTACATTGCTAAATAATAATATCATAGGAAGCCCTATAGTGACCATTTGGCAGAAAGCGTCCATATATTCCCAAGCTGATACAACAGACCTTACACACAAATAAAAAAGTTTTGTCCCGGAAGAGTTTTCAAGAAAGAAAGGTAGGTGACTGGTTAATAGCGAAGAAGAAGAAGAAGAAGAAAATATAGTAGATTAATAGAACAGAGTAGGAATAAAAAAAAACGACAACAGTAAGAATTTATAGCACTAAATTTCCAAAACGTGGGGATACAGAAACCCCCGGTGCTCCCACGAGGGCGTCTAAACTGAGGAATATTCTAAGACGTAAGGCAGTGCGTAGTTCCGGTGACGAGTTTTATTGTGATTGGATGTTATTGTGTCATTCTGGAATGTTCTAAGGTTTACTGTATTGCATAGAGCCTATATAAGTAATGCACTGTCTGCTTGTACAAGTGTATCGATTCCCCCCACCCTCCCCCCCTTCCCAGTCCCCTATTCGCTCATGTGACGCGGGACTTTAATCTACCTACCTAACCTAACCTTGTACAAGTGAGTTTCGGAGTGATTTTCGGAAAGCGATCTTGTATGGAGCAGTTGTTGGTGTTCGCTGAATAAAGTTGGAAAACGTTATACAACTCCTCCTGCCTTGTTGCTGAATGAACAGGCTGCGTGGATAAACGAATTCGAGTTACACATTTCAAGATTCAAGCATCGGGGTTGAATCGACTATTGATAAATACCTATAACATCGAACAACAAACAACTTTATGCCAAGCTTTAGTAGCAACAGCACAGAATCAAATCAAAGGTAAATACACACTATAGTGTGCGCATTGCAAAGCAAACTGTTCTGTCATGCACGTCTCAACCGCCACAGTGACCATTCTTGAATGCTACCATTGAAAATTTTAAAAAAAAATTGTATTGCCTATACGAATATATTCAATAATGGTACTGGATCCAGTCTGGACTGGAAAAGATCAACATAGTCACAGTAGAAACGATTTATAGGAAGGAAAAGCACACCGAGAGAGAGAGTGAGAGAGACAGAGAGAGACAGAGAGAGAGAGAGAGAGAGAGAGAGAGAGAGAGAGAGAGAGAGAGAAAGAGGGTTCGAAGACACAGTAAGTGATCAACAGCAAATTATTTTATTTAGCATACATGTATGCATTTATTATTAAAACAAAATGTACAGTTTCTTTTTCAATTCACATTAATAAGTTCTATTAATAGTATACAAGCGGGACAGGATTTATACCTTCAAGCTTAATACATAAGATAAGAAAAACAAGAATAGTTGAACATAACAATGAACTGATGAAATATCACTGTAGCACTTCACAACAAATCCCAAATGTGTAATTAATTATTGGATTAAGAAATAAGTATTAAATTACTAAATTATTTTTTTTAACCCACAAAAACAAAACAAACAAAAAAAGAATCGATGTATATCCAGAAACTCATAGCTGAAAATCACCATTTTATCCAATTTTAATTTTATTGGTGATGTTGTGACTCAGCTTTGTTCTAAAGAAGGAAAATGAAAACATGGAATGAAGGGCCACAATCTGCAAGCAAACGGGGGTCGTTTTAAAAACGATACTTTTTTTTTTTCCAAAATGATTATGAGGATGAAAACTTGTATTGTTTTAGTTTCCACAAAATTTTGATGCTCAAGGCACATGGTACTTTTACTTTGCAGTACAATATCGGTTAGCCCTCAATGTAAAACAAAACTAACAGATCAGAACCCCACTTATACAAGTAATAACGCAAAAATGCAACAAAGAATCAAAAGTAATATATAGGTATATATAAGAAACTTCCTGAAAAACTGTGCATTTACAAATATGTACTGAAAGTAAGTTCGTTTCTGATATTATTGACATGTTCAAAGCTAGGTCTGTCAGCAAATCAGTCATAACATTGAAAAAGTAATTTAATCAGTCAGCAATTGGTAATTCATTCAATCAAAACATCCATTCAAAACATTTTCCACACTAACAATGCACATTCAACTAGTTTCACATTTTAATCATCCTCCTTATTATTTTTTTTTTATCATTATTAATGAGAGCATTTGTGAGAAAGTTTAGTACATTATAACTGCATATACAAAATAACATTTCAAGAAAATACATAATAATAATAATACCGGATGCTAATACGCGCTTTACTTCGAATGATTTCAAACTCAAAGCGCGGCGACCTATACCAACATACACGCTCACGTGCAACAAATATATTACAGACACACAAGGACAACAGTATACAAGGCATACACGTGGTGTAAAGGCAGGGAGATCGCTATTAGGAAACTGAAAGTGAAATAGTTTTTGTATTTTTTAAAGATTAATTTGACTGCATCCAATATTATTTTGAAGGGAGGGAGGAAACCGGAGTGCCCGGAGAAAACCCTCGGTGACCTCAATAGTCTCGTACCTAAGTCACATACGTTCGCCCCTTGCGGGAATCGAACCCGCGACCTTCGGCATAGGAAACCGGCGACTTATCCACTGCGCCACGAGGCCACCCCACATACACTAAACAAAGAATATATCCACACAAGAATTCCTTATGTTGGCCTGCTATGTTCTGAATGTCATTTAACATTCAATAATGTTTAGGTAAAATATAAAAGTTTATAACATTCAAGTTTCATTTTAAAAACTAACTTAAACCAACAAACATTTTCATTAGTAACCTTCCTGATGGGTCATTGTTTATTAGAAACAAAATTGAACTCGGTCAAGGGCGACAACAAAAAAGCGTTCATGGTTGTCTCGCTTTTAAGAAAATTGACTGGAGTTTACTAATTGCCTAATTATTATTATTATTATTGGTTATAAGCCTTATGTGAAGCTATCCTCTGGAAAATAAATTATCAAGGAATTGTAGGAAAGATTTATTTCCCCTTCTCTGCAAGTTAGTTATTCATTGCTTACAGGGTCCAGCAGACTGCAAAGAGCCAGCTAAAAGAGGACTCACCCTTGATCCGCATAAAAGATCTGCTGAACGACCCTAGTGGTAACACCGAACGCACTCCATCAGCCGGCCACTTTACAATAAAGACGTCCCAGTTTACAAAAACAAAATAGAATACAAACGTCATTATAAAATATCAACGAAACACATACATATAAAATGCCTACATTGCCAAATAATAACATCATAGGAAGCCCCAGTGACCAACTGGCAGAAAGCGTCCAATATTCCCAAGCTGATCCAACAGACCTCACACACAAATGAGGAGTTTTGTCCCGGAAGAGTTTTCACAAAGAAAGTACAGCTACGCAAAGAAGGTTCATCTCGGCGAGTGCCTATATAAAGTTACAAAACGTAGCCACTCGTAGCGCCCCCCAGCGATTCTCGTGATAAATGATTCCAAGGGCGATAATTTGTTCTTAGCGCTATGTAAACAAACCGCTTCAGTAGATTATGTTCCGGACACTCGCTTGCTTAAATTAACAAGCGATTCTGCTTTTTTTTTTTTGAAAGTAAGTTAATAAGTGTCTGATTTTAATAATGTAAATACAGCTTGCCAACAAGTTGCTTGAATTATGCATTCAGCCGATTAAATTACCGTACCAATGCTGATGATTCAGTAGGCCTGTACTCGGCCTGTACTCATCCTAGATCCGTCAAAACTCAAACCCAAAAGTAAGCTTGAATACCGGTAATAGCTTTTCTGAACATTGCTTGATTTAGCATTTCCAGTTAATAACTGTGTTCCAATCTACTGTTTATCTCATTTACACTGCACTTCTGATTTTAATCGCTGCTAACCTACTGTTAGGCTCTCATCTTAAAATTATATTTACTGCTTTCGTTTCGATCAACTGTGTAAATAAGCCTATAAATTATTAGGCCTACTGTTTATCATCATCATTTTCATCATCATCATCATTATGGTTTAATATAGGCTATCTCTATAATAGAACTGTAGTTGCAAAAGGAAATTTGATAGGTTAAGATAGACTAAAGAAAAAGAACAGACATGTGTGTGTATGTGTATATGTATATATTGCACAATGTTAATATTCTTCTGCCAAATTTAACTCTGAAATTTACTCGCACAGGGATAGGCTTATATAAGCATGCTTGTTGCTTGTCCCTGCTGCTTGTGATGTATATATTTTATATGTATTCTGAAGAAATAAATAATATATAAACCAACAGACATCAAGACTATAGAAGTAGAGAAATAAAGCAATGCAACAAGAAGAGTGAACAGTGAAGCTTTTAAAGAAAACACATTTAACGTTTAAAAGCATTTTTTTTTGTTGCATGAATCATTACATTGGAAATTGCACCTAGATAAGACCAAAAAGTGCAACAATAAAAATAGTCAAATAAGAAATATTTGTAGTCATTTATAATATTAGATCTGTACATTGCAGCAGGCTGCATCAATTATGTTACTTTATTGTTAAACCATCATGCATTTATAAAAGCTGAAAAAAATAGCTTCAAACATTTGTGTTTCTTTTTCTGACATTTAATATGAATATTATAGCAACAAAAAGCAACAATGATGACTCTCTCTCTCTCTCTCTCTCTCTCTCTCTCTCTCTCTCTCTCTCTCTCATATAAAGGAAACTTCAGCAATTATCATTTTTTGTAAAGTACTGTCATCTCAATAAATGTATGTTTAAAATAATGAAAAGGGTAAGAATGTTAGGTTTTTATAATTAAATCTGTTGTTTACTTTTTGTTTAGCAAGATTAAGACATACCTACAAAGAAACAGAAGTTTTGCAAGACAAAACAAATACAATTAACCCTTTTCCTGTCTGCTTAAACCAAATGTAATGGAAAGGGAATACAGTCACACAGAAAATGGTATTTTACATTTGAAAGATTTAAAAAATCACATTTGGTATTTTTTCTGCATACATTTCACATGCAACAACAACAACAAAATCTGATAATACTAGACAATTAACTAGTAGCATTATACATTAAAAGGATAATAATTAATAGTTTTTGCTCTTGGATTTTTATTCTAATGTAGCCGACTGCTGTTCGCTACTGGTGCGGTATTTCTATCCCTAAACCTTACTAGTCATGTAGTATGCTATCTTGACCGTTTTCGTGTAACGTGTTTAGCCGACGCGTCGTCTGCTACACGCACAGCCTTTGTTTAAACTTACCGCCAAATGCGACACCTTGTCAGAGCCGTACACTAGCCCCCTTTTATTTCTGTCCATCAAATAATTATTATGTAGCTAGCCTTAGATATTATTCTTATGGAATGTTGTATGAATTTAGTTTATATTAGAGTAGTTAAGGCCGAGATCGCTAGTCCCAGTGATGTAACCTGCGATAACACTGTGTTTGTAGCTTGTGTTAGTGTGTACATAGAGATTCATGATTTGTAAGAGTTACAGATAAGTCATGCATTTTATTTGTATATAGTTAGCCAGATTGGACATTAAGCTTTTAGAGCATGTAATACGTATGGGTTTTTGGTATGTCTTAAATGTATCATTTGTATCTTTTTGTGAACTTGTGTGCTTAAGGTCGTACTTTGAGTCGCGTATTTTCGAAGTTTATTATTTATCTGTACCTTGTATGAATAATTCATGTACATATTTGGGAAGCTTGTTTTATGCCCTTTCTGGTGATGTGTATTATGTTATGTTTTGATTTGTATTAGGCCAAAGGCGAGCGGGATTTGTAAATTGAAAATAACACAAACTTGGCCCACAGGCACTTACTTAAGGCTCCGCGAGTGGCTCGCGCATGTGCGTCTCCGCTAAGGCTGGCGCTGTATGATAAAAACCGACTGACCCCCCAGTTGGAGGGGCAGTGAGACGGCAGACACGGGCCGACACAGAATGTACATACTACTGTAAATGACTGTCTGTTCCGTGGCTCAAAATTATTCACTCAGAAATAAATGCTGGAAATAGAACCACATCTTCGATTGGTGTGCGAGTGTGAAAGAAAAAGGAAAAGAGAGTCTTCTTCTTCTGTACTCCTACTACCAGCCTCCTCTAGAGCGCTCCGCTCTTCTTCCTACTTCTACCACCTACCCTCCACTCATGCATTTATGAAGAATTATTTGCTTAAAAATTACTTCTTTTTTTTAAATAGTTTTTCTTTACAAGACAACACATCCAGTCAATGAGTCATGCAATAATATTTCATTAGGCCTACTATTTTTTTTTTTTTTTTTTTTAAATTACTCTTAAGCAGCAATTAAAACTACGCCTTCCCCTCCCCCCTCCCCTCATCTTCCATTTGTAAGAAATTGGGATATGATAAATTTCAGTATCAACAAAGAAAATACAGTTTACATCGAGTGGTAGATCTAGATCAACGTTGTTAGATTTGGTTATAATTATGTTTGATTCTTCCTTTGGACAATTAAAAAACGAAAGTCCAGGGCACTTGTATCGTCCATTTGTGCAGTTAAAAGCGCTGCAGTGTTGCCCACCAGGACGGATTCTAGGTTTGTTTACTTGATTTGATACACTTTCCTCCATTGCTAAGCGCTAAGGCCGAAGCGAGTTATCACTTATTCCGCTAGTTGGCGCTCGCAACTTCCGTTTCGCAGTAAGAGTCGAAATGAACCTTCTTTGCGTAGCTGTACTTTCTTTGGTTTTCAAGAAAAAAGGTAGGTGATTGGTCTAGCGAAGAAGAAGATAGTAACTTATAGCAGAGTGATAGAACAGAATAGGAAGAGAACAAAGGAGAAAGACAGCGGCAGTGGGAATTTAAAGCACTAAATATCCAGAAAGTTGGGATACTATTTATACTGAAACCCCTGGCACCGTCACGAGGGAACTTCTCTGCTGTAAATTTTGTGAGGAATTAGCTGATATTTGTACCACTTGTTGGTAATTTTCTTCAAATCAGAAAGCAGGAATAATAACAATAGTCAATATATATATATATGAGATATATGAGAAAATGTACATTATCGCCAAACCGTTTATTAATGTTCTGTTCCAACAGGTAGGTTCTGGAAAATAAAATGGCATTTCCTAGATTTTATGCAAATACACACAAAGAACCATAACATCAAACATACACAATGCATTCACTCAAATATATACACATATAAAGATACATGCAAATATATAATACATGTCATACATACTAACTTTCACAATTCTCTCTCTCTCCATAATAATCTCACTCGCACCCTTTCTCAAACTCTCGCCATCATTCTCTCTCCAAGTCCCTCACACCCAAACTCAATCAAACATTATGCAATCACAAGCTCCACCAAGCGTACAGGACGGCAAACAAACTGACGAAGACAAGGGCAGGGGCAGAATAGAGTGATCGTCCAGAGTTACAGCCATCACCGGAGCAGGTGTAGACACAGGCGCGGTACATGCGGTCGTGGTCAGGGAACCAAATGTCCTGGCACTGATCACCCATGTCCCGAGAACTGCAGAACCGATGAGTCCCCACCACACCTGCACACACACACAAGGGTAAAAAAAAAAAGGTGTTAAATTCACAGGTAAAATTACAGATGTCAAGTGGACACAACGACAGGTAAGAATACAAAAACAGGTGTCCAGTAAAATTTACGTACCGGACACATTAAGCGTACTATAGGGGAGAGGTGTCCAATCAACAGATGTGCTTGTGCCAAAAGGTCGTTTTGAAACGGTATGCATTTTAAAAATGGAAATAAATGTGTATTTAAAATTATGTGTTTGTTGTAATTTGTGATATTGTATGGATATATGTTAGAGAAATATATAAAATAAACTGATGCTGTTAATTGTAGAATTAGTATATAATTATAAAAAAAAATAAAAAAGTGAAAAAAAGGGAATTTTTTTGCTGTCCAGAAAGCTGTAAGTTATAGTTGCTCACATTAGTGTCTCTTTACTCATGTAAATGAAATAACAACTGGATAAAATTTTGTAGTTTGACTTACCGATGTTTAAGCACTTAAAACAGCTTAACAATTTATCTGTAACCCTTTTTGAAATTATTGCATTATAACCTAATTTTATTCACGGACGGTCGTTACATCAAATGTCAAAATCGTACTACTCTTTGCAGACAAAAAAACAATGCTTTAGTGAAGTTCCAGTCCTAATTTTGGGATAACCGAAGCGGAGACATGTATGGCAAATACAAATATATTTTGTTTAAAGGATAAAACGAAATTCTTATAGGTAAAATATGGCAGATATCTCACTTTTTAAAAAAATGTCAAAAAGTAACGACCGTTCATACTCGTTTTTTTATTTATTGCTTTACGTTTTGAAACCCATTCCGACATTTTATTATCACGTGACCAAAACAGAAAAGACAAATGGCGGCTATTTTAGCTGAGAGCAAGCTACGGGAAAAACGGGTTAAGTTTTGATAAAATGTCAAAAAATTTTCAATAGTACGACCGTCACACAGAAGTTTGATATGATCCTTTCTTCACTTTGTAGAGTTGGATTGTACATTATGCTTTTATTTCGCAGTATTTTTGGAGGAAAGTAAAAATAAAAATGATCGGAAGCGTAAACATAATAAAGTAGAACAACCAATTGATGTTTTTCAGATCGACAGATGTCTTATTTCAGTAATATCGACCGTCACTTTTCATCAGTAACATGTCAGAGGGTTTTCTTTACCTTTGGCTGGAAAAAAACATGTCCCTAGCAGTGATTTTCTAACTACAGATCGATAATCTAGGTTATCCAATTTGACAGACTCTTATAAGATCTGTGATGACTATAATGTGATAAATAGGCCTAAATTCATTATTATTAGGTTTACATTTATTATTTTATTCAAATATTGTTTGTTTTATTTTTTATTTTTTCACCATTTTTCAATTTGATACATTTTTTTACTGTTTTACTTTACTAATAATTAGTAAATATGCTGCTAACATGAAAAATTTGTCTTTTTGTCCTAAATGTGCACATTGCTTCATTATGTATTTCAACACTACTAACAGCAGTGTCTCGTGTAACAACCATCACAATGTTTTTCAATATCAACATTTTGTATTAATTGACAATGTTTAAATGTGTTTTATTTTGAAATGTGATCT
Organism: Oncomelania hupensis; assembly: GCA_036898135.1. NCBI lineage: Eukaryota > Metazoa > Mollusca > Gastropoda > Littorinimorpha > Pomatiopsidae > Oncomelania > Oncomelania hupensis. Next base: position 12,707,936 of record CM072512.1, read on the forward strand.
AAATGTTTTAGAAACAAACATATCTTAAATCATTAAAGCAAATCATAACATAGCCATGAAAACATTAAACCAGATTTGCGTGATGTTGTTACACCTGACATGATCATCAGGGGTGAGATTTAACCCAGGAGACTAACTAGCCCGCCGGGCTGCGAACTTGTTTTTTCCAACTTAGTTCCAGTCACTTTCCCGAAAAGGGCAATTACCGAAGTCGAACGAAGCTCTCCGAGTCGAGCGAAGCTATCCGATGTTTTACGAACGAATGCTGGCAGGACTACGTGAAACCACAGGCTTGGAAGTCTCGTCTTTCGTAGGCCTCAATTACATACTATATTACTTACGTATTTAGGAGTTTACAAAGACAAAAGAAAAGACTTCAGAGCTGTGGTGAAACATCCGTGCATAAAAATAGCCGCTGCTAGATCTAATTCTATTTCGATCTGCACAGCTTCAAGCTCAAGTCGAGATTTGCATTTTGAAGCAGTTATTCTTCTTCTTCTTCTTCTTCTTCTTCTTCTTCTTCTTCTTATTATTTTATGATGAATAATATACTGACACAATTAGTAATAAGGAGTAAAAGTAATACATAACACATAAAGCACACATACAACGATTTCACATCTATATCAACAATAAAACCATGATAAAACTTCAAAGCGCTATGGATACGTTGATGTCCCTTCAGCACGAGGCAAAGCAAGTTTATAATGGTCTCAAAAAACAGTGATATTTTTATTGCAAGCACCAAAGCAATTATTTATTTAACTAATATTATTCTTTTTAACTGATACAGTAAATTTGTTATATGTATTTCAATTATATGTATTTTAATGAGAAACACGTATTAAAAAAATGTTGCGTGGCGGGCGGAAATTTCTATAAATCATCTGAAAACTTTGTTAAATCTATAAGAAAAAATAACCAGTAACACCATCTGAATATTTCGGGTTACACCCAACTTCAGCAAAAACAAACAAAACGTCACTAACCATATTTACACCATTGAGCACACACAGCAGCACACTATTCTTTTATTTTTTTAAAGTAGGAATAATAATAATAATAATAATAATAATAATAATAATAATAATAATAATAATAATAATAATAATAATAAGAAGAAGAAGAAGAAGAAGAAGAACAACAACAACAACACACAAACAAAACAAATAAATAAATTAAAGATTTAACTAAATAACTATACTACTACTACTACTACTACTACTACTACTACTACTACTTCTACTTGCGAAGTTGTGGTCTCGATTTTGTGGTCCTGATTCGGCTCTTTGCAGTCCGCTGGACTCTGTAAGCAATGAATAACTAATAAGCTTTTAATTTAACTCTGATCTCGAGTTGTCTTGATTTTGTGGTTCTGATTCGACTCTTTGCAGTCCGCTGGACCCTGTAAGCAATGAATAACTAACTATTAATTTAACTCTGATCTCGAGTTATTTTTTAAAAAAAAATCGCTTAGCCTACTCGTCCTTCTCCGGAAATTTCAAGATTCGAATATTATAAAGTATAGGCTTAAATATTATCAATTAGAATAGATATAGTTTATACATTTATTTACGTATAAAACAAACAATACAGGTCTAATAATTATATTCAGCTAGTGAGGTTCTTCGCTGTGCGGAGACTGACTTATAATATAATAATGTAGATTAAGCCTATGTATACTGTATAACAGTGTCTACTTGGTTCTAGGCAGGAAATGGGCAATGCTATTATTAGCCTTTACTGCTGAGAACTAACAAAATGCAAATCAAGGAACGCAACTATTAAATATTGTCGATAATAATTATGCTCATATTATGCTCATATTAACAAAGTATACTGTTGCGAAATGCTAAATCTGTGTAAATCGAACAGAATGAGAAGCAACAGCGATCATTTTTAATGTCAGCTAGTCGTAGTCATGCAAGCATCATTTCGTAACACATCGGAGAGCTTCGTTCGACTTCGGTGATTGCCTTTTTGGGCGAATGACTGGAACTAGGTTGGAAAAAACAAGTTTGCCGCCGGGCTAGCTAGGAAGTAAAGTGAGGTAGCCCGCATGGTTTTTAGGCAGCCCGACAATCGCGTATTTACGGCAATGTGTACAGTGCATTAGACCAACTTCTTTATCGAAAATGAGCCAAGATCGATCTTCGCCATCTGAACGTTTCAGCCATGCAGTCTGAAAATGTCTTTTTCTCTTCGATTCCTACTCTTTGTGACGCTCGTTCTTCTCCGAACTAGAATTCGCCTTCTTTGGCGGGGGTTCGTTGACCCCAGAAATTAAGTTCCACATTTTCGGATCAACAACCGTCACCTTGACAATACACGTAATTTGTAGCAGTGTTTTTTTCACTAACAAAGCAGACAGCGCGCTTGGCGCAAAAGGGAAGTAGGCAAAGGGAAATAACCCTCGCGTATGCTTCATACTCGTAGCAGACGAACAGTGACCTAAAAACGCTCTCGCTTCGGACCGAGCTTCTAAAAGTCTGCAAGTAGTATCAGTGCTCGAAATTAGCGGGGGCCCGGGGCCAAAAACCCGCAAAGTTGATTTCGGGCTCGGAAAGTTGAAAAACGAAGGGCCCGCTTGGCCCGCAAAATAATTCGTCTGCTACAGCTAGCTCTACTCGGCAGTTTCGTATTTGGGCCAAGGGAAGCAACCCACACCGGTGCCCTAAATTTGGACAGAAAAAAAAAACAGAAAAGAAGCGAAAACCCTTTAATTTTGCACTCAAAAGTGTAATATACACTTCAATATCTTTTTAATATAATAAACAAAAGGTTATGGCACAACATAAGCGCAAAATGTCCATCTTTGCAAGTACGAAAGTATGGCTACATATCGTCGCCATACAGTTGCTAAAACAATCGGCGATGGCGTATTTTCCCATTTTTTGGGAAGCGAAAGACGTCAGAAGAAAACGTCGACGAAAGGAAAGAACAAGGAAAAGAGAGAAAAAAGAAGTATGAAGAGGAAAAAAGATCAAGGAACTACAATGAAGGGTGGAAAAAAAGATTTCCATGGCAGGGCCTTGAAGTGAACGAGGAAGAGTACTGTTAAGTTTAGTTCCCTTTCATGGTTTTGTTTTGAACTTTTGTGCATTGAGGTCAGATTGTTTGTTAGGTTACTCATATTAAAAATTTAATGATGTGTATTGTGCAATACTCAGTCACAAAACTGAAAAGTATTATACAAGAGACTCACTTGATTTTTTTCTATTTTGTTTAATGGCCATTTCAGGCTCACTAGTCACTGGAATATGTGTGTCACTGAATGTGTGCGTGTGTGTGTTTTTTCCCCTTTTTTGTTGGTAATGTTTGAAAGTGAAAGAAAAGGCAAATAAAAATGACATCACTCAGCAAAATTGGAAATTCAATTGTTTTTATTTTAGATTATGAGACAAATTGTACTTTCTACTTATTGTCAATAATTCTTTTGTTTTTTGTTTGCATTATTTTTTAAGTTGGGCCCCGAAAGTTGCTTGTGGGCCCTCAAATTTTTCAATCAAGGGGCCCGGTGGCCCCCTAAGAAAAAAGTTAATTTCTAGCCCTGAGTATTATTTTATTTTTAAGGTCGCCAGGCGGGCTGGCTCAACTATAAAGTGAGGTCGCCCGAGCCGGTTTTAACTTAAGTCGCCTCGGGCGACCGGGCGATTGCTAAATCTCACCCCTGATCATGTTCATATACTACTTTTTGATATTTCATTCACTTTGTTTTTTTATTATTTTTTCTTTCAATTGCGGAAGCTTTATTAATCTTAATAGTTTTAAGTTACACATTTCTTCCATCATTAAAATTATGGGCGATTGAGGATGTCAGTGTAATAACCGTCACAAAAGTCAGTTTTTTCACATACATGGCTTTATGTGAAAATTCCTTTAATGAGTTATCTTTTCATGCACATTTCCTTGAAGCCTGTACATAAGACTTACAAAAAATGCAAATTATTATGTAATCAAAAACAATTTATTAAACTGTGTATACAAGTTACAACACGACCTTTTGGCACTTGCTCAGATACAAAACAAATACAAGTAAGAAGTAAACTTAAAGGTGTAAAAGTACAGGTGTAAGTCAACAAACCAGTACAGATAATAAACACACAACAAGTATACAAGTCACATACATACAGCACATGGGATATACAGGATGTAAAGAAAAACAGCAGGTGTCATATAATATTAAATCAACATTCAACATCAACATACCAGCATGTTTGACATATATACATAATACAGGTACAAAGGTAGCAAAATTACAATACAGGTAAAAAATATAATTTACAAATAATTAAAAAAAATCAAACTAAAAAGTAAAAATTGTAATAAATGTCAGCATTATAAATTACATCAATATTTTTCTTGTTATTATTATTATTATTTATTACAAATAGATGGTCACTTATCAGGTTTGCAGCCAGACATGGATCTTCAAAACAACTGTAATCTTTCTTAGCCTAATGAAGCCATGTCACAGAGAGAGAAAGAGAAAGAGAGAGACAGAGAGAGAGAGAGAGAGAGAGAGAGAGAGAGAGAAAGAGAGAGAAAGAGATCTGCGAGAGACAGAGAGAGCGAGAGAGAAGGGCACGTGAATAATAAAATAAATGACAAACAATTTTTTCCTTACCTCCCCAGAGGCCAGTGACTTTGATACAATACTTGGCTTCCCACAGATCGCACTCCTTATATTTCATCTGGTTTGTGCTGAGTCTGTCATCCCACTTCTCTTGGCAGTTGTTGTCCAGAGTGGAGTCACATTGGTAGCAGAACTTGCTGCTTACTGAACAAAAGAAGGCAATCACTGTCATCTTCTACAAACTCACAAAGAAGACTTAAAATAATTTTATTTTCTTCTTTCTTTTTGTCACCAGCAGAATTATTAACATTTGGAAGAGTCTACAGAATGAAAATGTCACAGCTATTTTCATCGTCAGTTGCATAGTCATTGACATGCCCATGGTTAATGATTTTTAATTTGTTTTAATTTTTTAAATGAGACTTTATTGTCCCTTTTTAATCGGGAAATTCTGGGCCGCCTCCCCTGGCTACAACTTTCGCTGTTATCTATAATTATCGTTCAACATTTCATAGTATAAGTTGTCGTATAGTGATATACATATTCAAGACATATCTGGCAGCAGAATACACCACTGATTTCCAAAATACACCATCATAATTATCGCTTGACCATAGCCATCATCATTGACCCGAAAATCAACACCATTAAAATTATTCCCAAGTCTTCTGACAGTGGTGTTCGTATACATATCGTATATCATTATGAACAATGAAGTTTAAAACCATTCCTAGGAAGTATCGAGTTCACATTCTTCTGCACTAAACAGTATTAATCTGAAGTAAACATTGTCAACAACAAAAATGTTCAAGGTGCGATGCGAGCTGAAGTACCCCGATCATTTAATGATTTATCAACGGAACATTTAAAACAACTAAAAATGATATTCTGAAGACAGAAACCAATACATTCTGTTATTCTACTTGCATACAAGTTGTAAACAATGTTAGAACTATCTCCAGTAGTTAGTTAGTTAGTTAAAGTAGATTAACGTCCCCGGACACATAAGCGTATAGGGGACGGGTGAAACACCACTCTTAAGAAGTTTCTCCAGTAAGTTTAGCAGTTTACTATATACTCCAGTGTACACTTCCGCATTTTCTCTCACCTGTCTGAACGCAGCAGACGATTGCGACCATTACAACACAAAGATGCCTCAGCGATGCACTCCATTCTACTGCCATGTTGCTGACGAAAATGATGAGAAAGAATCAACAACACAAAAATGTAATTTCAGGAAATAAACACGCACCCAACGCCACAGAAAAAGTCCGGAAGTAATGGCGGGTTTGAAATGACAACGCGACACCTGACGGTCCACAGGTAAACTGCGGGTGTCAACTCAGGTGTGAGGGACGTAACCGTGCAATTCAGTTACTACAGGGACAGGCAGAAGTTGTTGCTTCCCTTGCTTAATATCTTCTAAATTCCATGGGGCTGCCGCCTTTAGCGTCTTGAATTATATTATGCAGCCACACAGGCCTATCCTATCCTATCCTATCCTATCCCGTAACTCGGAAGTAGTTGGGGCACCACAGATGATCCTTTAACCAGCATATTCTATCTTCCTCTGCCCTCAGCAACCCTGATGGCTTCGCTCGGTGTCAAACCAGTCCATTCTCGAATGTTGTCCCCCATCTCTTTTTCGGTCTCCCTCTTCTTATACCTCCTTGCAGGATGGTCTTTGCAAGGTCTGGTGACGTGGCCATACCATCGGAGCTTACGTTTCTTCATCACTGTGAGCAGGTCATCGTGCGGTGTAATGGCTTGTGTGATGGTCTGTCGGACTTCGTCGCTGGTGATGTGTTGGGTATAGGAAATGCCCAGAAGTCTTCTGTAGCACCTCATCTCCATGCTTTGTATTCTTCGTTGTAGATGTGCAGTGAGGGTCCACGTTTCGCAAGCGTATAGGAAGATGGGGATGACAAGGGAGCGCAGCAGCCTTATCTTGGAACGTAGACTGATGGTCTAGACAGGCACCCATCCCCACCCCTACCTCCCTACCCCCCCCCCCCCAAAAAAAAAAGACTTCTAATAACGACTTGCGTTTCATCAGATTGATGAACGTGTATTTGTTGTATTTTTAAGAATGTTTGTAAAATGTGATCGTGTATGTTGGTTACAGATCGCCGCGTTTTGAGCCTGATTTAGGAGTAAGAAAGGCGCGTATAGCATTGTAGGCTTCTCATGGAAGATAATATGGTTAATCACTAGTGTAAATCTATTTCTGTTCCATGTAGGCTATATAAGCTCGTATCTTTGAGACGGCAATGCGGGCTCAATATGAGTATGGCACTGTGGTTATTTCAAAAGTACACACTCAATCATAATGCAACATTGCAGAGGAACAAACGAAAAAGGAACATCATAGAAACTATCCCAGACAAAGAAAGAGAGGTAGCATTTTTGCGAGGGTAATGCTCAGAACCAATGTCACACAAACATGCATTATGTTTTTCATTGTAGGCCAACTCCTCTTATTAGAAATATAGTGTCTGATTTCTTTCAGTTCTCAGAAATAGCTTCCCTGCTTGCAGTAGCCTACCATTTCAAAGTTGGCTAAATGTGCAATTTCAAATGGCAACTTTGGTCAGCGTTGCACACAGTTTTAGTTTGCCAATACCTCTGATTCTCATTACATTACATTACATGATTATTGCTTTAGGTCCAGCGGACTCTTCCGAGCCAAATCAGGACCAGTATAACCGAATCAGGACCACAAAATCAAGACCACAACATCGCTGAAAGAGGACTCGCCCCTGATCCGCATAAAATATCTGCCGAAACAACCCTAGTGGTAACACTGAAGGCACTCCACTAGCCGGTCACTTTACAATAAAGACATCCCACGCAGGGGACACTGAGGCTATACTTTAATTCATCGAACCCCCGTTTACAAAAACAAAATAGAATATAAACATCATTATAAAATATCAACAAAACACATACATATAAAATGCCTACATTGCCAAATAATAACATCATAGGAAGCCCCAGTGACCACCTGGCAGAAAGCGTCCAATATTTCCAAGCTGATCCAACAGACCTCACACACAAATGAGGAGTTTTGTCCCGGAAGAGTTTTCAAGAAAAAAGGTAGGTGACTGGTCTAGCGAAGAAGAAGGTAGTATAGTAGATTGATAGAACAGTGTAGGAATGAGAAAGAACAAAGGAGAAAGACAGCGACAGTGGGAATTTAAGCACTCAATTTCCAGAAAGTGGGGATACTATTTATACTGAAACCCCCGGCACCCCTACGAGGAATCTGCTTCTAATAACAATTCAGAAATGGGTTTAGTATCATTGGAATCCGCCAAAACAGACCTGATGAAATATTGTAATACCATTTTGCGCACAGAACCATTTATTTATTCCTTTATTTTCTGTATAAACTAGGCAGAGACACATACTTAGGCCTATGTACACAAAGTTGAAACCTACATTTATCCATTTCTTTAAAATTATGTTATTTTGATGAATTCATTAATTTATCTCTCTTTGTTATATACCATATTTTCAATTGTAAGAGCGTATACTTTGCATCAGAAAATCTTTTTCTATGCCGGTACGAGGTAGTCTTTTTTTTTTCCTTGGTGTAGGCTACTGTGGGTACACTAGGTCTTCAGATCTAATATTAAAAGTAGGCCTACATTTTCGATTGCGAATCAGCTCAACTAACACTTTTAAAAATAAAATAAAAAAACACAAAAAAAAAAACACACAAAAAAAACACCTTCGTGACGTACTTCTACGTAAGCTGACGTCATAAAAATAAAGTACTTGTCGAGAGAACATAAGGATGTTTAATGCAAAACTAAATATTATTCCTGTACAAAAAAGCATAAAATCATGCAAACAGTTAAACAAATGAAAAACTTAGTTTTGACTTTTATTGCACAAATGGCGGTAGTTTGGAGTAGGTATCTACTGAAATGGGGCAAGAGAGAGAGAGAGAGAGAGAGAGAGAGAGAGAGAGAGAGAGAGAGAGAGAGAGAGAGAGAGAGAGAGAGAGAGAGAGAGAGAGAGAGAGAACTATTGTGATTATTTACCGCACATTGGAAGTGGTGAGAAGAAAGCTATGGCGGCCTACTAGCGCCAAAACCTGATAATTACAATTATCATGTGATAATTACAAATATCATGGGATAATTACAATTATCAAGAAATAATTACAATTATCAAGAGATGATTACATTTATCATTGAAAATTACAAATATGTTCGTGTAATCATGTTTAATTTTCAGTTTTGGCTCTATCAATCCGCCTGGAAATGCGCCAAAACTGAAAATTGTAATTATCACATAATAATTTAAAATTTTCACTTGATAATTATAATTTTCACGTGATCATGCTTAATTCTGGTAAGGCGGCTTACTAGCGTCAAAACCTGCAAAACTTACATGTATCAGTGATAATTGTAATTAACAAGTAATAAAACAAGTAATTCACAAAGATACCGGTAATTCACAGCGTTAATTACTAATTTTCAGTTTTGGCCACGCTTTACTAGGGCCCAAACCCCAGGCGTGCTGGGAACAGTGCTGCTGCCGCGCATGCGCATCGCGCATCGGTCCGCACACGCTCATCTTAATATTTATAAATTTCAGTGATAATTGTAATTGTCTCTTGATAATTGTAATTATCTCATGATATTAGTAATTATCAGGTTTGGGCGCTAGGAAAGCATGGCAAATTACATTACATGATTATTGCTTTGAGTCACATGGGCTTCGCGCTTCAATTTTTTTAAAATGTGTGTGTGTGTGTGTGTGTGTGTGTGTGTGTGTTAAGAGGAGGGGGGAGGGGATACGGAATCCGTGACCTCCCTCCACCCCTTTCTCCCGCCCACCATCCTAGATCCGCTCCTGAATACAGTACTACAATACATTTTTATTGCCCAACTTTCTCATAAAAGCGGAAAATTGCCTTAGGCATTGAACGCAGACTTTGGATATAATAGATACACGAACAGAAATAAAATGTTCCATGCTTACCACAATCATATGGCTTAGCTGGAAATACTCTCTCTCTCTCTCTCTCTCTCTCTCTCTCACTCTCTCTCTCTCTCTCTCTCTCTCTCTCTCTCTCTCTCTCTCTCTCCCTCTCGCTTTTATCCATGCACACACGTGCACATACACCCACACACACCAACATATGTACGTAGACACTGACCTTTTAGAACATCAGTTGCTACGTGCAATAAAGCTGAAACAATAATAAAAATAAAAAATACCAATATTGCACAAGTCAATCACAGCAGCACAGATAAAGGCAGCTCTAGAATCACAATACAATGTCAGATTAAGAGGTTTAATTCTGTAAACACACATTGTCCATTTTTACACGTAATAATAATAATAATAATAATAATAATAATAATAATAATAATAATGAAACACACGCAAACGCGCGCGCGCACGCACTCACACACTCACGCGCACACACACACAATTCATAAATGTATAAATAAAACATAAATAAATACATGTATTCAAAACTTAATTAGTAAATAATACTCAACAAAATATTCATGTGCATAATATACACATGCTATAAAGAAGACTGATTAACAACCGTCGTCGTCCTCGTTGTACTCGTTGTACAACTATAGTCTGTCATGATTGATCGTCACGCAAGAGTTGCAGACCAAGCACAGATAATTAGTCCTTGTCTTGTCTTGACAGTCTGATTGCCTCCCTTGTCCTTCTTCGGCCTGACTGACCTTCAACGAAAAGAACGCAATAAGCCTAATACCGGAAGGTCAATAGGAACTTTAAATGTTAAGCAAACAAGAATAGTAAGTAAACAATCAATGAAATGATTACAGCGCAATAATAATGTAAGGATGTTAGACCAGAACAGGAGAAAAGTCCATTGATGAAAGACCCACAATTCTTCATTTCTCCCGCCCCCTCTTCCCTCCCCCTCCCCAGCTCTCCTCCATCACGCTTCCTCCCTTTCCCGTTTTCTCAAACCCACACCTGATCCAACGCCCACGTTTTGCTTTTAATTGGAAAATTAAACCTATTAATTCCGCACCCAAATTCGGAAAAGCAATTTTTGTCTCTGTCTCCCTTCTGTCTGTTTGTCTCTGTCTGAAGATTACCTTTTAATTCTAAAGCCAAATTCGGAAGAAAAAAAACTATTTCTGTCTCTGTCTCTGTCTCTCCCTGTCTCTGCATGTATGTCTGTCTGTCTGTCTGTCTGTCTCTCTCTTCCTGTCTTCATCATGGTGATCGGCGTCGCTATCACCATTATCATCGTCCTTGTTCTCCCCCTTCACCTCATCGTCATCTCCTTCCTCCTCTTCCCACCCAAACGTCTTCGTCCTCGTCCTCTCCTCCTCGTCCTACTACAACTCCTTCTCCTCCTCCTCCTCCTCCTCCTCCTCATCATCATCGTGTTGTTCAAACCGCACAGTACAAAAGGGGCCATTCAAGGCCAATATATCTGTCAAAAGGGTTTAGTTCATAATTCATGGACTACCAAATTCAGAACCAGAGTATCCGAGACCTATCAGAGAGCTGAGCTGGACTATGTCAGGGGCAGGATTCAAAAGTCAAAGATAATTATCGAGCACTATCAGACTTTTTTTTTTTTTTTTTTTAAGAGCGAGAGCGTTGTTGCTAGGGCAATGAATGCCTCCAGTGATGTTGTGGCGTTGATGTTGGTTTGGATTACTGCTACTTTTATCTGCAACAGAATCACTCTTAGATCCATTACAGTTTGCATATAGAGCTAGGAGAGGGGTTGATGATGCCAAGCTGTTCATCCTTAACACTCTGTATAAACATCTAGAGAAACCAAATGCACATGCCAGAATTCTTTTTGCAGATTTTAGCTCTGCTTTTAATACTGTTCAACCACATATTTTAATACAAAGACTTATCTCAGATTTTTACATTCAACATCAGCTTGTCTCTTGGATTTTAGATTTTTTGACTTGTAGACAGCAACGTGTTTATGTTAATGGTCTTTTTTCTGATACTGTTATAACAAACACTGGATCACCTCAGGGATGTTGTCTGTCACCTTTTTTTTATACATTTTGTATACTGACAGTTGTAGAAGCTCAAGGGAGGGAACTTATCTTGTTAAATTTTCTGATGATGCAGCCTTGTTGTCTCTCCTTATAGGTAAAGAAAACAGTCATACAGAGAGCTTGGCAGAATTTGTTAATTGGTGTGATGACAATTTTTTAGAGTTAAATGTATTAAAAACAAAAGAAATGTATATTGATTTTAGAAGGAAGAAAGATGAGGATGTGAGCAGTACGATTCATGGCAAGCCTGTTGAAAAAGTGGATGAATTTAAATATTTAGGAACTGTTTTTGATAGTCAATTAAAATGGGACGCCCACACTGCAAACATCATAAAAAAAAGGCCAACAAAGAATGTATCTTCTTCGTAAACTTAAAAATTTCTCTGTTAGCTCTATTATTCTTAGCCGTTTTTATCAGTCTTTCCTAGAAAGCTTGTTGTGTTTTTCATTTGTCTGCTGGTTTAACAGCCTTTCTGTACATGATAAGAACAGTCTGCACTCAATAGTAAATATATGTTCAAAAATAATTGGTGACAGGCAAAGAGACCTGAGTACTTTTTGTGATCAACAAACACTTAGGAGGGCTGTTTCGATTATTTCTATGCCACATCATGCGCTAGCTGAGGAATTTGTTTTGATGCAATCTGGGAGGAGGTTTAAAATGTCACAGTGCAAGACCAATCGGTATTTAAAATCGTTTGTGCCTCATGCAATACAGTTGATGAACAAGAGTAAGAACAATTAATGCATAAAACTAAAAGTAAAAACAATTAGCCTGATAATAACTAATCTTAGCTGCTTTTTCCTTTAATGAATCTTCTACCTTGTTATTTTTATGCCTGTGTCTGTGGTGAGTGCTGCTGGTGATGTATGCCTGTCTATGAACTGGATGTATGTGTGTGCATGGGCAGTGTGTATGTGCGGATGGTGTCGGGGGGATGCGTTGTGTTTTTGTGCAAGTTGTTTTGTGCAAGTTGTTATTGTTTGTAGACATCCTCATGTATATCAAAATGTGTTGTGATTTTTTTAATTTTAAATATATAATTAGAGAGCACTCGTACCCCCATTGTAATTGCCAAATCTGGATAAATAAAGTTGTTTGAATTGAATTGAATTGAATTGAATTGAATTGAATTGAATTGAATTGAATTGAATTCCACCCTTCGAGCTCCTGTTCATGTTCACTTATCGATTCTTTTACCTGTGTAGGTCTACCGTGAAAGCGAGGCGTGAATGGAGAACAAAAGATGGTATTTAAACGCCAACCGATAGATTCTCAACCTATAAGAAGGTTTTTGGCAGAGCAACACGACTGCAGTGTGAAGTTCGAGATTTTTCTGCATCAACACACTAGCATTCACCACCACAGTTTTTACAGTGTCACTCTCCTACTAGGTAAAGGTGAAGGTGTCCCCGCGCCGTGACCTTTCGGTCGTTGTGGAAAGAAGCGTTTGGGACCTCTCTTTTCTCTAGACCAGCTTAATGAAGGCGATGCCTGTCTGCTCTCCACCTCGCTGCTTTAACTTCTCCGGTTCTAAACAGATCCAAGTTCTCATTCACGGCATGGGTGAACGGAGGGATGTCGTGCGCTTGCTTTAATCTTTTGTTTTTGTTTTTGTTTTGGATTGTTTGTCGTTTGGCGGTTGCCTTCCAAGCATGGTTACCCATCCAGGTACTCTCCGACTAGTTTTGAAAATATGTATCCGTTGTATTTTGCTTGCCATCCTGACCGCTCAGAGAAAGATAAGGCTAGACAAGGCAAGATAAGATAAGATTACATTACATTACATTACATTACATTACATGATTATTGCTCTAGGTCCAGCGGACTCTTCCGAGCCAAATCAGGACCGGACAACCCCCGATCCGCATTAAAGATCTGCTGAAACAACCCTAGTGGTAAAACTGGATGCTCTCCACCTGCTAGTCACTTTACAATAAAGACATCCCACGCAGGGGACGCTGAGGCTATACTCTAATTTATCGAACCCCCGTTTACAAAAACAAAATAGAATACAAACATCATTATAAATTATCAACAACACACATACATATAAAATGCCTACATTGCTAAATAATAACATCATAGGAAGCCCTAGTGACCACCTGGCAGAGAGCGTCCAATATTCCCAAGCTGATCCCACAGACCTCACACACAAATAAGGAGTCTTGTCCCGGAAGAGTTTTCAAGAAAAAAAGGTAGGTGACTGGTCTAGCGAAGAAGAAGATAGTATAGCAGGTTGATAGAACAGAGCAGGAATGAGAAATAACAAATGAGAAAGACAGCGACAGTGGGAATTTAAAGCACTAAATTTCCAGAAAGTGGGGATACTATTTATACTGAAACCCCCGGCACCCCAACGGGGGAGTAAGATAAGATAAGATAAGATAAGATAAGATAAGATAAGATTAGATTAGATAAGATTAGATAAGATTAGATAAGATAAGATAAGATAAGATAAGATAAGATAAGATATAAATGTTATTTTGTAAGGGTAAAAGAGTAAGTGCTGGGTGCGCTGTTTTATTTTTTATTTTTACATCTTGCCTTTGGGGCTTGTAACAATAACTATTAACTACAACAAATGAATGTGATAACATTAACATCATGGAACAATAACAAATAAACAAGGTAATCTTTAGATGCAAATCATTTTCAAAGAATTATCATCGTTAATATCCATCAATAATAATTAATGTTTATTTAATTGTTAACGTGTTTTAAGAGACGTGTTCTAAATGATGTAAATTTAGATGCTGGAGTGCGGAGATCTTCAGGAAAGTTATTTCACAAAGTGAAATAAAAGAGAGAGAGAGAGAGAGAGAGAGAGAGAGAGAGAGAGAGAGAGAGAGAGAGAGAGAGAGAGAGAGAGATATTACGTACTAGATATTTAAATAAAATAATTAAATAAATTAATACAAAGGCAAATAATTAAATGAAAAAAAAGATTAAATGAATACTTAGACAAATTTTAAAAAACAAAACTATATACATGGTCAATATCAGTTGCTTAATTAAAATGTTTCCCCAAAATTAATTTACCACTCAAGTATAATTATTAATATATTTATGTTAACTAACCCCACCACAGAGGGTATGTATACTGAAAACCAAACTGCACCCGATCATTTCTTGGGTACATTTTTTGCAACTCGTGTATTACGTACTTTTCCCATTGAAAAAAAAATCAATAAAATTTCTAGTTGCCTTTAATTAATATTTGGATAAATTTGCCATCAAACTGGACTATTGTTTATTCTGTCTCGTCTTTTAAATATGTCAAGCTGGTACATTTAAGATGCGTGTAATTATTACTAGTACGGAATTTTTTTTTTTTAATTGATCACAGTGTTTGTTTTTATTTTAAGAGACATTCTCCGGGTATTTACACTTGGAGTGGCCATGAGGCAGAGCAGAGGGTTGGGGTTTTTGTATGCCGAAGGTTACAGATTCGAACCCCGCAGAGATAGAATGTATGATATCTTGGTACTCTCAGGTCACCGAAGGCACAGGCGCATCAACCAAGTAAAATGGATCCTCGATTGCAAAGAATTAGTAGATACTTGATAGCATCATATATTATGTAGATCTACATGCATAGGAAAAAGCCGTGGCACAACACCGTCCGGAAAACTAACACTTTCAAAAATGCGTGGGAATGTCTGGGAATACATTCGAATGGTTTGCCTTCTTTTTTTTTTCTTTTTTTTTTTACCCTCTTTCTTCTTTTCTGCCGTTGCTTGCTAAATGACAAAACGGTGTCGAGGGACCTTTTGAACGGCAGGGCTATTGAAGTGAAGACAGTTGAAGCGAGTCGATGTAGGGATGAATCTACTCTTGTTTTCAGATAATTTGCGGCCATTGCGGGCAAATACAAGTAGTGCAATCTCTCTCTCTCTCTCTCTCTCTCTCTCTCTCTCTCTCTCTCTCTCTCTCTCTCTCTCTCTCTCTCTCTCTCTCTCTCTCTCTTTCTCTCTCTCTCTCTTTCTCTGTGACATACTTTCAAGTAAATGCTGCGTTCGTGACAAGTTCCACGTAATGAGTACTTACGCGATGACAGTGACAATACTGCCGCCTGATCTTCTTCAAACACATCGAGGATTATTTCACAAACGAATAAAGTTCTTAGACAAAGCCAATGTGTTCTGGTCTAGTCTATTCTGTTTCCTTAATTTGAAGGATATGTACTTCATAAAAGCCGGTCGCGTGATTGGACAAATACGTGCTGTTCATTGTTGGTGGCTTGCTGCGACTGTCTTTCACAAAATAATAAAACAGAGGCGTACTTTCGTTGCAACAGTCGCATAGAGCAGAATGATTGATACGTAAAAGCTATATAAATATGTTCGGATTGGAAGTAATGTTAGTTGCAATGCTGATTGCCAGTTTGAAAATACACTGTAGAATTCAAATATTACAACCAAAACATCAATTTTATTGTGTGTATTGTATTAGAGAGATAATTATTTTAAAGTAAGAGGTGAATTGATGTTTTAATATTAAAGGGAGACAAAACGTTTGTGTAAAAAGCGAGTAATAGTAGTTTGTCTCGCTTAAAGAGGAAGGACTGGATCCATGGAGTTGAACGATGGCATCTTGGATTATATTAGGTGTTTCATATTCTCCCTTCTCTCCTTCCCCCCCCCCCCTTCCAGTAATGTCACAAATATTTTATCCATTCTGATCTCCACAGTTTGGTCCTGATTTGGCTCGGAAGAGTCCGCTGGACCTAAAGCAATAACCATGTAATGTTATGATCTCCACAGCTTTTTACATTTTAATTTCTTCCCTGGGGGAGGTCGTTTTAGTGCTGGCTGGCAAGACACAGAAAAACTGGGACCTGACTCCACGACAAAGCGATGCTGCCTACATGACATTACATCTACCTTGACTTGTCTGACAGCAAACCTCTCATGTGCACCTCGCAAAGCAGAAAGGTGAAGAGGTGCATGTGCTGGAACTGAAAGAACCTCAAATTGGTAGTGCCAGTTTAATTTTGTTGAACTAAAGACTTTTGAAAACTGTAGGTGCTCGTTTGAGAATCCCAACCCAGGATGCCAATTAGAGGGTTTAGAATTATAAGGGAGGTAATAATAAGTTCTCTAAATAAACAGACCATTACTGGGTGTAACCAACATTATGTTTTATCAACGAACGGTCTTCTTCAAATTGGCCAACATCTTATTGTGCCGTGTATCATGATGTGGACAATATCACAGTAATTTTTCTAAACCTAATTATTTCTCATCCAAGTGGTCAAATTGGAGCTGTTTTCCTCGGTAAAAGCAAAGCAGACGCAGAGCAGGGCCATCCAGGCCGAACCTTTCTTCTCATAAAATCATATATAATTGGAATGCAGTGTTTAGGCCATGTTTGGAACTAGTGACAGCATTAGATAATTATTTGCACCGGTCAGCCGCCAATCAAGACGCGTCGACGACAGTGTGCAGACAGACAGACATGGGTAACGAAACAGCTGAATCAACTACGTCAGAACCCCTGGAAAATAGGTAAGAGGGCTTTCTGTTTGCAGTTTGTTGCTGTTACAAGTCTGTAAATTGTAGGATCTTTCGGATGAGAGTATAAACCTAGGTCTCATCTGTGCACGCATGGACTTTAAAGATTCTGACGCTCATGTTCTAGACGGGTGAGTGCCAGCAACACCAATACCCCCATCACACACTAGATCCCTTCTCCCCATCCTTGGTCGCACAGGATTGTGCTCAGTCTGGACGTCTAACGATGCGCCCAAAGGCTGCGGGTGGTCGCCTGCTCGAGTTAGATCCTGTATCGACCAGCGCCTTGAGCAGCTCTTCATTTGGAAAAGCGCTATATAAGATTGATTAAGGTAAAAGGTCTTAGTAAAAGGATTGATGGATAGTGTTGCTGTCGTTGCTGTTGTTATTGCTGTTGCAGCTGCTGCTGCTGCTGTGATGATGATGATGATGATGCTTTTATTTCTTTCTCTTTCCTTCCTTCTATTATTTATTTTATTTAATTGTTCATATATAGCGCTTTTCAGCTCAGGGGCTGCTCAAGGGGCTTGCCGAAACATAAATTAACTCAAGCCTGCCTTCGGTTCAGGATGTCTGATGCCAAGACGACTGAGCACAATCCTGGGCAACTGGTGACGGGGATGTTACACTCGTTTTTTTGTTTTTTTTTAAAATGAGTAGTTGATTCAGCCCCGATGCTTGAATCCTGATAAGTGTAACTCGGATTCCTTTATCCACGCAACTTGTTCACTCAGCAACAGGGCAGGAGTCGTCATATAAAGTTTTTCCAACTTTATTCAGCGTACATCAACAACTGCATACAATAGCTCAATCGCTTTTTTCACTTTCTCACTTCTACTCTCAAACAGTGCGGCACAGATATCGTTTTACCCCTTGGGGTCATGAGCAATCTTGCCACTGTAGATTGTTCTAACCTATAAAGGGAAAAGTGAAAGCCCCAGTTGAAAACCTGTCTTGACTTTGTAGGCATGACAGATTCACTGCGGCAACAGTACCCCCGTTGGAGTGCCGGGGGTTTCAGTATAAATAGTATCCCCACTTTCTGGAAATTTAGTGCTTTAAATTCCCACTGTCGCTGTCTTCCTCATTTGCTCTTTCCCATTCCTGATCTGTCCTATCACTCTGCTATACTATCTTCTTCTTCGCTAGATCAATGACCTACCTCTTTTCTTGAAAACTCTTCCTGGACAAGACTCCTTGTTTGTGTATGAGGTCTGTTGGATCAGCTTGGGAGTGTTGGACGCTTTCTGCCAGGTGGTCACTAGGGCTTCCTATGATGTTATTATTTAGCAATATAGGCATTTTATATGTATGTGTTTTGTTGATGATTTATAATGATGTTTGTATTCTATTTTGTTTTTGTAACCGGGGGTTCGAGTAGTTGGGGTAAAGCCTCAGCCGTCCCCTGCGTGGGATGTCTTTATTGTAAAGTGACTGGCCGGTGGAGGGCATTCAATTTTCCCACTAGGGTTGTTTCAGCAGATCTTTTATGCGGATCGGGGGTTGTCCGGTCCTGATTTGGCTCGGAAGAGTCCGCTGGACCTAAAGCAACAATCAATCAATCAAACAGATATCGTTTCTCTATACTCTAGAGAACGTTCGAATGTTCCAGCGTGACGCAATTATAACCAATCAGGATAAAGTTCGTCATCACTGTCTTACGTCATACAACTTTCCTTACGGTCCAAGAATTTCTCAGCTACCAGTAAATCTAACTAGACGCTTCTTTTTTTTTTCTTTTTTTTTAAACTACAGTTTATTATCCCTTTCTATCGGGAAATTCTGGGCCGCCTCCCCTGGGGAAGGCGCAGTAGCAGCCTGTGGCGCGCCCAAACCCAACCTACCTAACATTATTTGTAATTTTTGAAATTTTGCTGGGGGAGCAAACCGGAGTACCCGGAGAAAACCCCCGAGACGTTGCCCGAGTCGAAAGTAAATAATATTCGGAGAAACATAACGCCCAGATGCCGGATCGAACCCACACCTGTCGCCGCCATTGGTTTCTGGCTTGTGGACAAGGCAAGTTAGTCCCGCCTTAGCCCACTTGGCCACAACGTCCGATCGATAGTAAACAAGCAATCCTAGAAAATTCTCTAATAATATCGACCAACAAAAATTATCAACATTATACCAAACTTCTTCTAACAACAACGCAAAATCAAATCAAAGGTAAATACACTCTGTTATTGAATGCTTTGCAAAACAAAACGATCGGATCTATCGTGCGCGTCTCACACGTATTATCGTGCGCGTCTCACACGTACTATCGTGCGCGTCTCACACGTACTATCGGGCGCGTCTCACACGTACTATCGTGCGCGTCGCAAACGTTACAGGGGAGAAGGGACCTAGTGCGTGCTGGGTGTATCTGTCTAGCCTGCACTCATCCGTCTAGGACATGAGCGTCAGGATCTTTTTAAATCCGTGCGATGGAATGCGTGCGTGCACGGACTAGACCTCGGTTTATACTCTCATCCGAAGGCCGCCATTCCTTAAACGTTCTTTCTTGGGTTTTGTTTCCTTTCTTTCTTACTTTCTTGTATTGTTTGTTTTTGTTCTTTCTTTCTCCATTTCATTCTTTTATACTTTAATTCTTTATTCATTTCTTGGTATTTCTTCGCCGGCTTGTTCAATTAATGCACTTTCGTTGTCGTCGTTGTTATTGTTAGAGTTGTTGTTCTTTTTCTTCTTCCTCCTCATTGTTCCTTCTCTCCTGCCTTTCTTCCTTCTACTCTGTGTTTTTTGTGTTTTTTTGTTCTTGCTGTTGTTGTTGTTGTTGTTGTTGTTGTTGTTGTTGTTGTTGTTGTTGTTGTTGTTCTTGATCGTCTTGTTCTTCTTCTTCAAGTCAAGTCAAGGAATCTTTATTCACCAAAAAACGGGGAAATTTTGCCGAGTCGCTTAATTTATTAAAAACCAAGAAACATGCATACAATATTATACAATAATCAGTGGCGGCATACACACCCCCCCCCCACACACACACACATACTTGCACAGACACCGTTATTTGGACTTTCCTCAAACGCCACATACGTTGTGTGGACAATGGGTCGTGCTACGACCCCATTTTTAAGTACTTTTAAGAGTTCTAACCCTAACCCTAACCCTAACGGATCACTAAATGGACGTCCCAACAAGGAGGTATGTCCAAAGAACGTATGTAGATGTGCACTAGTTTGTCCAAAGAACACCGTGTAAACATGCGCACACCTACATAAACACACACACACACACCCACACACACCCACGCACACAAATCCTTTGCTTGCGGACAAGAGTTTTGAACCAAAATGGTTGAATGTAAAATGAGTGCTTGAATTATTGATTGTTATGCATGCAAAGAGTATGTCATCCCGCTTTTTTGTTTATTCATCTATTGTACTCTAATGTGCCCACTCATTGTAACTATAATTACTCCTCTCTCTCTCTCTCTCTCTCTCTCTCTCTCTCTCTCTCTCTCTCTCTCTCTCTCTCTCTCTCTCTCTCTCTCTCTCTCTCTCTCTCTCTTCATATCATCCTATATTTCACTGTTCATAGATGCTCATCTTCTTTCTGATCGTCGTCATCATCGTCGTTTCCTACATCTGATTCATCCTTTCTCGAAAATTAACTCATCTGAATGGCATGCGATAATGATTATGATTATGAATGCACTGCACTCTTGGAAAACACGTGCTCTACCACCCCCCACACCCCTTCCATCCAATGTTAACATTTTTAATTGTAACTGTTAAATGTTATTAGTTCCAGAACGATTGCTTGAAAACTTGTTTTGGCTATGTCCAACCGTGCCCACGTTTCTCTTAAACTAATGATCGGATTTCTTTGAAATTTGGTACGTCGTTAGAATATATAAAGATTGCTACCCGACGACACAAATGTATGCATATCGGGTGACGTCATTATGACCACGTGATCTCTCTCTCTCTCTCTCTCTCTCTCTCTCTCTCTCTCTCTCTCTCTCTCTCTCTCTCTCTCTCTCTCTCTCTCTCTCTCTCTCTCTCTCTCTCTCTCTCTCTCTCTCTCTCTCTCTCTCTCTCTCTCCCAAAGTACTGGAAGGATTTGGTTCAACATAAAACCAAACTTATCCCAATCGAGTGACGTCATCGTAGGTACGTCATCTTTTTTTAGTTTTCATTTATTTACTTATTTAAAATTCGTTGAGAGTGTACAGATGTCTTGAATCTGAAACAAAACCTATGTAGTATGTATAGATCGCGTGACATCTTCCTACTTTTTTTTTTTTAACTTAGTATTTTACAAGAAAACACTAATGGGTGCAGCAACGTATTAAATAAGCACTATGCATACGGTATTATTATTATTATTATTATTATTATTATTATTATTATTATTATTATTATTATTATTATTATTTGTTCCCGAAGAGATAGCTTGGGGAACTATTGTTTTAGATTTTGTCCATCCGGCGCCCGTCCGTCCGTCACTTTTCTCTGAAACTTGGTATGTAGTTAGAACATAATGATCCTTACTAGATTGATACAAACTTGTGTATTGTGGGTGATGTCATCATAGTGACGTCACCAGTTGTTTTAGTTGTGTGTTGTTTTTCCCAATCCATTTTCTCCCAAAGTACTGGCGGGATTAAGTTTAAATTTGGTATGTATTTAGACTGTACCCAGGCCTCCAACGTAAAACCAAACTAAGGCATATCGATTGACCTATTAATCGTGTTGACGTCATATTTCCTGATTTTGTTCCCACCGTTTGTTTTGTATTTCCTTAAAATTTCGTATGTAATGAGAGTGTACAGATGCTTTGGGCCTAAAACAAAACTTATGTATATCGTGAAACGTGAATAATATAAAATAATTTTTATTTCGTTTTTTAAAATACATTTTCTGTAATTTACAATGTAAATTTGTGTATGTAATTAAAGTGTACAGATGCCTTATTTATTTATTTAAATAGCACCTTTTACCACCTCTCCCTTCATCGCCGAATCCTCTAGTACTATCTTCAACTTTTCAGTCTTCCCCGACTCTGAGCCAGCTATTTCTCTAGCCCTATCCTTACCTGTCACCGTCTCGTTTCTCTTCTCTCTCTCTCTCTCTCTCTCTCTCTCTCTCTCTCTCTCTCTCTCTCTCTCTCTCTCTCTCTCTCTCTCTCCAGTTTTTTTCTTGTAATTATTATTTCTTGTGGGTGTTGTTTATTTTTTTTAATTTTATTGTTTTTGTTTGGGGGGGAGGGAAGGGGGGAGGGGGGTTGAAGGGGCATTGCCTTCCGTTATTATTATTTATTATTATCGATTTTAAAAAAGTGTTTTGTGGAATTCATTTTTTATGTTTTTATAACACCCCCACCCACCCCCCTACCATTTACCCTCCTATTACTATCTTCAAATTTGGAATTACTGTAGATCAAAACTAGCTATAGTGAGCATGCAGAGTATTATTATATTGACACTTCCACTTCACTCCTTGCTAAGCTTGCGAAGTTTAACGAGTTTCACGCAGGACAAGATATCAGGATGAAAGGCGTCGGTTTCAGTTCTTTGATGGGGAACGTGTAGATGATGAAGACCATGACCCCTAGTAAGAATATCTGCGATGCAATGCATACGTGCTTTTTCGTTTCGTGCACAGACTAGAGCACAATTTATACTCTTACCCGAAGGGTAAAACATACCTGGTGACAACAAGGGACGCTACTCTGGAGTGACGACATGTTTTTATCTCGTCCATCTATTATTTGTATTTTTAAAGTTTCTCAAGTTTGAGTGTTTTTCATTCGTATGAGCAATGTGTAATGCCTGTCATAAAAATGTGTTGAAATTAATTGAATTGAATGTCACCCATGGGATCCCATCCTTTAACAAATTAAGGGACTGATAAACTGTAGTGAACAGCTGAAAATTTTTTGCACCTGCACTTCGGTGAAATTTTACTGAAAACACACTGGATTCCAAACATTGTTCTGACTTTAATTATGTACAGAGCATTTATTGAGCACATAGTCTATGGACATTAGATACATACGTATACTATATTACATTAATTGGCTTTAATAAATAAAATTAAATTTTTAAAAAAAATAACGAAAATACATTCATTCATTAATTAGACATCAAATGCAGCTTGGTTGAAAGAGGGCTCACCCCTGATCCGTAGAAAAGATCTGCTGAAACAATCCTAAATTTGACATTGAAAGCACTCCACCAGCCGGTCACTATACAATAAAGGCATCCCATGCAGGGGTCACTGAGGCTGTACTCTAATTTATCAAATCCCTGCCAGTTTACAAAAACGAAAGAATATAAACCTCATTATAAAATATCAACAAAACACATACATATAAAATACCTACATTGCTAAATAATAATACCATGGAAAGCCCTAGTGACCATTTGGCAGAAAGCGTGACAATCCCCGAGCTGACCCAACAGACCCCATACACAAATGATGAGTTTAGGGAGGGTTTTCAAGAAAAAAGGTAGGTGACTGATCTAGTAAAGAAGATAGCAGATTGATAGAACAAATTAGGAACAAGAAAGAACAAAGAAGAAAGACTGCAACAGTGGGAATTTAAAGCAATATATTTCCCCGAAAGTGGGGATACTATTTATACAGAAACCTCTGCTAAATAATATCATAGGAAGCCCTAATGACCATTTGGCAGAAAGCGTCCAATATTCCCAAGCTGACCCAACAGCTATCATACACAAATGAGAAGTTTTGGAAGAGTTTTAAAGAAAAAAGGTAGGTGACTGGTCTAGCAAAGAAGAAAGTATAGTAGATTGATAGAACAGAGTAGGAATGAGAAAGAACAAAGGAGAAAACAGCGACAGTGGGAATTTAAAGCCCCGATGCTTGAATCTTAATAAGTGTAAATCGAATTCGCTCATCCACTCAGCCTGTTCACTCAGCAACAAGGCAGGAGTCGTCGTATAAAGTTTTCCAACTTTATTCAGCAAACATCAATAACTGCATACAACTAGATCGCTTTCTGAAAATCACTTCAAAGATCATCATAAAAATCATCATAAATCTCTCCTACCAGCAGACTGCGTTACTTATATAGCCTCGCTGCAATCGATAAAAAGTTCAAACATTCCAGCACGAGGCAATAATACCCAATCAAAATATATCATTATGTTAGGAAAATAACTTAGCTGTTACCAGATCTATTTGGAACCTTTGGTCGATAGTAAACAAGCAACTCCAGAAAATTCTCAAAATATCGACCGACGAAAACCATCAACATCATACAAAACCTCATCTAGCAACAAGGCGAAATCAAATCAAAGGTAAATACACTCTGTTATTGCATGCTTTGCAAAACAAAATGATCAGGTCTATCGTGCGCGTCTCAATCGTAACAAAGGCTTTACAAACATCACATGCCATATGTTAGCATTGAAGGGATTACAAACGTAACATGCTATATGTGGCTAGCATTCAAATGGTTACATCCACTCTCGAGTATGCCGCAGTGGTGTGAGATCCTTACCTCCCACAAGACATCGACAAGCTGGAACGCATCCAACGCCAGGCTGCACGGTTCATTATGAGAGACTACAGATCCCGGGACCCAGGATGCATTGGCAGGATGCTTCACGAGCTCCACCTCCCACTACTTGCAAAACGGCGCCAACAACTCAGGCTGACCATGCTCTACAAGATAACCAGAGGACTAGTTACTGCTCTCCCTCCCAACACCTTCCTTACTGCTGCCAAGAACAAACGGAAAATCCGCCCCACCACCTTTAAAGGATATGACACACAGAACATCATAGAGAGGCAGATAAACAACAACAACAACAACACATGCTTTATTTTACCACCCTCATCATCAGATCTCTACAGAAACTCCTTCTTCGTAAAAACAGTAGTGGAATGGAATAGCCTTCCCGATGACATCATCAACCTGTCCTCACCTAGCTCCTTCTCCTCTGCAATCGGGAGGTACAGGGATGCTGACAAGATCTTATAGAGTCAACATAATAGAACAGTGGTTTTAAACTTTTAATTGTACATACATATCACCAGGCTTCCACAAGAGGAGCCCTTTTAAGAATATAACTAAATAAAATCTAACTAAAATAGGCAATATGAAGTTAGTACAAAAAGAACTATGAGTATGAAGCATAATTTAATTTTTTTTTAAAATCAAATTAATTAGCGCGCACACACCACCACCACGTTAATAGCCATCTATGGCTCCTGTGGTGTTTTCTGCCAACAACATCATCGGCAGTATCAAGATCCAGATGCGTCACATGCCTTCATAGTGTACGCTTTCAAGCGATTACAAACATCACATACCATAAATTTTGTTAGTTTTCAAGGAGTTACAAACATCACATGCCATAGGTGGTTAGCATTCGGGTGGTCAAATGGTTACAAGCGTCACAAGCCATAATAGTGTAATCATTCAATGGGTTAGTTAGTTAGTTATTCATTGCTTAAAGGGGTCCAGCGGACTGCAAAGAGCCGAATCAGGACCACAAAACCAAGACCACAACTTCGCTGAAAGAGGACTCACCCCTGATCCGCATAAAAGATCTGCCGAAACAACCCTAGTGGTAACACTGAAGGCACCCCACCAGCCGGTCACTTTATAATAAAGACATCCCACGCAGGGGACGCTGAGGCTATACTCTAATTTATCGAACCCCCGTTTACAAAAACAAAATAGAATACAAACATTATAAAATATCAACAAAACACATACAAATACATTTCCTACATTGCCAAATTGAAATAATAATATCATAGGAAGCCCCAGTGATCACCTGGCAGAAAGCGTCCAATATTCCCAAGCTGTTCCAACAGACTTCACACACAAATGGGGAGTTTTGTCCCAGAAGAGTTTTTAAGAAAAAAGGTAGGTGACTGGTCTAGCAAAGAAGATGATAGTATAGTAGATTGATAGAACAAAATAGGAATGAGTAAGAACAAAGGAGAAAGACAGCGACAATGGGAATTTAAAGCACTAAATTTCCAGAAAGTGGGGATACTATTTATACTGAAACCCCCAGCACCCCAAAGGGGGGATGAAAGAACAAACGAGAATGACAGAAATAGTGGTAATTTAAAGCACTAAATTTCCACAAAGTGGGGATACTATTTATACCCTCGGTACACCCATGGGGGAATTTCATTTATGACAATAATTTAAAATTAGCAGTCGTTAAAGATTTCATTCAGATAGGCCTAAAAGTAATTCCTATCCTATCATGTAACTCGAAGGTCGTTGGGGCACCACAGATGATCGTTTTACCAGTGTACTCCATCTTTCTCTGTCCTCAGCAATTCTCAGTCCTCAGCAAAAAGTAATTATCAGTGTTAAAAAGCACAAACAAATGCAGGTTCAACAAATCAGTGGAGAAAGAATATAAAATCTAATCACACTGACAGAGTTAGTTAGTTATTCATTGTTTGTACTATAGGGTCCAGCGGACTGCAAAATTCAAATCATGACCACAAAATAAGGACCATAACTTGTTTCCAAGAGGACTCACCCCCGATTCATATAAAAGATCTGCTGGAAACAACTCTAATGGTAACACTGAAGGCAGTCCACCAGCCTTGAAAGAAGACTCACCTCCGATTCATATAAAAGATCTGCTGAACAACGGTAACGCTGAAGGCGGTCACTTTACAATAAAGGCATCCCAAGCAGGGGACGCTTAGGCTATAATCTAATTTATCGAACCCCACATTTACAAAGGGAAAATAGAATATAAACATCATTATAAAATGTTAATGAAACACGTACATATAAAATGCTTACATTGCTAAATAATAATACCATAGAAAGCCCTAATGACCATTTGGCAGAAAGCGTCCAATAACCACAACCTCACCCAACAGACCTAATACACAAATGAGTTGTGGGAGAGTTTTCACTGACAGCGTGAGTAAAAGTTTAAAATCTACAAATATCGCACATTCAACACATCTTTATTACCACAGGAATGGAAATATTGTACAAGTCTCATCACATTATGTTATATAATGGCTCCACACATCAAGACAGTTATAATGAACAATAATAAGACACAGACTAATATAAGAGGTTCAGTGTCACAGGGCAGCCTGTGATGAAACCGGGTAGAAAGTGTGGGTGGAGAGTTAATGAGTTGGGGTAGTAACTGCGCGCTGTCGTATGGTTGGTTATGCGTGGAAAGCGTGATTTTGAACAGCAGAATTCGGCCAGCCAGTTTTGGAATGTGTTCACTGTAGTCAGAACACGTTTTGCAGAGTAACGGGGAAGACCTGTGGTCTTGTGTCTCTGGGTATTTTGTTCTGGAAGTAAGGTTGGGACAGTTGTTAACGTAAATGATAACTGGTTCTAAAAGAAAACCTAGTGGGAAATGTTACAGTTGAGGTAACAAGCTCAAGGAAGTGTAGAGCAAATAACTAAGTTTGTGTGTTGTGGTAAGTTAGTGTAGAGGTGGTCCACTAACAGGAATTACTACGCACTGGATACCTTACTTGGAGTACTGTGTAGGCGAGCAGTGGAAAGGGCTAGCTACAGGTACTTTACATTCGAGCCGTGTGGGTAAGTGTGATGGTGATCTTCCTTTACTGTGCTAATGACCGATGGCCGGCTGTTGGGGTGTTGAACGATAGCTGTGCGTGAGGCTGGGGGAAGGATGGTTGCACTGGGGAGTGGCAGACGAAAGG
Organism: Oncomelania hupensis; assembly: GCA_036898135.1. Taxonomy (NCBI): domain Eukaryota; kingdom Metazoa; phylum Mollusca; class Gastropoda; order Littorinimorpha; family Pomatiopsidae; genus Oncomelania; species Oncomelania hupensis. The sequence goes on from CM072512.1 coordinate 12,735,724, forward strand.
CAGAGTGCGACTGAAGGAGGGAGAATGAGGGTGAAGAGTGGTGAAGGTAGGATGGAAGTGGTTGCTGTTGTTGAGGTTGCGGTTGCTCAAGATGAATAATGTGTTGATGATTACATGTATTCATTTGCAGCATTGTTCATTTCATGCATTCATAATGTCATTTAGTTTTTGAATTATGTGTTTGATTACGAGAGACAGTAATGGTAGTCAAGGGAAGTGAAGTGGACAGCAGTGGCGCTTCCTCAAGATACAGGAATTAGTTAGTGTAGTAAGGGGGGAAGAGTGTGAGGAGGGAGGGGGACAGAATCGGGTGGACATGACATTAACAATAAGACAAGCATGTTGCAGGTTCGAAAGTTCGTTGTTCGAGGGTCTTCGAAGTTCGTCGAAATCATCAGCTCGACACGGAGTAACGTTGACCAGCGTCGCGCGACAACGACGACGACATTTGGTCGTGTGGACCCAGCATCATCATCACCACCCGTTCGTCCTCGTCCGTGTTGGTGTGTACATCTTCATTGTTCCACAGCCCCACCTTTTCCGCGGTGGTTGTGACGTCTGTGTATGGAACCTGGCCTCGACGTCACAGTGTTAGCCGACTGGAGGAGTTAGGCTGGGAGGCGTCGACGGTGGCAGGGCTGCCGCAACTACAGCGTCATCATCATCATCATCATCATCATCATCGTCAGCGGCGGGAGGGAGTGGCGACACCACTACGCCTGGATTACATAGCGACAGTCCGGTGACAGTCACGAGGAGGGGCAGCTACTTTCGGAGACATCAACGGGGACGCCTTACTATCAGGTCGGCTTATTCTTTGTTGTCCCCCTCTTGATACTCGACCCCCCCTGTGTTCGGACATTTGCAGTGCACAGTCGTTACTTAGACGTGGTTGATTAGCAACCCTCGTTCATCTGGCATTCCATTTCATTGTTCATTGACCCATTGATTGTTCCATCACCATTTCTCGTTTCATGTGTAAATGTTGTATGTGTATGAGTGTGTGGTATGAATGAATAAATAGCTTGAAAGTTGTATATATATTCGTTGTGTTTTCATCACTTCCGTCTGCGGGTAATCGTCATTCCTTCTGGGTTGTCTGCGTGTGGAAGTTGTCTGTTTGTGGCGTCTGCCCGGAGAGAGTCGTGGCGGTGACATATGGTGGAGATGCAGGGTATGTGTGAGTGTGCCCAGACGTGAAGTTGTCTCGTAATTGTCCTGTGGTGTCCGAGTGTGTGAGGCGTGATTCGGTGAGAGTGTGCACCCCAGCGGGTGGTTGGAGGGAGTCAGGTCGCTGTTTGGCGAGGGCTCACAGCCGGCCTGGGTTCGACCACACGTGAGGGAAGGGGGCCGTTGCACTCTCCATCCGGTTCGCTACCTCGCGGGCCAGTTTCCACTGTTTGAGTGGGAGGAGGTGGGTGATAGAGAGGGATGATAGTTTAGTTAGGTAGTTGGTATCTAGGGCTAGGCTAGGTTAGGTAAGGTTTGCAGGGATTGTTGACTTGTTGTTGGTGTTGTTGTTGCTTTCCTTTTTAAGCAGGATGGCATCGATCGAGGAGGCTGAAGAAGTGTCACCGATCGCGGCTCGTACGCGTTCTCGCGTGGGTGTCACGATGGACGAGCGCACGGCGGCAGCAGCTGATACGGGAGTCACCGACCTTCTGCGGACGAGCGACGGAGATCGCCGGTCAGGTCATCGCGTCGTGGGTCAGTGGACGAAGGAAGGACAGGACCCAGAGATGCGTACAACAGCAGAGTACGTCGTCGATCTGAGGAACCGGTTGGAGGATACCTGCCAACTAGCCCAGGAGCATTTGCGCAAGGCGACAACTAGGTACGCGGCGCAGTTCGACAGGAAGGCCGTGGACAGAACGTTCAAGGCGGGAGACAAGGTACTGGTGCTGCTTTCCAGTAAAGCCAACAAGCTCGAGGTGGCGTGGAGGGGACCGTATGCGGTGCTGGAGCGCGTGGGTTCTTGTGACTACCGCGTCCAAGTCGGCAGGAACAGGAAGTTGTACCACGCCAACTTGCTGAAGCGGTACGTGGAACGCAGAACGGAACCAGAAACGACTGTGGCCGTGGTGATCGACCAGGCGGAAACGGAGGGGACGACTGATATCAGCTACCAGGGCACTGTACCACTGATACCACTGCGAGCGAGTGAGGGACCAGGGGACGTCCGGATAGACCCGACGCTGTCCGCACTTCATCAGAGCCAACTGCGGGAAGTGTGCCAACGATACGCTAGCCAGTTGACGGATCTACCTCAGCGCACCAACCTGGACGAGTGCGAAGTGGTGTCGACCGACGACAGCCCTGTGCGTATGCGTCAGCATCCGCTACCATTTTCGCAGATGGAAGTCGCCAAGGGTGAAGTGGAACCGATGCTGGAGTTGGGGGTTATCGAGTCTTGTACATCGCCGTACGGAGCACCGATCGTGCGGGTAAGGAAGAAGGGAGAGGTCAACAGGAGGGATGACTGTCAGAAAGCCTTGGATGACGTGAAGAAAGCGCTGACAAGTGAGCCAGTGGTAAAGTTACCGAACCTGGACAAGGAGTTCATCCTGAGGACAGACGCATCTGAGCAAGGGCTGGGAGCTGCCCTGATGCAAGAAACCGGTGAGGGTGTGCAACCGGTGGGGTTTGCCAGCAAGAAGCTGTTGCCAGCGGAGCGGAATTACTCCACCATCGAGAAGGAGTGTTTGGCAGTCGTGTGGGCGGTACAACGGTTTGAACCGTACTTGTTTGGACGGCACTTTTGGCTGGAGACAGACCATCGACCGCTGCAGTACCTGCAGAGAACGCACCTCAACAGTGCCAGACTCACCCGGTGGGCGATGCAGTTGCAGGCCTATGTCTTCACAGTTCGACCGATTCCAGGAAGAGACAACATCGAAGCGGATTTCCTCAGCAGATCTGACCCTGTGGAAGATTAGGTTTTGAACTCTCCGTAGTTTCGTCTTGGGAGGGGGGTGTGTCACAGGGCAGCCTGTGATGAAACCGGGTAGAAAGTGTGGGTGGAGAGTTAATGAGTTGGGGTAGTAACTGCGCGCTGTCGTATGGTTGGTTATGCGTGGAAAGCGTGATTTTGAACAGCAGAATTCGGCCAGCCAGTTTTGGAATGTGTTCACTGTAGTCAGAACACGTTTTGCAGAGTAACGGGGAAGACCTGTGGTCTTGTGTCTCTGGGTATTTTGTTCTGGAAGTAAGTTGGGACAGTTGTTAACGTAAATGATAACTGGTTCTAAAAGAAAACCTAGTGGGAAATGTTACAGTTGAGGTAACAAGCTCAAGGAAGTGTAGAGCAAATAACTAAGTTTGTGTGTTGTGGTAAGTTAGTGTAGAGGTGGTCCACTTACAGGAATTACTACGCACTGGATACCTTACTTGGAGTACTGTGTAGGCGAGCAGTGGAAAGGGCTAGCTACAGGTACTTTACATTCGAGCCGTGTGGGTAAGTGTGATGGTGATCTTCCTTTACTGTGCTAATGACCGATGGCCGGCTGTTGGGGTGTTGAACGATAGCTGTGCGTGAGGCTGGGGGAAGGATGGTTGCACTGGGGAGTGGCAGACGAAAGGCAGAGTGCGACTGAAGGAGGGAGAATGAGGGTGAAGAGTGGTGAAGGTAGGATGGAAGTGGTTGCTGTTGTTGAGGTTGCGGTTGCTCAAGATGAATAATGTGTTGATGATTACATGTATTCATTTGCAGCATTGTTCATTTCATGCATTCATAATGTCATTTAGTTTTTGAATTATGTGTTTGATTACGAGAGACAGTAATGGTAGTCAAGGGAAGTGAAGTGGACAGCAGTGGCGCTTCCTCAAGATACAGGAATTAGTTAGTGTAGTAAGGGGGGAAGAGTGTGAGGAGGGAGGGGGACAGAATCGGGTGGACATGACATTAACAATAAGACAAGCATGTTGCAGGTTCGAAAGTTCGTTGTTCGAGGGTCTTCGAAGTTCGTCGAAATTATCAGCTCGACACGGAGTAACGTTGACCAGCGTCGCGCGACAACGACGACGACATTTGGGCGTGTGGACCCAGCATCATCATCACCACCCGTTCGTCCTCGTCCGTGTTGGTGTGTACATCTTCATTGTTCCACAGCCCCACCTTTTCCGCGGTGGTTGTGACGTCTGTGTATGGAACCTGGCCTCGACGTCACAGTGTTAGCCGACTGGAGGAGTTAGGCTGGGAGGCGTCGACGGTGGCAGGGCTGCCGCAACTACAGCGTCATCATCATCATCATCATCATCGTCAGCGGCGGGAGGGAGTGGCGACACCACTACGCCTGGATTACATAGCGACAGTTCGGTGACAGTCACGAGGAGGGGCAGCTACTTTCGGAGACATCAACGGGGACGCCTTACTATCAGGTCGGCTTATTCTTTGTTGTCCCCCTCTTGATACTCGACCCCCCCTGTGTTCGGACATTTGCAGTGCACAGTCGTTACTTAGACGTGGTTGATTAGCAACCCTCGTTCATCTGGCATTCCATTTCATTGTTCATTGACCCATTGATTGTTCCATCACCATTTCTCGTTTCATGTGTAAATGTTGTATGTGTATGAGTGTGTGGTATGAATGAATAAATAGCTTGAAAGTTGTATATATATTCGTTGTGTTTTCATCACTTCCGTCTGCGGGTAATCGTCATTCCTTCTGGGTTGTCTGCGTGTGGAAGTTGTCTGTTTGTGGCGTCTGCCCGGAGAGAGTTGTGGCGGTGACATTCAGAAAGCATAGAATCCGTATGCACATCATCCGTACATAATTTAACTATGCATTGATTGAGCGAAAGCCTCTTGCAGGTAAAAATATTACAGGTAAGAAGTAGGACTAAAGAATAGGCACTATTATTTCAGTCATAAAAGCCTCGCGCAGTTACAACACACTCACGCACTACATTTGCCCACTCATCACTGCAGCCTTGCACTCATCCACACAGAACACATCATAAGCAACTATAACAACGAGATAAAAAAATACCAAACAGTCCTTGACAAATAAGGTAATACACTCACACTTACAAACACAATAATTATCAATGGACATGTGGGTAGTAAAGTAAAACATACAAGTTTGATTGTAAAAGCAATTAATCAGATAAAAATAAATGATGGGGTTATTAATTTGAGGGTGGTGAGTTGTCCTGAGCAGAGCCATCAGCGTTTGTTGGTTGAATTGAAAAGGGTAATTGCAGTAGGGATGAAAGTGGAACTGAAGCGAACTGTTCGGCATTGCATTGTCCTGAGTCGAACCCCGGACGGAAGACATTGGAAGAGGGGGCACAGGGGGTGGGTGGGGTCTTTAATGATGCACATGGCCTTGCTCAGGGCCCTTGTTTGGAACAAATCGCAGAGACGGGGGAGATTTCTGCCTACAATCTTGCTACATGTTCTGGAGATACTGTTAAGAGAATTTTGGTTTTTGAGATTAAGAGACTGATAGAAACAGATGAATGAGAATGTTAACACAGACTCAATGAAAGCAGTATAGCACTGCTGCAAAATTCTTTGCGACACCATCAGTGAACGCAGTTTGTACAACATATACATCCTCTGTCTGCACTTCTTGAACACTGCCTCAGCGTTAGCTGTGAACTTTAACTTATCGTCAATGAGAATGCCAAGATATCTATAGGTGTCTACTCTTTCTACCTCTTCTCCCTTTAACAAGAGTGCCGGCAAATCTGTCCCATTCCGCCTAAAGTCCACAACCATTTCTTTAGTCTTTTTGACATTCAGTTCAAGATGGTTCCTATCACACCAGTTGACAAAAGAGTTGACACTTTGCTCGTAACATGTCACAGAGTCTGAAAGGTCCACAACAGCAGCATCATCAGAAAATTTGATAATATGTGTGTCATCTCTGGAAATTTGGCAGTTGTTTGTGTAAAGGGTAAAGACAAAGGGGGCTATCACAGTACCCTGTGGCGCACCTGTGTTGATGACCTTGACAGAGGAGATACAGTGGGATGATGCTGCTGCTGATGATGATGACGATGATGAGGATGATGATGTAGCTGCAACTGCTGCAGATGATAATAGTGATGACGTCGGTGATGACGAAGACGATGATGGTGATGAAAGTGGCGGAGGGGGGGGGGGGGGGCTTTAATGCACACTGTCTGTGTTCGGTTAGTGAGGAAGTCTGTGACCCAAAGGGTAAGAAAAGGGTTGATGTTCATGGTTTGAAGTTTTTGAGCAAGAATATGGGGCTGGATGGTGTTAAAAGCCGATGAAAAATCAGCATAGAGAATGCGGACGTACGCGCCGCCGTCTTCCAGGTGGGAGTGTGCACGGTGTAACAGAGTTATCACAGCATCCTCAACACCCCTGTTCTGCCTATAGGCGACTGCAAGGGGTCGAGGGACGGCTGTGCTTCCACCTTCAGTTTAGACAGTACAAGTCTCTCAAAGCACTTCATCAAGACAGAAGTAAGGGCTATGGGCCTATAATCATTCAGGGTAGAGGGGCTGGACCTTTTTGGAACGGGACAGATCGTTGCCTCTTTCCACGATTGCGGTACCACATGAGTTTGTAGTGACTGATTAAAAATATCGCAGAACACTGGGGCGAGTTCGTCGCCGCAGGCCTTGACAAGCCTACCATCAATGCCATCAGGCCCGGAGGCTTTCCTTGGGTTGACTTTCCTGAACACTTTGGCCACCTCCCTCTCTTCCACTAAAGGGGTCTCGGCACTTGCAAGGCCTGTCGCAACAGCATCAACCACCTCCTTCCTCTCTCTAGAAAAGTCGTGGGAATCAAAACGACAATAGAAACTATTTAAATCTTCAGCAAATTATTTTCTCTCTACTGTTGTCCTGCCATCATCCTTTTCCCTCACCTTCCCTTTCCCCGCTAGTTCCTTTATCCCCCCATAATAATCTGTACATATCCACTTGTGTTGATTCAAACCACCAGACAAAGTGAATTTTTTATTAGAAATGTCTAACACATGATTTTTCTCTCCTGCATGTGTAAGCTTGTGTCTCTTCACATGGACAGCCTGAGTGAAAGCTTTATTACAAACATACACATGATTTTTCTCTCCTGTATGCATAAGCTTATGAACATTCAAATGAATAGCCTGAGTGAAGGTTTTACTACAAACATCACACAAACATTTATTCTCCCCTGCCTGTGAAAGTTTATGACACTTGAAAGTGTTGCCCAAAGTGAAGGTTTTATTAAAAAACACCACGCACATAATTTTTCTCTCACTTCATGAACGTTAATTTGTGTTTCTTCACATTGCTAGACAAGATGAAAGATTTATTACATCACGCACATGATTTTTCTCTCGCTTTATGAACCGTTAATTTGAGTTTCTTTACATTGCTACAAAAGATGAAAGCTTTCTTACAAACATCACACATACATGATTTTTCTCTTCTGAATCTGTAGGTTAATGCCCCTTCAAATGAATAGTCTGAGTAAAAGCGTAATTACAAACATCACAAACATGATTTTTTTCTCCTATATCATAATATGTGGAAGTTTATGTTTATGCTCCTTCAACTGGTAAGCCTGACAGAATGCTTTCTTACAAAGCTCACACAAAGTTCTTCTCTTTTGTATGTTTAAGTTTATGCAGCTTCAAACCGTTTGCCAAAGTAAAGGCTTTGTTACAAATACTACACACATGATTTTTCTATCCCGTATGTGTAAGCTTATGTATCTTCAAATAGCGAACCAGAGTGAAAGCTTTATTACAAACAAAACCCACAATTTTTCTCTCCTGTATGAATAATCTTATGCGCCACTGATGTTGTGTAACTGTCCCAACCCAGCTGTTTTTAGAATCTCATTCCTTTTCTGCTATGTTGTGTGTTTGAGCTCTGTGCTTTGTTGTTTAATTAATTATGCTTCAGTGGGACATTAAATTTCTTTCCGTATATTGGCAATTTCTTTTGCTCTTTTTTTTCTCATTAGGGTAGAAACTCGAGCTGATGGTTTTTTCCGTCTCACTATCTTCCTCAGAACAAATTGCTGTGCTTTAATCTTGCATTCCAAAGTTTTTTTGTCATGTGATTGTTCTAGTTTGATTGCAACTAAACATGCTAGGTACTTTTCCTCTGCTTTTGTCAATGGTGCTTGCAACTGTTCTATTGGACGAAGTTGGTTTTGTGTGTTCATGCCTAATACCGTTTGTGCTTGCATCTCTGATGATGACGAGGCAGCTGACACAGATGTGACACTGTGGGAACTTGTGTCACTCTCTCTTGAAGCTTTACGAGATGACACCAGATCGAAAAGACGTTTTTTGACCTCACTGTTTTGAGTGTGAGGTGCTAAAGAGCACTGTGGCTGGAAGTTTTCAACACTAGCATTTATACTGTCACAAACCACAGTACTGTTAGCACTGATGCTTTCCATTTGTTTTTTCAGACTGGCAGCATTTTTACGTGCCTTGATTCGTATACCACGCCTACCGGCACTTTGCTCAGCAAACCTCCGACACACACTACAGTCAGATCTATCAATTTTTGAGTTGTACTCTGTCCACAAATCTTTTGTGCTATCAATGTCATCGCGTGCTACTTTTAGGAGACCCTGATACGGAATGCCCCCCTTTTCGAATCTATTCAGTGCCATCAAGCGAGAAAAGCATGATAAACATAATGTTTTGGAGTATGTAGTGCCATTTGCTTCTTCAGACACTTGAATGTCATGAAACTTGTACAGGTATGAAGCGTAATTTTTGCAAAGCTTAGTGGCATGCTTCTCCTTAGCTCTTTTTGATCTCCTGCCACAAATTCTACACAGGGAGTGCAGTCTTTGTGTGTGGAGATCTTCTGTATGCTGCACTGTGGGAAGCATCTGAGGCAGAAGAGAACTTGTCAGCTGAAGACTATGGGATGTGGGGTGGACACCAAACTGTGAAATATCTGACTGTGTTGCATGTGTCGATGCAATCTGCAAAAACAAAATATGCAACAAACATTAACAATACAGTGTTCAATGACCAAACTACATAAATAAATAAAATTACAAGTAAAAATTGCCATGGTTAATTCCTACTTATCACTAAGAAAGTGAAACTGAAGATAAACTATAGTCAGAAGGGTGCTGAACGTTTTCTGAATCAACAGACTTCGTTTAAATGCAATTTACACTTGTAAATCGTGAACTCTTTTGCCACTAAATATGACATAATACTGTGGTTCCAAGCACCAACTATTCTCTGTAGATTCTGAAGTTATTGTCAAAAAGGAAAATATCTCCAAACTATTGCAAAAATAATCACTTGAAATGTTATGAGCTTAAAGAACAAAATAATTTTGCTGATGAATATACAATTAAATTAAATTGTTGAGTTTCTTCTGATCCATATTTACAATTTGGAAGAAAAAGAAAGACACCAAAAAAAAAAAAAAAAAAAAAAAAAGTTAATACATAATAATAAAATTGTTTTATCATTCCTAATTCAAAAACACAAACTAGTTTCCTTTCTGTCTGCTAGTGGCAATCTCTCTGCCTTTACACCACATGTCTGAGTGATGTATGTGTGCGTATTTGAAAGTGTTCCCAAGTAAGCCTAAAGTTTAGCCCTTTAAGTCTGAGTTGGGAGAAAAGTGTATATATACATAGTATCCAGTATCTAGTATAATCCATTTTAATCAATTGGCTGGTGGACCACCAATGTCTGCTTTTATCAACATGATGGGTCAATGCCAAACAGCTCCTAAAAAAGTACGATGAAGCTTTTTCCGTTTTTGACACGACCCTGTGACATTGACAAAAATTGACTATGGCTGGAAAAAGAGTTCAGCATGAATTCTGATATAATTTTATGAAAGGAGCAAAAGTAGTGACTTATTATTATTATTTGTAGTACTAGTCAAATTAGTAGTAGTAGTCATAGTAGTAGTCATCATAGTAGTAGCAGTAGTAGTACAGTAGTAACGACAATTACTACTGCTAGTATTATTGCTGCTGCTATTCTTCTTCTTTGACAGCAAGAACATGATGTCCTCTTTGTTGATGTTTAAAATAGGCATATTTTACACTTAAAATCAATAATAAAAAGGTATAATTATGGTTCTGTTTGTTGATGTTTAAAATAGGCCTGTTTCAATCAATAATAAAAATGTATATTTAGGTGGCGGCCAGGTTGCACAGTTGATAGTTGTTGTTTTCCAATACCAAAGGAAGCAGGTTCAAATTCCGCAGGGGCAAAAGTTACGTGAGTTAGGTATGAGACATTTCAGTACACCCATGGTTTTCTGCGAGTACTACGGATTGACTGAAGAAAAAAGTGTGTGACAGCATCCTGTGTTGCTATTATTATGATTATAATTATAATAATAATAATTATTATTAATTTACAATTGCTAGTACATTTGGATCACAGTACCACGTAACAGTTCATGTGCTGAAGACTTGTAAGAAAACCTTCATGTGGGATTATTACCTTGGACTCCGATTCATATTCATCCCTCTCTATCTTCAACCATACAGTCTTTGTTTCCAATGGCTCTTTGCTTTCTGCAACAAAGAAATCATGGCTAAATCAGTAAATGTGGGTGATAAAACTTTATTTCTTCTTCTTCTCCAGGATATTGTGGTGTGGGGGAATACTCCCACAGTATGAAAAAAAATCCACAAACTGAATAAGCGTGTGATACAAATGAAGAATTGTCAATCACATATATATTTATCTGATTTTCTATGGGGTTCACAACAGATTGTAATCACAGTATAAAAATAAACAAAACGTTCTCCGGTCATTGTGAAATCTTAGTTCCTATCCTATCCCTATCCTATCCCATAACTCGGAGGTCGTATGGGCACCACAGATGATCGTTTAACCAGCGTACTCCATCTTTCCCTGTCCTCAGCAACCCTGATTGTTTTGCTCAGTGTCAAACCAGTCCATTCTCGAATGTTGTCCTCCCACCTCTTTTTTGGTCTCTCTCTTCTTCTACCTCATTGCACTGTGCCTTGCAGGATGGTCTTGGCAAGACCTGATGATCTGTTGACGTGGCAATACCATCGGAGTTTACGTTTTTTCACCACTGTGAGCAGATCATCGTGTTGTCCAATGGCTTGCGTGATGTCGGACTTCGTCGTAGGTGATGTGCTGGGTATTGGCCGATTTAATTGGGGTTGTTACCTCCCTTGGCGACTTGCAAACACTGCTTACGTCCCTTGTCTGCCGCACTTCCGGGCCCATTCTTGTCTAAAACAGCATTGACAAAGTAAGCGATAAGGAACGTTTTTCAAAAGTATACTGTGACTCAGTTGCGGATGTTCTGTTGTTTTTAACGTAATGGTATTTTGCCTGAAATATTTTTTTTAATGTTCTATGTGCACAATTTGTTATGTGCCTTTTATTTTCATACAAAATTTGCCAAATGTGTGCGAGGTGGGCAGAAATAAAATACTAAGTTTAGTGTTGTTGAATTGTGGGACATTCCAAACTTTATAATACCACTCTAAAATCTATAAACTTTTTTGTGTGGAAAATTGCTAGGCAATTAATAAAGCAACCATTAACCCCTACACTGCCGCTGTAAACATGAAGACATGCTTGTTTGTAGTGCATCTTGTAAGGTAAACAGCTGCAGGAAAGGCATAATTGCTCCCACACTAACATTTACAGTGTTTGTGTGCAAATTGTTGTCTTTAAGTGTTACACATTCTTGTGTATGTGTGGAGGGGGTGGTTGTGACAATCTGAAAATTATTCATTGATAAAACAGTTCAGACAAAAATAATGTTCGACGTGTACAATAAAAAGTGATGGAAACTAAAATGAAAAAAAAACAAAGCTGTTTCATATAATTTTATTCTTTAACCATGTTAACAATTTCACCTCAGAGATTCAGACACATGCAAATTTACATGATTAGCACAGCGCTGTGGTATGCAAAATACAAATGGCTAAAAATCACACTAATGCACAAAAACATGTCTTTAATGCTGACATAACTCTATCATACTCTTCACTGTACTACTAAGTCTGTAATCATAAACCCTGAGCAAAACTGCTGTCAATTTAACACCCTTGGGATCTCAACATATAAAACTTTTAATAATACACTGTGAATTGTTCACACAGTATTAAGAATGTATAAGCAGAGTAATAAACATATAAAAAATCATGATCACATTGTAAATATTGGGAAAGTTGTAATGTAAACTGAAATGCAGTGTATGGTCTTCCTAGCAGCAAAAAAGATATAAATCCATAGCTGGTCCAGTTATTGACTTTTATTAGGCCTCACAAATTTTAATGGGATTCATTGAAGGGAGGATACAGCATTGTTAACACATTAAACATTTTCCAAATTGTATTAGGGTCTCTCGTAGTCGAAAGTAGGCCTCCCAAAATTCGATTTTTTTTTTTACTCTGCTCATGTAACGCTCAACATGTATTCTTTGTGATGCAATTCTTCTTGTTTTGTCTTCTTTATTATTTCCAGTGCTGTTATTTTCCTTCGCTTGTTTTTTTTGTTTTTGTTTTTTTTTGGGTGAGGGAGGAGGGGGGAGGCGGGAGGCGGAATAATCAAGTCTATTCCCTTTTCTGTAGTAATTTTGGAAATGTCAAAGCCTTTGTCAACCATGATTGCATCTCCTTCTTCCAGCAAATCTAAAAGACCTGACTGCACAACAATTTGCTGGTCACTAATACTACCTAACCAGAGGTCAGAAACAAATGCCAGAACTCCATTGGGTGTGATGCCTATCAGTGCCTTCCATGTCATGCTTTTTGTAATGACTGTATGTTAAGGAGGATGGCTTTGGGGTGAAAAACTCAAAGTCAATCACAATTCGACAGTTGGGGAAATATGCACGGAAAGCTCATTGTCGCTTTCACTTGCTCTCTTGTTGGCCAAACGATTAAGGGAGTCAGGTTGATGACCAAGAACCGAATCCATGCTGAAAATATTTGGCAACACTTTGCCTGACCAATTCGGAAACGAACTGCCAAGTCTTGCAGCAGGGCACCCATTCGCAGTCTCACCAATGGTACAGGACGCAGTCAATATAAAAATTTCAAAAATAAAAATTCGATTTTCTTTCCGTCTTCTAATAGCGATCTCCCTGCCTTTACACAACCTGTTTGAGTGATGGATGTGTACTTGGTGTGTGTGAGGATGGCTGAGACAGATGAGCGTGTATGTTGGTATAGATTGCCGCGCTTTGAGCCTGAATGATTTGGGGAAAGGCGCGTATAGCATCCTGTATTATTATTATCACCAGCATGAGAAAAAATTCAGCAATGAACCTCAGTTCTTTTCTCTTTCCAACTGCAGCTTCCAATTGTTTGGGGTCAGATGAAAGTTTATCAAAGAGTGAGTAAAAATTAAAAAGTCTCTTTGTTCGGAATGCCTGTGTAGTACTTCCAACTGTGAGCGGTGGTCTATCTACTTGTATATACACATTTGCTGTATAGGTTTGTGAACATTTGTCCACACACTGCTTCAGATCACAGTTAATTCCTGTGTTGACAGTCATTGGGTAATTGATAGTAGTTTGTGTAGATACAGTGCAAAGTCCGACACCATTGCTACTTTTTGTAGATGTGCATGAATATGCATGCTTTTGTAAATTAGTTGGTGGTGTAGATGAACTGCTAGGTGATTTTAGTACCTGTGAACAGAGATAACAAATGTACACGACATACAGGAAATAAAAAAAAACTTGGCTCAACAAACCCAATCCCTTTGATATATTTTCTTATGTAAAATGTTTCTTTAACCCCTTTACCTCAAACTTTTTCTCCAGTCCCATTGTGGTTGAGCTAAATGGTTTTTACTGTAGGCTACAAAGATGATTATTAAAAAGTTCAAATGACATAAACATTTTAACTTTAAAAAAAAAAAACATCAGTTTAATTAGAAATTGTGCATTAGTGTACATGTCATGATTGTCAAAATTGTAAAACTTTATTACCTCAGGTGAATTGTGTAGAAGTGAATCGAGATGCGGCCTGGTTATTGGCCGAGGCATGGTTCCTTGGCGCTTTGCTGTTTGTGTGCCTGAGAAAGAAAAAAAAGTAGTTCAACTTACATGTACATACAAAGTGAATCCATAAATTAATAATTAAGGGAAACATTTTTCACCACTTTCACATTCTTTGTGCTATGGAAGAAGTGGTATTGGGGGTGGGGGGAGAGGGGGATGAAACATTCCGTTTTAAAAAAAATTAACAACACAAGCAATTAATGGGGCTCAGTATAGATCTAGTTTGCCAAGAGTTAAGATGTTAAATTTTTTTAATCCAAATAAAAGTTAATTGATGTTGACATTACCTCGGCAATATTGTGTACAAGTGAAACTTGACGATGACTGGCTTTTGTCTGAGGCAATGGATCCTTGCCCCCTGGCTGTTTGTACGTCCAAAAAAGAACAAAAAAATCATATGAACTTATATCTAAACACAAAATAAATAAATCCACGAATTGACCATTTCCCTGCCACAACTCATCAGTTATTTCTCACTCTTTGTGCCATGGAAAAGGTGACATTTGGGAGGAGAAAAAAACAACTTATTCTTTGAGTATCAAAACAAAACAAAAACTTCAGGAACACAATATAAGAGCTTGAGTGTAGTTTGCAAAAATAGTTAGATGTCACGTTTGTGAAAAGAAACAAAAAAGATTAATTGATTGTTTACATTACCTGGGCTAAATTGTGAAGAAGTGAAACTAGACGCGGCTTGGTTGCTGACTGAGGCAACTGTTTCTTGGCGTTTGGCTGAGATCGGTACGTCTAAGGAAGAAAAAAAAGCACATGTTAAATACATAGTTACTGCAATTATTGTAGTTAACAACAGGTTTGATGCATATAATTTTTGTCCAAATACTGCAAGGTATTGTTCATATTACCTCAGATGAATTGTGAAGAAGCGAAACCAGACGCGGCCTTGTTGTTGGCATAGGCAATGATTCCTTGTCATTTTGCTCTTAGCTGCATGTCTGCCAACAAACAAACAAAACCTATTAAAAAAACAACAAAACATTTCAAATAATTAATAGTACTTTTGCAAAATGGTTGGATGGTACAGGATGCAGTCAATTTATTACATGTACGCTGTTTTTGGGTTTCACGATTAACAAGAATTTACCCCCGGAGAATTGTGTAGAAGTTGAACATAATGCACTTTGATTGCTGGCTTGTGCAAAGGCTCCTTGATGGTGTGTGGATGTTTGCGAGGCTAGAAAAAGAAACTGGAATGTACACATTTTGAAAAATGAAGATGTCAATTAAACTCCCAGTTAACTTTAACTTTCAGTCCACAAGTCTTGAATGTAAAATGACAAGCTTACTTATAGTCAGCAACGGGCTTGGAAATAATAATAATAATAATAATAATAATAATAATAATAATAATAATAATAATAATAATAATGATAATAATAATAATAATAATAATAATAATAATAATAATAATAATAATAATAATAATAATAATAATAATAACAGGCAATTTATACAGTGGTTTCCAAAATCACAAAGCGCTTTACACAAACAAATGTAAACACAATATGCGTACATTGGTCAATAACACACAACCACATAAACATCCCAACACCCAAAAACACTCACCCAGGGTGCCTAAAAAAAGACCTCTCTAAAAAGACGCGTCTATTGTAAGGAAACAAAATGATATAGTACATGTATTTGCTACTGACAATTGTGTCCCGACTACAAACGCTCCACATAACTGTTCAAATAGTACCTCTGATTCAAACTGTCCACAACCAGCGACTGAATCTTGCATTCCATCATCAATGCTTGCCAATAAAACATCAACAACCTGTCAAGAGAAACAAAGCAACTAACGTAGTTTCTAAGGGGAAAAAATATTGACAGTCATCAAGCTTTAAAACATGCCATTCTTATTACACAGATCTTGCAATTAATTATTAAACAAAATTATTTAATCCACCAAATACACAAAGCATACTTGACTCTGTGCATTTTATGTAGATCACATGTCAGCTGAAGCTTAAAAAAAAAATATATATATATATATAAGGGACAAAAATTAAAACAAAAAAATTAACAAACTGCGTTAAAATTTTAAATTCAATTTCAAACAGTTTAAAATTTTAACGCAGTTTGTTAATTTTTTTGTTTTAATTTTTTTTTGTTATTAATTTCAAACAGTGCAGATGTAAGTGCTTTGTCATGCATGACTCTACTCACTTTTCAAGTTCAACTGTTTATGTGCTAATAAAATTTAATTACTCCCCTAGCCGATCCTATCCCCATTTATTTCAGGCCTCCAGTTGGTTTTGAATCAAGATCAACGCATGCACATTTAAATGCCGCACTTGAAAAAGACAATTCAAAATTAAAGGCGAGCAAATTGGACCAACTGCCACTGGTCAGCAAAGAGGCGTGCCCATCACAAAGGTAACGGGCATTTAGACATTTGCCTCCGTCGTTTAGAACCAGGAAAAACTACTTTTTTCAAAATATAAATAGTACTTACCATTGAGGTTTTGAATTGTTTTGTCGAAAACAGCGTAGGCACAGTAACATACGGTTTCTTCGGACCTTCTCCCCCTAGAAAATGTGCTGAACACAATCGGCTATTTTGAGTGTGCACAAACTGCTTCAAAACTAGTTTGCATCAACTTTTCCACACTTTCGCCACTTGCTGGTCTGCTGGAAATCGATGTAAAGAAATTTTCTTTCCATTAACCACAATGCCACTGGTGTTCTGATACACACAACAGCAATGACCCTTGACTTTCTTTCTATTGTTGTTCATTGTAAAACCAACGAATTGGGCCCGGAAGTTGCGGACGCCTATAACTAATCTCTACGCACTAGAGATAACAAGCGGCATTCACTCTTCGCGTTTTGCGTTGTTAAATCGGCCAATAGGAAATGCCCAGAAGTCTTCTGTAGCACCTCATCTCCATGCTTATTTATTCTTCTTTGGAGATCTGCTGTGAGTGTCCATGTTTCGCAAGCATATAGGAAGATGGAGATGACAAGGGAGCGCAGCAGCCTTAACTTAGTTCACCGACACTTAACAGCTCAGAGCCAATTTTGTAATTAAGGTCTAGAATATTGAAACTGTTAATGAGCTTTGCTACACTCACAATATATATTTCTGTTCTTAATTCATCATTGTGATGTAAAAGATGTTTTTATCTTATGTGTTTTGCTTTTCCTGATGATGAATATTTTAAATTTTATTTTACTGGTTTACCTGGATTTAACCTCATGCACCAGCATCCATACTTTTGTGGAACCAGCACTCTTATACTGTGATAATTATTAGTACTATAACATAGTTAACAACATGACAATTATTACAACTAGAAGGGCAAAGCCTGTGACTCACATGCTCCTTATGGAACTCGCAGTATTTAACATGAAAATGAGTGCCCAGAAAAATCAAAATGAAAAGGTAGCATTAAAATGCAAAATAATACCAACTTTGATCTTTCTATGTTCTTGACCTTGAGCTGACCTTGGCCTCCGGCTCCAAATACAATCATGTACTATCAAATACACTACAGCCAAAGTTGAATTAAGCCCAAAAAATGTTGACCTTGGGATGACTTTGACCTTCAGTGACTTTGACCCTCACGTGACCTCTCATGCATGTCTTTAGAATCAAATAACCCAATGTTGTTGCATACTATAGATTAAATAAACAGCCATTCCACTGCACAATGACTATTTTTGTTATGTTTTTGCAATGCCTAAAATGACCTTGACCTTCAAGATCAACAAAAAAAGGAACTTATATCAAAGAGCAATATATCCTCTCTAAATATAACAAGTTTGGACTTTATAATTCTCATAGTTTAGGGTCAAGGTCACTTCAAAGTATCTATACTGACTTTGAACAGCTCCAGTTGACCTTGGAGTGAGATTGATCAATAGTGTAAAGTATGTGTGTCTCACTGATATCAATCATGCATCAAAGAATCATAAGTTCAATATTAATAACCTAGAAAAAAAGAAAGAATTTTACATTTTTTAATATATATTGACTAACATTTGTTGACCTTCAAGTGAAGTCATTCATTCACTGATAATTTATGAGGTTTCACGGGTATACACCATCTTACCAAGTTTGGTTGTGACAGCTGAAATAGGTTCTGAGATATTAATCCACTTGCAAGTTTTGAACTGACAAATGGCGTACAGTCGGTAGACATTTTTTAGAAGTCATTTTTGGACTATTTAGGACTCATCTCACACAAATTTGCAAAAATCTGGAAATTTTTAATTTTTTGGGTGAGTACATTGACTTGCATTACTATGCATGTGATTTAATAATATATTAATGTGCACTATATAAATATTATTATTATTGTTATTTATTATTATTCCTATCCTATCCTATCCCGTAACTCAAAGGTTGTTGGGGCACCACAGATGATCGTTTAACTAGCGTACCCCATCAAGAAAATAAATACATTAATAATAATATAGACGTACTGTAGCCCTTTGTGTTACTGTCAGGCTCTGTCTTCACTTTACACAATACTGGCTCATGGGTCTCCATCATGTTGGCTTTCTCTTCCTGCAATTTTTAACAGATAACAGCTTTTGTAATTATATTAAACAATTTCTGACACAAATGTAGTCATGAACTAAACAACCATTCTGCTATCATATAATGTCCTCTTTCCTAAAAATTACAAGTGACAAGGTCAATAAAACTCCAAATTGTAGGCAAATGCGCTGAAAACATTGGATCATTTGACCAAATGTTAATAATATTAATAATAATAATAATAATAATAATAATAATAATAATAATAATAATAATAATAATAATAATAATAATAATAATAATGTATTTTCTAGAAAAGCACAAAACCAAACTAAAGTCCGCTCTACACTAAGCACCGATATCTACATACATAGGTATATATAAGTGGTTCCTCGCTAAAACTCAGGCCTATTGAGGGTCTTTGTTTTTTAGACTCCTATATTTCTGGCTGTTCGTGAGAACTATCCTATCCTATCCCGTAACTCGAAAGTCGTTGGGGCACCACAGATAATCGTTTAACCAGCATACTCCATCTTTTCCTGTCCTCAGCAACCCTCACTTGTCACACCAATCCATTGTAGAATGTTGTCCTCCCACCTCTGTATCGGTTTCCCTCTTCTTCTGCCATCTTGCACTGTGCTTTGCAGGATGGTCTTTGGAAGGCCTGGTGCTCTGGTGACTAGGCCATACCATCGGAGTTTATCTTTCTTCACAACTGTGAGCATGTCATCGTGTTGTCCAATGGCTTGTGTGATGGTCTGTCGGACTTCGTCGTGGGTGATGTGCTGGGTATAGGAAATGCCCAGAAGTCTTCTGCTCATGAGAACACTTGATATTTACTTTTGTTGAATAGGAAAGTCAGTTGAATACTGATTATCTGCCAGATGCCTATCCAGACGACCTTTAAAGGAGTTTAGTGATGTGGCTTCAACAACTGTTTGTGGCAGGCTAGCTATTATTTATTAAGTATTATACACATCAAACACACATAAAGATATTCGCTGATGACACAAAGGCATATGAATAAGTTGATGAAAGTGAGGAATCTAAAAAGAGAATGCAGCAATGCTTTGACAAGTTGGTTGAATGGACGGAAACATGGCTACTTAAATTTAATAGTGAAAAATGTAAGGTGTTACATAAAATATATAAATAATGTCCGGTGTGGGGAAATACCGAAAGAGGCTAAGAGGACCGAAAGAGGCTAAGAGGACAATACACTTACAGTACGCTAGAAATAGTCTGTTTATGAGTTTTAATGAAATACAATATTTATGATAGATGATTTATAAATGCTGATTTTAGAAACGGAGAAAACATTTTCAATGCGGTTTGAGTAAAAGAGGCTAAGAGGACCGAAAGAGGCTAAGAGGCTAAGAGGACCGAAAGAGGCTAATACACCTCGATCGCAGAAGTGAAATGTCAATTTTACATCAATTTTACCACAAAAATGGTTAAAAAGGTTTCCCCACACGCGTGAGGGACACCGGCTAAGTCCGATTTTCAGAGCAAAACCTTCCGGAATACATTTTTCTTCTTTTTTTTTTCGCTCCCCAAAATATTTTGGGTAAATGGCTTCAAGTACAGCCTAAATTTACCACAATTTGACTCAATTTGAGACTGCGAGTACTTAGCCAAAAGCCTAAGGAAAACTTCAAATTTTTAGAATAAATCACATAGCCTCCCTACCATTGGTTCCTCAGCAATGTCAATCTCCAGCTTCACCTCAGACAGCACTGGCCAGTCTTCGTCCTCCATTACAGAGCAATGTGAGGAATATTCAATGTAAGGGATCAACGTGCAAAGCAACCTGAAATCAACAGGAATCTTACTAAGAAATAAAAATTAGGGCTAGCGTGGGAGGAAGCAGATAAATCATAAACACAAAGCTACGTTCTCTTTCAAAACATGAGTTTCGAATGTGTCCTTTTGAGAATTTTAATGTGAATTGTGATGAACACTTTTTTTCTTCCCTTTTTTTCTATTTCTTCTGTGTGTGCGTGAGCACGCGCATACGAATTCGTATAAACTGTTGATCTGAGCTTGTGTGCTGTACTTTAAACTGATATAGTCTTCTTTCTTTTTATTAATTTTTTTTTTAAAACCCCCATGCATCTTATCCAATCCTATCCTGTACCGTAACTCGGAGGTCATAGGGGCACCACAGATGATCGTTTAACAGGCATACTCCATCTTTCTCTATCCTCAGTAACCCTGATGGCTTCGCTCAGTGTCAAACCAGTCCATTCTCGAATGTTGTCCCTCCCACCTCTTTTTAGGTCTCCCTCTTCTTCTACCTCCTTGCACTGTGCCTTGCAGAATGGTCTTTGCAAGGCCTGATGATCTGGTGACGTGGCCATACCATCGGAGTTTCCGTTTCTTCACCGCTGTGAGCAGGTCATCATGTTGTCCAATGGCTTGTGTGATGGTCTGTTGGACTTCGTCGTTGGTAATGTGTTGGGTATACGAAATGCCCAGTTCTGTAGCACCTCATCTCCATGCTTTGTATTCTTCGTTGTAGATCTGCTGTGAGGGTCCATGCTTCGCAAGCATATAGGAAGTTGGAGATGACAAGGGAGCGCAGCAGCCTTACCTTGGAATGTAGACTGATGGTCCTGTCTTTCCAAATTGGCTTCAACCTCGCCAGGGCAGCAGTTGTTTGTGCGATCCTGGAGAGGACTTCCTGTCGGGACCCATTGTCTGATACAATGGCTCCTAAATATTTAAAGCTATGCACTGTGTTGAGGGATTGGCCTTGGACTTTGATGTCCGTGTTGATGCCATGGGTGTTGTTTGTCATCATTTTGGTCTTCTCTGCACTTATTTCCATTCAATAGGCTCTGGATTAAGTGGTGTCAAGTTTAGTTTAGTTTAGTTTAGTTTGGAGGGACTTGTATAAGCCTCGCGGCTTTTTGAATGTCCCTTTTATTTTGGGCAATTTTACTTGTCCGGTTCCATTTGCGGTTGTTAGGGGAATACTAAAGATAGTCTGCTAATTAGTCATCATACTCAAATTTTGATTTCTGTATGGAAATTACCTTTTCCAGAAGATTTTTAAAAGTGTTCAGGTTGTTAGCTCTTTTAGTATCAACTGGCAATTTATTCCATATGGGCGCAACTCTGTAGGAGAATGAGTATTTTCTTTTGTTTGTGCGGCAATGTCTTATAAGAATATTGTCCTGTGAGTTTCTTGTTCTAGAGTTAGTATTCAACTGAAACAAAGTGTTAACATCAATGTTGTCAATCCCATTAAAAATCTTGTAAGTCTGGATCAGGTCACCTCTCAATCTTCTAAATTTCAGAGAGGGCAAATCCAAAACTCTCAATCTCTCTGAGTATGGCAATTGTCTCAGCGATTTAATCATCCGAGTCGCTCTTCTTTGTACTCTCTCCAAAGCAGATGACTGCTTCTTTAGATACGGAAACCATATCACATTCGCATATTCAAGATGTGGCCTTACATGCGATTTATACAGGCGGGTTAAGGTATCACTATCCAAGTAAGTAAAAGATCGGCGTATGATACCGAGCATTTTATTAGCCTTGGAAATTGCATTGTTTATGTGTTTATCAAAGTTTAGGTTTGTATCAAAAGTAACCCCCAAATCTTTTTCCTCACTATTATGGTCAATCGTCACTCTGTCGTCACCTGTGGTCATCAAATAGTCATGTCCAGGATTTTTCTTACCCATATGGAGTACGTTACATTTTGATGCATTAAAATGCAATTGCCAAGTATCTGACCAACTCAGAAGACTATCTATATCTTTTTGTAATTTATCGCACTTAGATGTCACATTATATAGTTTAGTGTCATCTGCAAAAATGCTACAATTACTAGATACTTTGTCAGGTAAGTCATTTATAAAAATTGTAAAAAGAATGGGACCCAAAATACTGCCTTGTGGTATACCACTCAGAACTGGCTCGTTACCTGAGAAATAATTTCCAACTCTGACACGCTGGGTTCTTCCTTCCAGAAAGCACTTGATCCATTGTAATACGTGCCCAGTGATCCCGTAAGATTTTAGTTTAACTAAAAGTCTTGCATGAGGTACAGAGTCAAATGCCTTGCGAAAATCCAAGTAAAGCACATCAAAACTCTCCCCACTGTCAAACATTTTCGTAAAGTCTTCCATTACCTGCAAGAGTTGCGTCACACATGACCTACCTTTACGAAAACCATGCTGGCATTCCGTGTACAGAGAGCAAAGAGTCATATGGTTAACGATAGCATCTCTGACAAATGATTCAAGCACTTTACATAAAATACAAGTTAAACTGACAGGTCTATAGTTTCCTGCATCACTTCTACTGCCTTTTTTAAATAAGGCGGTGACATTGGCTCTTCTCCAGTCCAATGGTACAACTCCCTCCTCTAAGGACTTATTAAAAAGTTGGCAAAGTGGTACTGATAACTCTTTACTTGCTTCTTTTAAGACTCTGGACGGTATACCATCTGGGCCAAAAGCCTTACTTGGATCTAACTTGCTCAACTTCTCCTGAACTGCTTTCGGAGTTATAAGAACTTCAGTTAAAGTAACATTGTCAGATCTAGATGCAAGGTCTAAAAATGGTATATTATTTAGATCCTCCTGAGTAAAAACACTAGAGAAAAACTTATTTAATACCTCTGCTTTATCAGCATCACTCCCTGCTATATCTCCATCCTCCTTTACCAGTGGGCTGATACCCGAAGATGCTTTAGTTTTAGATCGTACATATTTCCAAAACACTTTCGGATTATTTTTACAATTTATTGCAATATTTTTCTCAAAATTCTTTTTAGCTTTTTTCACCTCTCTTGTGCATTTATTTCGCACCTTAATATATCGCTGGTAGTCTAACCCATCACGGGTCACTAAGTATCTTTTATAAAGGTCATACTTTTTCTTTATTTTCTTTAGGCAGGATTTACTGAACCATACTGGTTTCAGTTTCATCTGTACATTAACTTTTGTCCTGGGGATATGCTGCTCCATAGCTGCAATAATATTTGTTTTAATTAACAACCAGCTTTCTTCAACACTAGTTATACCATTTATACTACTCCAGTCTACCTCAGCCAACGTATGCCTGAGCTTATCATAGTTACCTTGTTTAAAATTAAAATTATTCCTTTTACCTTCCTCTGGTGCAGTGTCCAAACCTTGCAGTTTAAACAACAACACATCATGATCACTCTTACCCAGTCCAGGATAGTGCTCTATCCCTGAAATAAAATCTTCATTGTTCACCAAAATCAGATCCACTAAACTCGGTTTTTGCCCTTCTCTTCGTCGAGTAGGATTTCTCACCATCTGAGTCAGGAAAGCATCCCTGACACATTCCACCAATTCGCAGTCTTTCGCACTGCCTGTTCCCAGTATCCAATTTACTGATGGGAAATTGAAGTCCCCCATAATACATACTTTATCAAATTTTTGAATGGTATCAGATCTCAGTAATTCAAATAATTTTTGAGTGTTTTCTTCTGAATTGCTGGGGCTTCTGTAAATGCAGCCTAGTAGAACGCTAAGGCCACCAGGGCACTTAAAGTGACACCAAACACTTTCTTCAAAATCTGAGTTGTTTAGTTCTATACACTGCTGGGCATGAAGACTTTCTTTGACATAAATGGCCACACCAAGTTTATGTTTACTGTTCATAAAGCATTCATATCCTGGAATACTATATTCTGCTTCTGTAACATCGCTTTGATTTTTTGCAATAATTTCAGTAAGTGCAATCAAAGTAGCATCTTTTTCATCTATCAACTGTAGTAACTCACTCTTTTTATTTAATAGACTGTCTACATTTGAGTATAACACCATAATATCATCCTGTACATTATATACACCTTTGCATTTAACATCATTATTTACACTATGTACATCTTCACTGTCAATTCAGTTATTTTTCTGTCCCCCCTCCCCTTTCTTTCCCACCAACTGATCCTTTCTCCCAACCCCTAGGGCCTGTGGCTGTCCTCCAGCTCCCCCTCTGCTTTGTGTTTTCCTCACTATTTTCCCATTTCTGATCATCCAGTCATCATCTTTAGTCTCTTTCTTCTTTGTTTCTAACTCCTGTCTCAGTCTGTTGTTTTTCTGTCTCTGTAGAGGTGTCAAATCCGGGTTGAAATAAATGCGGTTCTCAAACTGCACACCTTTATTTAAGCCGTATGTGCCTTTCACTACAGTGTCACGAACCGTTTCATTACACACCCGAAACTTCAGAAGTCTGGGTTTGCCCGGCTCTTTTGATCGAAGACGAAAGGCATCTTCTATAGGCTCATCGGCGAGCTTGGGGTCGATCTTGGTGATTAAGTTCCTTATTTTTTTAACATCATTTTCAATCTTTTCTTTTTCATTTGCCCCATCACTCTCTGTCAGACCAAACACCATGATATTGCATTTCCTCTTATCAACCTCATGTCTTTCATCCAATGCCTCTGCTAGCTTTTCTTCAACCACCTTCTCAATCTTTTCTTCTAAAGTAGTCCCTGTATATCCCGTTTCTAATCTAATCAGTTTTGCCTCCATGCTTTCTATCTTCATAATCAATGATTCCAACTTTACCTCCAAGTTGGTCTGTTTCTTCCCTCCCCCGTCCTTGCACAAATCACATAGCCACTGTATGTTATCTCCACTATCTGCCAGAAAGGCGAACTCACTTTTGCTCAAAGTAGTGCACTGTTTATGGTACCAATATCTGCAATCGTGGCATTGGACCACACCGTCTTCAGGAATGGAATCATTGCATTTCGGGCATATGAACAGTGTCAAGCTTCGATCTGTACCAGCCGTTCAAGTTCTTGTTCCTCTCCAGCCAATCCATCAATGTCATCCGCAAAACGAAGGTTGGAAATTGCTCTTCCCCTATGCTGACTGTGCCTTCGTGGTCTGCAAGGGCATCTGACATGATGCGCTCTAGGAAGATGTTGAAGAGTGTTGGAGAGAGTAGGCATCCCTGACGCACACAGATTGTTGTTCTGAACCAGTTTCCGATGGCGCTGTTGTGGAGGACTGCACTGGTAGCCTTGTCATACAGGCTTTTGATGACTTCAACAATTTTAGGGCTGATGTTGTACACTCTCATGGTTGCCCACAAAGCTGCATTCCAGACTCGGTCAAACGCATTTTTGATGTCTACGAACACATGACATAGATGGGTAGCAGGTCGTTTCGGCGGTAATTTTTTCGGCGACACCGCCGAAACATAGGTCTACCGCCGAAAGGGCCAGCCGCCGAAACGCCCAAAAAAATCAATCACACAAACATATAAAATAAATAATAACTAACTATGCAATAAGCATTGACTTGTCAACGGTCACTCAACTCTAACCCCCCCCCCCCCCCCCCCACCGCCCCTCCTCTCCTTCTAAAAAAAAAACCCACATGTTCCGCCTACTACCGCAAACAGGAATTAGCAGTTTTTACGAGCTTCCGCAGAGTCGTAGAGTCCGCAGATTCGTATCTAATCAAGAACTTAATCCCGAGTCAAGACCCAAAAACTTAAAAGTTCCAAAGCAGGTCTAGAACGAACTATCGCCCAATTGAACTGCCGCCGAAACGACCAACGCCGAAACGACCAACGCCGAAACGACCACACGCCGAAACGACCAACTGCATCGCCGAAACGGCTCGTCGCCGAAACGACCTGTATTCCATAGATGTTGTTGGTGCTGTAGATATTTCTCACAGATTATTCTGAGGTTAAAAATCTGTTCAGTGGTACTTCGCCATGCACTTAAAGCCTGCTTGCTCTTCGGCTACGATTTGATCAGCTTGGGGTTTCAACCTGTTGAGTATTTTTTTCAGGTTGTTGAAGGTTACCTTTTATTTTTTTTGGGGGGGAAGAGTGATGACAAGACACTGGGTCCATGGTGTAGGCCACTCCCCACTCTGACACATCTTGTTACACATAATGGTGAGTGCGGGTATGTTGTCCACTCCCGCTGACTTCCCCTTCTTCAGCGATTGCACTGCTGCCTCAACTTCCTCTCGGAGAATTGGGAGGTTTTCTTCTTCTTCTCTGTTTCTCTGGACATGCTAGAACTGATGGGTCTCCGTTTGGTTTGTGGTTGTAAAGGTCAGAGCAGTACTCTGTCCATCTGTCCAAGACTT
>CM072512.1:12767311-12873964 GCA_036898135.1 Oncomelania hupensis
GAAATACTTAGAAATTAACAGCCGATATCTTCCTCAAGGTAACATCTTGCCACAGGTGTCTTGAGGCACCTCGAGGGTTAACAGGCCCATACCCATACTGGCCAAAGATCCGCCATTCCTCAACAGCATTGGAGGGTCCCAACGAACTGTTTGTAAGTCCTTTAATTGCTTCCCTCACTCTTCCATTATCTCAGTCTGTCCATTTTAATTATTCACATTAATAAATCGCTCCTTAACAATAACAATCTGAATAAATTGATAAAACAATAAACCGATAAATATGACACACACAAAAATTATACCTTCGACATGATCATCATGATCCGCGACTACAGTGTCTTCAAAGGCCTTGACGACGATGGAAAACTCATAGCAGTAGTACACAGTCAGTAGTTCACCACAAATCCTCGTCACCTCCCAATAATAAGCCTACTGCACCGATTCTGGACTACCAAGATGTTTCTCTAGCCTTGGCAGGCTTAACAATAGTGATTATTCTGAAACTTTCTAGCAATTTAGACTATAAAACACTACAACATTGCCCGTATTCAGCACACAGCCGGCATGAGCTTTATTCAATGTAATTATCTGGCTAATAGTAATTAATAATACTTAATAGTCTAACTAAAAATCCGGTTTGTTACAAAGAGTTTTCAAGAAAAAAGGTAGGTGACTGGTCTAGCAAAGAAGATAGTATAGTAGATTGATAGAACAGAGCAGGAATGAAAAAGGACAAAGGAGAAAGACTGCGACAGTCAGAATTTAAAGCACTACATTTCCAGAAAGTGGGGATACTATTTATACAGAAACCACCCAGCACCCCCACCAAATGCAGAAAAAATGTATGTGGCGGGTCTAGTGATAAAGATAGTAGATTGATGGAACAGATTAGGAACGAGAAAGACCAAATGATAATGATAGAAAATGGTACTTTAAAGCACTTAATTTCCACAAAGTGGGGATACTATTTATACAGAAACCCTCGTACGTACATTTATGACAATAATTTAAACCACAAGTATATCAACTAACAAGTTAGTATCTCGTATTGCCCCCAGTCGACATGCGGTGATCCCGTTGCCATTGGTTTTAGCCACAAGCTGATACGGGGGTATCCCAAACCTAAAACTAGAATAGAGAATTCTGGGAAATCTGTTCAAGGGAAGTAACTGATAACTAGCTACGTTTGCATTCATGGTCGCCATTTCTCGCGAAGATGTGCTGGTTGAAATTAAACGAAAGTTGGGAGAGTAACTGCATATTTCTGATAGTGAACAAAGGCTTTGCTCAATTATCGAAGGAGAACACGATGGATTTATAGAAACATGCACACATGTATGTGAGCTCAGTGCAGGCGATCGTCAGTCTCAGTGAACGATTGTTCGCCATTCTGCTCAGATCGTTCGATGTGATGGTTCATTTATCGCTTGAAGCACACTGTATAATGCACATGTAAGGTCTGTTAAAGATATGATAATTTGAGCATATGTTCGATTCCGTACCAATTGGAAGGTGGGGTGGAAAAATTCAATTATGGTGATGATCAATCCTATTTTGCAATGGTGGTTAGGCCTACTTTATTGTGTATGGTCATGGGTACTTACCTTTTGTAGTTTGTGTGCTTTTTGTTCTGTCGGCCTTGAGTGTTTGCCTCGCCTTGGCTCGTTGTACTTTGTTGTGGTCTCGCTCTCTTTTGATTTTTGAAAGCAAGTATCCAAATTGCATTGTTATCCAGCAGCATGCGAGGTCAAATTAGATGAATTCAGATCTAACCAATCTTCTTATGACGCCATTTTGCGGGTGTCTCGTGTGCCATGCACCAATCTCGAAGAGTCCTGCCGACGTCATTTCAGAAAAGGATTTACCTACCCATAATTCCCCTGGGTTTTGAAGTTTCTAAAAAATTATTTTAGGCCGTCGACGCTCTATAGAGCGAAAAGCATGTAAAGGGAAGCAACCGGACGTACGCGCACGTCGACAGAGACATAGAAGGGAGATAGTAACTTGTTAGTTGATATACTTGTGTTTAAACTAAGTAGAGGTTAAAGATTTCATTCAGATAGGCCTAAAAGTAATTACCAGTGTTAAAAAGCACAAACAAATGCAGGTTCACAAAATCAGTGAAGAAAGAATATAAAATATAATCACACTGACAGAGTGAGTCAAAGTTTAAAAACAACAAATATCGCACATAATAATCTGTACAGGTCAACTTGTGTTGATTCAAACCACCAGCTGAAGTAAAACTTTGATTAGAAATGTCTCACATGATTTTTCTCTCCTGTATGTGTATGCTTGTGTCTCTTCACATGGACAGCCTGAGTGAAAGCTTTATTACAAACATCACACACATGATTTCACATGATTTTTCTCTCCAGTATGCGTAAGCTTGTGAACATTCAAATAAACAGCCTGAATTAAGGTTTTACTACAAACATCACAAAAACGTTTATTTCCCATGCATGTGTAAGTTTATGACGCTTCAAAGTGTTGCCCAAAGTGAAGGCTTTATTACAAAAATCACGCACCTGATTTTTCTCTCACTTCATGAACCGTTAATTTGTGTTTCTTCACATTGCAAGACAAGATGAAAGCTTTATTACATCACACACATGATTTTTCTCTCACTTCATGAACTGTTAATTTGTGTTTCTTCACATTGCTAGACAAGATGAAAGCTTTATTACAAACATCACACACACAATGTTTTTCTCTTCCTGAACGTTAATTCTAGACAAAATGAACGCTTTCTTACAAACATCACACATACATGATTTTTCTCTTCTGAATCTGTAGGTTAATGCCCCTTCAAATGAATAACCTCAGTACAAACTTAATTACAAACATCATAAACATAATTTTTCCCTCCTATATGTGGAAGTTTATGTTTATGCTCCTTCAACTGGTAAGCCTGACAGAATGCTTTCTCACAAAGCTCACATGCACAAAGTTCTTCTCTTTTGTATGTTTAAGTTTATGCAGCTTCAAACCGCTTGCCAAAGTAAAGGCCTTGTTACAAATACTATACAAATGATTTTTCTCTCCTGTATGTGTAAGCTTATGTATCTACAAATAGCGAACCAGAGTGAAAGCTTTATTACAAACAAAACTCACAATTTTTCTCTCCTGTATGTATAACCTTATGTGCCACCGATGTTGAGGAGATGTGTAACTGTCCCAACCCAGCTGTTTTTAGAATCTCATTCCTTTTCCTTTTGACAATTTCTTTCGCTCTTTTTATTCTCATTAGGGTAGAAACTCGAGCTGATGGTTTTTTACGTCTCACTATCTTCCTCAGAACAAATTGCTGTGCTCTAGTCTTGAATTCCAAAGTTTTTTTGTCATGTGATTGTTCTAGTTGGATTACAACTAAACATGCTAGGTACTTTTCCTCTGCTTTTGTCAATGGTGCTTGCAACTGTTCTATTGGACGAAGTTGGTTTTGTGTTTTCATGCCTAATACCATTTGTGCTGGCATCTCTGATGATGACGAGGCAGCTGACACAGATGTGACACTCTGGGAACTTGTATCACTCTCTCTTGAAGTTTTATGAGACGATTCCAGATCGAAAAGATGTTTTCGGATGTAACTTCTTTCAGTTTGAGATGCTGAATCAACGCTAGCATTTATACTGTCACAAACCACACTACTGTCAGCACTGATGCTTTCCTTTTGATTTTTCAGACTGGCCACGACGTAACTTCTTTCAGTTTGAGATGGTGAATCAACGCTAGCATCTATACTGTCACAAACCACACTACTGATGCTTTCCTTTTGATTTTTCAGACTGGCCACCTTTTTACTTGCCTTGATTTTTTTACTTGCTTTGATTCGTACACCAGGCCCACCTGTACTTTGCTCAGCAAACCACCGACACACACTACAATCAGATCTATCAATTTTAGAGTTGTACTCTGTCCACAAAACCTTTGTGCTATCAATGTCAACGTGTGCTGCTTTTAGGAGACCCCGAGGCGGAATTCCCCTCTTTTCCGATACATTCATTTTCACCAAGCGAGAGCAGCATGAATAACATAATGTTTTGGAGTATGTAGTGCCATTTGCTTCTTCTGACACTTGAATGTCATGAAACTTATACAGGTATGAAGCGTAAATTTTGCAAAGCTTAATAGGGGCTTTCTTGCCCTTTACTGGTTTTGATCTCCTGCCACAAATTCTACACAGGGAGTGCAGTCTTTGTGTGTGGAGATCTTCTGTATGCTTCCCTGTGGGAAGAGTTGGAAGAGAACTTGTCAGCTGAAGACTATGGGCTGTGGGGTGGACAGCAAACTGTGAAATCTCTGGTTGTGTTGCATATGCCGTTGCAATCTGCAGAAACAAAATTTGCAACAAACATTGACTATACAGTGTTCAAAGACCAAACTACCGAAATAATTAAAAATAAAAGTAAAAACTGCCATGGTTACTTCCTAATTATTACTAAGGATGTGAAACTGAAGATAAACTACTTTCAGAAGAGTGCTGAACATTTCCTGAATCAACAGACATCGTTCAAATGCAATTTACACTTGTAGATCGTGAACTCTTTTGCCAACAAATACTACATAACACACAGTTCCAAGCAACAACTATTTTCTGTAGATTTTGAAGTTAGTGTAAAAAGGAATATATCTCCAAATTATTGCAAAAATAAACACTTGAAATGTTTTGTGCTCAAAGACAAAATAATGTTGCTGACAATTACACAATGAAATTGTTATTTACTTCTGGTCCATATTTACACTTTAGAAAAAAACAGAAACCCATAGTAATAAAACTGTTTAATCATTCTTAAGTCAAAAATACAAACTAATTTTCTTTCTGTCTGCTAGTAGCAATCTCCCTGCTCCACGTGTCAGAGTGAAGTATGTGTAGTGTCCTAATGTGAGCCTATAGTTATGCTGGTTACAGATAATAATAATAATAATAATGGACATTTACATAGCGCTATTACTTGTCTTTTTATAGACAAGCGCATACCACTTTACATGAAAAGAAAGAAACAAACATGAAACAACTTACAATATTGCATTAGAAATTATTCAATGAGAAAAACCCACATGCAAAATCAGACAATACATAAAATTAACCTTCTGCAAACAAGTCATCCCAATCACAACAAAATCCAAAAGCATAGGCAAAAGCAGAACAAATATGTGTTGGGGCTAGGATCTATAGAATGAAGGATTTATTCAGGATAGTAGAGTTTGAAGAGGTGAGATTTTAGAGCTTGCTTGAATGAGGGTGTGGTCTGCTTGTGTCAGATGTTGGCTGGAAGAGTGTTCCATTGCCTGGGTGCACAATAGGTGAATGCCCATTCTCCGTACATTTTGGTGTTAGTTTTTTGCATGCAGAGTGTGCGAGAGTCAGAAGAAGAGCGAAGAGTGCGAGAAGGGACATAGACAGACAGCAGATCTAACAGATATGAAGGGCAGGTTCCAGATAAGAAATTGTGGCTTTTTGTAGTTTGTCTATGAGATGACTCTGGCAGGAAGCCAGTAGGGCATTACAATAGTCTAGCCTAGACAAGACTAAAACACAGACTAAGGTGATGGTTGCTTGAAGGGTCATGTAGCAGCGAATGGAACTGATCTGACGGAAGGCAGCAAACACTGATTTACAAACTTGTGCAACATGGAAATCAAGTGTCATGTCACTCTACATAAAAAAAGCCAAGATTTCTAGACGACTGAGAGAAAGAAATGTCATGCTTTCTTACACTTACAGAGGCAGTTCTGGTCTTTTTGAACAGGAGAACCTCTGTTTTATCATCATTGAGCTTTAACTTGTTTTGTTTCATCCAGGATCGGACATCAGAAATGCAATTCTGCACAGTCTGGACATTAACATCGATTTGCACTGGAAAACTTGATTTTTAAAGCTGAGTGTCATCAGCAAAACTTCAACAGTTACATCGTGTTTCTGAATCAGTTCGAGCAAAGGCTTTGTGTACAACACAAAGAGAATCGGTCCAAGAACCGACCCACGCGGCACACCAAAAGTCAAATTTTCCTTCTTTGAGAGCACCTCAGCAATGCTGACAGTTTGCGTACGACCTTGGAGGTATGACTTGAACAAGGCCAAGGCATTTCCTGAAACTCCAAACTGCGACTCGAGAGTTTTGAACAGAATATTGTGGTCTACAGTGTCGAAAGCAGCCGATAGATCAAGAAGTGTTAGAAGAGATAAGTTGCCTTTGTCCAGAGCAAGCAGAATGTCACCTGTGACTTTGAATAATGCTGTCTCGGTGCTATGAGAGGTGCGATAGGCTGACTGATGGGGATTGAGAAGAGAGTTGCTTTGCAAGTATGAGGATAACTGCTTCAATACCAACTTTTCTGTAACCTTGGACAAAAATGATAGGTTAGATATTGGTCTGTAATTTTTTAGTTCATTCTGATTTAGGCTGGGATTTTTTAGCAGTGGCTTGACAACAGCCATCTTGAAAGGTGCAGGAACAGTAGCAATGGACAGAGACTCATTGACAATGTGTGTTATAGTTGGAAGAAGAGGGTCAATGCAGTCAAGGAGGGGAGGAGTGGAAATGGGATCAAGGGAACAAGTGGTTGGTTTAGATTTTTTGATGAACTCTTTGACTTCATTGACAGAAACTGGTTCAAAATGGTCAAACGTACAGAATTTAAAACAGTTGGGAATGCATCCACATTTGTCTGCACACCAGCATCGTGATCAAGTTCATATAGACTATTTTGGTGAAAAAGTGACAAAAACATCTGGTAAGTCACAAGGTGGGTGGGCAGTAGGTAGAGTGCTACTTTTTTCCTTGCCTCTGAGGCGGTCACAGACCGAGAAGAGTTGCTTGCTAGTCTCACTGTTGGGCACTTGACCACTAAGGAAAGCAGACTTGGCCATACGGACAATTTGCATTACTCGTCACTTGGCAGCAGTGTAAATTTGTTTGCCCACTTTGAGATCACTCTTCAACCATCTCTTCTCAGCCCGGTTGATGCTGCCTCTTGGCTTCACTGAGCTCATCTTTGACAGCACTGTACCATGGTTCTGACCTGCCTACCTTAACCTTACACCTGGAGACAGGGGCATGCCTATCTAGCCGCAGCGCGTCCCTCAGTGTGGCCTCCAGCTGTTCCACAGAGGAACACAAAGCCGGACTCACTACCTCACCGAGGTCGCGCTTCAAGGCTTGACGATCTACAGCTTGCAAGTTGCAAACATCTCTTTAATGGGGAGAGGGCAAGGGAATAGCAACCTTGAGGTCATTAACCACAGTGTAGTGATCTGACGACAGTTCCTGTGTAACAAAAGTGTTTTGGACAATATTGTCATCAGGATGGTGAAGTAACCAATCAATGAGATGGCCACGCTGGTGGGTTAATTCGGAAACTGACTGCCAAAGAAAACATGTTAAGGCAATCAATCATCTGAGCCACACTTGATAAGTGAGGCTCATCATAATAAAAGTTGAAGTCACTAGTAATAACATACGTGCCAGATAAATTGTTATAATAGTTCAGCACGTCAGGAAAGTCCTGCAAAAACATCGCATCTTTCAGTTTGTTTTTCTTGCTAGGATAAGTTCTGTATACCCCAAAAATATTAACAACGTGTTTGGCAAAAGATAACGTTATTTGCACAAGTTCACAGGATGAATGTGTGAAGGGGAACGCGGTGATGATGCCCATGTGGGGCCCCAGCTCGGCGCACTTGCCGCTCTTTAAGTCCGAGTTGGGAGAAAAGTGTATATATACATAGTTTTCAGTATGTAGTATAATCCATTTTAATCAATTGGCTGGTGGACCACCAATGTCTGCTTTTACCAACATCATGGGTTCATGCCAAAGAGCTCCTAAAAAATAACCAATCCACATGAAGCTTTGTTCCGTTAATGACATGACCTCGTGACATTGACAAAAGTTGACTATGGCTGGAAAGAGTCCCAGCATGAATTCTGATCTAATTTTATGAAAGGAGCAAACGTAGTGACTTATTATTATTATTATTATTATTTGTAGTACTAGTAATAGTAGTAGTAGTAGTCAAAATACCCCTTGGGGTCATGAGCAATCTTGTCACTGTAGATTGTTCTAACCTATAAAGGGAACAGTGAAAGCCCCAGTTGAAAACCTGTCTTGCCTTTGTAGGCATGACTAATTCACTGCGGCAACAGTTCCCCCCGTTGGAGTGCCGGGGGTTTCAGTATAAATAGTATCCCCACTTTCTGGAAATTTAGTGCTTTAAATTCCCACTGTCGCTGTCTTCATCATTTGCTCTTTCCCATTCCTGATCTGTCCTATCACTCTGCTATACTTTCTTCTTCTTCGCTAGATCAATGACCTACCTTTTTTCTTGAAAACTCTTCCTGGACAAGACTCCTTGTTTGTGTATGAGGTCTGTTGGATCAGCTTGGGAGTGTTGGACGCTTTCTGCCGGGTGGTCACTAGGGCTTCCTATGATTGTATTATTTCGCACTATAGGCATTTTATATGTATGTGTTTTGTTGATGATTTATAATGATGGTTGTATTCTATTTTGTTTTTGTAACCGGAGTGTTCGCGTAGTTGAGGTCAACCCTCAGCCGTCCCCCGCGTGGGATGTCTTTATTGTAAAGTGACTGGCCGGTGGAGGGCATTCAATTTTCCCACTAGGGTTGTTTCGGCAGATCTTTTATGCGGATCGGGGGTTGTCCGGTCCTGATTTGGCTCGGAAGAGTCCGCTGGACCTAAAGCAACAATAAATCAATCAATCAATCAATCAGTAGTCAAAATAGTAGACATCATAGTAGTAGTAGTAATATAGTAGTAATGACAATTATTACTGCAAGTATTACTGCTGTTGCTGTTCTTCTTATTCTTCTTCTTTGACAGCAAGAACTGGAAGAATAAAATCGCGTGACAGCATCCTGTGTTGTTAATATTATTGTTATTATTATTATTAATTACAACTGCCAGTACATTAGGATCACAGTACCATATCACAGTTCATGTGTTGAAGATTTGTAAGAAAACCTTCATGTGGGATTATTACCTTGGACTCCGATTCATATTGATCCCTCTCTATCTTCAACCATACTGTCTTTGTTTCCAATGGCTCTTTGCTTTCTGCAACAAAGAAATCATGGCTAAATGTGAGTGATAAAACTGTATTCCTTCTTCTTTTTCAGGATACTGCGGTGTGGGAATACTCCCACAATATCAACAAAAAAATCACACAAACTAACTGAGCGTGTCATAAAACTGAAGAAGAGTTGTCAATCACCTATAGGTATCTGATTTTCTATGGGGTTCACAACAGCTTGTAATCACAGGTGGAAAAAAGCCTGCCGTTGTGAAATCTTAGTTTGCTAACAGCTTAGTTAGAGCCTATCCTGTAATTAAGGTATAGAATAGTGAAACTGTAAAGGAGCTCTGCTACAATCACAATATATATATATTTTTTTGTTCTTAGTTCATCATTGTGATGTAAGATATGTTCTTAATCTTATCTGATGTGTTTTACTTTCCTTGAGGATGAATATTTTAAATTATATTCCACTGGTTTACCTGGATTTAACCTCATGCACCAGCACCTAAAACAAGTGTGGAGCCAGCATTCTTATACTGTGATAATTATTTGTACTATAATTAATATAGTTAACAACATGACAATTATTACAACTGGAAGGGCAAAACCCATGACTCACATGCTCCTTACAGAACTCGCAATATTTAACTTGAAAATGAGTGCACAGAAAAATCAAAATGAAAAGGTGGAATTAAAATGCAAAATAATACCAACTTTGATCTTTCTATGCTCTTGACTTTGAGCTGTCCTTGACCTCCGGCTCCAAATACACTCACGTCTTATCAAATACACAACAGAAAAAGTTGTATTAAGCCCCAAAAATGTTGACCTTGGGATGACATTGACCTTCAGTAATCTCAGCTTATAGACCTTTTCACAGCACAGAGACAGCTCTCCTCAAAGTCACCAATGACCTCTTGCTCGCTCTGGACAGTGGTAACGTCTCCATCCTAACCCTCTTATATCTTAGTGCGGCCTTTAAAACCGTCGACCATCACACCCTATTCAAGGTCCTTCGGGATTACTTTGGAATCTCTGGATCAGTTTTGGATTGGTTTCGATCTTACCTTTCCGATAAAACTCAGTCGGTCGCTGTGAATGGCTGTTTCTCCAGCAGAGCTGACTTGGTGTGCGGGGTTCCACAGGGGTAGGTTTTAGGCCCTGTTTTGTTCATAATGTACACCAAGCCCCTGCTCATCTTGCTCGAAAAGCATGCTGTTGAGAGCCAGTCGTTTGCAGATGACACGCAGCTGTACAAACCCACCCATCCTTCTCTTGTTAACTTCGCATGCGGGAGTGCATTAGTAAGGTCAAGTCATGGATGGCCCTCAGTAGGCTGAGGTTGAATGATGACAAGACAGAAGTACTCCTTATCCACAATCACAAATCATCCTTTGCCTTGTCTCTCCCCACTTCTCTTCAAGTAGTCTGCTCTGACATACAATTCTCTCCCTCTGCTAGGAATCTTGGCTACATTCTCTCCGATGACATGTCCCTCAACAATCACATCTCTCACATCTGTCGCTCTGCTTACACCGCCATTCGTCAAATCAGCTCCATCCGCCATTACCTCACTATTAATGCTACAAAAACATTAGTCTGTGCCATCGTTCACTCTCGTCTAGATTATTGCAACTCTCTTTTGTCAGGTTCACCTAAACACTTTATCAATAAACTGCAAAGGTTCCAAAACTCTGCTGCTAGGTTAGTTCTTAAGGCAAAAAAAGCGTGATCACATCACTCCACTTCTCCACTCTCTTCACTGGCTCCCTGTTCAAGACCGCAACGACTACCAACTGTCCACTCTGCCACAACTTCTTCTCTTACTCCTGCCCTTCCTATCTTACTGATCTTCTAACTGTCTACTCACCCTCTCGACAGCTTCTCTCCTCTGCAGATTTCTGTTCCCAAGACACGCAATAAGACATACGGTGAACGATCTTTCTCTTTCTGCGCTCCCAAGCAATGGAATTCTCTCCCATCACACATTCGCAACATAACGACCACCCAGGCCTTCAAAAACGCACTCAAGACCCATCTCTTCAAACTGTATTATCCTGATTGACTCTTACCTTACGACCGATGCCGGATGCCGGTGGGGTGCCGTTCATGGCTTGACATGTAAATAGTCTGTACATTTACATCTGACTATCTAATTATTTATATATAATTATTTTTGCATTAGTTTCTACATTATGTTATTGATAATATTTTATTTCTGAAAATAGTGAGGAGGCGGGTCTTGTCTTTTTTAAAAAAAATCATATCATTGTATTAATTAACCATTGTTAGATGTAACAAATTTTTTAGTTATATTTTAAATCTGTATGGTGAATCTTATTACAATCTAATATGCCATTGTATTAATATTATTATTATTTTTTGTTTTGTTTTATTATGCATGTGTAGTGTATTCCATATGTTGTTTTTCCCTTGTATGCCTTGCGAGCATGGTTGGTGTGAAAGCTTGCATACCCTGTTTTATTGTTTATGTTTGTTATAAAGATATATCCTATGTTAAGAGCGGTGAGCCCAGCCCTGAGCTGGGGTATCACGCTATATAAGCCTATTTTATTATTATTATTATTATTATTATTATTATTATTATTATTATTATTATTAATCTCTCATGCATGTCTGATCAAATAACCCAATGTTGTTGTATACTTTGGGGGTACTCCTTGACTTTGGGTTAAATAAACAGCCATTCCACTGTACAATGACCTATTTTTTGTATGTTTTTGCAAGGCCTAAAATGATCTTGACCTTCAAGATCAACACAAAAATGGAAAATATATCAATCTATCATCTCTAAATACAACAAGTTCGGACTTTATAGCTCTCATAGTTTAGGGTCAAGGTCACTTCAAAGTACTGATACTAATCTGCTTTGGAAAGCTCCAGTGACCTCGACTTTGGAGTAAGATTGACCAAATTTGAAAAGTATGTGTGTCTCATTGATATTTAATTAATCATGCACCAAAGAATCATAAGTTCAATATTAATAACCTTGAAAAAAATTGAAAGGTTGTGAATTTTTGTTTAAATAACATTTGTTGACCCTGTGACCTTGACATTGAAGTAAAGTCATTCATTCACTGTCATTTATGACACCTCGCGGGTATACACCATCTTACCAAGTTTGGCTGTGATAGTTGAAATAGGTTTAGAGATATTAATCCACTTAAAAATTTTGCACAGACAGATGGCGGAAAGCAGACTTTGTTTTTAAAAATCATTTTTGGACTATTTAAGACTCATCTCTGTATTTTTTTAATTTTTGGAACGAGTACATAGACTCACATTGGTATCCATGTGAGTCAATAATATACTAATGCGCACTATATAAATATTATTATGATTATTCATGAATTTAAAAAAAAAATTATATATTTATATATATAGATATATATATATATACGTACCGTAGCCCTCTCTGACACTGTCAGACTCTGACTTCACGTTACACAGCACTGGCTCATGGAGCTCCATCATGTTGGCTTTTTCTTCCTGCAATTATTTTTGAACAGAGGACAGCTTTTGAAATTATATAAATATTTTCTGACATAAGGTAGTTTCATGAACTAAACAAACATTCTGCTATCATATAATTTCTTCATTCCTAAAAAATTAAACTCCAAATTCATCTCCGTCGGGAGGCACTATGGTCTAATGGTAGTGCTTCGGCTTGAGGATCTGAAGGTCCCGGGTTCGAGCCCTGGCCGGGCCATTGTGTTGTGACCCTGGGAAAGACACTTTACTCCTGTTTTCCTACTCCTTCGGATGAGAGTATAAACCGAGGTCTAGTCTGTGTGTCGCATACATTCCATAATAACGGACTTAAAAGATCCTGATGCTCATGTCCTAGATGGGTGAGTGCCGGTAACAAGAACACACCCAGCATGCACTTGGTCCTTCTCCCCCATCCTTGGCTGCCCAGGATTGTGCTCAGTTGTCCGAGCGTCAGACCATGCGCCCAAAGGCTGCAGGTGGGCTTCTTGGGCGGTTTGAGTTAGATCCTGTATCTGCCAGCGCCTTGATCCTTAGGCTAAGGCGCCTTACAAATGACGAACATTATTATTATTATTATTATTATTATTATTATTATTATTATTAAATTGTGTAGGTAAATGTGCTAGGTTCATGTGACCAAATGTTAATAATAATATTAATGTATTTTCTAAAGCTCAAAAATAAACTAGTAAAGTCTGCTCTAAGCACTGACACGCAGACACACACATTCACAAGAAGAAATATTTAAACAATATTAAAATATTATGAGATAATTTTTAACATCATAAGAAATAATAATGAACATCACATTTAAGTATAAAAAGCATGTATAAAATCCACACACACACACACATGCACACGCACACCAAATAACAAAAGACACCAACGGTAAGAATACATTATGAAATAACAATAAAAACAAAGGTTGTTGGGGCATCACAGATGATCGTTTAACCAGCGTACTCCATCTTTCTCTGTCCTCTGCAACCCTCATGGCTTTGCTCAGTGTCAAGCCAGTCCATTCTCAAATGTTGTCCTCCCACCTCTTTTTCGGTCTCCCTCTTCTTCAGGCTCCTTGCAGGATGGTATTTGTAAGGTCTAGTGCTCTGGTGATCTGGTCATACCATCAGAGTTTCCTTTTCTTCACTGCTGTGAGCATGTCATCGTGTTGTCCAATGGCTTGTGTGATGGTCTGTTGGACTTCGTCGCTGGTTGATGCTGGGTATAGGAAATGCCCAGAAAGTCTTCTGTAGCACCTTATCTCCATGCTTTGTATTCTTCGTTGTAGATCTGCTGTGAGGGTCCATGTTTCGCAAGCATATAGGAAGATGGAGATGACAAGGGAGCGCAGCAGTCTTACTTTGGAAT
This sequence comes from Oncomelania hupensis, assembly GCA_036898135.1. Classification (NCBI taxonomy): domain Eukaryota; kingdom Metazoa; phylum Mollusca; class Gastropoda; order Littorinimorpha; family Pomatiopsidae; genus Oncomelania; species Oncomelania hupensis. The sequence goes on from CM072512.1 coordinate 12,781,233, forward strand.
GTAGACTGATGGTCCTGTCTTTCCAAACGGGCTTCAGCCTTGTCAGGGCATCAGTTGTTTGTGCGATCCTGGAGAAGGACTTCCTGTTGGGATCCATTGTCTGATACAATGGCTCCTAAATATTTGAAGCTATGCACTGTGTTGAGGGATTGGCCTTGGACTTTGATGTCCGTGTAGATGCCATTGGTGTTGTTGGTCATCATTTTGGTCTTCTCTGCACTTATTTCCATTCCATAAGCTCTGGAGGTGGTGTCAAGCCTCTGTACCAGCTGTTCAAGTTCTTGTTCCTCTCCAGCCAACCCATCAATGTCATCCGCAAAACGAAGATTGGAGATTGCTCTACCCCCTATCCTGACTGTGCCTTCGTGATCTGCAAGGGCATCTGACATGATGCGCCCTAGGAAGATGTTGAAGAGTGTTGGAGAGAGTAGGCATCCTTGACGCACACCCATTGTTGTTCTGAACCAGTTCCCGATGGCGCTGTTATGGAGGACTGCACTGGTAGCCTTGTCATACAGGCTTTTGATGACTTCAATAATTTTAGGGCTGATACCCCCTACACAAGAAGAAATGTACTTAATTTCTTTCAACAACGTTGAGTCGCAATGCACAAACAAAGTCCAGAATTAAAACATATTTCAGTCTGTCTGGATACTGTCAGTATTCTTTACTCACACAGTCTGCTGAGAAAGTCCGCACCAACATTGATCCTTTAATAGATTCTACTCGCATGTTAAAGTTCTGCAAGTACATAGCCCATCTCATGATGCGATTGTTCACAAACTTGGCATCCCCATCACGGTGGTTCATTTAAGTACTTTCAGACTGTGGCTAAAAACACCTTTAGTTCCGCCTCGTAGGATCCCTTAACGCAGGCTGAACTGCTTATAACCAGCTGAGAAACGGCCAGCGACCCACAGCACAAGCTATGCAACTGGCACTCGCCTGGAAGCTTATAATTACTTTAACATCACGCCGCGCCAAGCTCTAGGTAGGCCTATATGGCCTATAGCTCATGCAAGCTGTGCTGCTAGCCAGACCTATAACACACAACAGAGAGAGAGAGAGAGAGAGAGAGAGAGAGAGAGAGAGAGAGAGAGAGAGAGAGAGAGAGAGAGAGAGAGAGAGAGAGAGAGAGAGAGAGAGAGACTACACACACAACTGTATAATACAAACACAGTAGACACATACCCACAAACTGAATGTAAATACACAATCAAACAAAGAGTAAATACAGTCAAGTTTTAAAGGACTTCACAAAACAAAGCTATAAACAAAGTGGGACATAAGCAAATGTCAAAGTACAAACTACTAGGGCAAAATAACACGTAATGAAATGTTATGTGTTCGTGTGGGTTTTTTTCTATGGAGACATGCATTCACTTGTGAGAGAGAGAGAGAGAGAGACAGAAAGAGAGAGAGAGAGAGAGAGAGAGAGAGAGAGAGAGAGAGAGAGAGAGAGAGAGAGAGAGATTAAACATTTAATAACATATCAGTCATCATATCCATATACAGCGCATGTAGAATGTGTATTATGTTTTGCGATAATCTAGTGCATGTAAATAAAAGTCACAGTAAGTCTATACAGAAAATGAGCAATGGAACTTAACACCATGCAAAAAAAAAAAAATGTTACTCACCAAAATACCAAACTGTTCTATTGGACGAATTTGATTTTGTGTGTTCATGCCTAATTCCGCTTGTGCTTGCATCTCTGATGATGCTGAGGCAGCTGACACAGATGTAACATTGTGAGAACTTGTGTCACTCTCTCTTGAAGCTAATCGAGATGATACCAGATCAAAAAGACGTTTTCTGACGGCACTTCTTTCAGTTTGAGGTGTTGAAGAGCTCTGTGGCTGAAAATTTTCAACACTAGCATTTATACTGTCACAAACCACACTACGGTCAACACTGATGCTTTCAACACTAGCATAATTTATACTGTCACAAACCACACTACTGTCAACACTGATGCTTTCAACACTAGCATTTATACTGTCACAAACCACACTACTGTCAACACTGATGCTTTCCTTTTGATTTTTTAGATTGGCAGCCTTTTTACTTGCCTTGATTTGTATACCAGTACTACCTGCACTTTGCTCAGAAAACCACTGACACACACTGCAGTCAGATCCCTCTATTTTAGAGTTATACTCTGTCCACAAAACTTTTGTGCTATCAATGTCATCACATGCTGCTTTTAGGAGACCCCGAGACAGAATGTTCCCCTTTTGGTTTACATTCAGTTTCACCAAGCGAGAACAGCATGATAATGTTTTGGAGTATGTAGTGCCATTTGCTTCTTCAGACACTTGAATGCCATGAAACCTGTACAGGTAGGAAGCATAATTTTGGCAAAGCTTAATAGGAGCATGCTTGCCCTTAACTGGCTTTGATCTTCTACCACAAATTCTACACAGGGAGTGCAGTCTTTGTGTGTGGAGATCTTCTGTATGTTGCATAGCAGCCATTCTCAACTGCACAGCAGCCATTCTTAATTAACTGACAGATCAAAACTAAATATTAATAAACTTTAGGAAAACCCACAATAACTGTAATACATTACGCACACACACAACACAAACGATACACACACTGTACACACATACACTTAAACGTGGTGGGCCAGTGCGGGCAATGCAACAATTATGTGCGAGTGCCTGTTGCTGCCACCATTACCGCTAAAAAAAAAAAGTTAATTCGCTACACTTACAGAGGCCAGCAACCAAACATAAGAAGCTATCTTATAATGTCGACCACATCACCAGAAAGTTCAAACTTTGTACTAAGTGACTTCAAATGGTAAACATTGTAAGATGGATTTAAAGGTGTAACTAAAACGCGTATACACGTACACACTACTCGGATTCGCGAAAGCCGGTCGTGTTCAAGTGCAGGGCACGATCAGTACACACGGACAAATCGACTTAAATATAACACAAACGAAATGGAATCTTGAGGTTTACTTTATGCTAACACAAAACACAGATATGAAAGTAACTAAAATGCAAAAGATTGCCACAATACAAATGATATTTCACATAAAAATCAATTCTATAGCACAAAGATAGAGAATGATATCCACTGGACTAGTACTCCATATATGCCAGAGCTTTGTTCTAGAGTGCGTTGGCGGCGTTTGGGAGGGGAGTTTCTGCTGTGCTGCCAGGATGTGCCGCTAAAATTAGCAGTATGCTCTCTCTCTCAGAGGTCAGGATCAGTACAAAAAAAAAAAACCAGCCGTGCCATATGATGGCAAGGCACTCTTTCTCCATAGTCAAGTAATTTTTCTTAACCCTGGACAGCTTCTTGCTGGCGTAACTGACCGAAAATAGTTTCCCTTCATGATCTTGCATCAAAATGGCGCCGATACCTTCGTCCGCTGTGTCCTTTCTTAAGACGAATTCCTTGGCAGTGTTGGGCAGTCGTAGCACCGGATCCTTCAAAAGGAGGTCGCACACAGTCTGGTATGCTTGGCAATACCCAGCCAATCCCAGGAAAAACCGCACTTGCTTCTTTGTTTGGGGACGTGGAGAGTTCAGAATCTTGGTGACATTTTCTAGCAGAAGCCCCTTTCGTCTTTCTTTCAGCGAATGGCCGATAAAGTCGACGTTGTCAGTTCCCAGAATGCACTTACTGCGTCTCACGGTCAGGTTAGCGTCTGTTAGATGGTGAAACAGCTCCCTCAAGGTCTGCAGATGCTCTTCCCAGGTGTGTGTGTGGACTAGCAGGTCGTCCCAGTAACACATGACGTTGTCCATCCCTTTGAGCATCTTCCTCATTCCTCTCTTCAGGGTATCTCCGCTGTTGACCATGCCAAAGGGCATCCTTAGGCACTCGTACGTCCCATCAGGAGTTATAAAAGCAGTCTTTGTTATGTCTTGTTGATGCACAGGAACTTGCCAATAACCCTTGCTGAGGTCAATCTTCGAGAATATTTTACTCCCCGATAATTGGTGGAAGAGGTTTGCTGCAGTAGGCATCGGCTCGGGGTCGAAGATGGTGATCTTATTAACCTTGCAGTAGTCGATGCATACTCTGTTGCTCCCGTTTTTCTTCTTCACGACCACAACAGGGGATGCGTACGGGGAACTGGACTCTCTGATGATGCCCATCTTCAGCAGCTCATCAATGTCTTTCATCAAGGATTCGAGGGCCTTGAAAGGGATTAGGAAAGGTTTGGATCGAACGGGAATATTTGAAGTAAGGTGGACTTCATGTTCAACCAAAGTCGTAGAGCCTGGGACATCACTGAAGTTATGGGGAAACTCGCCCATAAGGTTCTTGAGCTCCATCTTTCGACCTTCCATCAAGCTTGGTCCTAGCTTAACATCATCGATGACTTCTTTGCTATGGAAGTCCCCAAGTTCCAAACAGTTCTTCGCTGTCAAAGCTGTCATCGATCACAGCTGCTGTTGCTGCGTGTACAATCTCTGATGGCCTTTCCATGTACAGCTTAAGGAGGTCGGCGTGGTATATCTTGGAATGCTGGTTGACCTTCACCTTGTAGTCGTTGATCCCCACCAAGCCAAGGTCTCCACTTCATACCAGCCTTTCCAATGCATCAGCAACTTATTGTGATCAGTAGGTAGCAGCACCAGCATTTTGTTGCCAGGTTTGAACTTCCTGTTCACAGCCCTACGATAGGGACTTCAGGTTTTCCATGGCTATCTCGAGAGTCTGCTCAGGCTTCTCTCGTAGCTCAAACACGTACTGGTAGCTGTTCTTCACCTCTGGGGTCTCTACTTCTTTCGTCCACAGTCCTTTCAGGATGTGCATCGGCCCTAGGATGGTTCTTCCGTACAACAGCTCGAACGGAGAAAAGCTGTTGGACTCCGGAAGCACTTCTCTGTAGGCGAACAGTAAGGCGTTGATGTAGTGATGCCATTGTCTGGGCTGCTCGCTGCAGTTTCTTCAGGGTGGACTTCAGCGTAGCATTGAACTTTTCGACGAGCCTGTTGCACATTGGATGGTAGGGTGTCGTTAAATGCCAGATGCTCAGCAGTCTGTTGACCTCCTTCATGCAATCAGAGACAATTTGTATTCAAGATTTCTTCAGGCACTTCCGAATCTGCTGAACATGTCCACCAGCGCCTTTGCAACAGTTTCAGTGTCAATCTTCTTCAGAGGCACTGCTTCTGGGTACCGAGTCGCATAGTCCACTAAGGTCAGTACCCACCAGTGACCTTCTTCACTCGGAAGTTTTATTTTGCCGATTAAGTCTAAGGCCACCCTCTTGAAAGGTCGGTCGATCAAAGGCATTCTCTGCATAGGCACTTTTGGGACCCTTCCTCAAGGTATGGTCTTTTGGCAAATGTCACAGGATCGGCAGAAACGACTGACGTCCGCATGAAGTCCTGACCAGAAGAAAGCCGCCTGGATTCTGTCCGAGGTCTTCTTGATGCCAAGGTGACCTCCCATGATGGAGTCGTGAGCTACTTCTGTCACTTGGCGCCTTAGTGGTAACGGTACCAAGACTTGATGTAGTGGTTTACCTCCGTTTACCCTCAGGTGCTGGAAGATTCTGAACAGGATCTTGGCCTTCACCTCGAAGTAAACCGTGCCACTGCCTTTGGTCACGTGGTCTTTGCAGTTCCTGTACTTGTTTAAAGTACCATCAGCTTCCTGGAGTTGGATCAGTTGATCTCTGTCCACGATGGCAGCTTTGGAGCTGTCGTGACCTTCAGTGGCGTAGACTCTTGTCTCTCTTGGCTTGGGCCCTAGTAGTGACGGCACCAATGATCTCAGGTTGGCAGGGCTGAGCCGGAGTAGCCAAATTATCCCGTAGCAGCTCTGTAAGATCTCCATCGAGAAACGGCAATGGATCCTCCTCCGCAACCTTGACGTTTTGAATTGAGGCAGGACTCCACTCTGGATCGGAGTCGTCAGGTCATCTCGCGCCGTCGATATTCCCGATCATCAAATCATACAGCAGCTTCTTCAGGCAAACCGCTTCTACTTCGCCTATGTAGAAATGGGTACTGACTTGAATCTTTGCAACTGGCGCTTTCACACATTTGCTGTCGGTCACGAGTGTCCATTTAGAATTGCCAGTCAACTGTTCTTTAGCAATTAGGTCTTCTCTGACGATGACCACGCTGCAGCCTGAGTCTCTTAAGACCGTTACTTAGTGATTTCCGATGCGTCCCTTGGAAACAGGCATGTTCTGGACGGTCACAGCTGCGCTGGCGACGACGGGGATGGATTTTCCATTGGCAAGGAGAAGTTGGCCATCGGTCATGCAATCTTGCACGTCCGCAGGAGTAGCTGTGCGTTCAGTCTCACTCAGAAGAATGACGCTCCCGCTGCACACTTGATGGTCAGAGCTACTAGTTTGCCGTCGATTGGAGAAACGCCTCTGCCGGTTGCCTGCCGCTGCATCGTCCGTATTGCTCTGCTGTCCGCTACTTTTGTTTTGAGGACAGTTAGCAGCTCTGTGGTCTGTAGCATGGCAGGTGAAACAGCGTCTTGAATACCCTTCTCTGGGAGGTGGTGTAGAGTCCATGTGTCTCTGGCTCGTCTGACTCCCCTGGATCTGGTTCCCATGGTTTCCAGTCTTCTGAAAATGTTTCGTCGCCTTTGGTGGCCCCAGGGTCTTCCCGTGAGCAATGCGATATCTTTCAGTAGCCTCAGTCACATCTTTTAGCGTCTGCAGCTTTTGTAATTCTAAGTGGGTCGCCAGGTCTTTGTGACAGGCATTGAGAAATTGCTCCTTCACGATCAGGTCATTATATTACATGATTATTGCTTTAGGTCCAGCGGACTCTTCCGAGGACCTGACAACCCCTGATCAGCATAAAAGATCTGCCGAAACAACCCTAGTGGTAAAACTGAAAGCTCTCCACCAGCCAGTCACTTTACAATAAAGACATCCCACGCAGGGGACGCTGAGGCTGTACTCTAATTTATCGAACCCCCGTTTACAAAAACAAAATAGAATACAAGCATCATTATAAATTATCAACAAAACACACACATATATATATATATATATATATATATATATATATATATATATATATATATATATATATATATATATATATATATATATAATGCCTACATTGCTAAATAATAACATCATAGGAAGCCCTAGTAGTGACCACCTGGCAAAAAGCGTCCTATCCCAAGCTGATCCAACAGACCTCATACACAAATAAGGAGTCTTGTCCCAGAAGAGTTTTCAAGAAAAAAGGTAGGTGACTGGTCTAGTGAAGAAGAAGATAGTATAGCAGATAGATAGAACAAAGCAGGAATGAGAAAGAGCAAATGAGAAAGACAGCGACAGTGGGAATTTAAAGCACTAAATTTCCAGAAAGTGGGGATACTATTTATACTGAAACCCCCGGCACCCCAACGGGGGGTAATCGGGTCATGGAGACTGTCGTAGGACTTCCCTTCCCTTCCCCCACAGCCGATATATCCATGAATATACTTATATAGTAGTAGTAGTGGTGGTATAGGGACTAGATCATGGTGATCATTAAGCCTCACGACTTGTTTAATGTCCCCTCTTTAGCACATATATTTCAGGTCTGATTTAAGCCGGCTCAAGACGCTCAACTATCAAAATCGTATTTTATAGATTTTAAAATTTCTTGTTCATTATCATCATCAATAAGATTTTTGAAACTGTTTAAGTTTTTGCCTGTTTAATATTTTGTGGAAGTTTTGTGGAAGTATAGTGTGGCTTGCATTGGCCCCGAACACGTGGTCGTTGAACCTATAGTAACATGAGGTTCCTCCGTCCTGGCCGGTGCAAAACAACGAAATGTGCACAAAGTGGAAGTAAAACTCTAATTCACTGCACAGCTTGGAGATCGCTAAGCGATCGGTCGTGAGTGACACCGGCTAAGTCAGATTTTCAGAGCAAAACCTTCTGGAATACATTTTCTTTTTCTTTTTTTTTCGCTCCCCAAAATATTTGGGGTAACTGGCTTCAAGTACAGCCTAAATTTACCACAATTTGAGACTGCGAGTAGCCAAAAGCCTAAAGAAAACTTCAAATTTTTAGAATAAATCACACAGCCTCCCTACCATAGGCATAGGTTCCTCAGCAATGTCAATCTCCAGCTTCACCTCAGACAGCACTGGCCAGTCTTCGTCATCCATTACAGAGCAATGTAAGGAATATTCAATGTAAGGGCTCAGCGTGCAAAGCAACCTCAAATGAACAGGAATCCTACTAAGAAATAAAAATAAGGGCTAGCGTGGGAGGAAGCAGATAAATCATAAACACAAAGCTACGTTCTCTTTCAAAAAATGAGTTTCGAATTTGTACTTTGGTGAATTTTAATGTGAATTGTGATGAACACTTTTTTCCTTCCCTGTTTTTCTATTTCTTCTCTGTGTGCGTGAGCACGCGCATACCCATTTGTGTAAACTGTTGATCTGAGCTTGTGAGCTGTGGTTTAAAATGATATGCTCTTTTTTTTTTTTTTACTTTTTTTTTAACCCTATCCTGAATATGTCAAAACACAGTAAAACCAAGACTTATAAGTTTTATTTCTATTTACAGAGCATTCATTGAGCACATACTACTTTAAGATGCATATTCTATACACATCCTGTATTTTTTTTTAATAAAAAGTAATAAAACAAAACAAAAAATCATAGGTTAAACATGAAATGAAAAAACCCACAGCAACCATAATGCTGCATTTTAAGATCTGCCGAAATAACCCTAGTGGCAACACTGAAGGCACTCCACCAGCTGGTCACTTCACAATAAAGACATCCCACGCAGGGGACGCTAAGACTATACTCTAATTTATCGAACCCTCATTTACAAAAACAAAATAGAATATAAACATCATTATAAAATATCAACAAAAACACATACATATAAATTTAAATACCTACATTGCCAAATAATAACATCATAGGAAGCCCCAGTGACCACCTGGCAGAAAGCGTCCAATATTTCCAAGCTGATCCAACAAACACAAATGAGTTTTGTCCCGGAAGAGTTTTCAAGAAAAAAGGTAGGTGACTGGTCTAGCAAAGAAGAAGATAGTATAGTAGATTGATAGAACAGAGTAGGAATGAGAACAAAGGAGACAGACAGCGACAGTGGGAATTTAAAGCACTAAATTTCCAGAAAGTGGGGATACTATTTATACTGAAACCCCTGGCACCCCTAGTGGGGGATGTATTCGCTGTGCGTTGCTACGATATTTTTTAGTTCATTATAATATTAATATTTTGGTGATGAGACTCAGCTATATTAAGACTATTTGGAGAACACAAGGCTGTTCTTGTATGCATCTGAGAGTGTCTGTGATTGGAAGGATGAAAGGATTAGGATAGTGTATTAGTGGAATGAAAGATAGACTGTGAAAAAAAAACAGTGAATGCTTATTTTGTGTTACTTGGAAATATTACGTCACTGTGTATACTACTTCTGTTTTTCACTGTGGTGATTCTGGATTTTTTCATGACAGGCACGATAGTTTGAATATCTATATTTTATAATTTACTTGCTGAAAATATAATATTGAAACTAATTTTGTAAATGCATAAAATATATATAAATTGAAAAATTTAATTTTCTGTCAGACCGGACACGAGATTGCTTCAGAGAAAAATAAGATTATATTATAGCTGAGCTATTTATTAATTTATTAATTTAGGACTTATAGTTTCCTTGAATTTCGTTTTAAATATTATTCTACTACTTTGAGTGAGAAAGAAGAGAACCATAAAATTAGCAAACCATAAAATTAAAATTAGCAAACCATATATTGGTGTTGTGTGCTAACTATTGTGTATTTTATGTCTATGAGTATTTCAAGTTTATCTCACTGTCTCAACTTGTGTAAGGCCTTTTGATGAATGCGTGTATACGTAAAATTGGAACGTTAAAAACTTTTTACAAACTAATACCAAGTTTGTAGGAATCTTATGAGAATAAAACTAATTATTTTATAACATGCACGGGAAGTTTATTACATTTGTACCTCCAAGGTAAAACCAAACTTATGCAAACCCAGTGATGTAATCTCCAAGACGGAGGCACCAACTTGCATTCTTATGAGCATTGTCTAATGTCTCAACTGTCACATTTAGTTCTGCCTCATTAGTTCTCGAGCTGTTCAGCTCTGGAACTATTATTTTTGGCCTTGTCCGGTGTCTGTGTGGAGGTGACATTAGCACACTTTTCTCTGTTAGTTACTTAATTATAGGTTGTTTATAGGTTGCAGCGGAGTGCAAATAACCTAATCCCTAATGCAAATCAAGTGACATAATCGAGGTGAAGTAATATTTATTTTAAAACATTTTTTAAAATCTTTGGCTGTAATCAGAGTGTACAGATGCCTTGTTTAATATAATATAAATGATCCCTACGAGATGATCTTAATTAAAACTGAAAAAATATTTATAATTACCCCAGACACATTTCAAGCCCCATGGTTCACTCAGAAAGAGGGTCAAAGGTTATACGGCTTAGTATTAAAGCAGGAAAAATAACTCCCTGTCAGAACCAACATATAAAATTCAAACTTTATCAGTTAGTTTGCGCCGTTAGTTAAAGCCTACTTTATCTATGTTTAATGCAAAAAACAATACAAATTTTAAGGTAACCCTGTTTTTCCCAAAAGTAAACAAAGTCTTCGAACCGTCTTTTAACTGTACTTTTATTTTAGTTCATGAAGCAGAGGAGCTAATAGTATGATGCCTCTCTTATCTCTCTGTCTCAACTTGTGTAAATAATAATTAGCACTACAGCCGTATAACTTTTGATCCTAGTTTTGAGTGAACCACTCGCCTTAAAATGTATGCCTTTGGTGTCGGGGGCAATTTTTTTCCCCCCATAAATTCATTGAGTTTAAAAATGTACAAGTTACAAGCAAATAATCTGATGCCTACCAAAAAATCAACGACATCCGAAAAGGCATGCGCACAGCAAAGGAGAACTGGATAGAAGATCAATGCCAGGAAATAAATCTAAACTTACAAGATTTTGAATGGGATTGACAACATCGATGTTAACACTTTGTTTCAGTCGAATACTAACTCTAGAACAAGAAATTCACAGGACAATATTCTTATAAGACATTGCCGCACAAACAAAAGAAAATAATCATTCTCCTACAGTTGTACCTGTGTGGAATAAATTGCTAGTGTCGCGTCACCCGACCGGGTTCTGCGACGTTCGGCTCAAAGAACGAGTGGAAGGATAGAACTCAAATAAAAAAAAACTAACACAAAATGCCAGACGAACAATCACACACTTTTATTCAACAATGCCACACACACACACAGGATATGGGATACTAAACCACCCTCAACCCCTATCAAGACCCCCAATCCAGTATTTACTAAACAATGACCTCCCTTGTCTAACTGAAAACCCCAGAACTATACACAGCTGAGTACCCACAACAGTATGCAACAACAATGATAATCAGTTAAATTTCAAATAACCACAATTCAACATTAAATCCACAATCGGAAAAAAACAATAGTAGATATTCTTTGCTTACAGTTCAAAGTCAATATTCGGAACCTAACTATCGATTAATTGAGCTCAACGCAATACCGCGGTTAAACACTCAAGTGAAGAAAGTAATTTACACTAGATATGTTTTTAGGTGTGTGAATGCGAGTCTGTATGTGTGTGTATGCGGTGTAGTTGGGATCCTGTAGCTAAAGGACAGCCTCGTCCGAAGCAACGGCGGTCTGGGCGGTGATGGAGGGTCACTCCCAGCAATGGCGCCGACAACAAAAGGGACGTAACGGCGGTGGCGGTGAGATCAAGCAACATCCACACCCCTCAGCGGCAGGGGTAGGGGTCTCAATGCTGACGTCACCCGTCACAGTGGTACTGCAGAGCCACGTAGGCGTCGCAGAATTACACCTGTAGTAGTGGTACCAGTAGATAAAACTGGAGAGAATTACATTCGAAGCCCAATCCTGTGGACAAATAAGGAATCTCACTAGCTTGTCCACAAAAACTTAAACACTTCATAACAGAATACGCCTTTTGCCGTCCGCCATCTTGACCTGTTTATATATGCATCTCAAAACACAATGCATTTCTTAATTCTATAATTCTATCTCTTCCATGGTACTTGGTTGTTTATATAACTATACATGATTATTACAACTGCAATCCCATTCACACCATGGCGATTCATCTCAATCCCACCTTCATCTTCACCCCTCTTCACGTTATAATACATTATCTTTTCCCATTCACAATTGTTTCTATCACACTATAATACAAACTCGTGCGCTTCCCTCATATTCATCTCCTTCATCACCCCTCTCCAACGCAGTACATTGTCTCCCTTTCATCACATTCATCACCCCTCTTTCTCTCTCTCTAACATGCATACTCCGTTGTCACCCTTTGACCCACTTGGCAACAACAGCAACGACATTATTTATACAAACGTTAACCAAGAAAAGCATATGAAAATCATATAAAATCGATAAACAACTATTTACCAAAATACATCCCTTTCCCCCTCATTCACCATCATTCATTCACGTACGCAGACTCGGAGCACAGCCACTAAGGAAAAGAATTGCAGGATTTACACTTACCCTTAGGTCCTCGGCTTAATTGTGGCACGTACGCTGCACAACACAACACTTATACGACACAGTACACTGGTTAGTCCGAGAGTTCAAATCCGTTTCTGGCTAATGCTAGCTATGGCTGGTACATCTCAATACTGGCGAAGTACTTGAGCATTAGCAGGTGCCCAATAGAGGGCCATACAGCTTTAGAACAGAACTCTACACCTATATTACACAATAGATGGCAGTCACAGTCCTCCCACTACAGACTTTTTAACATCCTTGTCCCGACGAGGGCAACAAGACCTTGGGTGGTTTGAAACACTTCGAATAAAGACCCTTCCAGAAGACGTTACGCTAACCTGACACACAGTCACAACGCTACTTCTGTCAAAAGTCCGACTGCATGCATAAGCAACCAAAATGACTCTGCTAACTAAATCACATACCAGCACACAAGACAATCTCGAATCAAGCTCAGTAACCCCTTCCTAATTCCGCATATGCCCTATCCGCGTTATGCACGTGAAACCACAAATACTTACATCTTTCACACGCAGTAAAAGAAACTGCTGATGTCTGTGTACACTGTATATTAGAGATGTGCAACTATGCACAATATATAGCCGTCTCTAGCACGTGTTGAAAACTCGTGTGGTCACAGCTAGTTTATACTAAAAGATCTAACAACCTGAACATCTTTAAAAATCTTCTGGAAAAGGTAATTTCCATACAGGAATCCAAATTTGAGTATGACGACTAATTAGAATACTTTCTTTAGTATTCCCCGAACAACCGCAAAAGGAACCAGACAAGTAAAAATGCCCCAAACAAAAGGGACATTCAAAACGCCATGAGCCTATACAACTCCTGTTTACTTACTCACCTGCCCGACAGATGCGTTCATCTGCAGACACTCATGTCCTCACTACACCAAAAGTACACACAAAAACCTAAGGTGAAAGAAATTTTGATTTTTGTGGCCATAAACAAGGGAATTCGCCAACATTCGTAGTATTGCATCCATGCAGTTATTATTCATTGCTTACAGGGTCCAGCAAACTGCAAAGAGCAGAATCAGGACCACAAAATCAAGACCACAACTTCGCTGAAAAAGGACTCACCCCTGCTCCTCATAAAAGATCTGCTGAAATAACCTCAGTGGTAACACTGAAGGCACTCCACCAGCCGGACATTTTACAATAAAGACATTCCACACAGGGGATGCTGAGGCAATACTCATAACATCATCGGAAGCCCCAGTGACCACCTGGCAGAAAGCGTTCAATATACTCAAGCTGATCCAACAGACCTCACACACAAATGAGGAGTTTTGTCTCAGAAGAGTTTTTAAGAAAAAAGGCAGGTGACTGGTCTAGCAAAGAAGAAGATAGTATAGTAGATTGATAGAACAGAGTAGGAATGAGAAAGAACAAAAAAGAAAGACAGCAACAGTGGGAATTTAAAGCAATAAATTTCCAGAAAGTGGGGATACTATTTATACTAAAACCCCCGGCACCCTGATGGGAGAACATCCACGGTGACCTTCAAGAAAGCACTCAAAATACATCTTTTCAAGCATTACTTTCCCACTGATTGAACTCGCGAACATCACATTTATCAGTACAACTTACCTTAATCTGATGAATAAAATTTGATACAACAACAACAACATCACAATTCTTCCGCCTGCTGACAACCAGTCAACTGCCCTATTTTAAACTGTTACTTTGTGGTAAATGCTTGTGTTCGTGTTGAAGGTCATCTATCAATTTTATATAAGGATATTTATGAATGTTCTTTTATACTACTAGTATAGTGAAATTTATCTGTTGTAGTTGATCGAGTCTAGTCCTTTTAATGTTGTGATTCATGTCTTTTAATTGTATTTTATTTTTACTGAGTTAAGAAATGTTTACAATCTTATGTTTTTTGTTTAATAGGTGTGTAATGCTTTTAGTTGTAATGCTTTTGTTACATGATGTAATAATGAATGTTTTTATTGTGGACACGTACTTTGGCCAAGTGCTCGTGTGTGTGTGGGGGTGTGGGGGGTGTGGGTGTGTCCTATTAATTAATGTACATACTTCTGGTTTAGCAGTTTTTACTAGGCATGTTTTTGTTTAACTTACTTTATTTTGTTTTTAATACTATTACTTTTTTAGTGCATTGTAAAGCGTAGCAAGCTCATGCTTGTTGGGGTACCATGCTATTTAAGTCTACCGTATTATTATTATTGTCCCTCTCAACTAAACGTTGTGGCCAAGTGGGCTAAAGCGGGACTAACTTAATTGCCTTGTCCACAATCCAGAAACCAATGGCGCCTGACAGGTGTGGGTTCGATCCAGCATCTGGGCGTTATGTTTCTCCGAATATTACTTACTTTCGACACCGGCAACGTCTCCGGGGTTTTCTCCGGGTACTCCGGTTTGCTCCCCCAGCAAAATTTCAAAAATCACAAATAATGTTAGGTAGGTTGGGTTTGGGCGCGCCACAGGCTGCGACTACGCCTTCCTCAGGGGAGGCGGCCCAGAGTTTCCCGATAGAAAAGGATAATACATGCATGTAAACTTAACTGCAACCCCTACCCCCCCCCCCCCCCACAAAAAAAAACAAAAAAAAAACAACAACAACAACAACAAACAAACACCCCCCCCCCCCACCCCACCCCCACCCCCCAAAAAAAACACCTTATAAAATGCCTACATTTCTAAATAATAACACCATAGACAGCCCCAGTGACCATTTAGAAGTAAAGCGTCCAGTATTCCCAACCTGACCCAACAGATCACATGCACGAATGAGGTGTTCTAGGAGAGTATTCAAAATTAGTTAGTTATTCAATGCTTTAAGGGTCCAGCAGATTGCAAAGAGCCGAATCAGGACCACAACTTGGTTGAAAGATGACTCACCCATGATCTATACAAAAGATCTGGTGAAACAACCCTAGTAGCAACACTGAAGGCACTTCTCCAGCCAGTCACTTTACAATAAAGACATACCACTCAGGGGACGCTGAGGCTATACTCTAATTTTTTGAACCCCCCGTTTACAAAAACAAAATAAAATATTAACATTATTATAAAAGAACAAAACACATACATATAAAATGCCTACATTGCTAAATAATAATATCATCGGAAGCCCTAGTGACCATTTGGCAGAACATTACCTATCCTATCCTATCCTGTCCCATAACCCGGAGGTCGTAGGTGCACCACAGATGATCGTTTAACCAGCATACTCCATCTTTCTCTGTCCTCAGCAGACCTGATGGCTTCGCTCAGTGTCAAACCAGTCCATTCTCGAATGTTGTCCTCCCACCTCTTTTTCGGTCTCCCTCTTCTTCTACCTCCTTGCACTGTGCCTTGCAGAATAGTCTTTGCAAGGCCTGATGATCTGGTGACGTGGCCATACCATCGGAGTTTCCGTTTCTTCACCACTGTGAGCAGGTCATCGTGTTGTCCAATGGCTTGTGTGATGGTCTGTCGGACTTCGTCGTTGGTGATGTGTTGGGTATACGAAATGCCCAGAAGTCTAGTTTTTAAATGCAGTGTTGTCTTGTTTTTAAATGCAGAATAGATTTATTATGCGTGTGTATCTGTGTGTGGCTGCGTGTGATCAAGCGCTTTGTGAAGCATTTTATGTTTGAATTGCGATATACAAAATATATTATTATTATTATTATTATTATTATTATTATTATTATGGTATAGGCCACGCCCCACTCTGCCAGATCTTGTTACAGATAATGGTGAGGGCATCAATCATCGCTTCTCCTCCTGCTTGCAGCAGTTCCTCGAGTATGTTGTCCACTCACGCTGACTTCCCTTTCTTTAGCGATTGCACTGCTGCCTCAACTTCTTCCCGGAGAATTGGGAGGATACATTTCTTCTTCTTCTCTGTTCTCGGGAAATGCTAGAACTGACGGGTCTCCATTTGGTGTATGGTTGTATAGGTCAGAGCAGTACTCTGTCCATCTGTCCAAGACTTCTTGTTCTTCTGTAAGGCATACGCCAGACTTGCTTTGGATCGTGGAGACTTTGGGCTGTTTGACACTTGTCAGCCGCTTCAGTCTGGTAGGCCTTCTTGCTGTTGTTCTTGTTCAGACTGTTCTCTATTTCCTGGCATTGATCTTCTATCCATTTCTCCTTTGCTGTGCGCATGCCTTTTCGGATGTCATTGTTGATTTTTCGGTAGACGTCAGCCCCCTGTGAGGTGTTCTTTTTCTTTTTTATCTCTCTTCGTTTATCACACAGATCCAAAAGTTCAGGTGTGATCCACGGCTTCTTCTTTGGTCGGTGCTTGCCAAGGATCTCAGTGGCGGCCTCTGAGGAGTTTTGTCCCAGAAGAATTTTCAAGAAAAAAGGTAGGTGACTGGTCTAGCGAAGAAGAAGATAGTATAGCAGATTGATAGAACAGAGCAGGAATGAGAAAGAGCAAATGAGAAAGACAGTGACAGTGGGAATTTAAAGAACTAAATTTCCAGAAAGTGGGGATACTATTTATTCTGTAAAAAACCCCTGCACCCCAACGGGGGTATTTGGCAGAAAGCGTCCAATATTCCCAACAGACCTCATACACAAATGAAGGGTTTTGGAAGAGTGTCAAGATTAAAGGCTAAAGGTTTTGTATATAGCACTATATAAAATGATCAGTAGGCCTAATGTTTGACAAGGACGAACAAATTCTATCCTTCAAACACGCAACCGACTTTTCATAAGACACAGCAGAAGGCAAGAAGGAAGAACAATAAACCACCACATAGTTAAACACTTAATTCAACAAAACTAGGAAATAACTACTATTTCATTTATTCCTCTCAAACATCCGTTCATTAGCTTAGTAAGTAGATTTGCAAAATGCTACCATCCCCAACCAATCCCTCTAATCTATCCCCTTATGGTTATATGTTACAAAATATGAAAAAGTTTTGACTCGCATCAACATCCTCTATACAAACTCCATTATCACCACACGAAAATACTTGGAGCTTATAAACGCATAACAAACAAAACCAACACAAACTAACTGGACAGAGATGCTGAGACAAAATAGGGAGGAAGAAATACTTAGAAATTAACAGCCGATATCTTCCTCAAGGTAACATCTTGCCACAGGTGTCTTGAGGCACCTCGAGGGTTAACATACCCATACCCAAAGATATTCCCATACTGGCCAAAATCCGCTCATTCATTCCTAACAATAACAACGAACTGAAGTTGAAAAACAAAACCAATATGACACAGTCTGTCCAAAAATTATAATAAATCGCTCCAAACAATAACAAATAATTTGATAAAACAACCGATACAATATGACAACAAAAAAAAAACCCCAAACCCACAAAACACAAAACTCTAGACAAAAAACTCATTTACAACAACACAACATTAAAAAAATAATAATAAAATAAAAAACAAAAAACGCAAACCAAAAAAACTGAACTAGCAAAAAAAAACAAATATTAATAAAACACTATCATAATATAAATCTACATTTAAATTTACTATTTATACAAAATCCCAAAACCCCCACCAAAAAAAAATTGGTCTATAGATTTTGATAGATAAGATATGATAATATAAAAACACATTTATGATACTATTTATACAAAAAATACCAAATATTTTTATACAAAAATGATGATAGAAAATTTAAAAAAAAGTATACTATTTATACAGAAACCTCGTACGTACATTTATGACAATCCATTCTTAGTATCTTTACCCCCAAACTAAATATCCATCTAAATTTCAAAAAAAGTAACTGATAACTAGCTACGTTTGCATTCATGGTCGCCATTTCTCGCGAAGATGTGCTGGTTGAAATTAAACGAAAGTTGGGAGAGTAACTGCATATTTCTGATAGTGAACAAAGGCTTTGCTCAATTATCGAAGGAGAACACGATGGATTTATAGAAACATGCACACATGTATGTGAGCTCAGTGCAGGCGATCGTCAGTCTCAGTGAACGATTGTTCGCCATTCTGCTCAGATCGTTCGATGTGATGGTTCATTTATCGCTTGAAGCACACTGTATAATGCACATGTAAGGTCTGTTAAAGATATGATAATTTGAGCATATGTTCGATTCCGTACCAATTGGAAGGTGGGGTGGAAAAATTCAATTATGGTGATGATCAATCCTATTTTGCAATGGTGGTTAGGCCTACTTTATTGTGTATGGTCATGGGTACTTACCTTTTGTAGTTTGTGTGCTTTTTGTTCTGTCGGCCTTGAGTGTTTGCCTCGCCTTGGCTCGTTGTACTTTGTTGTGGTCTCGCTCTCTTTTGATTTTTGAAAGCAAGTATCCAAATTGCATTGTTATCCAGCAGCATGCGAGGTCAAATTAGATGAATTCAGATCTAACCAATCTTCTTATGACGCCATTTTGCGGGTGTCTCGTGTGCCATGCACCAATCTCGAAGAGTCCTGCCGACGTCATTTCAGAAAAGGATTTACCTACCCATAATTCCCCTGGGTTTTGAAGTTTCTAAAAAATTATTTTAGGCCGTCGACGCTCTATAGAGCGAAAAGCATGTAAAGGGAAGCAACCGGACGTACGCGCACGTCGACAGAGACATAGAAGGGAGATAGTAACTTGTTAGTTGATATACTTGTGTTTAAACTAAGTAGAGGTTAAAGATTTCATTCAGATAGGCCTAAAAGTAATTACCAGTGTTAAAAAGCACAAACAAATGCAGGTTCACAAAATCAGTGAAGAAAGAATATAAAATATAATCACACTGACAGAGTGAGTCAAAGTTTAAAAACAACAAATATCGCACATAATAATCTGTACATGTCAACTTGTGTTGATTCAAACCACCAGCTGAAGTAAAACTTTGATTAGAAATGTCTCACATGATTTTTCTCTCCTGTATGTGTATGCTTGTGTCTCTTCACATGGACAGCCTGAGTGAAAGCTTTATTACAAACATCACACACATGATTTCACATGATTTTTCTCTCCAGTATGCGTAAGCTTGTGAACATTCAAATAAACAGCCTGAATTAAGGTTTTACTACAAACATTATTTCCCATGCATGTGTAAGTTTATGACGCTTCAAAGTGTTGCCCAAAGTGAAGGCTTTATTACAAAAATCACGCACCTGATTTTTCTCTCACTTCATGAACCGTTAATTTGTGTTTCTTCACATTGCAAGACAAGATTAAAGCTTTATTACATCACGCACATGATTTTTCTCTCACTTCATGAACCGTTAATTTGTGTTTCTTCACATTGCTAGACAAGATGAAAGCTTTATTACAAACATCACAAACACAATGTTACTCTCTTCCTGAACGTTAATTCTAGACAAGATGAACGCTTTCTTACAAACATCACACATACATGATTTTTCTCTTCTGAATCTGTAGGTTAATGCCCCTTCAAATGAATAACCTCAGTACAAACTTAATTACAAACATCATAAACCTAATTTTTCCCTCCTATATGTGGAAGTTTATGTTTATGCTCCTTCAACTGGTAAGCCTGACAGAATGCTTTCTCACAAAGCTCACATGCACAAAGTTCTTCTCTTTTGTATGTTTAAGTTTATGCAGCTTCAAACCGTTTGCCAAAGTAAAGGCCTTGTTACAAATACTATACAAATGATTTTTCTCTCCTGTATGTGTAAGCTTATGAATCTACAAATAGCGAACCAGAGTGAAAGCTTTATTACAAACAAAACTCACAATTTTTCTCTCCTGTATGTATAACCTTATGTGCCACCGATGTTGAGGAGATGTGTAACTGTCCCAACCCAGCTGTTTTTAGAATCTCATTCCTTTTCCTTTTGACAATTTCTTTCGCTCTTTTTATTCTCATTAGGGTAGAAACTCGAGCTGATGGTTTTTTACGTCTCACTATCTTCCTCAGAACAAATTCCTGTGCTTTAATTTTGAATTCAACAGTTTTTTTGTCATGTGATTGTTCTAGTTGGATTACATTTAAGCATGCTAGGTACTTTTCCTCTGCTTTTGTCAATGGTGCTTGCAACTGTTCTATTGGACGAATTTGGTTTTGTGTGTTCATGCCTAATACCATTTGTGCTGGCATCTCTGATGATGACGAGGCAGCTGACACAGATGTGACACTGTGGGAACTTGTATCACTCTCTCTTGAAGCTTTATGAGACGATACCAGATCGAAAAGATGTTTTCGGACGTAACTTCTTTCAGTTTGAGATGCTGAATCTACCCTAGCATTTATACTGTCACAAACCACACTACTGTCAGCACTGATGCTTTCCTTTAGATTTTTCAGACTCGCAGCCTTTTTTCTTGCCTTGATTCGTACACCAGCCCCACCTGTACTGTGCTCAGCAAACCACCGACACACACTACAATCAGATCTATCAATTTTAGAGTTGTACTCTGTCCACAAAACCTTTGTGCAATCAATGTCATCACGTGCTGCTTTTAGGAGACCCCGAGATGGAATTCCCCTCTTTTCCGATCTATTCATTTTCACCAAGCGAATGCAGCATGATAAACATAATGTTTTGGAGTATGTAGTGCCCTTTGCTTCTTCTGACACTTGAATGTCATGAAACTTATACAGGTATGAAGCGTAATTTTCGCAAAGCTTAATAGGGGCTTTCTTGCCCTTTACTGGTTTTGATCTCCTGCCACAAATTCTACACAGGGAGTGCAGTCTTTGTGTGTGGAGATCTTCTGTATGCTGCCCTGTGGGAAGAGTTGGAAGAGAACTTGTCAGCTGAAGACTATGGGCTGTGGGGTGGACACCAAACTGTGAAATCTCTGGTTGTGTTGTATATGCCGTTGCAATCTGCAGAAACAAAATTTGCAACAAACATTGACAATACAGTGTTCAAAGACCAAACTACCGAAATAATTAAAAATAAAAGTAAAAACTGCCATGGTTACTTCCTAATTATTACTAAGGATGTGAAACTGAAGATAAACTATAGTCAGAAGAGTGCTGAACATTTCCTGAATCAACAGACATCGTTCAAATGCAATTTACACTTGTAGATCGTGAACTCTTTTGCCAACAAATATTACATAACACACAGTTCCAAGCAACAACTATTTTCTGTAGATTTTGAAGTTATTGTACAAAATCCAAAAGCATAGGCAAAAGCAGAACAAATATGTGTTGGGTCTAGGGTCTATAAAATGAAGGATTTAGTCAGGATAGTAGAGTTTGAAGAGGTGAGATTTTAGAGCTTGCTTGAATGAGGGTGTTGTCTGCTTGTGTCTGATGTTGGCTGGAAGAGTGTTCCATTGCCTGGGTGCACAATAGGTGAATGCCCATTCTCCATACATTTTTGGTGTTAGTTTTTTGCATGCAGAGTGTGCGAGAGTCAGAAGAAGAGCGAAGAGTATGAGAAGGGACATAGACAGACAGCAGATCTGACAGATATGAAGGGCAGGTTCCAGAGAAGAAATTGTGGCACAGTACGGACAGTTTGTATTTAATGCGGGCCTCTATGAAGCTTACGGAGAAGTGGAGTGATGTGATCATGCTTTTTTGCCCTGAAGACTAGCCTAGCAGCACAATTCTGGACGTTTTTTTAAGTTTGTCTATGAGATGACTCTGGCAGGAAGCCAGTAGGGCATTACAACAGTCTAGCCTAGACAAGACTAAAACACAGACTAAGGTGATGGTTGCTTGACCCCTTGGGGTCATGAGCAATCTTGTCACTGTAGATTGTTCTAACCTATAAAGGGAACAGTGAAAGCCCCAGTTGAAAACCTGTCTTGCCTTTGTAGGCATGACTAATTCACTGCGGCAACAGTTCCCCCCCGTTGGAGTGCCGGGGGTTTCAGTATAAATAGTATCCCCACTTTCTGGAAATTTAGTGCTTTAAATTCCCACTGTCGCTGTCTTCATCATTTGCTCTTTCCCATTCCTGATCTGTCCTATCACTCTGCTATACTTTCTTCTTCTTCGCTAGATCAATGACCTACCTTTTTTCTTGAAAACTCTTCCTGGACAAGACTCCTTGTTTGTGTATGAGGTCTGTTGGATCAGCTTGGGAGTGTTGGATGCTTTCTGCCGGGTGGTCACTAGGGCTTCCTATGATTGTATTATTTCGCACTATAGGCATTTTATATGTATGTGTTTTGTTGATGATTTATAATGATGGTTGTATTCTATTTTGTTTTTGTAACCGGGGTGTTCGCGTAGTTGAGGTCAACCCTCAGCCGTCCCCCGCATGGGATGTCTTTATTGTAAAGTGACTGGCCGGTGGAGGGCATTCAATTTTCCCACTAGGGTTGTTTCAGCAGATCTTTTATGCGGATCGGGGGTTGTCCGGTCCTGATTTGGCTCAGAAGAGTCCGCTGGACCTAAAGCAACAATAAATCAATCAATCGATGGTTGCTTGAAGGGTCAAGTAGCAGCGAAGGGGAACTGATCTGACGGAAGGCAGCATACACTGATTTACAAACTTGTGCAACATGGAAATCAAGTGTCATGTCACTCTACATACAAAAAAGCCAAGATTTCTAGCCGACTGAGAGAAAGAAATTTCATGCTCTCCTACAATTACAGTGGTAGGCAAGGGGCAAGCTAAGGCAGTTCTGGTCTTTTTGAACAGGAGAACCTCTGTTTTATCATCATTGAGCTTTAACTTGTTTTGTTTCCTCCAGGATCGGACGTCAGAAATGCAATTCTGCACAGTCTGGACATTAACATCGATTTGCACCGGAAGACTTGATTTTAAAAGCTGAGTGTCATCAGCAAAACTTCAACAGTTACATCGTGTTTCTGAATCAGTTCGTGCAAAGGCTTTGTGTACAACACAAAGAGAATCGGTCCAAGAACTGACCCATGGGGCACACCAAAAGTCAAATTTTCCTTCTTTGAGAGCACCTCAGCAATGCTGACAGTTTGTGTACAACCATGGCGGTATGACTTGAACCAGGCCAAGGTATTCCCTGAAACTCCAAACTGCGACTCGAGAGTTTAGAACAGAATATTGTGGTCTACAGTGTCGAAAGCAGCCGATAGGTCAAGAAGTGTTAGAAGAGATAAGTTGCCTTTGTCCAGAGCAAGCAGAATGTCACCTGTGACTTTGAATAATGCTGTCTCGGTGCTATGAGAGGTGCAATAGGCTGACTGATGGGGACTGAGAAGAGAGTTGCTTTGCAAGTATGAGGATAACTGCTTCGGTAACAACTTTTCTATAACCTTGGACAAAAATGATAGGTTTCTGTAATTTTTTTTAGTTCAGTCTGATTTAGGCTGGGATTTTTTAGCAGTGGCTTGACAACAGCCATCTTGAAAGGTGCAGGTACAGTAGCAGTGGGCAGGACTCTGACAATGTGTGTTATTTTTTGGAGAAGAGGGTCAATGCAGTCAAGGAGGAGAGGAGTGGAAATGGGATCAAGGGAACAAGTGGTTGGTTTAGATTTTTTGATGACCTCTTTGACTTCATTGACAGAAACTGGTTCAAAATGGTCAAACCATACATAATTTAAAACAGTTGGCAATGCATCTACATTTGTCTGCACACCAGCATCGTGATCAAGTTCATAGCGTATATCAGCGACTATTTTGGTGAAAAAGTGACAAAAAACATCTGGTAAGTCACAAGGTGGGTGAGTGGTAGGTAGAGCGCTACTTGTTTCCTTGCCTCTGAGGCGGTCACAGACCGAGAAGAGTTGCTTGCTGTTGGGCACTTGACCACTAAAGAAAGCAGACTTGGCCCTACGGACAATTTGCATTACTCGTCGCTTGGCAGCAGTGTAAATTTGTTTGCCCACTGTGAGATCACTCTTCAACCATCTCCTCTCAGCTTGACAACGCTACCTCTTGGCTTCACTGAGCTCATCTTTGACAGCACTGTACCATGGTTCTGACCTGCCTACCTTAACCTTACGCCTGGAGACAGGGTCATGCCTATCTAGCGCGTCCCTCAGTGTGGCCTCCAGCTGTTCCACAGAGGAACACAAAGCCGGACTCACTCCCTCACCAAGGTTGTGATGCAAGGCTTCACGATCTACAGCTTGCAAGTTGCAAACATCTCTGTAATGGGGAGAGGGCAAGGGAATAGCAACCTTGAGGTCATTAACCACAGTGTAGTGATCTGACGACAGTTCCTGTGTAACAAAAGTATTTTGGACAATATTGTCATCAGGACGGTGAAGGAACCAATCAATGAGATGGCTACGCTGGTGGGTTAGTTCGGAAACGGACTGCCAAAGAAAACATGTTAAGGCAATCAATCATCTGAGCCACACTTGATAAGTGAGGCTCATCATAATAAAAGTTGAAGTCACTAGTAATAACATACGTGCCAGATAAATTGTTATAATAGTTCAGCACGTCAGGAAAATCCTGCAAAAACATCGCATCTTTCAGTTTGTTTTTCTTGCTAGGATAAGTTCTGTATACCCCTAAAATATTAACAACGTGTTTGGCAAAAGATAACGTTATTTGCACAAGTTCACAGGATGAATGTGTGAAGGGGAACGCGGTGATGATGCCCATGTGGGGCCCCAGCTCGGCGCACTTGCCGCTCTTTAAGTCCGAGTTGGGAGAAAAGTGTATATATACATAGTTTTCAGTATCTAGTATAATCCATTTTAATCAATTGGCTGGTGGACCACCAAAGTCAGCTTTTACCAACATCATGGGTTCATGCCAAAGAGCTCCTAAAAAAGAACCAATCCACATGAAGCTTTGTTCCGTTAATGACATGACCTCGTGACATTGACAAAAGTTGATTATGGCTGGAAAGAGTCCCAGCATGAATTCTGATCTAATTTTATGAAAGGAGCAAAAGTAGTGACTTATTATTATTATTATTATTATTATTATTATTATTATTATTATTATTATTATTATTTGTAGTACTAGTAATAGTAGTAGTAGTAGTCAAAGTAGTAGTCATCATAGTAGTAGTAGTAATATAGTAGTAATGACAATTATTACTGCTAGTATTACTGCTGTTGCTGTTCTTCTTATTCTTTTTCTTTGACAGCAAGAACTTGACATCTTGTTTGTTGATGTTTAAAATAGGCCTATTTTATACCTGAAATCAATAATGAAAATGTTTAACTATGTGGTGGCCAGTTGCACCGTTGATAGGTGTTGCATTCCAATGCCGAAGGAAGCAGGTTCAAATTCCGCAGGGGCCAAAGTTATGTGAGTTAGGTACGAGACATTTTAGTACATTGAAGGTCTTCTCTGGGTACTCAGGATTGACTGAAGAAAAAATCGCGTGACAGCATCCTATGTTGTTAATATTATTGTTATTATTATTATTAATTACAACTGCCAGTACATTAGGATCACAGTACCATATCACAGTTCATGTGTTGAAGATTTGTAAGAAAACCTTCATGTGGGATTATTACCTTGGACTCCGATTCATATTGATCCCTCTCTATCTTCAACCATACTGTCTTTGTTTCCAATGGCTCTTTGCTTTCTGCAACAAAGAAATCATGGCTAAATGTGGGTGATAAAACTGTATTCCTTCTTCTTTTTCAGGATACTGCGGTGTGGGAATACTCCCACAATATTAACCAAAAAATCACACAAACTGAGCGTGTCACAAAACTGAAGAAGAGTTGTCAATCACCTATATGTATCTGATTTTCTATGGGGTTCACAACAGCTTGTAATCTTGTAATCACAGGGGGGAAAAAAGCCTGCAATTGTGAAATCTTAGTTTGCTAACGCTTAGAGCCTATCCTGTAATTAAGGTATAGAATAGTGAAACTGTAAAGGAGCTCTGCTACAATCACAATATATATATATATATATTTTTTGTTCTTAGTTCATCATTGTGATGTAAGATATGTTCTTAACTCTTTCCCTGCCAATCGACGATATATCGTCGATCTGAGCCGCCATGTTTGTGCCAATCGACGATATATCGTCGATTTCAGTATTCCTTTTCGTTCCGTTTTTTTGCAGTCCAATCCAAGTTTTATTTTAACCAAAGAGAGATAACTCTTTCTACTTTCGTTCCCGATCGACAGGCGCGTTTTTCTTCAAATTGATTCGTTTTTAGAGTGTTTATTGTGCATTTTACTAAGCATAGTGATGGGCACAATCGACAGTGTGTCAAACTCTGTGCTAATAATCAATATAATTTCAAACTGAAAAGTGTATTTTGATCCTAAATAAATTTTCTTTCTGGTGTGTGAAGCTGATTCAGTGATTGGAATTATTCCTCCAGATTTGTTTTATCACTGTGGTATGTAGAAATATTTTTATTTTATTTTATCATTTCAAAAAGATCAACATGCTTTCAAAACACATATTTCAATAACATAATCAAATTAACCTTTTTTTTTTTTCTTATTCTTCACTCCTTTACCTTTAATTTGATATGAAATATGTCTATTTAACAACTATTATTGAAAGAACAGTAACTTAAATGCCTAAGGTACTGAACTTTCTTTCCGGTGCCAGAGAAATGTCTGGCACAAACGTGGAAACATGCCTGGCAGGGAAAGAGTTAATCTTATCTGATGTGTTTTATTTTAGTTCATCATTGTGATGTAAGATATGTTCTTAATCTTATCTGATGTGTTTTACTTTCCTTGAGGATGACTACTTTAAATTATATTCCACTGGTTTACCTGGATTTAACCTCATGCACCAACACCTAATACAAGTGTGGAGCCAGCATTCTTATACTGTGATAATTATTAGTACTATAATATAGTTAACAACATGACAATTATTACAACTGGAAGGGCAAAACCCATGACTCACATGCTCCTTACAGAACTCGCAATATTTAACTTGAAAATGAGTGCACAGAAAAATCAAAATGAAAAGTTGGAATTAAAATGCAAAATAATACCAACTTTGATCTTTCTATGCTCTTGACTTTGAGCTGACCTTGACCTCCGGCTCCAAATACACTCACGTCTTATCAAATACACTACAGAAAAAGTTGTATTAAGCCCCCAAAATGTTGGCCTTGGGATGACCTTGACCTTCAGTGACTTTGACCTTCATTTAATCTCAGCTTATAGACCTTTTCACAGCACAGAGACAGCTCTCCTGAAAGTCACCAATGACCTCTTGCTCGCTCTGGACAGCGGTAATGTCTCCATCCTAACCCTCTTAGATCTTAGTGCGTCCTTTAACACCGTCGACCATCACATCCTATTCAAGACCCTTCGGGATTACTTTGGAATCTCTGGATCAGTTTTGGATTGGTTTCGATATTACCTTTCCGAAAGAACTCAGGCGGTCGCTGTGGATGGCTGTTTCTCCAGCAGAGCTGACGGTGTACGGGGTTCCACAGGGGTCCGTTTTAGGCCCTGTTTTGTTCATAATGTACACCAAGCCACTGCTCATCTTGCTCGAAAAGCATGCTGTTGAGAGCCAGTCGTTTGCAGATGACACGCAGCTGTACAAACCCACCCATCCTTCTCTTGTTAACTACGCTGTCCAGTCCATGCGGGAGTGCATTGGTGAGGTCAAGTCATGGATGGCCTCAGTAGGCTGAGGTTGAATGACGACAAGACAGAAGTACTCCTTATCCACAATCACAAATCATCCTTTGCCTCGTCTCTCCCCACTTCTCTTCAAGTAGGCTGCTCTGACATACAGTTCTCTCCCTCTGCTAGGAATCTTGGCTACATTCTCTCAGATGACATGTCCCTCAACAATCACATCTCTCACATCTGTCGCTCTGCTTACACCGCCAATCGTCAGATCAGCTCCATCCGCCATTACCTCACTATTAATGCTACAAAAACATTAGTCTGTGCCATCGTTCTCTCTCGTCTAGACTATTGCAACTCTCTTTTGTCAGGTTCACCTAAACAATTTATCAATAAACTGCAAAGGTTCCAAAACTCTGCTGCTAGGTTAGTTCTTAAGGCAAAAAATGAGCGATCACATCACTCCACTTCTCCACTCTATTCACAGGCTCCCTGTTCAAGCCCGCAACGACTCAAACTGTCCACTCTCTGCCACAACTTCTTCTCTGACTCCTGCCCTTCCTATCTTACTGATCTTCTGTCTACTCACCCTCTCGACAGCTTCTCTTCTCTGCAGATTTCTGTTCCCAAGACACGCACTAAGACATACGGTGAACAATATTTCTCTTTCTGTGCTCCCAAGCAATGGAATTCTCTCCCATCACACATCCGCAACATACCGACCACCCAGGCCTTCAAAAACGCACTCAAGACCCATGTCTTCAAACTGTATTATCCTGATTGACTCTTACCCTACGACCGATGCCAGATGCCGGTGGGGTGCCGTTCATGGCTTGACATGTAAATAGTCTGTACATTTAGATCTGACTATCTAATTATTTTTATATAATTATTTTTGCATTAGTTTCTACATTATGTTATTGATAATATTTATTTCTGCAATAGTGAGGAGGCGGGTCTTGTATTTTTGTTTAAAAAATCTGATCATTGTATTAATTAACCATTGTTAGATGTAACAAATTTTTTAGTTATATTTTAAATCTGTATGGTGAATCTTATTATCTAAAATGCCATTGTATTAATATTTTTTTTTTGTTTGTTTTATTATGCATGTGTAGTGTATTGCATATGTTGTTGTTCCCTTGTATGCCTTGCAAGTATGGTTGGTGTGAAAGCTTGCAAACCCTGTTTTATTGTTTATGTTTGTTCTAAAGTTATATCCTATGTTAAGACTGCTATATAAGCCTACTTTATTATTATTATTATTATTATTATTATTATTATTATTATTATTATTATTATTATTATTATTATTATTATTAATCTCTCATGCATGTCTGATCAAATAACCCAATGTTGTTGCATACTTTGGGTTAAATAAACAGCCATTCCACTGTACAATGACCTATTTTTTGTATGTTTTTTGCAAGGCCTAAAATGACCTTGACCTTCAAGATCAACACAAAAATGGAAAATATATCAATCTATCATCTCTAAATACAACAAGTTCGGACTTTATAGCTCTCATAGTTTAGGGTCAAGGTCACTTCAAAGTACTGATACTAATCGGCTTTGGAAAGCTCCAGTGACCTCGACTTTGGAGTAAGATTGA
This sequence comes from Oncomelania hupensis, assembly GCA_036898135.1. Classification (NCBI taxonomy): domain Eukaryota; kingdom Metazoa; phylum Mollusca; class Gastropoda; order Littorinimorpha; family Pomatiopsidae; genus Oncomelania; species Oncomelania hupensis. The sequence goes on from CM072512.1 coordinate 12,810,773, forward strand.
CCAAATTTGAAAAGTATGTGTGTCTCATTGATATTTAATTAATCATGCATCAAAGAATCATAAGTTCAATATTAATAACCTTGAAAAAAATTGAAAGGCTGTGAATTTTTTTTTTTAAATCACATTTGTTGACCCTGTGACCTTGACATTGAAGTAAAGTCATTCATTCACTGTCAATTATGACACCTCGCGGGTAAACACCATCTTACCAAGTTTGGCTGTGATAGTTGAAATAGGTTTAGAGATATTAATCCACTTACAAATTTTGCACAGACAGATGGCGGAAAGCAGACTTTGTTTTTAAAAGTCATTTTTGGACTATTTAAGACTCATCTCTGTATTTTTTAAATTTTTTAGACGAGTACATAGACTCACATTGGTATCCATGTGAGTCAATAATATACTAATGCGCACTATATAAATATTATTATGATTATTCATGAATTTAAAAAAATATATATATATTTATATATATATAGATATATATATACGTACCGTAGCCCTCTCTGACACTGTCAGACTCTGACTTCACGTTACACAGCACTGGCTCATGGAGCTCCATCATGTTAGCTTTTTCTTCCTGCAATTTTTGAACAGAGGACAGCTTTTGAAATTATATAAATATTTTCTGACATAAGGTAGTGTCATGAACTAAACAACCATTCTGCTATCATATAATTTCTTCATTCCTAAAAAATTAAACTCCAAATTCATCTCCGTCGGGAGGCACTATGGTCTAATGGTAGTGCTTCGGCTTGAGGATCTGAAGGTCCCGGGTTCGAGCCCTGGCCAGGCCATTGTGTTGTGACCCTGGGAAAGACACTTTACTCCTGTTTTCCTACTCCTTCGGATGAGAGTATAAACCGAGGTCTAGTCTGTGTGTCGCATACATTCCATAATAACGGACTTAAAAGATCCTGACGCTCATGTCCTAGATGGGTGAGTGCCGGTAACAAGAACACACCCAGCATGCACTTGGTCCTTCTCCCCCATCCCTGGCTGCCCAGGATTGTGCTCAGTTGTCCGAGCGTCAGACCATGCGCCCAAAGGTTGCAGGTGGGCGTCTTGGGCGGTTTGAGTTAGATCCTGTATCTACCAGCGCCTTGATCCTTAGGCTAAGGCGCCTTACAAATGACGAACATTATTATTATTATTATTATTATTATTATTATTATTATTATTATTATTATTATTATTATTATTATTAATATTATTATTATTAAATTGTGTAGGTAAATGTGCTGAAAGCACTGGTTCATGTGACCAAATGTTAATAATAATATTAATTTATTTTCTAAAGCTCAAAAATAAACTAGTAAAGTCTGCTCTAAGCACTGACACGCAGACACACACATTCACAAGAAGAAATATTAAAACAATATTAAAATATTATGAGATAATTTTTAACATCATAAGAAATAATAATGAACATCACATTTAAGTATAAAAAGCATGTATAAAATCCACACACACACACACACATGCACACCAAATAACTAAAGACCACAACGGTAAGAATACATTATGAAATAACAATAAAAACAAAGGCTGTTGGGGCATCACAGATGATCGTTTAACCAGCGTACTCCATCTTTCTCTGTCCTCTGCAACCCTCATGGCTTTGCTCAGTGTCAAGCCAGTCCATTCTCAAATGTTGTCCTCCCACCTCTTTTTCGGTCTTCCTCTTCTTCAGCCTCCTTGCAGGATGGTATTTGTAAGGTCTAGTGCTCTGGTGATATGGCCATACCATCAGAGTTTCCTTTTCTTCACTGCTGTGAGCATGTCATCGTGTTGTCCAATGGCTTGTGTGATGGTCTGTTGGACTTCGTCGCTGGTGATGTGCTGGGTATAGGAAATGCCCATCTAAAGTCTTCTGTAGCACCTCATCTCCATGCTTTGTATTCTTCGTTGTAGATCTGCTGTGAGGGTCCATGTTTCGCAAGCATATAGGAAGATGGAGATGACAAGGGAGCGCAGCAGTCTTACTTTGGAATGTAGACTGATGGTCCTGTCTTTCCAAATGGGCTTCAGCCTTGTCAGGGCATCAGTTGTTTGTGCGATCCTGGAGGAGGACTTCCTGTTGGGATCCATTGTCTGATACAATGGCTCCTAAATATTTGAAGCTATGCACTGTGTTGAGGGATTGGCCTTGGACTTTGATGTCCGTGTAGATGCCATTGGTGTTGTTGGTCATCATTTTGGTCTTCTCTGCACTTATTTCCATTCCATAAGCTCTGGAGGTGGTGTCAAGCCTCTGTACCAGCTGTTCAAGTTCTTGTTCCTCTCCAGCCAACCCATCAATGTCATCCGCAAAACGAAGATTGGAGATTGCTCTACCCCCTATCCTGACTGTGCCTTCGTGATCTGCAAGGGCATCTGACATGATGCGCTCTAGGAAGATGTTGAAGAGTGTTGGAGAGAGTAGGCATCCTTGACGCACACCGATTGTTGTTCTGAACCAGTTCCCGATGGCGCTGTTATGGAGGACTGCACTGGTAGCCTTGTCATACAGGCTTTTGATGACTTCAATAATTTTAGGGCTGATACCCCCTACACAAGAAGAAATGTACTTAATTTCTTTCAACAACGTTGAGTCGCAATGCACAAACAAAGTCCAGAATTAAAACATATTTCAGTCTGTCTGGATACTGTCAGTATTCTTTACTCACACAGTCTGCTGAGAAAGTCCGCACCAACATTGATCCTTTAATAGATTCTACTCGCATGTTAAAGTTCTGCAAGTACATAGCCCATCTCATGATGCGATTGTTCACAAACTTGTCATCCCCATCACGTCGGTTCATTTAAGTACTTTCAGACTGTGGCTAAAAACACCTTTAGTTCCGCCTCGTAGGATCCCTTAACGCAGGCTGAACTGCTTATAACCAGCTGAGAAACGGCCAGCGACCCACAGCACAAGCTATGCAACTGGCACTCGCCTGGAAGCTTATAATTACTTTAACATCGCACCGAGCCAAGCTCTAGGTAGGCCTATATGGCCTATATAGCTCATGCAAGCTGTGCTGCTAGCCAGACCTATAACACACAACAACAAAAAAAAAAAGAGAGAGAGAGAGAGAGAGAGAGAGAGAGAGAGAGAGAGAGAGAGAGAGAGCAGGGCTTGTAATGGTCTGGAGTTAAAAAAGAGGAAAATGGCCGGGGCCACCTAAGTGCTGGAAAGCGGCGCACGGCAATGACGCCCCCCACCGAATACCAATTGTAGCGCTGCATTTTGAATGAGCAAAATACTCAGTCTGACAATTGTTGTAAAACACTTTTTTTTTTTCGGCGGAAAACCATAAATTTATCGGCGGATTTTTTTTTTAAAAAGCGGAAATTCGCTGAAAAGCGGAAAATTACAAGCCTTGAGAGAGAGAGAGAGAGAGAGAGAGAGAGAGAGAGAGAGAGAGAGTACACACACAACTGATATAATACAAACACAGTAAAACACAGTAGACACATACCCACAAACTGAATGTAAACACACAATCAAACAAAGAGTAAATACAGTCAAGTTTTAAAGGACTTCACAAAACAAAGCTATAAACAAAGTGGGACATAAGCAAATTTCAAAGTACAAACTACTAGGGCAAAATAACACGTAATGAAATGTTATGTGTTCGTGTGGGTTTTTTTTCTATGGAGACATGCATTCACTTGTGAGAGAGAGAGAGAGAGAGAGAGAGAGAGAGAGAGAGAGAGAGAGAGAGAGAGAGAGAGAGAGAGATTAAACATTTAATAACATATCAGTCATCATATCCATATACAGCGCATGTAGAATGTGTATTGTGTTTTGCGATAATCTAGAGCGTGTAAATAAAAGTCACAGGAAGTCTATACAGAAAATGAGCAATGGAACTTAACACCATGCAAAAAAAAAAAATGTTACTCACCAAAATACCAAACTGTTCTATTGGACGAAGTTGATTTTGTGTGTTCATGCCTAATTCCGCTTGTGCTTGCATCTCTGATGATGCTGAGGCAGCTGACACAGATGTAACATTGTGAGAACTTGTGTCACTCTCTCTTGAAGCTAATCGAGACGATACCAGATCAAAAAGACGTTTTCTGACGGCACTTCTTTCAGTTTGAGGTGTTGAAGAGCTCTGTGGCTGAAAGTTTTCAACACTAGCATTTATACTGTCACAAACCACACTACGGTCAACACTGATGCTTTCAACACTAGCATTTATACTGTCACAAACCACACTACTGTCAACATTGATGCTTTCAACACTAGCATTTATACTGTCACAAACCACACTACTGTCAACACTGATGCTTTCCTTTTGATTTTTTAGATTGGCAGCCTTTTTACTTGCCTTGATTCGTATACCAGTACTACCTGCACTTTGCTCAGAAAACCACTGACACACACTGCAGTCAGATCCCTCTATTTTAGAGTTATACTCTGTCCACAAAACTTTTGTGCTATCAATGTCATCACATGCTGCTTTTAGGAGACCCCGAGACGGAATGTTCCCCTTTTGGTTTACATTCAGTTTCACCAAGCGAGAACAGCATGATAAACATAATGTTTTGGAGTATGTAGTGCCATTTGCTTCTTCAGACACTTGAATGCCATGAAACCTGTACAGGTAGGAAGCATAATTTTGGCAAAGCTTAATAGGAGCATGCTTGCCCTTAACTGGCTTTGATCTTCTACCACAAATTCTACACAGGGAGTGCAGTCTTTGTGTGTGGAGATCTTCTGTATGTTGCATAGCAGCCATTCTCAACTGCACAGCAGCCATTCTTAATTAACTGACAGATCAAACTAAATTAATATTAATAAACTTTAGGAAAACCCACAATAACTGTAATACATTACGCACACACACAACACAAACGATACACACACTGTACACACATACACTTAAACGTGGTGGGCCCGTGTGGCAATGCAACAATTATGTGCGAGTGCCTGTTGCTGCCACCATTACCGCTAAAAAAAAAGTTAATTCGCTACACTTACAGAGGCCAGCAACCAAACATAAGAAGCTATCTTATAATGTCGACCACATCACCAGAAAGTTCAAACTTTGTACTAAGTGACTTCAAATGGTGAACATTGTAAGATGGATTTAAAGGTGTAACTAAAACGCGTATACACGTACACACTACTCGGATTCGCGAAAGCCGGTCGTGTTCAAGTGCAGGGCACGATCAGTACACACGGACAAATCGACTTAAATATAACACAAACGAAATGGAATCTTGAGGTTTACTTTATGCTAACACAAAACACAGATATGAAAGTAACTAAAATGCAAAAGATTGCCACAATACAAATGATATTTCACATAAAAATCAATTCTATAGCACAAAGATAGAGAATGATATCCACTGGACTAGTACTCCATATAGGCCAGAGCTTTGTTCTAGAGTGCGTTGGCGGCGTTTGGGAGGGGAGTTTCTGCTGTGCTGCCAGGATGTGCCGCTAAAATTAGCAGTATGCTCTCTCTCTCAGAGGTCAGGATCAGTAGGAAAAAAAAACAGCCGTGCCATATGATGGCAAGGCACTCTTTCTCCATAGTCAAGTAATTTTTCTTAACCCTGGACAGCTTCTTGCTGGCGTAACTGACCGAAAATAGTTTCCCTTCATGATCTTGCATCAATATGGCGCCGATACCTTCGTCCGCTGTGTCCGTTCTTAAGACGAATTCCTTGGCAGTGTTGGGCAGTCGTAGCACCGGATCCTTCAAAAGGAGGTCGCACACAGTCTGGTATGCTTGGCAATACCCAGCCAATCCCAGGAAAAACCGCACTTGCTTCTTTGTTTGGGGACGTGGAGCGTTCAGAATCTTGGTGACATTTTCTAGCAGAAGCCCCTTTCGTCCTTCTTTCAGCGAATGGCCGATAAAGTCGACGTTGTCAGTTCCCAGAATGCACTTACTGGGTCTCGCGGTCAGGTTAGCGTCTGTTAGATGGTGAAACAGCTCCCTCAAGGTCTGCAGATGCTCTTCCCAGGTGTGTGTGTGGACTAGCAGGTCGTCCCAGTAACACACAACGTTGTCCATCCCTTTGAGCATCTTCCTCATTCCTCTCTTCAGGGTAGCTCTGCTGCTGACCATGCCAAAGGGCATCCTTAGGCACTCGTACGTCCCATCAGGAGTTATAAAAGCAGTCTTTGTTATGTCTTGTTGATGCACAGGAACTTGCCAATAACCCTTGCTGAGGTCAATCTTCGAGAATATTTTACTCCCCGATAATTGGCGGAAGAGGTTTGCTGCAGTAGGCATCGGCTCGGGGTCGAAGATGGTGATCTTATTAACCTTCCAGTAGTCGATGCATACTCTGTTGCTCCCGTTTTTCTTCTTCACGACCACAACAGGGGATGCGTAGGGGGAACTGGACTCTCTGATGATGCCCATCTTCAGCATCTCATCGATGTCTTTCTTCAAGGATTCGAGGGCCTTGAAAGGGATTAGGAAAGGTTTGGATCGAACGGGAATATTTGAAGTAAGGTGGACTTCATATTCAACCAAAGTCGTAGAGCCTGGGACATCACTGAAGTTATGGGGAAACTCGCCCATAAGGTTCTTGAGCTCCATCTTTCGATCTTCCGTCAAGCTTGGTCCTAGCTTAACATCATCGATGACTTCTTTGCTATGGAAGTCCCCAAGTTCCAAACAGTTCTTCGCTGTCAAAGCTGTCATCGATCACAGCTGCTGTTGCTGCGTGTACAATCTCTGATGGCCTTTCCATGTACAGCTTAAGGAGGTCGGCGTGGTATATCTCGGAATGCTGGCCGACCTTCACCTTGTAGTCGTTGATCCCCACCAAGCCAAGGTCTCCACTTCATACCAGCCTTTCCAATGCATCAGCAACTTATTGTGATCAGTAGGTAGCAGCACCAGCATTTTGTTGCCAGGTTTGAACTTCCTGTTCACAGCCCTACGATAGGGACTTCTTCAGGTTTTCCATGGCTATCTCGAGAGTCTGCTCAGGCTTCTCTCGTAGCTCAAACATGTACTGGTAGCTGTTCTTCACCTCTGGGGTCTCTACTTCTTTCGTCCACAGTCCTTTCAGGATGTGCATCGGCCCTTGGATGGTTCTTCCGTACAACAGCTCGAACGGAGAAAAGCTGTTGGACTCCGGAAGCACTTCTCTGTAGGCGAACAGTAAGGCGTTGATGTAGTGATGCCATTGTCTGGGCTGCTCGCTGCAGTTTCTTCAGGGTGGACTTCAGCGTAGCATTGAACTTTTCGACAAGCCTGTTGCACATTGGATGGTAGGGTGTCGTTAAATGCCAGATGCTCAGCAGTCTGTTGACCTCCTTCATGCAATCAGAGACAATTTGTATTCAAGATTTCTTCAGGCACTCCGAATCTGCTGAACATGTCCACCAGCGCCTTTGCAACAGTTTCAGTGTCAATCTTCTTCAGAGGCACTGCTTCTGGGTACCGAGTCGCATAGTCCACTAAGGTCAGTACCCACCGGTGACCTTCTTCACTCTGAAGTTTTATTTTGCCGATTAAGTCTAAGGCCACCCTCTTGAAAGGTCAGTCGATCAAAGGCATTCTCTGCATAGGCATTGTCACAGGATCGGCAGAAACGACTGACGTCCGCATGAAGTCCTGACCAGAAGAAAGCCGCCTGGATTCTGTCCGAGGTCTTCTTGATGCCAAGGTGACCTCCCATGATGGAGTCGTGAGCTACTTCTGTCACTTGGCGCCTTAGTGGTAACGGTACCAAGACTTGACGTAGTGGTTTACCTCCGTTTACCCTCAGGTGCTGGAAGATTCTGAACAGGATCTTGGCCTTCACCTCGAAGTAAACCGTGCCACTGCCTTTGGTCACATGGTCTTTGCAGTTCCTGTACTTGTTTAAAGTACCATCAGCTTCCTGGAGTTGGATCAGTTGATCTCTGTCCACGATGGCAGCTTTGGAGCTGTCCTGACCTTCAGTGGCGTAGACTCTTGTCTCTCTTGGCCTGGGCCCTAGTAGTGACGGCACCAATGATCTCAGGTTGGCAGGGCTGAGCCGGAGTAGCCAAATTATCCCGTAGCAGCTCTTTAAGATCTCCATCGAGAAACGGCAATGGATCCTCCTCCGCAACCTTGACGTTTTGAATTGAGGCAGGACTCCACTCTGGATCGGGGTCGTCAGGTCATCTCGCGCCGTCGATATTCCCGATCATCAAATCATACAGCAGCTTCTTCAGGCAAACCGCTTTTACTTCGCCTATGTAGAAAGGGGTACTGACTTGAATCTTTGCAACTGGCGCTTTCACACATTTGCTGTCGGTCACGAGTGTCCATTTAGAATTGCCAGTCAACTGTTCTTTAGCAATTAGGTCTTCTCTGACGATGACCACGCTGCAGCCTCTTAAGACCGTTACTTAGTGATTTCCGATGCGTCCCTTGAAAACAGGCATGTTCTGGACGGTCATAGCTGCGCTGTCGACGACGGGGATGGATTTTCCATTGGCAAGGAGAAGTTGGCCATCGGTCATGCACTCTTGCACGTCCGCAGGAGTAGCTGTGCGTTCAGTCTCACTCAGAAGAATGACGCTCCCGCTGCACACTTGATGGTCAGAGCTACTAGTTTGCCGTCGATTGGAGAAACGCCTCTGCGGGTTGCCCGCCGCTGCATCGTCCGTATTGCTCTGCTGTCCGCTACTTTTATTTTGAGGACAGTTAGCAGCTCTGTGGTCTGTAGCATGGCAGGTGAAACAGCGTCTTGAATGCCCTTCTCTGGGAGGTGGTGTAGAGTCCATGTGTCTCTGGCTAGTCTTACTCCCCTGTATCTGCTTCCCATGGTTTCCAGTCTTCTGAAAATGTTTCGTCGCCTTTGGTGGCCCCAGGGTCTTCCCGTGAGCAATGAGATATCTTTCAGTAGCCTCAGTCACATCTTTTAGCGTCTGCAGCTTTTGTAATTCTAAGTGGGTCGCCAGGTCTTTGTGACAGGCATTGAGAAATTGCTCCTTCACGATCAGGTCATTACATTACATGATTATTGCTTTAGGTCCAGCGGACTCTTCCGAGGACCTGACAACCCCTGATCCGCATAAAAGATTTGCTGAAACAACCCTAGTGGTAAAACTGAAAGCTCTCCACCAGCCAGTCACTTTACAATAAAGACATCCCACGCAGGGGACGCTGAGGCTGTACTCTAATTTATCGAACCCCCGTTTACAAAAACAAAATAGAATACAAGCATCATTATAAATTATCAACAAAACACATACATATAAAATGCCTACATTGCTAAATAATAACATCAAACTTTCATAGGAAGCCCTAGTGACCACCTGGCAAAAAGCGTCCTATATTCCCAAGCTGATCCAACAGACCTCATACACAAATAAGGAGTCTTGTCCCAGAAGAGTTTTCAAGAAAAAAGGTAGGTGACTGGTCTAGTGAAGAAGAAGATAGTATAGCAGATAGATAGAACAGAGCAGGAATGAGAAAGAGCAAATGAGAAAGACAGCGACAGTGGGAATTTAAAGCACTAAATTTCCAGAAAGTGGGGATACTATTTATACTGAAACCCCCGGCACCCCAACGGGGGGTAATCGGGTCATGGAGACTGTCGTAGGACTTCCCTTCCCTTCCCCCACAGCCGATATCCACGAATATACTTATAATTTTATATAGTAGTAGTAGTAGTAATATACTAATAGGGACTAGATCATGGTGATCATTAAGCCTCACGGCTTGTTTAATGTCTCCTCTTTAGCACATAAATTTCAGGTCTGATTTAAGCGGGCTCAAGACGCTCAACTATCAAAATCGTATTTTATAGATTTTAAAATTTCTTGTTCATCAATAAGATTTTTGAAACTGTTTAAAGTTTTTGCCTGTTTAATATTTTGTGGAAGTTTTGTGGAAATATAGTGTGGCTTGCATTGGCCCCGAGCACGTGGTCGTTGAACCTGTAGTAACATGAGGTTCCTCCGTCCTGGCCGGTGCAAAACAACGAAATGTGCACAAAGTGGAAGTAAAACTCTAATTCAGTGCACAGCTTGGAGATCGCTAAGCGATCGGTCATGAGTGACACCGGCTAAGTCAGATTTTCAGAGCAAAATCTTCTGGAATACATTTTCTTTTTCTTTTTTTTTCGCTCCCCAAAATATTCTGGGTAACTGGCTTCAAGTACAGCCTAAATTTACCACAATTTGAGACTGCGAGTAGCCAAAAGCCTAAAGAAAACTTCAAATTTTTAGAATAAATCACACAGCCTCCCTACCATAGGTTCCTCAGCAATGTCAATCTCCAGCTTCACCTCAGACAGCACTGGCCAGTCTTCGTCCTCCATTACAGAGCAATGTAAGGAATATTCAATGTAAGGGCTCAGCGTGCAAAGCAACCTCAAATGAACAGGAATCCTACTAAGAAATAAAAATAAGGGCTAGCGTGGGAGGAAGCAGATAAATCATAAACACAAAGCTACGTTCTCTTTCAAAAAATGAGTTTCGAATTTGTACTTTGGTGAAGTTTAATGTGAATTGTGATGAACACTTTTTTCCTTCCCTGTTTTTCTATTTCTTCTCTGTGTGCGTGAGCACGCGCATACCCATTTGTGTAAACTGTTGATCTGAGCTTGTGAGCTGCGGTTTAAAATGATATGCTCTTTTTTTTTTTTACTTTTTTTTTTTAACCCTATCCTGAATATGTCAAAACACAGTAAAACCAAGACTTATAAGTTTTATTTCTATTTACAGAGCATTCATTGAGCACATACTATTTTAAGATGCATATTCTATACACATCCTGTAATTTTTTTAATAAAAAGTAATAAAACGAAACAAAAAATCATAGGTTAAACATGAAATGAAAAAACCCACAGCAACCATAACGCTGCATTTTAAGTGTTATTTTCAATTCAATTCAATTCAATTACATTTTTAAGGCATGTTACATTAGATTATATGGTTATTGCTTTAGGTCCAGTGGACTCTTCCGAGCCAAATCAGGACCAGAGAAGTGAAAGAGGACTCACCCCTGATCCGCATAAAAGATCTGCCGAAACAACCCTATGTAACACTGAAGGCACTCCACCATCAGGTCATTTTACAATAAAGGCATCCCATGCATTGGACGCTGAGGCTATACTCTAATTTTTCATTATAATACATTGCATGATTATTGTTTTAGGTCCAGCGGACTCTTCCGAGCCAAATCAGGACCAGTGTAGCTGAACCAGGACCACAAAATCAAGATCACAACTTAGCTGAAAGAGGACTCGCCCCGGATCTGCATAAAAGATCTGCCGAAATAACCCTAGTGGCAACACTGAAGGCACTCCACCAGCTGGTCACTTCACAATAAAGACATCCCACGCAGGGGACGCTAAGACTATACTCTAATTTATCGAACCCTCATTTACAAAAACAAAATAGAATATAAACATCATTATAAAATATCAACAAAAACACATACATATAAATTTAAATACCTACATTGCCAAATAATAACATCATAGGAAGCCCCAGTGACCACCTGGCAGAAAGCGTCCAATATTTCCAAGCTGATCCAACAAACACAAATGAGGAGTTTTGTCCCGGAAGAGTTTTCAAGAAAAAAGGTAGGTGACTGGTCTAGCAAAGAAGAAGATAGTATAGTAGATTGATAGAACAGAGTAGGAATGAGAACAAAGGAGACAGACAGCGACAGTGGGAATTTAAAGCACTAAATTTCCAGAAAGTGGGGATACTATTTATACTGAAACCCCTGGCACCCCTATAGTGGGGGATGTATTCGCTGTGCGTTGCTACGATATTTTTTAGTTCATTATAATATTAATATTTTGGTGATGAGACTCAGCTATATTAAGACTATTTGGAGAACACAAGGCTGTTCTTGTATGCATCTGAGAGTGTCTGTGATTGGATGGATGAAAGGATTAGGATAGTGTATTAGTGGAATGAAAGATAGACTGTGAAAAAAAAAAGAGTGAATGCTTATTGTGTGTTACTTGGAAATATTATGTCACTGTGTATACTACTTCTGTTTTTCACTGTGGTGATTCTGGATTTTTTCATGACAGGCACGATAGTTTGAATATCTATATTTTATAATTTACTTCCTGGAAATATAATATTGAAACTAATTTTGTAAATGCATAAAATATATATAAATTGAAAAATTTAATTTTCTGTCAGACCGGACACGAGATTGCTTCAGAGAAAAATAAGATTATATTATAGCTCAGCTATTTATTAATTTATTACTTTAGGACTTATAGTTTCCTTGAATTTCGTTTTAAATATTATTCTACTACTTTGAGTGAAAAAGAAGAGAACCATAAAATTAGCAAACCATAAAATTAAAATTAGCAAACCATAAAATTAGCAAAACATATATTGGTGTGGTGTGCTAACTATTGTGTATTTTATGTCTATGAGTATTTCAAGTTTATCTCACTGTCTCAACTTGTGTAAGGCCTTTTGATGAATGCGTGTATACGTAAAATTGGAACGTTAAAAACTTTTTACAAACTAATATCAAGTTTGTAGGAATCTTCTGAGAATAAAACGAATTATTTTATAACATGCACGGGAAGTTTATTACATTTGTACCTCCAAGGTAAAACCAAACTTATGCAAACCCAGTGATGTAATCTCCAAGACGGAGGCACCAACTTGCATTCTTGTGTGCATTGTCTAATGTCTCAACTGTCATATTTAGTTCTGCTTCATTAGTTCTCGAGCTGTTCAGCTCTGGAACTATTATTTTTGGCTTTGTCTGGTGTCTGTCTGCAGGTGACATTAGCACACTTTTCTCTGTTAGTTACTTAATTAGTCATTGTTTATAGGTTCCAGCAGAGTGCAAAGAGCCTAATCCCTAATGCAAATCAAGTGACCTAATTGAGGTAAAGTAATATTTATTTTAAAACATAAAAAAAAATCTTTGGCTGTAATTAGAGTGTACAGATGCCTTGTTTAATATAATAAGATAAGATAAGATAAGATAAGACAAGACAACTTTATTATCTTCTACAAGAAATTACATTGTGGTGTACAATTACAATCAACAAGGAATAAACATCACAATGTCAATAATAATAACAACAATCATAATGACAATGAGGATAAAACTGCACAGTCACACATGAATTACCCTTTTGCATGCTAACATTAAACGACAGCAAATGTTAAATGAAATTATGTTGGGCAAACAAACACACTCACACACACATACACACACCCACACACATGTCATTTATTAAGTAATGAGACAGCCTTTGGAATAAAATTGTTTTTCGTTCTGAGAATTCTGACCCTTGGTGTTTGGTAGCGCCTTCCAGAAAGCAGGAGCTGGAAGTGGTGCGCAAGCACATGAGTGCTATTCAGCACAATGCAACTGGCTTTCCGCACAACACGCCTTTCATACAACACCTGCAGACTCTCTTGTTTCACTCCCACAACCTTCCCACAGACTTTCACCACTTGATCCAGCACACATTTTGTTTTTTACACACAAACTTCCATACCAGCAGATACAAGAAAAGGTAAGAACGGACTCAATAAAAGAAGAGTAAAAAGTCTGAAGGATGCGGCTACTGACTTGGAGATTTCAAAGTTTTTGAAGGCAGTAAATTCTAGACTGACATTTTTTGTGGATGGCCTGGGTGTTTGCAGTGAAGTTCAGTTTCTCGTCAATGATGGTTCCCAGGTATTTGTATTGAGTGACTCTCTCAACTGTAACACCATCAATGACAAGGTCTGGAATGAGGGCGTTGTTTTTACGAAAGTCAATGACCAGTTCCATAGTTTTCTTGTCCAGATAGTTTTGTTTGCACCAGGAGCTGAACCTATCAACTGCAGAGAAATACACAGCATTTGAATTAGACAGGTCTTCAAGGGCAGAATCGTCCGAGTACTTTCTGACCGGTGTGGCCTCAGTTTTTCTGCAGTCGTTTGTGTAGAGCGTGAAAAGTACCGGAGAAAGAACCGTACCCTGAGGAGCTCTTGTGGACATTTGTTTGAGAGATGAGACAGCAGAGAGAAAGCGGATGACCTGAGATCTGGACATGAGGAATTAGTGAACGATCCACAGGACGAATCTAGGAGGGACAGTGTAAGACAAAGGTTTCTGAGCCATGAGGTGTGGCTGTATGGTATTGAAAGCAGAAGAAAAGTCTATAAATAGAATACGGACAAAGTAACCAGAGGTCTCTAAGTGATCATAAGCATTGTGGAGAAGCGTCAGAGTAGCGCCGTCGGTACTACGATTGGGTTTGTATGCAAACTGAAGAGTGTCAGAGAAAGGCTGAGTGTGACAAAGAAGACTAGACAGAAGAATCCGTTCGAGAAATTTCATAGCTATATGGATGTAAGGGCAACAGGGCGGTAGTCGTTGAGTTCTTTGGGTTTACTGTTTTTGGGCTCGGGACAGATGATAGAGTGTTTCCATATACTAGGTACAACACAGTCCCTGACTGACCACGAGAATAGCTGACTGAATACTAAGCACAACTGTGCAGCTCACCACTTCAAGGTCCAACCCCCTATACCATCAGGGCCAGTGGCCTTTCTCAAATTCAGTCTTTTAAACATGGACTCAACTGTGGCACCATCGATCTCAAAGTCAGCATCACCATCAACCACGTCTTGTTCTAAACGAGAAAAAATATCATCAACGTCGACTTTTGTATCGTCGCATTCGAAACATATATATAATGATCCCTACCAGATGATCTTAATTAAAACTGAAAAAAAAAATTACCCCAGACACCCAAGGCACACATTTCAAGCCGCATGGTTCACTCAGAAAGAAGGTCAAAGGTTATTCGGCTGTAGTGTTAAAGCAAGGAAAATAACTCCCTGTCAGAACCAGCTTAGAACATTCAAACTCTATTAGTTAGTTTGCGCAGTTAGTTAAAGCCTACTTTATTAATGTTTAATGTAAGAACAATACAAAGGTTAGGGTAACCCTGTTTTCCCCAAAAGTAAACAAAGTCTTCGAACTGTCTTTTGACTGTACTTTTATTTTAGTCCATGAAGCAGGGGAGCTAATAGTATGATGCCTCTCTTGGTTGCCTCCCAAGCAGGGGAGCTAATAGTATGATTAGCTCTTGGCTGCCTCCCTTAAATTCATTGATTTAAAAAATTTACAAGTTGATTGATTGATTGATTGATTGTTGCTTTAGGTCCAGCGGACTCCCCCGAGCCAAATCAGGACCGGACAACCCCCGATCCGCATAAAAGATCTGCTGAAACAACCCTAGTGGGAAAACTGAATGCCCTCCACCGGCCAGTCACTTTACAATAAAGACATCCCACGCAGGGGACGGCTGAGGCTTTACCCCAACTACTCGAACCCCCGGTTACAAAAACAAAATAGAATACAAACATCATTATAAATCATCAACAAAACACATACATATAAAATGCCTATATTGCTAAATAATAACATCATAGGAAGCCCTAGTGACCACCTGGCAGAAAGCGTCCAATACTCCCAAGCTGATCCAACAGACCTCATACACAAACAAGGAGTCTTGTCCAGAAAGAGTTTTCAAGAAAAAAGGTAGGTCATTGATCTAGCGAAGAAGAAGATAGTATAGCAGAGTGATAGGACAGATCAGGAATGGGAAAGAGCAAATGAGGAAGACAGCGACAGTGGGAATTTAAAGCACTAAATTTCCAGAAAGTGGGGATACTATTTATATTGAAACGCCCGGCACTCCAACTGGGGTACTGTTGCCGCAGTGAATCGGTCATGCCTATAAAGGAAAGACAGGTTTTCAACTGGGGCTTTCACTTTTCCCTTTATAGGTTAGAACAATCTACAGTGGCAAGATTGCTCATGACCCCAAGGGGTAATTTACAAGTTACAAGCAAATAATCATTTGAAAAGCACATAACAACATATACAAAAAGAGGCGCCTTTTAGCTCATACCCCAACAAAACAAAATTACTCTATTGAATAAAATCTAGAGCTAGCTTGCAAACTTCAGATGCACAGGTTCCTCAGCCATCAACAATTGGTCCGATCATACCTATACATAGTCCTAACAAACCCAAGACAGGATTTCTGAAATATAACAATTTCACAAAGTAATGTATTGCAAGGATCACAGAAAGCAAAAAAGTGCGATGGTATGAAAGCATACATGACATACAATTGCAGCACTCATGGTTACAAACATTAGGCACAAAGTGACTTTTTTTTTTCTCCAGAATGTCTCACCAACCTAAGCTTCTTTCATATGTAACAACCTGTGTCTCTTTACTTATGTTGACAATTCTTCATAGAATTACAGACTACAAATAAGAATTCCAATTCAATCCTTGTACCTAAATTCAAAACGTCTTTGTACGTTTTATTTTCATGTTTGCATGTTTTTTAAACATGCATTTGGTAGTCTTTTTTTTTAACCTCATGATCCATGTACATACAGTGGAGTCCGGGTATAACGAATCTCAAGGGGGGGGAATTTCGGGTTCGTTACAAGCGGGATTCGCTGTAGAGATTTGTACTGCAAACGGAAGTACACATCGGTGATGAGTACACATCACAACATACAGTAGGTAGATCGATCTAGGCCTACGAAGTTTATCAACAATGACTTCATTCAAGGCTATTTATAGCAGCCAATGACAGTTATGACTTCAATGCCTGGTTGACCTATGTACGAACTGGCCTGCTTCTGCTGCTGTTCGTTATTGGCGATGAGCCAATTGAGGCAACGTAGGCCAAGGGAATACACAAAGGGTTCGTTACAAGCGGAGATTTGTTATTTGCCTAGCTGGATTTGTTCGTTATAGGAAGGGATTAAATAGTAAGACAAAGAAGGGAGTGTGTCGGGAAATGGATGGTAGTACGCTAATCGCGGGTGTTCGTTATTCCAAGGTTCGTTATAGGTGGACTCCACTGTACATCTATGTGTGTGTGAGTGTGTGTGTGTGTATGTGTGCGAAAGTGTTTGTAATTTGTTACTTATTTTGCTTCACATTAAAAAAAAAATTTAAATTTTTTTATTTGAATTGTTTTCCAATAATTATATAGTACAATTCTGTAAGTCATTATTCCATAATGTATTTTTTTTAAAATCCAGCACTGTGTTGTTTAGTACTATACTTTTGATTTCCTGGTTATCATCATTTTGTTGGATTTTATTTATTCTAGTAAAAAGGCATATCACATCATAATTATGTGACACTTCCCACTCCCTGAATCATTGTTCTCGGTACTTGCCGTCTAAACAAAGGCTTCGGATGCCGTTCACTACAATAACTCTTATCGGCAGGGATAGCTCAGTGGTCAGAACGCACGACTTTGTGTGAGTGCGTCTTGGGCGACGTGGGTTCGAATCCTGACTTCAGCAAACTATTTTGTGATTGCTGGATATTACGGGCCAGCGCCTTGAGAAGCTCTCTGAGCTTGTAAGTGCGCTATATAAGAAATCTCTTTCTTTCTTTCTTACAAAGGCTTCGGATGCCGTTCGCTACAATAACTCTTATCGGCAGGGATAGCTCAGTGGTCAGAACGCACGACTTTGTGTGAGTGCGTCTTGGGCGACGTGGGTTCGAATCCTGACTTCAGCAAACTATTTTGTGATTGCTGGATATTACGGGCCAGCGCCTTGAGAAGCTCTCTGAGCTTGTAAGTGCGCTATATAAGAGAAATCTCTTTCTTTCTCTTTTTATACACATTGATCCGTAGGATCTCATCTTTGATATGATGATGATAATCATTGTTGTCAGGGTGGCGACGTGGTGATCGTCCTTAACGCTGATGCAATAGGACGTTAAGCTTCGTTGTTCCTTCTTTCTCTTTCTTTTCTCTTTTATCCCTAGTGCAATCTCAATCCTCAAAAATCACTAACTCTGTTGCCTAGTCAGCCAAGCTGGTTTGCGTGTTTAACTGAAATATTAACATTCATATTTATTTTTATGATTTTATGCACTTTTTTTTAAAGATGTTGTACGTAGTCATAGTTATCACTTCTAACAAAGAGCTTATATACCTAGTCTTTGTTCTAATAAGTTGATGGTCTTTATAGTGCAGGTGGGATGTGATGGGTTAAGGCTATGTGTGTGCATGTACATGGGTCTGTTCAATTTAAAGAATGTTGATTATTCTGCATTAATGTATATATGGATGCACATATATTCTGTATTCATTATATATTAATTATGTATATATGTGTGAATGTGCACGTTAATTTAAACATGATTATCATTATATTATTATTGTGCGTATTTTTATGTATTTACTTATACATTGTATTGATGGATTATTTAGTGTGTATGTACACAGGTGAGTGTGTGTGGATGTCCGGCAGGCATGGTGGTCTAATGGTAGTGCTTTGGCTTGCGGATCTGAAGGTCCCGGGCTCGAGCCCTGTCATGGCCATTGTGTTGTGTCCCTGGGAAAAACACTTTACTCCCGTTTCCTACTCCTTCGGATGAGAGTATAAACCGAGGTCTAGTCTGTGTACGTGTCGCATACATTCCATCATAATGGACTTTAAAGACCCTGACGCTCATGTCCTAGACGGGTGAGTGCCAGTAACAAGAACACACCCAGCATGCACTTGGTCCTTCTCCCCCATCTCTGGCTGGCCAGGATAGTGCTCAGTTGTCTGAGCGTCAGACCATGCGCGCAAAGGCTGCGGGTG
This sequence comes from Oncomelania hupensis, assembly GCA_036898135.1. Classification (NCBI taxonomy): domain Eukaryota; kingdom Metazoa; phylum Mollusca; class Gastropoda; order Littorinimorpha; family Pomatiopsidae; genus Oncomelania; species Oncomelania hupensis. The sequence goes on from CM072512.1 coordinate 12,829,350, forward strand.
GGCGTCTCGGGCGGTTTGAGTTAGATCCTGTATTGGCCAGCGCCTAGAGTCTGGTCAAAAACGGCAAGATAAGTGCGCTATAAAAATCCTCAATAATAATAATTTTTAAAAAATGTGTCAGCATGGATAAAGGCAAGAGGGAGGGAGAGAGAGAGAGAGAGCGAGAGAGAAACTTCAGAAAGAGAATATTTCCAGCTGAGCCATATGACTGTTGTACGCATGGACATTTTTATTTTTGTTCATCTACTACTTTCAGTCGTGTAGAACATTCAGGTGAGAAAAATCTTGTGATCATGTGTGTGATGTATATGGCCATAGCAATTTGAAGATACATATTTTCAATTTTTATGTATAATGTGAAAGTTGGACAATTAAAGTATATATACCTAACAGGATATAAGTACTTGGATAGGATAGGAAGTACTAAAGTTCATTGTTATACGCTTGATTTTACAACCTTTTATTATGTTATTTGTCTTGTCGTTTTACAAGCACGAGTATATCATTATTTTGTTTTTACAACCCCATCCCCACCTCCCCGCACCCCCTTCACCCTCTCTCCCAACCCAAAAAAAATATTATTATGATTATTAATTATTATTATTATTGTTAATTATTATAATAATTTTTTTATCTGCAAAGCTTTTCCCTGTCAATTTCTGACATCTTTTATGATGTTTTCTTCCAAGGCCAGATTTTACCTATATTCGCGACCGCCATTTGATTTGATCAATATCTTTGAACTAAACTTTCTTTTATTTAAATCCCATGAAAAAGGGGAGTTAATATTATGGTGTTGCTCTTGGTCGCCTCCCTTACATTTATCGATTAAAATATCATTCAATTAAAGAAAGAAATAGTTACCTCATCAAGGAATTTGGACAGACGCAGAGATCATCACTCAAATAAAAATAAAATTTACAAGTTACAAGCAAATAATCATTTAAAAACCGCATACACGAACGAGGCGTCTTTTAGCTCATACCCCATACAATCACAAAATAACTCGCTGAATAAAATCTAGAACTAGCTTACATACTTCAAATGCACAGGTTCCTCAACCATCAACTGTCAGTCCAGTGACAGTTATACCAACAAATAGATTTTACAATACCAAAAAATTAATGCAGGATTTTGGAAATAAAACAATTTCTCAAAAGTAATGTATTGCAAGGATCACATAAAGGAAAAAGAGTGATAATATGAAATCATACATGACATACATTTGCAGCACTCATGGTTTTACAAACATCAAGAGCTTCTTCGAGTACTCAAATGTCCTCTTCTTATGTAACGACCTGTGTCTGTTCACTTTGCCAGCCAAACATCAAACACATTATTTTTCTCTTCCATGAATACATGCCCCTTCATATAATAATTCTGAATGAAAGCTTCATTTCAAACATCAAGCGCATGTTCTTTCTCTCCTGTATGTGTAAGCCCATGTATTTTCAAATGGCTGGAGAAAATGAATGTTGTGCATATTACAAACATTCCACACATAAGTTTTTATCTCCTTTATATATATAATTCTAAGCTTATGTAAATATCCTGCAGAAATAAAAGCTTCATTACAAACATCATACATTATGTTGTTCCCCTCATGTATGTGTAAGCTTATGCACCTTCAAATTACCAGCCAAAGTAAAAGATTTATTACAAACATCACACACGTGATTTTTCTCTCCTTTGTGTGTGAGCTCGTGGATTTTCAAATGGCTAGCTGCAGTGAATGCTTTATTACAAACATCACACACATGGTTTTTCTCTCCTGTATGTGTAAGTCTATGAACCTTCAAATTGCCAGCTAACGTGAAAGCTCTATTACAAACATCACACACATGATTTTTCTCTCCAGAATGTACGAGCTTATGCTTCTGTAAATATCCTGCATGACTGAAAGCTTTATTACAAACCTCACACACGTGGGTTTTCTCTCCAGTATGTGTAAGCTTATGTGCTTTCAAGTTGCCAGCCAAAGTGAAAGCTTTATTACAAACATCGCACACGTGGTTTTTCTCTTTTGTATCAATATGGGTAAGTCGATGTATTTTCAAATGGCTAGCTGCATGGAATGCTGTATTACAAACATCACGCACAGGATTTATCTCTCCTGTATGCGTAAGCTTATGTACCTTCAAATTGCCAGCCAAAGTGAAAGCTTTATTACAAACATCACACATATGGTTCTTCTCTCCTGTATGTGTAAACTTATGTATTTTCAAATGGCTAGCAGCAGGGAATGCTTTACTGCAAACATCACACACATGGTTTTTCTCTCCTGTGTGGATAAGCTTATGTACCTTCAAATTACCAGCCAAAGTGAAAGCTTTATTGCAAACATCACACACATGGTTTTTCTCTGCTATATGTGTAATCGCATGCTTCTGTAAATATCCTGCATGACTGAAAGTTTTATTACAAACATCACACACGTGGTTTTTCTCTCCTGTATGCGTAAGCTTATGTGCCTTTAAGTACCTAGCACAAGTGAAATATTTGTTACAAACATCACACACATGGCCTTTCTCTCCAGTCTGCTGTCGCTGGTGTCTCTTCGTTCCTCTCTCTTGATTTCCAACATCAACATCACTGTAGGAAGTGTATGAGGCAGAAGAAAACTTGACTGCTGAGGACTGAAGGGTTTTAGGATTGACAGCAAACAATGGATTCTCTTGTTGTGCAGCATAAGTAGAAGGAATCTGCAATGGATCAAATGTAAACAATATACGTACAAATTGTTGTTATTTGAGTGTGTGTGTGTCTACATATCACATTCTGTGAAAATACATTAGATACAGTATTTTTTTGTATGTATAGAATTTTACGAAACATTACTCACAGTGACAGAAAATGAGATGAATTATTTAATTTTAATTTTGCTGTTGTTGACACTTTTAGTTTTATGTCCCTTTTCATCAGAAAATTCTGGGCCGCCTCCCCCGATGAAGGAGTAGTAGCAGGCTGTGGTGCGCCAAAACCCAAACTACCTAATATTAGTTGAGTTTTGAAAATTTTGCTGGGGGAGCAAACTATTACAATAATAATAGTAACTATTTGGAGACTACATCATTCTGCAATTTAAAAAAAAAGATGTCATTTTAAGAACTGGCAGAAAGTGACAGCTCAAACGTTTCCTTGGCACTCAGCAACTTTTCATAAGTAAAGGAAAGTTTACATCATCTGAAAGTAAATAGACTGAATTGTTAAAATATGCCAGAATATAAAGTACATGAATGTGTATTTTGTGAAAATATATACAAGGTGTGCACCATCTTTATTCTCCAATACACTTTGAAGGAAAGAAATATGTGGCTCACAATTCACATCATTATTACTGTGTTGGCTTTAAAAAGGCTAACAGAAGCGTTCCCTTTCATATTATTAATGAAAGGAAATTGATACATCAGACAAGATTGACTGCTAAAGTGGACCATTGGTGGTCATGCATCTTTCACACTGCCACAACAAATCCACTGGAAAATAGTTCGCAACCCGTCAAAACGTTCATCGATAATGATCATTTGTAAACGGGGAAGTTTGTTTTTAGACACAAAGCATCCGTTCTTTGAGAGTGAATCTGAGATGATTCTCGTCCAGTGCCGATGCATCAACCCTTCGCCCTTTTGGCACAGACAGGTAGGACTGAGAGATTGGCCCGATCAGCTCCTAAGGGTTATAAATACGGCGGCAAAACAAAAATTAATTCAGCTCACTCTGATAGAGAACTTAAAATAATATAGCATGTGGGAGTGCATCCACACAAGAAAAAACAATCTTATAATTATAACCAAGGAATTTGAAATTCCATTATCAACGCTAAGCATCTTCTCTCAGAATACAGATTATTTAGCCAAACGACAACAGTTTCATTGCCTATTAAAAATTGCCCCAGTTACATTGCCTCATCACCAAATCATCAGGTCTTGCAAAGACCATCCTGCAAGGCACAGTGCAAGGAGGTAGAAGAAGAGGGAGACCGAAAAAGAGGTGGGAGGACAACATTTGAGAATGGACTGGTTTGACACTGAGCAAAACAATCAGGGTTGCTGAGGACAGGGAAAGATGGAGTATGCTGGTTAAACGATCATCTGTGGTGCTTCTACGACGTCCGAGTTATGGGATAGAATAGGATAGGATAGGATAGGATACATTGCCTACTGAAAATTGCCCTGATGTTGGTAAACAGCCACACACACACACACACACCACAGGCAAATATCATCTTTCCTAAAGCCATATTAATTTCTTTTACACACAAAACACTTTATAATACTTCCAACTCTATCCTTTTTGCAATAACATGATGAGAATACAGCTTGATGTGTTTTGGACTGTAGTTCTTACATCAAATACTAATTTTAGAGAAACAATGGATATAACAAATACAAAAACACTATTGGTCCACTAACCGTATAATGAACTTCAATTATAACGAATGGGAAAATTTTTCCCCTGGACTTCATTGTAAGCGTGTTCGACTGTATGACTTTAGAATATGTTCTATGCTTGCTGGTGAATCAGAATGAGCGAAAGAGTAACATTTGGTCGTTTTAAAGTTGAAACAAGAGTGGTTCGATTATAAATTTTTGATGACTAAAATTAATTATTCAAGGAGCTTTGTAATTATGTTTGTTTTTCAGCTTTTGGAATGTGGTTATTTTGAAAACTTATCTTCTGTAGTGTCAATACATGATGTTTTATGTGGTGTATGGGAATATGAAGTATATTATTGTCAGCAAAAGACTGTGTGTGTATATGTTCTACTTCTAGACAATTGTGACGACATGAGTTTATTACACGCTAAATTTATGCTGTGTCAGGATGTGCAGTATATAGTTTACAGTTTTATATCTATGAGAGTGTTGTGCGGAAAGTATGGGTCAGCGCTATGTATTGCGTAGTGTATATAGGTTTTGAAAAAATCTCATGTTTTACGTAAGCTTGGTAGCTGCTAGAAGCTTGAATGGAGTTCTGTGCCTTGAATTGTGGGCTGGGAGGAGCGGCGTAGAGGCAGAGTCAAGTTGGTACTGATTGTGATCAGACGGCAAGTTTGGATAATTGTGACTGCCACTATTATAGAATAGCTGTAGAGTTCTTTTATAAGTGTTTTGTGTTAGAACCACCTGTCGTCTTGTACCTTAAAAGGGGCAAGAATGATTAGTGTGCTGTTGAAACTGCTATAAAGAGTTACTTTTATAGCAGTATAGGGGAAATATTACTGCCATAAGTTCTGGGTGATTCTGTGTAGAGTATATGTCTAAGGGTGTGTGCTCTTCCATTAGAGACTGCCCAAGGCCTAAGTATCTTCATTGATATTAGGATGTCCTGGGATCATAGGGTAGGCCAACAGTAACAAACCATCGACTCTCGTACAGACTGTAGTGTGTGTCGTGTTGTGTTGTGTGTACTATCACAGGTCGAGGACTGAAGGTGAGTGTTTGCTAGGGTGGCGCCAAGTATTCTGATTCTTTCAGTGGCTATACACTCTGAGCATGCGTACGAGGATGAATGATGATGGATGAGGGGAAAGGGGTATTGTAATAAATATTATTTTTATATGATTTTCTTCATATAATTATGCTTGCGAAACATGGACCCTCACAGCAGATCTCCAACGAAGAATACAAAGCATGGAGATGAGGTGCTACAGGAGACTGAGTTTAAGACTGCACCGTTCCTATAGGGGGAGCCCCAAGGAGCAAACATTTTACAATAAAACTTTTGATTAGCTTTGTAATGTCTATTGGGGTCGCATGCTACGGTATTCATAGGGTTTGGATATCATGATGCAGAGACAGTAATTTTTGTCGGGGACGGTAATCTAGCCATCCTATCCTAATTTTTGTTAGACTCCATGATCGATGGGTAGGGTATACGTATAGGCAGAGAAACATTCAGCTGGAGGTCGTAGAAGGTTATGGTTATATTGTATTGCTGTGAGAAGGCTCCTGATTAAAATGCTAGACAGATGTCGTGTTTGGCTGGGGAGGTTTATGTAGTAGGAGTATTTCTGTTTGAGAAAGACTGGGGGATTCATTTAATATTTTTTTAGTTTTCACCGACGTATTTGGAAAGGGGTCTATAGCGGAGGTAGTATAGGGGACTTGTCGAGGACATTAGTGATATGGCTCCCAAGAGTTATGCTGAAAATTGCTTAAAATAAGGTAGCAATGTTAGTAAATATAATTAGTAATATAACTGTTATGCTCGATATGCATTTTTTTTTAGTTTCCTTCGAGTCTCTCATGTTGCAGAAGCATGACATTGCTATTATACTTTAGACATTATAACTTAAATGAATCTATAAGTGTTATAATTGTCTGGATTAATGTAGAGGTTGGTCTGTAAATAAATGCTACTTGATATAATGAAAGTGTGATAGTGATTGTATGAATGTTTTGACTTAAATTCAGATTAAAGAACACAATGATGGTTTGGGGTGAGAATATAAGATGTAGAATTCAGTGGAGGAAGATGGTTCCCCTATACTCTATTGTGTCCGGGGACGGTAATCTACCTACTGAACTGAACTGAACTGGAGGAAGATAGGAATGGGGATACGGATAGAGAGGGCAGAGTATGTGAGATTTCATAGTTTAAGTTTTTTTTTTAAATGTTGTTCAGTGTTTAGGGTAAGGGAATTTTGTGTGGTGGTTGAGCTTCATTTCATTTCGCCGAAAGGGGAAAGCGTGTAAGAGGGAATCAGAATGAGAGCATGCGCTGTGTTTAGGAAGTGATGCACTGTGCGATGTTTTGTGGTGTCTGTTGGAATCTCTCCCCTCCTCCCTCCCCTACCCACCTTCTCCTCTCTCCTCCCCTGAGAGCGCGGAAACTGACTGTTGACAATAACAGTAGATAGGTTAGACAGGTATGTCTGTTTACTATTGATTGGAGCTCAAATGCATTGTAAGCATAATTTATTGTACCTGGAGTGAATGAGAGTGCATGACGCTTAGTCTTTACAATACTCTCCATGATATGAGCCCCTAGCCCTGTCACCGTCATCATATAATCCTGGTCTGCCATTTCTAAATCCACACTTGTAAGCATAACTGTTGCAAAGATGTAACAAAGATACTTATCAATTACCTCGGACTCTATTTGATATGTGCCAATGTTTTTCCCTGGCTTCCCTCTCGTGGTCTCTCTTTGTAATGGCTCACTGCTTTCTGAAACGCACAAATCAGAACAATACAAATGTGAATATAATTCTTCTTGTCTGTAAGTAACAAAGCTGAGGCTAACCATGATCTACACTTTATTGTGCTATCATACTGATAAAAAAAAAAATAATAAAGTAAAGCTATAAGTAAAAACCTAAAAGGGCAAAGCCCCCATATGAGTCAAAACTCAAATGCTCCTTATAGAACATGCAATATTTAAAATAAAAATTACTGCCCAGAAAGAAAAAAAACCGAAGCAGTAGCATTAAAATGCAAAGCAATACCGACTTTGATCTTTCAATGCTCTTGACCTTGAGATGATCTTGACCTCCGGTTCCAACTACACTCAATACACTACAGCAAAAGTTGTACAGTGGAACCTCCGGTATCCGGCTCTCTGGTATACGACTCCCTCCGTTATGTGACCTGAAAACTTCTGACGGATTCACTTCCAATAATAAATGACCTCTGGTATGCGACAACCTCGTTTATGCGACCAGCGACCGTGTCTTAAGCCCTTTATACGACCGTCTTAGGGCAATTTAAAATAGATATCAGTTAAATTGCTGTCTGTACCTTTCGTTTTTTCTCTCATGTTAGTGTACGCCTGCTGTTGTATGCTATTTCCGGTTTGCAAATAAGGGACATTACTCGCCTACACTGGCTGTCAAAATGGCGTCGCGCAAGAGGAACGTTTTGAGTTTGGCAGAGAGAATGAACGTGATTGAAAGAAGTGAAAATGTCTATTGCAAGAAGTTTAGACGTTGGGAAGACCCAAATTCAGCTCATCATAAAGGATAAGGAATCTGTGAAACTACGATGGGAGAGTGGAGAAAGTGGCGAAAAGGGAAACATCGAAAACGAGAGCTTCTGCAGTGGTTCGACTGTTTTCTATTTTTGAAGTTGTGAATAAAAGACAAAGCTAAAAATGAAACATGTTTTACCGTTTCCTTTGTCAGAGAATACATGCTGGTGAGTGTGAAAATTATTACATACCCCTCCGAGTCTGACCCCCCTCCCCCCACACCCCACCCCTTGTTTCCGGTATAAGACCACCTCTATTATAAGACCGTTTTTTCTCAGATTTTGGACGGTCGTATACCGGAGGTTCCACTGTATTATGCCAAAACAAAAAAAAAAGTGACCTTGACCTTCATGTGACCTCTCATGCTCATGTAGGATAAATAACCCAATGTTTTTGCATACAATGTGTTGAAACAGAGCCATTCCATTGTACTATTACCTTTTTTTGTATGGTTTTGCAAGGCCTAAAATGACCTTGACCTTCAAGATCAACGCAAAAACAGAATACATATAAAAGATCAATCTAAAAATCTCTAAATTACAAGTTTGAACTTTATATAGTCTCTCATAGTTTAGGGTTAAGGTCACTTCAAACTACCTATATATACTGACTCTGGACAGCTACAGTGACCTTGGCCTATGAATGAGGTTGACCAAATGTGCACAGGATCATGTGTATTTCATTGATATCTATCATGCATCAAAGAATCATAAGCTCAATATTAATAACTTAGAAAAAAAAATGTAATTTTTGGGAAAATTTTTAAATTTTGACTAACATTTGTTGACCTTGTGACCTTGACCTTGAATTGAAGCCAATCACTCACTGATCATTTATGAGGTCTCATGAATATACACCATCTTACCAACTAACTAACCAAGTTTGTTTGTGATAGCTGAAACAGCTGCAGACGACAGACAATTTTTTTCCTTCTATTTCTAATGTCATTTTTGGACTATTTAGGACTCATCTCACAAAGATTTGCAAATATCTCTAGATTAAAAAAAAAAAAAAAAACTCACATTGCTATGCATGCGAGTCAAAAATTTGTTGCACCAAAGAGCAAATTATGCATGTTTTACTTATCGATTCACTCACTGATTCAGGGAAGGATTAACTTTTTAAAAAAAGTATTTGTTGTTGTTTTGAGCCCATTAGGGTTGCTGAGGACAGAGAAAGACGGAGTATGCTGCCAGTTAAACAATCATCTGTGGTGCCCCAACGACCCCCGAGTTACAAAATAGGATATGATAGGTTGTTGTTTTTTTTCTCCCAGGACTACAGAGTCATTTTAATTAAATGTGTGTATTAAACCAGCCAAAGCCAGCAAAATTATCTTGTTTTATATTTTTTTATTATTGGATTGGTGCTAGTAGTAGTCATGATTGCACTTCCAGTGTTCCACTTGCATCTTTCCCCCCCCCCCCCCCCCCCCCCAAAAAAAAAAAAAATCTGTTCCTTGCTCATGAATTTACATGGCTGTGTGTGTGTGTAGGTGTGTGTGTGTGTGTGCGTGTGTGTGTGTGTGTGTGTGTGTGTGTGTGTTTAGCCTCCTTTTAACCATTTGACCAGTGAAGGCACAATCTGAAAATAAAATGCAATACATAGTACATAATGCATGCGCCATGTGTATAAATCATAACATTAACATGCAATCTTATCACAAATTTATACGTGGTTGTGGCTCTACAGAGATCATTTCTTCTTGTCCAACTTCAACTTTTAAGCGTATGTTTGTATTGTTAAAGTACATATTTCCAACATATTACCTGTCATTCCAAAGAACACTGGCAATTCTTCACCTACATCACTGTCACTGTCAGGCTCTGTCTTTACTTCAGACAACACTGCTGGGTCATTTGCGTGATGTGGCTCCATCATGTCACGCTCTGTTTTTATTTTAGTAAACACCGAGTCCATGTGCCACGATATTAATCACGTCCACTCGGTCCAGTGTTCCAGTGGTTCTTCAGCAAAGTCAACCTGCAACTTCACTCAGGCCGTCAGGGGATTGTATTTGTTCTCCATCATCACTGTAATCAACGACGGTCAACAATCGTCATAAATTTCGTGTATTTAAGTCAACCCACAGGCTCTGAAGTTTGGTTTGGTTTGGTTGGGTAAATTAACGTCCCCGGACACGTTGTGTATAGGGGACAAGTCTTTTCTTTCGTCTTTATAAACTCGTACGCCTCCTACATACCTTTGGCCTACGAAAGACGAGACTTCCCAGCCTGTGCTCAACCGGTGCAACACAAATAAGGGAAGTAACTTGAACCGGAAACATCTTAATAATCTCTCTTGCAGGTCACAATTTTGCTCACAAAATCTTGTTACAAATGTGTTCGTAGCAAAGGAAGAAAGCGGATTATTAAAAATATAATCCTACTTATTGGTAAATGACTTACAGGAAAAACGAAGGCAACAAACAATTATGTATAATTTGGATTAAAGAAGACACAATAAAGACAAGAAAAGACGCGAGAAGACACGAAAAGACAACAGGTATTCTGTAACACTAAACAAATCCTTATTGCCATCAAAGGAATTCGTGTCGCATTTGAATAGATACAAACATGCAAAATAAACTACAGTTCTTAACAAAAACTAACACGTAGGTCTACATACAACAAACATCAATAAACAATTGTTAACGGTAGAGATTCATTCATTGCTCTTAACCACACACACACACACCTTATTCCTACCACGCATGGATGCTATAATGAAAACATAAAAAACAAACTTCATTAGTAAGACATTCATTAAAATACAATGTCAGGAATACAGTAATTATTGCACAACAAAGTATCAAAAGGATACAAGTTACTAAAATTTACGTCATGAATGGCTCAAAACAATATTAAAGTCCACTCCTACCATTTCTAGAAAATGCAACACAACTCCACGAAATAATCACTGTAACATAATCTAAACAACACCACCACAACAATTTTAATGTCGTTTTAGATGCACCTCCTCCAACAGTTTAACGCACACCTTGTCACAGATCTAATATGCTCAGTGCTTACACAACAATGCACCCCCAATGGTGACTTTTAACGTAACATACAACAAAATTATTAATCCACTGAAAAATGACACAACAGTATTTTTTTTATAATTTTTATTCCTCATAATATCTGTACAATGTCACATACAAAATAATTGTATATAATTATATTAAGTAGTTTACTCGGTTCTGTTACTCGATAAATGTTTTACTTCGAAGAACAAATCAGTAACAAATCCGCACAGCTAGGCTATTAGACATAAACTTCATCCAACGCCAAAGAGCACAATCCAAGACTGAAACCCGGAACAAGCCGACGGCATAAACAGCATGCAGACAAGGAAAAAAGAGCAACGATGAAAAGAATAATTAAGCAGAATAATCCACTCTGAAGAATACTGTATACTTTTCTGTGAAAGTTTCTAATTGTAATTTGTAGTTTTAAATTCTAAAAGACCCTTATACCTACCTCTATTTCTAATAGACCTATACAATTTCCATCTTCAGTAATGTATGTGTTTCTATCGCGCCGGCATATTCGCCATTATGTAACCACATATTAGGCTATAATTATGGCTTTCTTACCGCAATTTAGTGAAGGAGAAACAAAAGAAAGTTAAAAGTTGTTACTGCTGGTGTAAATATAAAATAAAATAAATATTTAATAAATAAATAAATAAATAACTTAATGAAACCTAAGGTAAGGTAATGGTAGTCCCATAGCCTTGTGGCCGTAGGGTAGCGTGATGTTGGAGATCACACTTATCTTGGGCCAGCGTAATGAGGGTGATGCCCATTTCTCTCCCTCGCTGCCTTACCTTCGGGTACCTATAAAGGTCGAAAAGACAACTAAAGACAACTAAAGACAGCTAAAGACAACTAAAGACAGCTAAAGACTACGAAAGACAACTAAAGACAACTAAAGACCGGTACCTATAAAGGGCGAAAAGACAACTAAAGACAACTAAAGACGGCTAAAGACAACTAAAGACGGCTAACGGCTAAAGACAACTAAAGACGGCTAAAGACACCTATGTATAGACAACTAAAGACAACTAACCCTAACCCTAACCCTAACCCTATAAACAACAATAGCCTCAGTTTCGAATCGGGCATTGCATTTTCATTAAATCCGACTACACAATCACCCAGAACAGCTTTCACGTTGTATCTAAATCAATTATCTTATATAATATACTTGAAAAATATTATTGTTATTTTTTTTAATCCGTTGTACTTTCTACGCGGCAACAAATTTCTGCCATAGCCAATGTCTTTCAAAGATGGCAGGTGTTTTGGGGCTCTTTAAGATGTTTGTAGCCTTGTATACCCTCTAAAATTTCTACCCCTGGTGTCTTTAGCCGTCTTCAGGTGTCTTTAGTTGTCTTTAGGGGTACCTATAAAGGGCGAAAAGACAACTAAAAACAACTTTTAGTTGTCTTTAGTTGTCTATACATAGGTGTCTTTAGCCGTCTTTAGTTGTCTTTAGCCGTCTTTAGTTGTCTTTAGCCGTCTTTAGTTGTCTTTAGTTGTCTTTTCGACCTTTATAGGTACCGCTTCCCCACCCTTAAGAGAGTAGGTACTCAGTCACTGTTGAGTCGACAAATGAAACCTACAAATATTGAAATTAGCAATATGACATATTGCCGTCGCTGCTACTCTATTTCACGAGGGAAGTATCTGATTACATCGATCACACTCGTGTCTAATGACGTGAGGAATGCCCTCATTAAACTCCTTATAGCCATCACACTGCAGCGTGTATTGCGCTTCGGCTATCACTTGGGCTGGATCCACTGCTAACTTTCTGCACAGGCAAACGATGATGTTTCACAATCCGTATTTCCCCTTTGTAAGTCGAGGTGAATGATAATGATTATTTTTCCTATAACCAGCGTACCTTCTTCCAATATTTGCTTCTTTTTCTTCTTCTTCTTCTTCTTCTTCTTCTTCTTCTTCTTCTTCTTCTTCTTCTTCTTCTTCTTCTTCTTCTTCACCCGGTATACATTGGTCGAAGGCTACCAGAGGCATGCTTTACTAGTCGCCTCAACAAGCAATAAAAGGCTACCAGAAGCATGCTTTACTAGTCGGTGGCCTGGCCCCCCTAATGGCGTGTCCGTCTCCGCGACACTCAGACTATCCCAGTGTCTGGGCGTATACCGCCCTACTAACCTCGGGTTCGGCCTGGCCGGACCTGCTTCGTACCCGCTGCTGCGGGCCTGCGGCAGTTGGTGCCTAGGTCGTATGTGCGCGCGCCCAGTAGGAGGGGTATCTGGTACTACCCCCGCGACCCCGGTTGTGGTATGGGTGGTGTGCTCTCGGGTCTGGGCACTGACCCTTGTCCCCGACTATCGCGCCTTTTCGGTTTCTTTGCGTGCCCTCTCGTCCCCTCGGGCCTGGCCCCTGTGGATAAGGTTCTGCCCTAGGGCTGGCTTGACCTATTCTCCGCTTGAGGCTTGCTCGTACTGGGCCATACCATTGCTCCTCGTGACGTGTACATAGTTCGTGATGGGGCCCTTTATTTCCCTGGACACTCTGGGTCACCGTTTTTATTATATATTAATAGTTCCCGTCTTTTACCGGCCTAGTTATTCAATGTTTTTAACCTTGTCTATTATCGCCCGCCTACCGATCACCTGGGCTTGGCCCAGTTGCGCACGGTTTGGTGCCGAATACCCATTTGAGACAGGTCTCACCTGGTTTTCGCATCTTCCCTGCATGCCTTACCTCCCCCTCGGGGGACTTCCCTGTAACTCATACTGATGTAAAATTTTGTATTGATGTGCCTTTTTTTTTCCCCCTCCCTTTTTATGGGCCATATTTCCTGATTGTTCATAGCCCCTTATAATAATAATAATAATAATAATAATAATAATAATAATAATAATAATAATAATAATAATAATAATACTGGATGCTATATACGCATCATTCAGGCTCAAAGCGCGGCGATCTGTACCAACATACAAGCTCACCTGTCCCTTACCTGGCTTCTTATCACTTTGAACGTGGTCCTGAGGGATTTTTATCATATCGGTATCCTGCCCACTCTCCCGCCCTCCCGGTCAACCCTAGGCCCTCCGCCCTCCCTTCCTCCGCGCCTGTCCTCCTCTTGGCCTTGGCGGCCCTCCTGGCGCCCTTGTTTACCCCTGCTGCTGCCCGTGTACCATCCTCTCTTGCAAGCCACCAATCCATCTCCTTCTTGCTCTGGACGTCGTAGCAGCGTCCCGCGCTCTCTCTTCACATGATTGTCCACTGCAGCTCGATCCCTATATCTACCCTTTGGGGTCATGAGCAATCTTGCCACTGTAGATTGTTCTAACCTATAAAGGGAAAAGTGAAAGCCCCAGGTGAAAACCTGTCTTTCCTTTATAGGCATGACCGATTCACTGCGGCAACAGTACCCCCGTTGGAGTGCCGGGGGTTTCAGTATAAATAGTATCCCCACTTTCTGGAAATTTAGTGCCTTAAATTCCCAATGTCTCTGTCTTCTTCATTTGCTCTTACCCATTCCTGCTCTGTCCTATCACTCTGCTATACTATCTTCTTCTTCGCTAGATCAATGACCTACCTTTTTCTTGAAAACTCTTCCTGGACAAGACTCCTTGTTTGTGTATGAGGTCTGTTGGATCAGCTTGGGAGTATTAGACGCTTTCTGCCGGGTGGTCACTAGGGCTTCCTATGATGTTATTATTTAGCAATATAGGCATTTTATATGTATGTGTTTTGTTGATAATTTATAATGATGTTTGTATTCTATTTTGTTTTTGTAACCGGGGGTTCGATTAGTTGGGGTAAAGCCTCAGCCGTCCCCTGCGTGGGATGTCTTTATTGTAAAGTAACTGGCCGGTGGAGGGCATTCAGTTTTCCCACTAGGGTTGTTTCAGCAGATCTTTTATGCGGATCGGGGGTTGTCCGGTCCTGATTTGGCTCGGAAGAGTCCGCTGGACCTAAAGCAACAATCAATCAATCAATCAATCAATCAACCCCTTATATCAACGGACACCGTAATACCAAAGTCTCCTAGACGCATAGACCATTTATCAAATGCCAAATGAAATGCTTTACTAGTCGCCTCAGCAGGCAATAAAGCATGTTCTCATGCTTCAGAGCACTGCTTCCTATACTCTTCAAGCTCTATAGTGACGGAAAAAGCGCTATTTCACTGTAAATATATACAGAATGTTTCTCGACAACATTCCGCTCTTTCCGTCTCAAAAATCCATTTTCCTTCTTGGATTCTTAAATTTTATGAAACCAAGTGAGGACACTATCCGGCGTCAACAAACAGTTGAAAAAAACATTCTCAAACGGTTCGTAAAAGATAGTTGACCTAGAAACAAATACAGTTTGACCTAATTCGTCCCCTAGAGGAGACCAAACTTACATTTTCTAGTTTCATGAGTTGATTTATTAATGCTCCTAGGGCTTGAAGAGGCGACTACTACAGCATGCTTCTAGTAGCCTTCGACCAATATGTATCGGGTGTCTTCTTCTTCTTCTTCTTCTTCTTCTTCTTCTTCTTCTTCTTCTTCTTCTTCTTCTTCTTCTTCTTCTTCTTCTGCTTTCGTTCGTTCTTTCTTATTCTTTTTGTTTTTCTTCTCATCATCATCATCATCATCATCATCATCATCATCATCATCATCATCATCATCATCATCATCATCATCATCATCATCATCATCATCATCATCATCATCATCTTCTTCTTCTTCTTCTTCTTCTTCTTCATTTCGTTTTCCTTTTCTTTCTTTCTTTCTTTCTTTCTTTCTTTCTTTCTTTCTTTCTTTCTTTCTTTCTTTCTTTCTTTCTTTCTTTCTTTCTTCTTCTTCTTCTTCTTCTTCTTCTTCTTCTTCTTCTTCTTCTTCTTCTTCTTCTTCTTCTTCTTCTTCTTTCTTTCTTTTTCTTTCTTTCTTTCTTCTTCTTCTTTCTTTCTTTCTACTTCTTTTTTTTTTCTCTCCTTCTGATTACGACATTCCTTATAGAGAAGAGTCTGTATACTGTCAAAAGGTGTCAACATCATAACCCATTGAGGAGTTTTCTCAAAAATCTATACCGTGTATGATGGTTACATGTTGCAGCGCTTTCAGAATAATTGAGTACAACATCCAATATTATTATTACGTTTTCAGGCGCTTTGAGCTCGAATGGAGGGGAAAGTATTTACAAGGGATACATTATTATTATTATTATTATTATTATTATTATTATTATTATTATTATTATTATTATTATTATTATTATTATTATTATTATTATTATTATTATTATTATTATTATTATTATTATTTCTTTTTTTTTATTTTTTATTATCGTTGTTTTTATTTTTCAGAAATGCGAAAGTGCAGACAAATTCGGCCTGTGAACTCCCGAGGCAAGAATCCAGTTCTCTAGTTCTTGGAATTTCCCGCTTCCAACAAAATATTGATAAATTGACAGTGAAGGGAATAGACAAGGCTGCTAATTGGTTTAATTATCATAATTAGTGTTATCACTGATCTAGCGCACACGACGCTTTGCATATCCGACTATTATTGGTGGTGGTGATGGCGGTGGAGGTGGAGGTGGAGGTGTGTGTGTGTGTGAGTGTGTGTGTCTGTGTGTTTACCTTCTATGTTTCTTTAATTTAATTTATTAATTAATTCGTTCATTCTTTCTTTCTTTTCTTTTCCTTTCCGCCCTCTCCCTCATTTTTAACTGTCTGCGGTCTGTCTCTGTCTGTCTGTCTGTCTCTCTCCCTCTCTGTCTCTGTCTCTCTCTCCCTCTCTCTCTCCCTCTCTCTCTCTCTCTCCCTCTCTCTCTCTCTCTCTCTCTCTCTCTCTCTCTCTCTCTCTACCTTCTCGCGATCTCTCTTCTCCTCCATCTTCTTTTTATTACACTTATTAATCAGAAGGTAATTGTAAGACTACGGCGGAAACGAAAATTAATCTTTGCTGTACTTTACTATTAGGCCTAATAATGTGCTTTAAGAACAACGGGTCACACCAACGGAAATTACCGAGGCTGTTTCTTTACTCCTCTGTGTATGTGTGTGTGGGTGTGTGTGCGGGTGTGTGTGTGTGTGTGTGTGTATGTGTGTGTGTCCTTGTTTACACAGTGTTACATGGACAAATCAGTGAACATCTACATAACTTGTATTGACATGCCCACTTGTTTTGACGTCAGAACAATGATCCGTTAGGGTTAGGGCTGGGTTAAGGTTAAGGTTAGGGTTAGGG
Organism: Oncomelania hupensis; assembly: GCA_036898135.1. NCBI lineage: Eukaryota > Metazoa > Mollusca > Gastropoda > Littorinimorpha > Pomatiopsidae > Oncomelania > Oncomelania hupensis. The sequence continues at coordinate 12,846,552 of CM072512.1, forward strand.
TTTGGGTTCGAACACTTCAAAGTACTTAAAAAATGGAGACGAAACATGACCCATTGTCAGCACAACGTAGGTGGCGTTTCGGGAAAGTCATGATAATACTGTGTAATCTCGGCTGTGTGTGTGCATGTGTGTGTTAACACGACAAAACAAATAACTATACTTGCTATCATGCAGGATACAAAATGAGATAAATGACAATCAAGATTGGTGTTACAATTACGCAATGCATAACAAACAATCCAATGTATAGCAAATAATCACGTGTTACACTTACACATACACTTAAGACGCATCAATTATAGATCAAATAATCGAGGGGCACATTGGGAAGCAGCTGACAAAATCAGTGGTTAAGTCGTATTAAGGCAATGTTGCCTTAATGTACGGTGAATTAAGGAAGAGTGGTACGCGATCTAATGTTCGAAGGGAGAGAGTTCCAGATTAGAAGTCTTGAGACTGCAAAACTATTGTTCGAGGCAGGATGCAGTTCTGTCACAGCAGTTAATGGATTGGTGCCAGACCATGCTGCACTTTAAACAAGAGAGAGAGAGAGAGAGAGAGAGAGAGAGAGAGAGAGAGAGAGAGAGAGAGAGAGAGAGAGAGAGAGAGGTAGACAGACAGACAGAGAGAAAGAGACAAAGAAAGACATGGGGGAAGAGAGAGAGAGAGAGAGAGAGAGAGAGAGAGAAGTACACGTGCGCGCGCATATAGTGTGTATATTTTTATAATTAAGAACAATTAATAGTATACGCAAGCTGAAAATTCTCTCGCGCGGATTATATTGTGCTGGCGTTGCAAACCTTACCTCCGCCATTGAGTCCCGGATGTACACGACACAATACGGCTTTCTTACAGACGTACAAAGTGTCACAAGAGGCTATTTAGATCCTGCACTAAGGCTTCTCGCCTTAAATAGTTCAGCCTGGTTTGGCCTGGGTAACGTAAAGTCGCTGCCTAGCAGACGACACAAGTCAGTTGTGTCCTAAGCATGTGTAAGCTAACGCTCGCTCAGGTAGGCAGTGACCTCATCCCGCTGACGTATAGCCACCACCCCCCCGATAGACGGCGATCAGATCTCACGAGATTTTCGCGGGCTTTGGCTGACCACAAGGCTATGTAGTCATTCTTTGTCTAACGCTCACCCGAGACGGACACGTGGAAAAATCTCTCTCAGAAAGACTAAAGCAGGTGACGGGTGAAAATCATTCATCGCAGTATAGCCACAGCCTGACATTATCAAAAAGGTAAATGATCAAGCTTTTGTTTCATCGCGAATTATTGATATTATTGTTGGATTATGTTTGTGAAATTTTGCCATGTTTTATCATTGTGAATGTTTGTAAAACTTAGCGTGACCATGTGGTGGACACGCGACCGGTTGCGGCACCACGAGGTAGCCTCTACTGTCCCACTGTTGTTTCTCCTATGTGTATTATTGCAGACCAGTGGCTGTCCCGGAGAATGTGTATATTATTAATTACTTCTCCATGTGTTTAGTTTAGCCATGATATGTATATGTATAGGAATTATGTTGGAGATCCCAGTGGACCACGGACATAGATTGCTCGTCCCTTGTTTGTATAAGTGGATGCGATCTCAACTGAGGACTTTTTCTGCCATCGGTGAGACGCTCTGCACACCCTTAGTATACAAGGTGTTGCAGAAACTCGTCTTATGTTTTGCAGACGAGCAGGCTAGTTGGTCCGAGGCAGGGATAGACCACTAAGAGTCAACCTTGACATTCGGCCTGCAGTGGAGCATCTAGCACTGAGCCCAATAGCCCAATAGTTAACACCAAGGAGGAGACACCATCCCCACACCTCAATACATCAGCTAAGTGCACAAGAAGAATTGCACACACACTGCCCTAGAAGGACTGTGCTGTAGTCCACTCTCCAGAAGCAAGAACGTTAGGCCAACCAGAACAAATAGCCCAATGATGAGACAGTAGCAAATATCAACAACAGTAGCAGTATAGACCCATCAATGAACAGTTAATAGAGTGTTTAGATAATTATGTATAGAGTAGAGGAAATAAATGTGTGATATTTACTGTTAACAAGTGGCTGGACTACCTATGTTTCATAGCACTGTGAGAGCTAGTGTGCCAGTGAATCTTTTACCATTTTCTCCCTATCTCTATAATCCTATCCGCACACAACTGAGCTAAACATTTATAATTGTATTAAGATTAGTCACAGGGTGATTACACTAGCCGATCCCGGCAGACAAAGACGGGTGGGTAATAGCATTCCATTGTGCAGAGCCCAGTAACAATAGACCCACCGTCACGATAATACTTGTCATCAACAACCAAAAGACTATTTATCTTGCTGCTATAGCAACGCACTTGTCTCGGACTGTTGTTCAAGGAAGGACACGGCCGTTTTTCGAGATGTAAGCTTACAGCAAAACGTGTTTAGCAACAACATAACTCCAACGACCTTGACCTTTGCGTTAGAGCACATAATTATGATGGCTCGGGATGCAGGCCACATACCTAGGTAAGCCTAATGATCCTATGATTTTGGGGTCTTGAGATACGGCGTGCAACAGACCGAGCGACCGATAGACGGACATTTGGATCGAGCTGAGTTCCAACTCTTTGGAAAATGTTCCCCCAGATATTATCTATCCTATCCTATAATATTCTACTCTATCCTATCCTACGGGAGTAACTTGAAAATCGTTGTGGCACCACAGATGATCGTTTAACCAGCGTACTCCATCTTTCTCTGTCCTCAGCAACCCTCATGGCTTCGCTCAGTGTCAAGCCAGTCCATTCTCCAATGTTGTCTTCCCACCTATTTTTCTGTCTCCCTCTTCTTCTACCCCCTTGCACCGTGCCTTGCAGGATGGTCTTTGCAAGGCCTGATGCTCTGGTGACGTGGCCATACCAGCGGAGTTTCCGTTTCTGATATTATCTGGAAATTAAAAAAAGTGATAAGAGTTGCAGGCCTTTAAATTAGGCCTGTTTTAAAGAAAGTCAAAATACTCTTATTTATTTAATTTAATAGTTTTTATATAGCGCTTTAACAGCTTAAGAGCTGCTCAAGGCGCTGCCCTATACAGGATCTAACTCAAGCTGCCCGAGTTAGTCTTGTTATGTATCGGTACTATTTTCCAAGTGAAACTGATAACCCCATCCCCACTCCTCCATCCACCTCCACCTCTCGCTTCTTGCTTTCTTTTTTTTCCTTTCAGTGTAAAACGTACCAAGGTCCCGGAAACAAGCAGGGAGTGGAAATGCCCTGATTAGGCAAAGGAAAGGGTTGAGCGACAAGTGTAGGCTAATTAGGGCTGGAAGCTGGACATCATAATCAGTAGTTGCGATCACAACAATAGCCTCCCTCAATATCAATCAACTGTTCCCTCGTTTCAGCTCAAGTGGGGCCGGGTGGCTCAGTGGGTAGAGCGTCTTACTAGTAACCGAAAGGTAGCTGGTTCGAATCCCGGACTAGTCAACGTGTGACCATATTATTTTCCCCTTACCATCAACTGGTTCGCTGGTGTCAGAATAATGTGACCAGTAGTCGCTTATACGCTTCGGTGTCGTGTGACTATAATCAGTTTCAGCTCTGTCCCTTACACCTCCCCACCCCACACACCCCCATCCACACACCTCACACACACACAAACCCTGTGACCTCCTAACACGCCCACCCTGTTCTCCCCACTCCACACACACACACTCTACTTCCACCCCAACCTGCACCCCATTTTCCGCACCAACTGTTGGTACCTGTCGAACTGGAAGTCAAACCTCGGTTATACGGTGATGGCGATGACAATGATGATGATGATGATAATGAAGAAGAAGAAGTAGTAGAAGAAGCAAGAAAGAAAGAAAGAAAGAAAGAAAGAAAGAAAGAAAAGAAGAATAAGAAAAGTCGATAGCGCAATTATCTGTGCGCGACATTGGAAAAACATATAGTGACCACCAGAGGTTTGACTACGGTGCATGTTCATCTGAGAACGGTTGAAATGTCAAATTCCAGAGAAATCGGGCAACCTAATATGGTGCTTCAGATTCTGGAAATGAAACAATCGCTTGATGCCTACAAAAACGACACTGTGTCAACACATTCCAGCTGATTTGGTTGAGAACCCCCGCTTTTCCGATTTTTTTGTTAATGAACACAAACATGTGTGAGTTTTTCTTTCTCGGTTTATGTACGCCTTATCGGATTTATGCGCCTTTTATCATGGATCAAATTAGAAGAAGAGAAAAACAATTCAAACAAATTAGTAGGTGCACTGGGTCGCCTTATAAGCCGGAAATTACGGTTTTCGTCTTCGTTTGGACAGCCGGAATAACAGGGCTTTCCTGTCAAATGCGGTGAAAGTGAAATATGAGAGCAGTTACGTGTTCAATGTTCTCATTTAGACAGATATCTCATTGGAAACCAGGTAACCTGACACGTGACCAAACACGCCTCAGTCATAGAGGCAAGGTGCCAAGCCTACCGAAGGGGCGGGGCTTACTCTTAAAATAGCTCAAAGGGGCGGGTCCTTAAAAAGGTGATAGGGTACCTTAAAGGGTCCCGAGATCACACATTACAACGTCACAGATCTTTTTTTTTTCAAATTCACAATGAGTGTTGCCCTGACTGGGACTAAGGTTAAGCCAAAATTATAACATCTTTCAAAAGTATGATTTTGATATCAATCGATAAATTCACGGATTTGTTTATGCATCTAATAACAGCATCAAGGTTGAGTTTAACAAATGGCAACGCTGAAACAGTGTGTATAGTATACCTAACTAAACTGGTCCTGATTTGGCTCGGAAGAGTCCGCTGGACCTAAAGCAATAATCTTGTATTGTACCTAACCACAAGTATATCAACTAACAAGTTAGTATGTCTCTTCTATGTCTCTATCAACGTGCGCGTACAACCGATTGCTTCCCTTTACATGCTTTGCGCCCCATAGAGCGTCGTCGGCCTGAAATAACTTTTTAGAAACTTCAAAACCCAGGGGAATTATGGGTAGAGAAATCCTTTTCTGAAATAACGTCGGCTAAATCCTTCTTTAGTTTCTTTGCTCGAGCAAATGCAACCTCATAGGTATGGAGCACTTCGTCCATTATAACTCCATCGCTGATAATACTGCTGACAAGTTTCTGCCTTTGTTCACTACCAGAAATATGCAGTTCCTCTCCCAACTTTCGTTTCATTTCAGCGAGCACATCTTCGCAAGAACAGATTTAATAATAATAATAATAATTTATCTCATTTAAAATTCTACGCCTTTCCCTCAGGAGAAGCTCAAAGCGCAGTTACAACCAGCCATAAATAAATACTCTAAGAACATAAAAATATAAAAGCATCAAACACAAAACCAAACACCACAGTATTAAAATATAGTCAAACACACCCACTCACTCTATAACTCCCACGCACACACATATACACACACACATACATGCACACAACCACACACACAATAAAATACAAAGCACAATAAAATTGTCTATCTCTATCATCACAGTATTAAAACATAGTCAAACACACCCACTCACCCTATGTCTCCCACACACACATACATACACACACAATAAAATACAAAGCACAGTAAAAATTGTCTATCTCTATCACCACAGTATTAAAACATAGTCAAACACACCCACTCACTCTATGTCTCCCACGCACACACACACATACACACACACACACACAATAAAATACAAAGCACAATAAAATTATAGAATTCTCTATTCTATTTTTAGGTTTGGGATATTCCCGTCTCAGCTTGTGGCTAAACGGGACCACCGCACGTCGACTGGGGGCAATACGAGATACTAACTTGTTAGTTGATATACTTGTGACCTAACTAAAACAGAGACGCCTAAATCCAAAGATTATCGAGTTGGTATGGCCTGCAAAGAGTTGCGCGCGCACAATAGGCCTCTAGCGTAACAACAGAGAGACCGCCGACATTTTGTGTGGGAAGTTTAGACCGCGTGATTTTAAACTATAAAACAAACAAACACATTAATAAAATACATCTAAAATAAAATAACTACATACATAAAACACATACACACGCGCGCGCGCTATAAACAAACAAACAAAAGAAGTTGTATACAGCAATATGCTGAAGGATCGAACCAACGTTACTGTTGTCCAAGTAAGAAATAGACGGCGCTGGACGTGTCTCCTGACAACAGCATCAAGCAGACCACAGGCGCTTGTATCTGGACACGCGAACGCCTATGCCTGTGGCGCTTGCGTGTCCAGATACAAGCGCCGGTGAAGCACACCGAAATGGCAAAATCTCTCCGCGACTGGATTCCTGCCTGGTCTCTCCAACGGCCTTTCAGGCGGAGCGATTGAGTACAGGGGGTCCTCGAGTTACGACGTTGATCCGTTCGTTGGACGCGTCGTAACCCGATTTCATCGTACGTCGGAACGTAAGTTGGAACATAAAGAAAAATACCTGTACTGTACGTACAGTGCTATATAATACTGTACTGTAACTTTTAATGACATAAAAAAAAGTAAAGAAAGAAAGAAAGAGATTTCTCTTATATAGCGCACTTACAAGCTCAGAGAGCTTCTCAAGGCGCTGGCCCGTAATATTCAGCAATCACAAAATAGTTAGCTGAAGTCAAGTATTAATATTATAATTGTAAACTTCCATGATGATGACCTTTCTTTTTTTTGATGCACTACCATCAGAATTAAGAGTCTGACTTACGTTAGGGAGCCATAACCAAGGGCAAAAAACGATAAATCACGTGAGAGAGATAGACGGCGTAAACAACCAAAATGGCGTATGTACAGTGACTGAGCGTACGAAGCGACGCCAGCGTAGGAAGCGACGCCGACTTCCCCGCCGTATAACCACAACAAAGCGTATTCTTCCGCCGTTCGTCAGAAACTAGCTCCCGTTTGTTTACGTCGCTTACGACGCTAAACCGCGTAAGACGGAACGACGCGTAATATTATTTATTATATTTGTATGGGGAGGAGCGTCGTAACCACGAAACAACGTAAGTCGAGACCGGCGTAACCCGAGGACGTACTGTATACTAATTGACCCAAGAGGGATTACAAGAAGCGGGACTGGCTTAGAAATCTGATAAATGTTTTTTTTAATGAGAGTAAAGAGAGCGCTGAGAACGTCAGAGACGGGGCAGATGACTCGCTCAATTGAAACGAAGCCTGCAATTGATTCTCGTTTCAAATCGTCAAGCCATCACTATAACCTCCCGGCCTCCCCATATAATCAACAATCAAACCAGCTTCGTTCAAATTAGCCAGCACTATCGCTGCAAGCATTCACACTGTATAACGAAACGGACCGCTGAGCCAGCGAGTTTTCAGTACTGCAATGGATTCACCTAGCTATTGGATATTTGTAACCACCACAAGGATTTTACCATTCGACCCTAAGGCTCCTGCAGTTTCCCTCCAATTTTACGTTGTGCACTGCATGGACTTAAACAACGAGAATTCCACGACTAAAGTCTAAGACAATGTGTTTTGAGCTGGAACAAGTGTTATTGTCTGTGACCATTGTCTGGACTATGACTGCTCCATATGATACATCAAACCCTTGGAAATCTCAGAGTTTGACATTGTTATCAAGGGAGATAACAAACATTGTGTGGATAAAACGCAGGTAGAAGTTGTCTCTCCTCACAGTTTTTATCAAAGATCTTTCACCAGAGCACAAGGAGGTTAAATCACACACTTTACCTGTTACTTGGAAATGCTAAGTTTTTACCGGATACCTAAAAATCCTAGGTTCATCATGTGTCTTCTGTATCAGTGAAAAGAATTCTGCCCCGGAAGGTAGGCCTACTTGGATTATCTTATGAGCCTTGAAATAATTTTCCTCATAATTATCTTCTTTGCCTCTGGTTTCACACAAGGATCTTGTGCAAAGGAAAGGGCTTGACGCCTTTTGGATACAAGGTGAGTGTTTTACTCTGTGTGTGTGTGTGTGTGTGTGTGTGCATACATGTGCCGAAGCGCGCGCGAGAGAGAAATAGAGAGAGTGAGAGTATATTTTATGCGTGTGTGTGTGTGTGTGTGTGTGTGTGTCCGTTAGTGCGCGCGCCGGTGCGCGCGAAAGCGCGAGAGAAGGACAGAAATAAGAGCGTGAGAAAGAGCAATACTGCAGCATGCCTTCACAAAAGGTTACCATCTTCTTTACCAATGGCAAGGAGTGGGTCTTTTAGGCCCGGAACTGACCTGACCAATCAAGTCAGTAACTCTGAGATTTGTCTCGCCCGGTTCCAAAGACAACGTAACAACACCTAGAATTTGCTACTAATAGACTAATAGGCGCACAAACTACGGAATTTATTCATTTAAAAAATAACTATACTTTCAAAAGAGTTGTGTTATGTTGTAAGCTTATTTTTCAGTAAGGCAACACTCACTGTGAATGTTAAAAGAGATCTGTGGAGGGGGCTTGGTCAAAGTGGGTCCCTTTAAAGGAAGTCTGGTAACTTTAACCTTTACTTACTATAGTGACTGCATCAACTGCTGAGGTAAAGGACAGAAAGTAGTGCCGAATCATTTTCACAACGAAACCCATTCGCAACCGAAAGATCCCTACAACTACTACTACTACTACTATTACTACTACTACTACTACTACTACTACTACTACTACTACTACTACTACTACTACTACTACTACTAACACCACCACTCTCTCGCTCTCTTCATCCTCCACTCTCTTACTCCACCCATATCCACGTAACACACCGGAAGTTAGTGGACTAAGCTAACTGTTTCTAGGTCACGATTTTTCAAACTAGGCCATAATCGTATAATTAACAGATAGATAGATAGAAGTGGGTGGTTGTGATAAGTGTGACGCCATCTTCTATGGTGACGCTAATGAGTACGTCATATTTGAGAAGATTATCAAAGCGTTACTAAATCTTTGCCAAGCTCGATGTTGTTGTACATTACTCCGTTGATCTCGCGTCGCTGCTTTTCTCACGGTGCCCTAATGATTTATTTATTTATGTATTTATTTACTTACTTATTAACGGAGGTGAGGTGCTACAGAAGACTTCTGGGCATTTCCTATACCCAGCACTTCACCAACAACGAAGTCCGACAGATCATCACACAAGCCATTGGACAACACAATGACATGCTCATAGTGGTTATGGTATGGCCACGTCACCAGAGTATCAGACCTTGCAAAGATCATCCCGCAAAGCACGGTGCAAGGAGGCAGAAGAAGAGTGAGACAGAAAAAGAGGTGGGAGGACAACATTCGAGAATGGACTGGCTTGACCCATAGCGAGGCTATGAGGGCTGCTGAAGACAGAGAAAGATGGAGTACGCTGGTTAAACGATCATCTGTGGTGCCACAAAGACCTTCGAGTTACGAGATAGGATATGAGTAACGGTTAATAGCCCAGTCTTCGGAGAAGAAAGAAAGAAAGAAAGAGAGAAACACGAAAGGGAGAGAGAGCCAGAAATGAAAGAAAAGGAAAGATGAAGGAAGGAAAAAAACAACAACAACAACAACAAGAAGAACAAGAAGAAGAAGTCGAAAAGAAAGAACGCAAAGAACGAGAGAATAAACAAATGAATAAGTGAAAAGAAAAGACCAATAGAAAAAAAAAATAGAAAAAGAAGATAGAAAGGTAGGAAGGAAAAACACGTTAAAAAATTATAAATAAATAAATAAATATGCAGTCCACACTTCCTTTTTTTCTGTCTTGAAATCCACTGTTCCTTTGTTTACCTGTACGGCCCAATTAATTGTTCTCGATGAGGGGGTATCTTTCGGGGAAAATGTGGAAACTAGTTCGATGTGAACGTTTGACGCTCTGTACAGTCGCCAGGGGCGCATTCTCTCGGTATATTTGTAAACTTGGAAACGCAGAAAAAGCAAGCAGACAAGCAAACAAACTTACTTAAGCTTCGCCTTTTGTGTATTCCAGTTACTGTATTTGTTATGTATTTGTCAGATCAGAAATTAACTGAATAAGCCATTGTTTAAACCAACAAACAAACGCGCTAAGCATCTAAACACTTTCGTTTTTGTTGTTTGTCGCGTCACGACGTCCTTGACCTTGCAGATGGTAAAACGTGAGATTTCAGCGTGGCAGACGACAGATTGTTCTTTGGGGTGCTCATTTTTCGTTTGTTTGTTCGATAACATAACTTCAGAAGTGTGTATAAGGTTTTAGAATGTAATCATCATAGAGTTATAAGGATTCTGCGCGTTCTCAAAACCTGTTTTTATGACCTCTAAATGAAACGGGAAAGAAAGAGAATAAAAGAAAAGGAAGCAGAGGTTGGTGATGTGTGGTTAGTTGTAGGGTGGTGGAGGGAGGGAGAGGGAGGGAGGGCACACGAAATGAAAAGAAAAAGTAAATAAAAGAGAGGGGAAGAATTAACTAACTAAGTAGATAAATACATACATACATACATACATATATATATACATACATACATACATGTAACATACATACATACATACATACATACATATATACATGCATGCATGCATGCATACATACATACAGAAATGAAGGTCAGAAACAGAAGAGGAAGAAAACAAACAAACAAACCAACAAAAATACAATAATAATTAAAACAACTAAACAAGTTTGTTTTTTTGTTTTTTTGTGTTTTTTTAAACGCCAACAAGTAGAGGGTGAGCAAATGATAAATAAGTTTTAGTTCATTATTGTACGCTTCTACGTAAGAGTAAAGCAAACAAGTTAAAGAAGACTTCAGTCCAATGCCCGTTACACCTTCCTTTTCTAATCTTCTACATAAGAGTATTTGCCGCAAGATGTAGACTATTCTTTGCGTAAGACCACCGCCAATGCAACTCATGTCCAATCGTTTACTAGCAGTCCAGTTGTTGGTCAATAGTTAATGTCGGTCGGTCGCTTCGAAATTCACTTTTTGGTTAAAAAAAAAATATATATATATATATATATATATATATATATATATATATATATATATATATATATATATATATATATATATATATATATATATATATATATATTTTTTTTTTTTTTTTTTTTTTTTTTTGGTGGAGGTGGAGAGAAAGGGGATGGGCAGAATGGGAGAGGGCGGAGGGTCACTATCTCAAGAATAACAACCAAATTTCATAATTGTTGCTAAGCAGATACAGTAACCGCTGCTAAGCATTTTAGAACATTCAAATTTGCACTTTGTCAAAGGTTAAAGTCGCTGTGCTTCATCATTTTTAAAAAACACGTTTTGCATTATATTTCCAAATTGGCTGGACGGATATTTTATACTGTTTTGCTAGCAGATGAGATAGTTCGAATAGAGGCCCAACGATCTGTTTTTTCTTTGCTTCTTTAGGATAAGGGCGAGTCACAACGGCGGCAAAAAAAAAAGTGTAATACTTTTGAAAACATTTATATTTTGGATATGTGTCAGGATATGCATGAGGGTCTGGAACTAGCCTACATTTGAATGGCCTGCCATTTTGTACATTGTCCTCAGCGACAGTATGCAATTTGGACGCAATGCCATTGTGTGCTACAGAATTTCAAGTTAAATAATGTGGCTACAATCAGATCTCACGAAGGGCTATTTCGTTCGTTAGTTGAGTTTAACGTCCCCCAACACCATAGGCATATTGGGGACGAAGTAAGAAGTCAAGATGTCTAGTAGCCGACAAGCAGCTTGGTTGAAGAAATGAACAGGCTGATGAAATGTTGAAGCGGGGCGCTCGAGGACGCTGAAAGTAAGCAGATCCGCTGCCGGAGGGAGGAAGGTTGCTCAAAAGGAGGTGCAACATCGTCAAGGAGTGAAGCTGCGCAGCCGAGGAGGGTGCTACCAGGGGGTAGGGCGATATAGGCTAGGGGGGAGGACAGATAAGCCTAACAGGCTAAAACTTTTATAGTTATGACAGACCAGGTCTGCCAGCTATGGCAAAAACAGAGCCGGGTAGATAAAATATAAAAGCTGATTAAAATCCTTCAGGACCACGTTAAAATCGGGGGTGAAAAAAACCAAAAAAATATAGAGAATGTTAAAAAGGGAATAAAAGGTAGAAAACTACCGCCGAAGACCAAATAAAAGAACAACACCAAGACAGGAAGTGCCAAACGCGCGCAAGGGAAAAATCGACTAGTTAAACCGTGCATCCGACACCGCCCATGCAGTTTAAAAACTAGTAGTCACAACTACAGACAAAAAGAGCCGACTAGTGGACAGCCCCGAGGCTGGAGGTACGCCCAGGTAATGGGCCCGGGTGCGAACCGAGCGAAGTGCTTCATCAACCGAAACATTTTTCAGACCCCACCGGAAGGTATCCCATGCGTCATTAAGCTCATCACCATCAAGGTGGGGCACAAGGGCGCGAACAACCACCTCGAGCCAACGCGAGAACTGCTGACCGGAAGGGGGATAAGGAGATGAGAACTTGCGGTGTGAGGACGATTTTACCCACACTGTGGGTGCCAAGACTGTATTCGGGATAACCTATTTTCGTGGTGGCTTGTAAGAGAGCTGAATGTTCATTGGCTGATCACTTATAAGAATGGCGTTCATTGGTGGGGCAGGTGGCGGGTTGAGGGGGATTGTAAGGTATATAGTTGTATAGGCTATTTGAACCACTGTTCTCTTCTGTAAGGGAGTAATGAACTAATGTTTCTGGTTGCATCTGTTTCTAAGCTCATCGATGCTCATTTACGTTAAAAACGACCATGAAGAAGAAGAAGAAGAAGAAGAAGAACAGTGAAAAAGTTTGCATCTATTCCGTCGATCATTATTATGCCCCACAGTTAAGCCTGAATTCCACGTATCAATGCTTCTCATTACTGGTTATCAAACCCCTTGGGGTCATGAGCAATCTTGCCACTGTAGATTGTTCAAACCTATAAAGGGAAAAGTGAAAGCCACAGTTGAAAACCTGTCTTTTCTTTATAGGCAAGACAGATTCACTGCGGCAACAGTAGCCCCGTTGGAGTGCCGGGGGTTTTCAGTATAAATAGTATCCCCACTTTATGGAAATTTAGTGCTTTAAATTCCCACTGTCGCTGTCTTCCTCATTTACTCTTTCCTATTCCTGCTCTGTCCTTCACTCTGCTATACTATCTTCTTCTTCGCTAGATCAATGACCTACCTTTTTTCTTGAAAACTCTTCCTGGACAAGACTCCTTGTTTGTGTATGAGGTCTGTTGGATCAGCTTGGGAGTGTTGGACGCTTTCTGCCGGGTGGTCACTAGGGCTTCCTATGATTGTACTATTTAGCACTATAGGCATTTTATATGTATGCGTTTTGTTGATGATTTATAATGATGTTTGTATTCTATTTTGTTTTTGTAACCGGGGGTTCGCGTAGTTGAGGTCAACCCTCAGCCGTCCCTCGCGTGGGATGTCTTTATTGTAAAGTGACTGGCCGGTGGAGGGCGTTCAGTTTTCCCACTGGGGTTGTTTCAACAGATCTTTTATGCGGATTGGGGGTTGTCCGGTCCTGATTTGGCTCGGAAGAGTCCGCTGGACCTAAAGCAACAATAAATCAATCAATCAAACTGGTTATCAAACTACTCTAGCACGGCTGCCCGCAAAAAAAAAAAAAAAAACACAAAAAAAACCAACCACAAAAAACAAACCAAAAAAAATCACCGTTCAGGTTGTCTTCAACACTCTACCGTAGCATCGAAAGCACTGTTCATGCATCCTTGATCACTATCCCTTTTGAAAGATTGTCAAACTCTGATAGGTGAAACGTACGCAGTCACCTTAAGGTTTTGACATAGCGAAGTTTGTCGTGTGTTGTGTGCTTTTGATTATAATGAGGTCTGCGTGTAACGCTAGGTCGCTTCGTACGTTGGATCGACGTTTTGGGTTGTGTTCCTCATGTACTGTGAGATATGTGCACTATAAAAATCTTGTATGGTTGTTGTTGTTGTTACTATTATTATTATTATTATTATTATTATTATTATTATTATTATTATTATTATTATTATTATTATTATTATTATTATTATAACAACAACAACAACAACAATAATAATAACAATAATAATAATAATAATTATGATTATTATTATTATTATTATTATTATTATTATTATTATTATTATTATTATTATTAAATCACTCCATTTACTGCCTTCAGCTCGTTTCTTCCATTGGGATAACTGCGCTGTAACAAATTCAAAGATTTTGATAAATGGTTAATGATATTAGAAGTAACCTGTCAGGGGCGGATTATGGGGGGGGGGGGGTGGGGGTTCCCAGTTGCACAAAAAAAAAACCCTCGCCTGTTATAAAAATACAAATACAAACAAACAAAACTTTATCTCTCTCTCTAAACCTTGAACAAGAATGTGCCAGTGGTAAAACGAGCCATGCAAAATCTCTCTAAATTTGTCCTGGTTTGGCCATCGTGGTGCGCGGCTGGGAGCCCGGACCCAATAAGCATTAACTCTCTAAAAGGTGAATTGAACATTACAAGAATGCGGTAAAAAGTCGAGCCACGCCAAAAAAAAAAAAAAAAAAAAAAAAAAAGATTTATGTCCCTTGCCGGCAGTTTTTTTTTTTTTGTTGTTTTTTTTTTTTTTGTTTGTTACTCTTAGTCTCATGAAGCGCGGTAAAACGCGGTTCGTCACGGCTCATGAAGCGCGGTAAAGCGCGCCTAGTTACGTCTACTTTTAGCACCTCTCTCCCGCTTAACGGAAACCAGTTCCAATCGCGCATGCGCACTAGCTGATTCTAAAAGAAGCGTACTTCCTTCCTGTCAACTGCAGTTGTGTTGACAACACATTTTAATCGAAGTTTTTGTTTAGTTTTTGGTCGCGTTTTCGGGAGCGGGGATACCCTAAAAATGGCAGAATCTGATTCCGACAGTGAGTCTACATATGGGCAGTTGTGGCAGCAATTAGTAGATGAAAGGGCTGATCAGTTAGGGAAATAAAATCAGAGTGATTTGTCAGTGTCTAGCGTGCACACTAGCGATCTTTCCGACTTCAGATCGGACCTTTCATCATCCGAAGAATTGGTACTTGTGAAATTACCTATATTCACAGGTAAAATAGTAGGTAACACAGACAGACGACATTGACAGATCTAAAGCTTACTCAATACTTGCATAGTTACCAATTATCTACACACTGACAAAGTCCCATGAAGCCCTGACCAACCGTTCAGTAGATATAGCATTTTAAACACATGCACCTATTTTTGGCTTGTTTTTGTCAAATCCTTACATGAAGGAGAAGATCAACGTGCTGTTTTGCTATATGAGACTTAATGACGTCATTATTCAAGATGCTGAAGTGTAAACTGAGCAGCGTTCATGCCGAAGGTTCGTTCCAGAAAGATTAAATCTTAATTTCGGTCTGCTAGCTGCCCAGTCTGATGCAGCAACAGGGTCAGAAAGTGAGCATCTTTTAAAGTTATTTTTCCATGGTCGAAAGAAACTCGTGGCAGGAACAATTTGTTGTTCTAGATCTAGTTCAAGATTCAGAATTCTCTCTCTCTCTCTCTCTCTCTCTCTCTCTCTCTCTCTCTCCCTCTCTCAGAATGATGAACATCACCACTATCACTGTGACACAGAGAGCGTAGGCCTACACACTTCACCCCTGCGGTCAGAAGTTGGCACTTGACGCATTTTTATGCGACAGATCTGATGAAGCAAATTGTTGACAATACTGATTCTTGCATAAGTGAAATAAAAGTTAAATTCATTTAACCATGACAAAAGAGCGTTTGAATGGTCTGGCACTGATGAGACTCCACAGGAAACTTGAATTGGACGCAATGGCCATAGTAGACGCATTTGCAAGGAAATTCAAGGCCCGAATGGCCACAGAGATACCTCGTCACCTCTTGCAGCTTGACTGCTGATTAACTCGAAACCGGTAGAATAATCATTCTCATGTACTCACTAGTCAACGGGTCAACAGTTTTTCTTTGACTTTTGTCAATCCGGTGCATTACTAATCTCCTTTAGTTATTTAAAGTGCCCTGGAAACTCCTCCCTTCCCCCCTTATCAACGCCATAATCCGCCCCTGCCTGTATAGTTTGTTCATCAAGACAATTATCGCTTACTGCCTTCAGCTCGTTTCTTCCCGTGGGACATTGGGGTGTACAACCTCCTAATTACTTAACTGAGTAAGTGATTTTATTATGCTAACAGTGTTCTACATAATTAAAACAGCGAGGATTGAGACCGCGATAACAGATGTTGACTGTTGGGGTTGAGTCAATTTCCTAATAGCGTGGAGGTAGTGATAGTTGTTGTTGCTGTTGTTGTTGTTGTAGTTGTTGTTGTTGGATCCGCTGGTGGCTGTTTTTCATGACTATAAGGGAGTGACAAATGTGAATGTATGATATGTGCTGAGAACTGTACGGAAAATACGTTTTTCCGTTCTATTTTTTAAAGGGTAAAAAGAGTACAGAAGCGAAAGATCAAACCCTATCTATTGAAACTTTTGAAAAGGTAGCGCGGGCATTTTTAATTTGAATTTTAGTAGAATGAAAATGCTTTTAAGTGAAAACTTTGTGGTTTATTTATTACTTTATTTATAAATATAAACATGCCAAATTTTGTCATTTTTGCAGAAATTATCCATAAACAAAGTCATTAAATTTCAATGAATTATAAGCATTACATTACATTACATAATTGTTGCTTTAGGTCCAGCGGACTCTTCCGAGCCAAATCAGGACCGGACAACCCCCAAGCCGCATAAAAGGTCTGCTGAAACAACCCTAGTGGGAAAACTGAATGCCCTCCACCAGCCAGTCACTTTACAATAAAGACATCCCAAGCAGGGGACGGCTGAGGCTTCACCCCAACTTATCGAACCCCCGTTTACAAAAACAAAATAGAATACAAACATCATTATAAATTATCAACAAAACACATACATATAAAATGCCTACATTGCTAAATAATAACATCATAGGAAGCCCTAGTGACCACCTGGCAGAAAGCGTCCAATATTCCCAAGCTGATCCAACAGACCTCATACACAAATAAGGAGTCTTATCCCGGAAGAGTTTTTAAGAAAAAAGGTAGGAGACTGGGCTAGCGAAGAAGACGATAGTATAGCAGATTGATAGAACAGAGCAGGACTGAGAAAGAGCAAATGAGAAAGACAGCGACAGTGGGAATTTAAAGCACTAAATTTCCAGAAAGCGGGGATACTATTTATACTGAAACCCCCGGCACCCCAACGGGGGTAATTATAAGCAAATCTGTGGCAATTGTGATGATTTAAATGAAGGTGTGGGTAGTTTTTTTTTAATCCACGACCATCAAGAGAGGTTAACTAAAAGTACTTCATTTATTTGTCCTATCCTATCCTATCCTGTCGTATCTTATCTTATCCTATCTTAGCCGATCCTATCTTATCTTATCCCATCCTTTCCTATCTTATCTTATCCTATCTCTTTTATCCCGCAACTCGAAAGTTGTTGGCGCACCATAAATAATCGTTCTGTGTATCTTGGGCAAGAAAGACCTGTGGCGGGGCCCAATCCACTTCAGGCTGTTGGCAACAGCCGAAATCCACGAGTACAGCTTGGCTCGCCTTGGCCCCGAGCTTGTGGTCGTTGAACCCATATTAACGTGAGTTTCCCTGGCCGGTGACTTCTGTGTAGAAGACTTTCGCCCAGTGATGCCGTGCTGACATCACCTTTATTAGTCGCCTCTTACAACACGCCGGGAAACGTTGGGTCTATTCTATTCAGTGCCCGAACCCACAGGAAACTTATTGATATTTATTTTTAGTTTAGTTTATTTTTCATTGAGAATTTATAGTGATTTGTGTTGCACTGTCTGTGGGTGTTTCGGTTATAATGTTACTCAATGTTGTTGTGAATGTTGTTGCAGTAGTGTGTGATATCGGAAGAAAGAAAATAAAACGAAAGAAGAACGGGGTCGGTGCGCGCACGCGCGGTTAGAAGTTTAATTTTCTTGGTGCCAGTTGATGACGTCGTAAAGTGTCCCACGTCAAATCCACTTCACTTAATCTATGAATGTTTAGGCGCATAGGTTTGATCGATGCTCCAGGATGTGCTTTCTGTATGGAATAAGCGCCTTACAAGTGTCGTCGTCGTCGTCGTCGTCGTCATCATCGTCATCATCATCATCATCATCATCATCATCATCATCATCATCATAATCATCATCATCGAGTATGATTTTAACAGCATACCAGACTGCAGTGTGACGCTAAAATCTCGACTGGTTGCATACTGGAAGTAACTAAAGCCGTTGTCGTGTAGGAGCCAAGCTGCCATACAAGCTTGACTAATGCAAGCCGCTTGTATTGATAGTAAGTTTTCATTGACGAACAGGGTAAATGGGACGTCAACCGTCGCAGCAGTACAAGCAAAACGTTTTAGCACGCAAAATAAAAACAATTTGTCTTTAAAAGTTAATCGTTTTTATATAGCACGATTCCAGCTCAAAAGCCGCTCTAGGCGCTGGCCGATACAGGATCTAACTCAAGCCGCCCGAGGCGCCCTCTTGCAACCTTTAGGCGCATTGTCTGACACCCAGACGACTGAGCACAACCCAGGGCGACTGGCGATGGGGAGAAGGAACCTAGTGCGTGCTCGTTGTAATTTGTGCAGACGGCACCCGCCCGTGTAGGACATGAGCGTCAGGATCTTTAAAGTCCATGCGATGGAATGCGTGCGTGCAAAGACTCGAACTCGGTTTACACTCTCATCAGAAGTGGTTGCGGCTGAGGCCGAAGTCGAGTTCAAATTTGCGCAAAAAAGTGTGACACGTCGAGGCTATTGGAGAACTATTTGCTTATGTTTAATCATAATTATTTTTATGTGTAGCAGCTTTCACGCTCAATGATCCAAGAAAAAATGTGGCAGATCGTTGCGTAATACTGTACTAGAAGCGTGCCAACCAGACGCCAACAGATGATAATTAATGTGAATAATAAAAAAAATTGCTTTAATGTTTTCGATTGTAGATATATCTGGCATGTAGTTTCCTACTTTGAAGTCCGCTGGAACATCTGCTTGTTAAAAAATTCCAAAGTTTGTATTCTCTTTGTTTTTTTCCCCTCCTCCTCCATTTCATCACGATCATCATCATCATCATCATCATCATCATCATCATCATCATCATCATCATCCTCATCCTCATCCTCATCATCATCATCATCATCATCATCATCGTCGTCGTCGTCGTCGTCGTCGCCCTCATTCATCATCTTCACCCTGTGTTGTTTTTGGTCTTCTTGTTCTCGTTATAGCAAACTTGAATCTTAAGCATTCTATCCCTCTCTCTGTCTCTGTCTGTCTGTCTGTCTGTCTGTCTGTCTGTCTCTCTCTCTCTCTCTCTCTCTCTCTCTCTCTCGTATACCACTGAGCTAACTGCACTTGCCGTTTTGAAGGTTGGGGTAGGCGGCATGCAGAAGAAGAAGAAGAAGCAGCAGCAGAAGAAGAAATGAAGAAGAAGAATCGTTTGTAACATTTTTGAAGAGTCTGATAAATAATCTATTATTAAAAGGTCTAATATGCAGGATCATTGTAAAACTATGACTGCTTTTTTGTACATTTTCCTAATTGGTAGATAATAACTTGTCGAGAACAAATTCATATTTCATCGCACAGGAAATTAGGGTAGTTGATTGTTTATTCTTCGTGTTCTCTGTTCGCCTTATTCCACTCTTCCTTCTGTAACACCTGATCATTTAATATAGGCTACATTGGGTTGTTTGTTATGCATTGTGGAATTATAACACCAATACTGATTATCATATATTTTGTTTTGTATGCTGCATAGTAGTTATTATGAAATTTGTTTTTATTTTTTTGTTTGTTTTGTTTTTTATAGTTGTTTTAACATAAATTTATTCAACAAACAAACCAGATATTATTACAAGGCAAAACATCAGGGCGCACAAAAGCACAAGGCTTAAATAAGTACTACCCAAATCATAATAATGTTTCAAAATATCACTGGCGGACGACAGGAAACAACAACAGAACATTGATAGAAATACAAGAAATTTTAAAAAAAAAGAAATTTTTATAAAAAGAAAAGGACATTTTAGACAAAAAAGATTTCCAAGTGAAGGGGAAGACAAAAAAAAACAATAGGGGGGGGGGGTGCATGATGGTGGTGGGGGAGAGGGGTAGGGCGTGGAGGGGGAGGGGCGGGTGTGAGAGAGTTATACTTGTGGGAAGAAACTAATGAGTGTGTTAAAGATCAAAGTTAAAAAGCGAAGTATGTGGAAAGTCGTTGAAAATAACATTTGAAAATATAATATAATATAATATAATATAATATAATATAATATGCGGTCAAAATCGGTTACATGAAAGTAAAAATGTGTGAACAGTTGAAAACATCTTGGCATTTTCTTGCAATGACAATTCTGCATTTCCAAAGAGTAAGGTATTAACTTCCCTTAGGATAGGATCTAGAAGACCAATCGTTTGAATACGGGCATCGTCAAACAAAGGACAAAAAAGCAGGAAATGTTCAGACGTTTCGGCCGGGTGTCCGCAACGGCAAATCGGGTCGTTTATCAAATGGCGACGATACATGTCGTAGTTAAGGTTGCTTACACCCAGCCGAAGCCTGCAATGGATAATTTGTTGTTGTCGTGCACCATGATAATAAAAAGGCGGGACTGCAGAGTCGTCTTTGGAGAGATGTCGTTTAAATAGGCTGACTGACAGATTGACTTGAATTTCCTCAGGGAGTTCATTCCACATGATAGTAGAAGAGGGGACAAAGGAATTTTTGTAGATTTCAATGTTGTGTGCGGGGACTCTACGCTCGAAAGGCCTTCGACGGTGGTAAGGATTAACTGACGAGACAAGCGGTGGGACCAAGTCGGAAAGATACTCAGGACAGCGCTCATTGACCATTTTATGAAAGGTAAGTAGTTTGTGCCGCCTACGTCTTTCTTTCAATGGGCAGAGCCCGGATTCCCTGTACAAGGATTCATGGCTAGTTCCCTTTACTGCCCCTACAATTATTCTAATCCCTTCAAGATGAAGTTTTTCAAGTGAAGTAGCTTGAGCGTCAGTACAATTGTCCCATATTACATCGCCATAATCAAAATGAGGTAAAACAAAGGACTTATACATGACTTCGAGGGCTTTTCTGCACAGTTTGTATTTGTATGACCGTAAGCATGCCAGTAGAAGAGTTACCGTCTTAATTATGCTATTTATGTGTATATCCCACTTACAATTGTTTTGCAATGTCAGGCCTAGATGTTTATGGTGATCAGTTTCAGACAAAGTCGTGCTATTAAATATTAGAGGATAGTTTGGCAATGTGTCACGTTTAAAGGTTAAGAGTTCGGTTTTTTGTTCATTGAAAATTACTTTCCATTTTTTAGCCCAATTACTAATTTTCTCTAGGTCTGAATTTAGAATTTCGGCTCGAATGTCAGGGTTTTTTAGGGCTAGAGATATGCTAGTGTCGTCAGCAAAGAGTTTGATGATGGATTCAATGTTTACAACAATATCATTAATGTATACAAGAAATAATAAAGGTCCCAAGACAGACCCCTGAGGTACGCCTGCGGAGATGGGTTTGTACGTTGACTTACTGCCTTTGATGACGACGGCTTGTCTACGGTTTTTAAGATAGTCAACAAAAAACTGAAGAAGTTTGCCTCTTATACCTATAGCTGCTAGTTTAGCTAATAATCCCTTGTGCCATACTCTATCAAAAGCTTTGGATATATCGAAATAGATAGATTGGTTTGTTGTTCCTTTGTTATAGCACATTTGTTATATGTCATTATAAATAAAAATTAGCTGATTAATAGTAGAATCGCCCTGTATAAATCCAGACTGAGATTGAGTTAGAATATTGTTATTGTTCAAAAATGAATACAAATGGATATGGATACAACGTTCAAGGATTTTTCCGATGCAGCTTAAAAGTGAGATAGGACGGTAGTTAGTACATAATTCAGTGGGACCTTTTTTGTGAATTGGCGTGACATGTGCTATTTTCCAAGTTTCTGGGAACAGTCCTTCCGACAAACAGCGGTTAAAAAGTAGACTTAACGGTTCAGAAATTACATCAACCGCTGCTATTAGTAATTTATTATGAATTTTGTCTGGGCCAACAGCTTTATTTGGGTCTAAAAGTTTTATAACTTTGGCTACTTCTGATGGGGTAATTACAATTTCATTAAGTTCATTTTCTAGGTAAGGCAGCTCAGGAGGGTCGTCATCAGGTGTTTCTAAGGTTGATTGTTGGATAAAATATTCATTAAAAGCATTTGCTTTTTCCTCATTGGTATTGCATAGTTTTCCGTTGAATAGGATTAATGGTATGCTATCGGAGATGCCCTTTTTGTTCATAAAAGCTTTAACTAATTTCCACCAGTCTTTGGTTCCAAACTGTGTAGGGTCAGATGCCTTTTGGTCTAATTCGTTTAAAAAATCTAATTTTCTTTGTTTAATCTTATGCGTCACCTGGTTTCTAAATTGTCGATATGCTTTCCAATCGTTGGTTTATTGGTTTGTTTGGCATGTTTAAATAATGTATATCTTCTTTTAAGGGCGTGGCGGATTTCATTAGTTAACCAGGCAGCATCTCTGCTACGTATAGTGACCACTTTCACAGGCATACATGTACAGGCTATATCAAAGAAAGACGCAGCGAAATCTTCGGCGCATTTGTGTATGTTCCCTGTTGTGATCTTTTCGTGCCAATTTATTTCTGAGAGCATATTATAGAATTGGTCAGAGTCTAGTTTATCATAATTATATATAGTTCTTGTATATGAACATTTTGTGTTGATACTGTTGGTAACTGTAACGCACGGTACACAGTGATCACTGCACATTTCAGGAAGTACTTCTACGTTTTTAACTAAATTGGTGCTCTGTGTCATTACTAAGTCAATACAGGTGCTAGTAGTTTCAGTTATCCTTGTGTCTGAGTTTGTAAGCTGATTTAAACTAAACATATCGAGGGTATCTAACAAGTGTTTAGAGGGAGAATTGAAGTCGTCATTGAAGTCACCTAGTATTATGAATTTGCAGCCCGTGTTGTTGACTTTCCGAAGGCTTTCTTGAACTAAATTCCAGTATTCAACAGACAGACTAGGTTGACGGTAAAAGGATCCTATTAGTAATGGTTCGTTGTTAAGCTGGGTTTCTATCCATATTGTTTCTAAGTTGGGTACATGGAGATCTGGTCTAGGTTTACAAACGAGATGACATTTAACATAGATAGCAACACCACCCCAACCCTGGTTGACTCTGTCTAATCTAACTGGGGGATGGAAATTCTGGAGGTCAGTTTCATTACTTGTGTGGGAAGGATTAAACAACGTTTCAGAACAAGTAATGATGTCAAACTTGTGACTTTCAGCTTCAATTAAACTTTTATGTCGTGGAAAACTTCTACAGTTCAAATGAATAATTTTAAGTTCATGATATGGGTTAGGCCCTGGATTGAGTTCTATATCTCCGCAGACCAGCAAAAGTAGCAGAGCTAAAGCAAGCAAAGAGTTTAAAGAGTGTGAGCTTGGTGTTTGAGTAGTTGGTGGCAAGGGATTACTCCATGTCCTATTTGGTTCAGAACTGAGCATGATGTTAGAGAATAGAGTACTGTTGGAGAGGAAAAAAACAAAGAGGGATAACGATAAACCGCTTTGGTTACAATTGAACAAGAAAATGAGGAAAGCTGCGACATCAAACTTATTGTGGAATATCTTACTATTACAGCTGACCGCTTGAGAGTAAAAGTATCCAACCCTGGCTCTGTAGGTACATAAGTCGCAAGTCATTTTTTTATAGTTAAGCCTACTTGTTTTGTCGTTGGCATATTATGACTGAATATCGCAGGATGTAAGTGTAAATGATACTATGAACGATTTAAGATTAGGCTAAAATCTGTATCCTTGTTGTGAATAAAATGTCTGAGTCTGAGTCAGAGTTTCTCCGTCTCCGTCTCTCTCTGTTTCTGTCTGTCTGACCGACACTGTCTGTCTGTCTCTCTCTGCTTCCCTCCCTCTGCTTCCCTCCCCCATCTCCGCCTCCCTCCTTCCCTTCCTTTCTCTCCCTCCTTCCACCCCCCACCCCTCTTTCTTTCTCTTTCTCTCCCTCTCTCTCCTGCCATCCCTCTCCTTCCATCTCCTTCTCTCCTCCCCCCCCCCTCTTTCTCTGACATTTGCGTGGAGACAATTCTAGTGTAATTAGCTATCAAATGGAGCGATCTAGTTGTTGAGTGAGTATACAGGTTCGATACAAAACTGATGCTTTGACATTTGCCATTATCTGACTGCGCCACGGTGCGCGATGAACAAAAGAATTTAATCCAAGATGTGCAGTTTTCCCCACGTATTCGCGTCTGCAATTTGGAATTGAAATCAATAGTTTTATTTTTGAATTTTAGATTGACGGCTTTTAATACCATAATATTTAACAAAAAGAAGGAAACGCCCCTCTTGAAAATGATGGCGGCCTTTGCGAAACCTGCACGCTACTATCCTATTCTATCGTATCCTATCCCGTTACTCGAAGGTCTTTGGGGCACCACAGATGATCGTTTAACCAGCGTACTCCATTTTCTCTGTTCTCAACAACCCTCATGGCTTCGCTCAATGTCAAGCCAGTCCATTCTTGAATGTTGTCTCCCTCTTCTTCTGTTTCCTTGCACCGTGACTTGCAGGATGGTCTTTGCAAGGCCTGATGATCTGATAACGGGGCCATAGCATCGGAGTTTCCGTTTCTTCACCACTGTGAGCATGTCATCATGTTGTCCAATGGCTTGTGTGATGGTCTGTCAGACTTCGTTGTTTTGTCGGTGATGTGCTGGGTATAGGAAATGCCCAGAAGTCTTCTGTAGCACCTCATCTCCATGCTTTGTATTCTTCGTTGTAGGTCTGCTGTGAGGGTCCATGTTTAGCAAGCATATAAGAGGATGGAGATGACAAGGGAGCGCAGCAGCCTTACCTTGGAATGTAGACTGATGGTCCTGTCTTTCCAAATGGGCTTCAACCTTGTCATGGCAGCAGTTGTTTGTGCGATCCTGAAGAGGACTTCCTGTCGGGACCCATTGTCTGATACAATGGCTCCTAAATATTTGAAGCTATTCACCGTGTTGAGGGATTGGACTTTGTTAATGCCATTGGTGTTGTTGGTCATCATTTTTGGTCTTCTCTGCACCTATTTCCATTCCAAGGCCTCTGGAGGTGGTGCCAAGCCTTTGTACAAGCTGTGCAAGTTCTTGTTCCTATCCAGCCAATCCATTAAGTCATCCGCAAAAAGGATGTTGGAGATTGCTCTACCCTCTGAGCTGACTGTGCCTTCGTGATCGGTAAGTGCATTTGACATGATCCGCTCCAGGAAGATGTTGAAGAGTGTTAGAGAGAGTAGGCATCCTTGTCGCACGCCGATTGTTGTTCTGAACCAGTTTCCTGATGGCGCTGTTGTGGAGGACTGCACTGATAGCCTTGTCATACAGGCTTCGGATGACTTCAATAATATTAGGGCTGATGTTGTACAATCTCATGTTGCCCACAGAGCTGCATAAATAACAAATTAAACTCCTTTACAAATGCGTGTCTTTGACAGCCGCCTGTTCACTTACTCCCCCCTCCCTTCCCTTATCTCACATCCACACCAATCTCTCTCTCTTTTTCTCTCTCCCCCCCCCTCCCTTCTCTCTATCTTTCTATCTCTCGCTCTCTCTCTCTTTTATTCTTTCCAGCACATCCGCACCGTCACAACATCAATGATCCACTTCTGGCCCCTTACTTCGTCCTGCGTCACGTCTGTTTACCAACGGTGACAGTGGTTTTCAGTAACCTACACCCATCTAAATTTGAACTCTCTTTTCCAAAGACTCGTATTTAGAGGAAAAAAGGAAAGCTTCGAATGTTTAGTTGTTTTTTTCTTCTTTGTTTGAAGCTACGCCGTGTCATTTTCAGTAATACTCACTATCATAACTTGAATGCTCATCCCTTGATTCTCTCTTCGTTGTTTCCAAGCGCGAAAGAGAAAATCGGGTGTTCAGGTTTTTTTCCTTTCAAGTTACGCCGGACTTCGATATCAGAATTTCTGCGATTTACTATAAAACTAATCAGTCTTTGACTTCGTAATTCTCTGTTCGGCGTTTCCAAAGACTCGTATTTTGAGGTCATAAAACATAATCGAGTGTTCATTTTTTGTGTGTGTATTTTTGTTTCAAGGTACGCCGAACTTCGATTTGAAAATGTCTACTTTAATACTACTCAGTACACTACGGCTTCTTTAGGTACTGTGCTGTGCAGTTGTTTGACTTTGATACTGGTGATTTAGTTGGCAGTAACATCTCTCTTCGGTACTTCTCCAAGACACGACCATGCGGTAAGATTGACCCCCACATGATTGATTGATTTAGTGAGTGAGTTAGTGAGTAAGTAAGCGAGTGATTGGGTGCATGATGATCTCAATCGCTGCTTCTATAATGATATACTCTTTGGAATTCTGTATATTAGTTCCGCTCTGCTCAATTTCTCACTACATTTAAAAAAAAAAGAAGCCTAAAACCACATGTGTGGGAATGTTTTTGTTATTTTTTTAAATATTCTGGTACATTGTGTGTGTTTGTATTCATGTGTGTTTGTGTGTGTACGTGTATGTATGCAGTGATGTCCCGAGGCCTCGGACATCGGTCATGGTCCGATTCGTTAGGAAAATGACCGAATGCAAACACCTGTGTCCCGTCAAATGTCCGATTCTATTGCGAAATTAGCGGTCATTGTCCGATAGTATTATGACTAGAGCGGTCACTGCAAGAAACATCTGTACAAACTGGAGTGTCAAAGCCGTTAAAACGAGTTTGAATAGTGGACAATGCTAGACTATTATCACTCTTTAGTACATTCCGTCGAACAACAAAAGGGCCGCAACTCTCGACACTTTTGAAAGGGAAATAACCGACACCATACTTCCTCTGCAACGATCTTAAAGAAGCACCATTAATCGGTTCGCTTCACAATCTGAATGTCCTATTGCTTTTATGTAGTCAGGACATGATGTCCGATTAGTTTTATAATTTAGGACATTTTGTCCTATTGCCCTCTAATCCTAGGAACACCACTGTGTATGTGTGTGTGTGTTTATGTGTATGTTTGTGTGTGTGCGCGCGCGCGTGTGTGTGTATATATGTGTGTTTTTGTGTGTGTGTGTGACGGGGTTTTTATTGTTGCTGGGCTCTGCACAATGGACTGCTATTACCTCCTCGTCTTAGTCTATGGGGATAGCTAGTTATCTCCCTATGACTTCATTTAATACATTTATTTGTTTAGCTCAGTCTGTGTTTAGGCTGAGGTACAGAGATAGATAGAAAAATTGTAAAAAATCACTGTCACACTAGCTTCCACACGGCTATGAATCATATGTAGTCCAGCCACTTGATAACAGTACAAATCACACATTTATTTCTTCTACTCTATACACGATATTCGAAGTAC